>CM068717.1:24860297-26060297 GCA_035079005.1 Fraxinus americana
TCTCCGATATAAAATCACTCGCCACTGTCAAAATGAAGTCTGCATGGTCAAGATTGGATATCACTCGATAAAAGAAAAAGAAACTGCAATTTTGTTCATTATAGAGTCAAGTACTATTGAAGCACGAAGTATACGAACCTCTGGATGTTGAGGGAACTACAACAACGTGCATAGTTGCATTGTTGGGAGGCAAAGACAACCGAAGCGGATAAAGCTTTCCATTTACTTGATTGCGCGAACAAACAATTATGTTTTCAAGCCCCGTTTCTTTGGCCAGTTTCTCTGTCAATTCCTTCAATCCATGCCCTTTGAATAGAAAAGAAGGCCCTTCAATCGCGTCATTAAAGTTACCATAATCATCGGCGACGTTGTAATGTATAAGCCGACCTTCAGATTTTCTTGGCGAATCATCAGACAAACCACCAGGCTGAGCATTGAAACAGCCATGTATGAGAATATAAATTACACACAATCGTAGTATACACAGAAACAGAAGTAAATTTGTAGGATTTATCCATTAACATGTCTCTACAAGAAGGTCGCTCGTTTGATCAAACCGTTCTAGAAATCCATGTGCTCATTTTTAATTTTAATAGGATTAAATTGCTTGTTCGAGGAGATATTGGTCTATATTTCAGTAATTAGCAGATATGAGATTGATCTCTTAACATTTAGTTCGCAATATTGAACATGATTGTAGACTAAAATTGTCAAAAACTGGATAATAACATGCCAAAAAGGAGAACAAACCTGAACATTTGGGAATGAAGGGGACATCAGACGAAAGGATGATGAGCTTAAATTATCCTCTAACGACTCAGATCGCGAAACTTTTGGTGGCGTTTCTTGTAGAATCTCAACAATATCAACGTCCCATAAAATCCAATCATGATGCCTATGGGGAATATCGTGAGTTATCGAGTTTCTCCAAGGAGGCAAACCTCCATTTGCGCGTAAATAATCCCCGTACCTTGTTTTGAGCTTTATTTTCATACCATCTCTTATAGGCTCCCATTCAACCGATGAATCCAATTTTCTTGGAAAAGTTTGAACAACTTTATTGCCGGTCACGCCTAGAAGAAATTGCTCGTCCGAGGCTGCAAGGTATTTTCCGTGAGAACTTTTCAAACGTATGATATTGTCCACACCTGCAACAAACTCGACCTCCCATTTAGCATTCTTCAATGAGCCAGCACGATCTTGGAGCGTGGATTCTTCATCGTCACCTGCTATTAAATACTTGTCATGATGGCTCCTAAGCCGGACAGATTTTGCTTTCTTGAAAAATTCCATGCCAGAAACCTGAAAATAAGCAGAAAATAACTCGATGAAATTGGATTAAATTATGAAATGTGTCAAAAAATTTATGAACTGATCTATATAATTTATTTGATTTTGGTAAAGATGAAGAGGATAACTTCTGTTATGTGGTTTTGCAGAGAGATCCGCAGATGGATTTTGCTTTGATCAAACATTCATTTGGTCCTTTTCGGAGAAAAGTGTGATGTGAAAAAAAAAATAAAAAAAATCCTACAAAATATATTAAATAACAATTGAAAAAAGAACGTTGATTTTGGCAAAATATATTGACTTTGTTTCCAACATGCAGCTTAGTAGGTCCCACTTTTTCTTTTTCTATTTCCCTTTTTGTATCTATTAGGCCAAATTGAAGGTATTATTTTATATTTTTTTGGGTTATGTTACTTGGAAATTTCAACTATGAGCTGGAGATTATGCATGTGGGTTGTGCTATGGGTACATAAGTGTACCCATAAGGGGTGGACACCCGGCGTCCCACCAATGTGGGTCGTCTGTTGCTGTCAGGCGCCATAACATTTTCTTACTTTTTTATCATATATTTTTTAAAAAATTACTTTTCAAAACTTCATTTTACCCAAATAATAATTATTAGTAGTAGTGACAATGGGCCGAGCCGGCTCCATCTACCCTTGAGTTCGGCTCGTCAAAATGAGGAGTTGAGCTCAAGCTCGTTTGAGCAGCCGAGCTCTCATGCTCAAGGGGTCGAGCTCGGCTCGGCTCACGAGCAGCCCATCAAATTTTTTAATTTTTTTTAGTTTCTTTCTCACATTTTTTACGAGGCTCGTGGGCGGGTTCGTGGCTCGCCCACGAGCCACTCATCAAAACAATGAACCGAGCAGGCTCGTGCTCGGACTCGTCTTTTTGATGAGCTGAGCGATTGAGCCGACGAGCCGCTCGGCTCGAATGGCACCCCTAATTATCAGAAAGGAGCTAAGATCAAGTGGCGAGAGGGTGACTTCATGACATGAATAATTAAGGGATTCTTCTGTGGCCATGTTCAAATAACACGGTCCTTAATAAAGAACAACAAATGATGCTAGAAAGAAAGGAATTTTTTTATATTATGATGCATGTTGACTTGTCATTCTAACTCCTTTCACCTAACTCAATTATTATTCTATCTTTGTATTTTACATAAATTGTTGGAGCTACCATTACGGTGGCTAAATGTAGAGGTGTCAAGACGGACGGGCCGGCCTGACCCGTGAAAACCGGGACCGCGGGTCGACCCGTGACCCGTGCGGGCGGTTCACGGGCCAAGGAGGTGTAACCCGCGGGTTTCGTGGGTTGCACCCCCACGGGCCGCGGTTAACCCGCGGCCCGTAAAAAAGATTGAAAAAAAAAATAAAACAAAATTAAAAAAAAGGGGGGGAGAGAGCCAAACAAAAAAAATTGAAAAAATAAAAATAAAAAAAATTCAAAAAAAAGGGGGGAGAATTTAGTTTTGCAAGATGGTTTGAAATTAATAACACCATAAATAAGTATAATTAGAGAATCTATTAATTATATTTTTTGTTCAGATTCTAGACAACAAGAATTTGCAAAAATTTGTAAAAATCTTGGATTGAGAAGAAGATGAAGTGGATAAATTAGACATACATTTTGATGTAGTTGTTATTTGTTTAAATTAAATTTAAGTTTGTAAAGTTATAAATAATTCATGTAACGTTAAATTTGAATTCTATGTAAAAATTTCTTGATATAATTATGAATTTATCATTTTGTTCAATTCTTATTTTACATTTAACAAAAAAAAAAATATTTTTTGCTATAAATATGAAAAATTCTATATTTTTATAATTTTATTTATACAATTATACGGGCCAAATCGGAACGAATCAACCGCGTAATCTCGCACGAATTCCGTGACCCGCATGGGCTCGACCCGGATGGGTCAGCGGGCGGGCCTGGGTTGTAGTCCAAAATTGTGGGCCGACCAGTAACCGGCCCGGAACCCGCAGCGGGCGGGCTTTTTTTCACGCGGGCCGTTACCGGGCTCACATGTTGACGGGCCGACCCGGCCCGGACCACCCGGATTGACACCTCTAGCTAAATGCCATGTTTTGAGGAAAGGAAAAAGATCGAATTAAATTGTGCCACACTGCTCGAATTTGAACCCCACCCCCCTAAAAAATTTATTTCTTTTATCTTATTTTAAATTACATATTTTTTCACTAAAATAATTTTGCACGTGAATCAAATGCAAACCACTTCAAAGTAGACAATTGTTGAATTGTCTTGAGGAAAAAGAAACTTGTTTTCACATTGTAAGTTTAGAAGAAAATACCTCTTTCATGGATTCGTTCAATGACCTTCTAGATTGGATAGCCGGCGACCCTGTATCCGGCGAACCCGTATAATCCTCTGACAATGAAGAAAAACTTGAGGTCGGCGATGAAAAACTTGACCCAGGATTCGAATCCGATATAGAAATATCCACAATATCCACTCCCCACAAAACCCAGTTTTGAGTTGCAATTCTTTGAGGAATATCATGAGTTATTGAATTCCTCCATGGCGGCGTTCCCCAATTAGCCCTCAAGAATTTCCCTTCTCTGGTCATTAGCTTCACATAATTCCCTTCTTTTACAGGCTCCCATTCAATTGATGTGTCCATTTTTGTAGTCGGAATAGTTTGCAGAACCTTTTTCCCAGTCATGCCGAGAAGAAATGGCTCATCCACTGCTGTGAGGTAACATCCGTGGAAGCTCTTAAGGCGGATTACGGTGTTTTTTCCTTCGATGAATTCAACTGTCCATCGCGCCTTGTGTGAAGCACCGTTGTGGCTCTGCCGGACTGTTTCTTCGTCTTCATCTGCTACCAGGTACTTGCCGAGATGACCTTGGAGTCTAACTGCCTTAGCTTTGTTGAAGAACTCCATTCCACCCTATATTCAAGAAATGTAGAACAAAATTATTGCTGTGTTTTCTCGACCGCAAATCATTGATCAGGACTTAATTGGTAACATATATAACTGAGTTTGGAAATGTACCTGTCTTCCACTTTTGTGTGAGGACCTATCCGATGCAATCGACGGCCAGCGGCTCTGAGAAGCGGCGATTGACGGCCGTCGACTCTCTGGCGCAGCGCCGGATTGCAAGCTATTCTCCCGGCTCCCGTAGGTAATTGATGGAGAACGACTGTTTGAATCCGAATAGTCATATTCCGACGAAAAACTGGAGGCGCAGCTCGATATATACTGGTTATCCAATACAGATATATCCACCACCTCCACCTCCCACAGAACCCAATCCTGGGTGGCGGTTCTATGCGGCAGATCATGAGTTATAGAATTTCTCCACGGCGGCGTTGCGCCATTAGCCCTCAAGAATTTACCTCCTTTAGTTCTCAGTTTCACTTTATACCCTTCCTTTATGGGCTCCCATTCTACTGAATTATCCTTCATTGTTGCCGGAACTGTTTGCTGAACCTTTTTTCCAGTCATGCCGAGGAGAAAAGACTCGTCGGTGGCGGTAAGATACTTCCCGTGGCAGCCCTTGAGGCGGATTACGTGGGGATTCCCTTCCACAAGCTCCACCGTCCACCGTGCCTTCTTGGAGGCGCCGCCGTTGCGGCTTTGTCGGACTGTTTGTTCATCGTCGTCTGCTACTAAGTACTTGTCGAGATGGCTTTTGAGTCTAACAGCTTTGGCTTTGTTGAAAAACTCCATTAATTATCTGTCGTGGAAAGCAAGTTTTGTTTCCTGTTCTTATACTTTTGCTGGTCGGATTTTGTGATTATAAAAGAGATTTCTGGGCGATTTCGATGAGTTGACTCGGAAGGTTCGAGGATGGTTGAAGGCGATGTAAATATTGACCTGGTTAATGAATATTGAAATGCAATTTGAGGTCATTTGAGTTGACTTGAATGTTCAGCAACGCGGTTGGTTGTGCTAAATCAAACAGCCACAGAGTCCTCTTTATTTTTTCTAATTTCTTTTGAATAAGAATAATGCTGCACGTACGTGCCACGTTGGCCCGTACTATCCCCATGGCACGTACGGTATTGATATATGCGGAGTTACATTACTTTTTATACTGTAATAATGTAGAAAAATGTAGCGTTCTCATCATGTCATGAGAGGAAGTTCGGAGTGTTTTACCTACGAGTACGGATAGAAGCTGACTTCATATAATATTGACAAATTACAATTATCATTCATAATCAATTTTGCAACCAATTGCTAAATGGGATTTTTTTTGAAAATGTATCAAACAATACAATACAAATTTATATCAAAAGAATACGATTTTATATCAAATTAGAAACCGAATTAGCAATGGAAATCTGTTGGTGATTAGGACGAACTTAATTCTTAGCTAATTTGTGATGAAAAAGTTGTTGCTAATGTCGTTGTTGAAGCAATATGTCGTTAATTATCAACAGAAAAATTTGTGGCTAATATGTTGGTAATTTGCTACGAATTCTCTACTGTAGGTAAATTAGCGAAGAGTATTTCACTAACTAATTTGTCGACTGATCAATTCTATCACTGAATACCATTAGCTGCAGAATTTAAACCATTAACAACGGGAAATCTCATCTCCGATGTCGCATTTTTCTGTAGCGATATTTCTACTTATTCGAAAGGATTGAGCTTTAATTATTAATTTGTGTTTGTATTAAGAACATGGATCAATAGAGAGATAACTACTGCCATTGATTCAATGCCAACAAGCATCAAAAGTGTGACAATCACCAGTCCAAAGATGCTCCATCGAGTAAGTGACAAGTTATGATCTACCTATGTACTTTGTTGAAAATCAGTAATGGGTATCGTTTATTATAAATAGTAAGGTCCCGTTTGATTTGTCTTTCATTTTTTAGTTTTGAATTCATTTTAAGTTTTCAATTTTATGGCTTTGTTTTAAAATTTCAAAAAAACTCGTTTAGCTTATAATTCTTAAAAAAAAAAAAAAAAAAAAACTATTCATACGTTCCTTCTTCTTTAGTTGTTGATTTTTCCGAGTTAAATGATGAAGAGATCCCCCATTGATATGTTATTTGGCTCATCCGAAATTATTTGATCTTCACTTTTATATTTTTGTATGATTCATAATTCTTGTATTGTCGATTAAATTTTTCTAAAATATTTTATTTACCTCTCTCGGTTCAAAACGCCATATATAAAATTACAACATAAAAATTAAGCTACTAAAATCTTGAAAATTAAATTAAAGGGTCACGCATATATTTCATTGTTTGTCCTAACTATGAACTTAGCTACTTATAATAATGAAAGAAAAATAATAGTTAACAGAATCGAGTTTTTAAATCATGATGATGAAATGAATTGGATATTGAACTAATAATCTTTTTCAATCTCAAAAATCTTAAAATCCTAACTTTTGTGCTATTTGATCTTAATAATTATGTGTTTTCTCTCTCTAAAATTGTGTGTCCCAATAAAAAGAAAGAATAATAATACATAGAAATATAGAATAACTCTAAAAAGGAGTCCCAAGTCCTAAAACATCTTCGATATGAAATTTAAGTCTAAATAGGAATTCCACAAAAGTTGAAATTTTTTATAGTTAAGTGCACTTTGGTCCTCCAAATAAGGTTCTTGTGCATCTCGAGTGTCCTCTTTATTTGCATGTTAAGTCCTCATCTTTAAGACTTGATTATTTTGAACTCAATTCTTTAATTTTGTACCGCTTAAATCAAATTTCATCCAGACTTGTCCTATACGAGTTTTACCTACAATCTTCAAAATTTAACCTAAATTAAGTAGATATTCACTCAAAATAATAGTAAATTAACAAGAATCGAAACAAATAAACGCATGAGATGAACTCATCACTACATGACAAAGAATACCAATAGATAGTGTTGACCCCAAAAAATGAGCTCAACAGAATCCCAACCACGTCCCCTCCACATGGACATCACCTGCACACTGAACACCCCGTTAGGAGGCAAAGGCCGCCTGTGGAAAAAAAAGTCCGACAACCGTTCGCACTCCGACGGTCAAGTCAACGGCTGGAAAATAGATATAAAGAGAGTGCAAGAGACGGGAGAGAGGGGATTTGGTTAGGGTTAGAGAACATACCTTAATTATGAAGTGGATTCACATATATATAGAAAATGGAAATCTAAATGGGTCACTGTTAATGAATCAAGTTTAGGCCCATAGGACATCATTCATGAGGAGCCTCAGTAGGCACTTCAAATAGCCTTTGAGGAGCCTCGGTTAGGCACTTCAAAGAGCCTTTGGAAAGCCTCGGTTAGGCACTTCAAAGAGCCTCGGCTAAGCACTTAAGGAGCCTCGATTAGGCACTTGTTAAGCACTTCGGCTTAGCCACTTGGGGAGCTTCGGTTAGGCACTCTATAGGCACCTCGTCTAGCCACTTAATGAGCCTCGGTTAGGCCTCTTTAGGCACCTCGTCTAGCCACTTAATGAGCCTCGGTTAGGCATCTTTAGGCACCTCATCTAGCCACTTAATGAGCCTCGATTAGGCCTCTTTAGGCACCTCGGTTAGGCACTAAAGGAGCCTCGGTTAGGCCTCTTTAGGCACCTCGGTTAGGCACTAAAAGAGCCTCGGTTAGGCCTCTTTAGGCACCTCGATTAGGCACTCTTTAGGCACCTCGTCTAGCCACTTAATGAGCCTCGGTTAGGCCTCTTTAGGCACCTCGATTAGGCACTAAGGAGCCTCGGTTAGGCACTCTTAGGCACTTCGTCTAGCCACTTAATGAGCCTCGGTTAGGCCTCTTTAGGCACCTCGGCTAGCCACTTGGTGACCCCCCTGTTGGGCACTTTTAGGCACCTCGGCTAGGCTCATTTTCATGGGATAACAATAGTCCCCCAAGTCTAGGCATGATTATTTATGTAATGCCTGGACTTGAAAGTAAAATTGAGATAGAGCTCCAGATAATAAGATGCCCTCTTACAGCTTCGTGCTCTTTTAGAGTTTCGGAATAATAAGATGCTCTCTTATAGCTAACTGACTTTGAGGCTCTTAGCCTTTGTAAAATTTACATAAATCGAGGCTCTTAGCCAAATGACTTTAAGGCTCTTAGCCTTTGTAAAATTTAAATAAGTCGAGGCTCTTAGCCAAACGACTTTAAGGCTCTTAGCCTTTGTAAATTTTAAATAAGTCGAGACTCTTGACCAAACGACTTTAAGGCTCTTAGCTTTTGTAAAATTTACATAAGTCGAGGCTCTTAGCCAAACGATTTTAAAGCTCTTAGCCTTTGTAAATTTTAAATAAGTCGAGGCTCTTGACCAAACGACTTTAAGGCTCTTTAGCCTTTGTAAAATTTAAATAAGTCGAGGCTCTTAGCCAAACGACTTTAAGGCTCTTTAGCCTTTGTAAAATTTACATAAGTCGAGGCTCTTAGCCAAACGACTTTAAGGATCTTAGCCTTTGTAAATTTTACATAAGTCGAGGCTCTTAGCCAAACGAAACTTTAAGGCTCTTAGCCTTTGTAAAACTTGAATAAGTCGAGGCTCTTAGCCTAACGACTTTAAGGCTCTTAGCCTTTGTAAGTAAGCAGCAAAGGCTATGCTCTGAATGTATATACATCGTTAATGTAGAGGCATGACGAGCTCTCTGAAGATAAATGCAGTTGTAATGCAACATCTCATATGGTGAGGCATCTCGCAGGGCGATGGATGAACATCGAGCTGGCGGCTCATTTTGAACTATCAGAGCCTTATAAGCAACTTCGGAATGATGAGGACTTACAGCGAAGCTCCGTAACAATGTGAGACGAGGAATAGATATCTCGTAAAGCCAGGAATAAGCATCTTGTATATAAATCTCGAACTATCGGAATCTTATAAACTGGCCTTGGAATGATGAGGTCTTACAGTTAGGCTCGACGATAGTAAGAGACGAGGAATAACCATCTCGCGAGACTATGAATAAACATCTGACGAGGCGGTTTCTCTCTTCCTCTTTCAAGTAATGAGGACTTCAAAATATTGCATCTTCATTTATTCAAGGGGCGAATACTCATAAAATATGTCGTCTCTTCCTTTATTCAAGGAACGAGGACTTCAAAATGATGTTCCTCTTCTTATTTACGAGAAGAGTTCCCTTAGCAGCACAACTATTGTAGAACAACCAAACTTGCATCACTAAAGGCGGTTCCATGTTCCCAACTTTCGTTCCTTTTTGTTGACATGATACATCCTCAAAATCACGAATCTTCAGAAAATCATCATCCTTCATAAATTTAGATCCGCAGGGACCTTTCGAACACTGCATGGCTAGAGTTTTAGAGATGTAGCATGTTCCATAAGTATGTAAAAGAGGCTTCCCATCTTCATCAAAGATAACAGAGCCATTCTCATCTAGGAAAGGTATATCTTCAATTCTTTTAATTTGCATAGAATCAATATCAACTTGAAGCTTTATGGTCTTCGACCAGGGATAAGCATCTGGTGAAGCTGGGAATAAACATCCCGCTAATAAATCTCGAACTATCGGAGTCTTATAAACTAGCCTCGGAATGACGAGGTCTTACAGTTAGGCTCAACGATAGTGAAAGGCGAGGAATAAACATCACACGAAGCCAGGAATAAGCATCTGGCGAAGCGGGGAATAAACATCCCGCTAATAAATCTCGAACTATCAGAGTCTTATAAACTAGCCTCGGAATGACGAGGTCTTACAGTTAGGCTCAACGATAATGAGAGGCGAGGGATAAACATCTCGCGAAGCCATGAATAAGCATATGGCGAAGCGGGGAATAAACATCCCGCTAATAAATCTCAAACTAACGGAGTCTTATAAACTAGCCTCGGAATGACGAGGTCTTACAGTTAGGCTCAACGATAGTGAAAGGCGAGGAATAAACATCTCGCGAAGTCAGGAATAAGCATCTGGCGAAGCGGGGAATAAACATCCCGCTAATAAATCTTGAACTATCGGAGTCTTATAAACTGGCCTCGGAATGACGAGGTCTTACAGTTAGGCTCAACGATAGTGAGAGGCGAGGGATAAACATCTCGCGAAGCCAGGAATAAGCATCTGGCGAAGCGGGGAATAAACATCCCGCTAATAAATCTCGAACTATCGGAGTCTTATAAACTAGCCTCGGAATGACGAGGTCTTACAGTTAGGCTCAACGATAGTGAGAGGCGAGGGATAAACATCTCGCGAAGCCATGAATACGCATCTGGCGAAGCGGGGAATAAACATCCCGCTAATAAATCTCAAACTATCGGAGTCTTATAAACTAGCCTCGGAATGACGAGGTCTTACAGTTAGGCTCAACGATAGTGAAAGGCGAGGAATAAACATCTCGCGAAGCCAGGAATAAGCATCTGGCGAAGCGGGGAATAAACATCCCGCTAATAAATCTCGAACTATCGGAGTCTTAATGAGCCTCGGTTAGGCACTCTTTAGGCACCTCATCTAGCCACTTAATGATCCTCGGTTAGGCCTCTTTAGGCACCTCGGTTAGGCACTAAAGGAGCCTCGGTTAGGCCTCTTTAGGCACCTCGGTTAGGCACTAAAAGAGCCTTGGTTAGGCCTCTTTAGGCACCTCGATTAGGCACTCTTTAGGCACCTCGTCTAGCCACTTAATGAGCCTCGGTTAGGCCTCTTTAGGCACCTCGGTTAGGCACTAAGGAGCCTCGGTTAGGCATTCTTAGGCACTTCGTCTAGCCACTTAATGAGCCTCGGTTAGGCCTCTTTAGGCACCTCGGCTAGCCACTTGGTGACCCCCCCTGTTGGGCACTTTTAGGCACCTCGGCTAGGCTCATTTTCATGGGATAACAGATAGCATCTTTCTCGACCACTCTTTTCAAAACTTCAACCCCTTCGTTAGAGGACAAGCAGTTCATGAATATATCAACATAACCAACCATATATATGATGGGATGTAGGTTGCAGCAAATTACAAGTTGAAGATAAAAGTATCACAATTACAAAAGATGAGGAACCCTATAGTGAATTTACCATTATTTTTAAGTAATTTTTAAATTAAAGCGTGTTTGATTTATTGGTTTCATGTTGTTTTCAGTTTTTCATTTTGTAAAACATCAAAAACTTATTTGGTCTGTATTTTTGAAAATGCATTTTCGAAAACAAGGTTTGTTTTGAGATTAATTTAGTTTTAATACTAAGACACATTTGATGAATAAATTCTAGTGCTACTACTCACATAACTGTGTCTATGCGGAGTTGTCTAAACAGCCAAAAGTCAATTGATGCTGAAATATTCATCTATGTGGGAGCGATGGCAAATCAGATAAAGTTGAGGCTAAATGGATTTTTTAAGTTATCATTAAAAATTGATTATTATTTGGATTTGAAAGACATTTGTGGTACCTTTTTTTAGATGAAATTTGGTTTCTATTTCTCCATTGGACAAATTCAGTTATTTTTGTTCATGTAGAAATAGTCAGTTTAGTCTCTTTCTTAATTCAAATATTGTGGGTACCAATTCTTTATCTGATTATGATAACCTATATTTTCTTAATACAGTTGCCTTGTATAAAAATATATTGCATGTGAATTCAAGTGGAATTAAATGTAAATTAACTAATGATAATTTTGTTTAGTTATGGCACAAGCATGTAGGTCATATCTCTCAAAAGAGAATGAAAAAGCTCGTGTCAGAAGGTATTCTTAATCCCCTTAATTTTCAGACTTAAGTGTTTATGTTAATTGTATTAAAGGGAAACGAACAAATATAATGAGATTAGGTGTATAATTCCGGACGTCTTAAAACTAATTCATATGGATAGCTGTGGGTCATTTCCTTCGACTTCTTGGAATGGTCAACAATTATTTATTACATTCATAAAATAATTTTCTCATTACGGCTACATGTATCTCATTCATGAGAAATTCCAATCATTGGACATGTTTAAGGCATAAAAGGGCAAAGCTGAAATCAACTCAGCAAAAGAATCAAACATGTCAATTTGGTCGTGGTAGTAAATACTATAGAGCAGGTGAACGATGTCCAGGGCCTTTTCTAAATTCCTAGAGGAATGAATATGAAATCGTCCCACCGTACACCATGCTAGGGTTCCCCTAGCATGAAATGTGTTACTAAGAGGTGAAATAGAATACTTAAAGACATGTTGATGAGTATGATTAGTCATTTCACCTAACTAGAATCTCTCTAGGAAGAAACACCAATTACTACAGTTTAAATTATCAATAAAGTTTCAAGTAAAGCAACTATTAAGGGGTTACAAATTTTTTAAAGATCTCACTATTAAGTCAATTTTTTGAAACGTTAAACATTCAATTCCTTGAGATTGTAGAGTTTGCAAGGGGATACACTACTACAAAAATGGGCTTTTGCAACATTTAAACGGCAACATTCATTGAAAAAATGTTGCTAAAAGGGTCAATTGCAACGTTCGTGTGAGTGAATGTTGCGAAAAGTGATATTTTGCAACATTTTTCAAGTGAACGTTGCGAAAAGTGATCTTTCGCAACGTTCGCTGACTGTTGCGAAAAGTGTTTCGCAACGTTAATTGAACGTTGCAAAAAGTCCCACTTTACTGAACGTTGCGAAAAAGTGACCTTTGGCAACGTTTTCCGAATGTTGCAAAAAGTCTCAACAAGTGAGTGTGCTTAAAATCAAAGAAGATATACGTGTGAATGGCCCAAATTCAAGGCTATAATTCCAAAATGGCCTTTGAATGGCCTTTGACCATTTTAACATTCTAAAATACCTAAAATACCCTTAAAATAAAAAGTTTTAAAACAAGTCATTTTAGTCCTTAAACTTTAAATTTAATTTTGGATTCGACAAAATTGTTTGCCCCTTGCTATAAAAAATTAACTTTTCTTCACCATCAACTCTTTCCACCTATCTTGAGCCAAAATTTATTTTTGAATTAATTGTATTTTTGCATTTTAGGTCACATAAAAATGGTATCAGAGCCATATATCTTGAGGAATTAAAGACGTTAGAGAATGGAAGATAATAACGAAATTTGCATAGGATGGTACGTTAACAATTCTACTGAATATTTAGATACTGATAGTTATATTCAACATCTTGTTAATAAATCTAGAAATTTGATTAATAAAATAAAAGACTCCGATAGTCTTAAAATAAAGAAAAAATTTGAAAAGAAAATTACTTTTCTTTTAATAGATTTTGATGAAGTTTTAGACGAAGACATATGATATCTTGTTAAAATGCCTATTCTTATAGAAATGAAAACTTTAAAAAGAATACAAAGGGTTCTTAATAATGAAATTATGAGAATTGAAGAATTAGATACCTAAAGATCATGGAAATAGAAAATTCAGAAAATATAGAAACTGAAGTATACGAAGGAGTAGAGGGATATGCCTTAAAAGGAAAATTTGATTGGGAAAAATTTAGAAAAATTAATAGAGCAGAATTAAGTCTAAAACCACCAGGAGAAAATAAATTGTTTAATATTTTAGGATCAGCCTTTAGAAGAAAAAAGTTAGTCATCAATGAATATCATGAAATAGGAAAAGCCATAGATATTAAACATACACAAGGAAAAATAAAATTAAATCTTATAACAAAAAGAAATATTAATGAATTCCTAGGAAAATTAAAACAAGAAAAACGAGATAAAATATCTTATGTTTACCTTGCTGGAATACAAATAATAATAAAATCATGTTTTAAAGAAGGAATTAATAGTCCTATAATACTTAATCTACAAGATGAAAGATGTATAACTGCAGAAAATGGAAATTTAGGAATAATAAAAGGAAATTTAGCCTATAAAAAATTAAAATTTACTTGTTATCCTAGATATTGTGTGCATATAAATGATAAAAATTTAGATGATTGTTTTAGTCTACATTTTAAGATGACTAATAAAATATTAAAAGATGATAATAAAGTCTTTACTATATTATATCAAGGATTGTATTGTTATACAAATAGTAATTATGGAAATATATATAAAGAAAAGCCTTTTATAGAAATTGACGAAGAATTTAGGGATATAGGAGAAGCAATCTTACCTAGAGAACAAGACATAGAAGAAATAGAAAATTTTGAGATAGGACATGACGATACTATAAGTATTGATCAACCTATAATACCAAAACAAATAACATATAAAGAAAATAAAATAATTATTGGAAATAATACAGTAAGACATAGTATTTCAAAAATGATACAAAATAAAAATAATAGTGTCTATGGAATCAAAGGAAAATTCTTTAATGGAAGTAAATGGATAAATGAAATTAAAATACTTATTGATACTGGAGCAAGTCAGAATCATATTTGCTCTCTTATTGATGAAGGAATTAAAAAGAAAAAAGTTGAACCTTATAGTTATAGAGATTTTGAAGGAAAAATAAACTCTTGTGATATCATAGGATAAGTTCAAATTAAATTAGGAAATTTATTATTAAGCATAGAATGCTATATTGATAATAATATGAATTTTGATGAACATCCAATATTATTAGGAAATTCATTTTTAAATAGTCTTGATAATTATAAAATAGACAAGGAAGGAATTCTTATTATACATCAAGGAATAACTACATATTGCCCTAAAGAAAAATGAGTCGAGAAATAAAATTCTCAATAAGTGTATATATACAAATAACTGTATTTGAATCAAAAATAACTACTTGCGCTCTAATTGATACGGGAGAATTTGAGTAACCTGCCTTTAAAGAATTCTTATTACCAAAATGGATAGAAAATAAACAACAATTAACTTTACAAGGAATAACTGGAGTAAGAGAATCTTTAAAATATAAAAATGAAAATATAGAAGTTATAATAGGATCTAAAATAGTAACCATAAGAAATGTTTACCAATATAATATTAATGATTGTGATATTATTCTTGGAAATGACTTTCTACAATAGTTTAGTCAATATAGTCAAAATATTTATACTATTCAATTAAAAACACCATGTGGACATTTACTAAAAATTGCTAGAGAATTTAAACCATTCCGAGTTCAAATTTACCAAGTAGTCATGGTGAAAAAATAGAATTTATACCAAAATTACTCAATTATTCAATCAAAACAATTACTCTTGATCAAATAAAAGATCTTTTAGCTAAAAATTATAATGAAAACCCACTTGAAAAATGGGAAAAATCAAAAACAACAGCTAAAATAGAACTATTAGAACCAACAATCATTATTAGAGTCAAACCTATGCTCTATAATCAAGAAGATAAGGAAGAATTTCAAAAACAAATTCAAGAACTTCTTAATCAAAAACTTATAAGGAGAAGCAATAGCCCTCATAGTAGCCCAGCTTTTATGGTTAGAAATCATTCGGAAATAAAAAGAGGAAAACCTAGGATGGTAGTAAATTATAAAGAACTTAATAAAAACACTAAATTTGATGGATATTATTTACCAAATAAAGAAGTATTAATAAATATAGCTAAGAATAAAAAATATTATTCAAAATTTGATTGTAAATCTGGATTTTGGCAAATTAAACTAGAAGATAATAGTATACCATTAACAGCATTTAGTACTCCTCAAGGACATTATGAATGGTTAGTTATGCCATTTGGATTAAAAAATGCACCACAAATTTATCAAAGAAGAATGGATGAAGTTTTTAAAACTTATAATTTTCTTATTGTTTATGTGGATGATATACTTGTTTGTTCAGAAACATATGAAGATCATCTTAAACATCTTAGAATCTTTGCTACACTTTGCTCAAAAGAAGGTATAATACTTAGTCAGAAAAAAGGCAAGTAGCAAAACATGAAATTGAATTCTTAGGAATGATAATAAATAGTGATGGAATAAAATTGCAACCTCATATTTCAGAAAAAATAATTTTATTTCCTGATAAATTAGAAAATAAGCAACAAATTCAAAAGTTTTTGGGTTGTCTTAATTATGCTGAAGGATTTATAGAAAAACTTGCAGAAAAAAGAAATAAACTTCAGAAACTATTAAGAAAATCAAATAAATTAGGTTGGAATGAAGAACATACTCTTTGTGTTAAAAATTTAAAAGAAAATTGTAGAAATTTACCTAAACTTAGACTTCCTGATGAAAAAGATAAATTAATAGTTCAAACCGATGCTTCAGATTTATATTGGAGTGCTTTATTAAAAACTGATTTAAATGAAATTTGCAGGTATACTAGTGGAACATTTAATAATGCTGAAGTAAATTATTCAACCAATGAAAAAGAATTATTGGCAGTTGTTAAAGGAATAAACAAATTTAAAATGTTTTTGTTACCCAAGGAATTTATTGTTCAAACTGATAATACACAACTTAACGGACTAGTAAATAATAAATTACCAAATTCACCTCAACATAGAAGATTACATAGATGGCAAGTGTTACTATCTTTTTATAATTTTAAATTTGAATATATTAAAGGAAAAGATAATTTATTTGCTGATTTCTTGAGCAGGAATCATGAATATGGAAAAGATTGAAGCATTTACAAAGGAATTACAAGATCTTCTAACAGATTTTAATGCAGATTATCTTGCTGTTCAAGAAGATCATCTTGATATTCGACAAACTTTGTGTGATTTATCAAGCAAAGTTGTTGAAAGTGGGAAAAAGATTGAAAAATTGAATGATAACAAAGAAAAAATAGTTGAAAAATTGTCAGAATGTTTAGACTTTTTTGCAAATTGTAGCCAGGAGTATCCTCCTTTAAAAGGTGAATACAGCCGAAAGGCTAGTCACATCCCATTTCGGGAGATTAATATATCCACCTCAAGTGGAGAATCAAAATTCAGGAGAAATGACCCTCTTACCTCGCAAGAGGAAAAGGTCATAAAAAAGGGTCCACAACAACTACCTGTCAGTATGGACAAATTGCTGGAAAAATTTACAAGTGGAAAAGGAGCCGCTGAGTCTAGTACTCAAACATCCTTATCAAAAGGCCCATTGGAACAGCCTACTGTTATCAGTGAATTCCAAGAAGATAAAAAATCACCAATTGGTGACCTTAAATCACCAAAGGGAATAATTGCTACTCATCACATCAGAGCTAATCTACATCCAATGGAAAAGGAGTATTATGAATTCTCAGAATGGGTATATAATTTCAGAGAAGGAAGTTCTCTATATTTGACAGCCCTTCCAACGGCGATTTATCCAAGGATCAGTGCAGTTCAAGGAGCAGATCCTAATATTGTTCGAAAATTGGCAGCATTTGGATTTTTAGATCGACTCTTCCCAGGGATAGATCTAAAAGAAATCGAACAGTTTGACAAAGAATTTGTTAATTGTGTTAAAAAATTCAGTGATAAACAACCAATTGAACTGAGATTTTACACAATTAGTCCTGAATATAAAGAACCAGAGTGGTATGGAGAACATCATCTCATCACAATTCGGAAAAATAATGGAAATCCACTTAAGGAGATTCAGATTTTTAAAGAATTACCCACTATTAATAGAAAATGGATGATTTATAGACGAGCTCTCGGAATAAAATCGATCTGCTCAACAATGCGCTTCTTTTTTGGAGAAAGATACATGGTCTATGGTATGAGCAATAATTGGATCCTTATCTCAGTAGAGGAGATAAAGAATCAAAAATTCTTGAAGAAAAAATCATGCGGAATTATGAACGATCAATTCTCCTCGGCAAGTTGAAGAATGCATTAAAGAAGTCTCCGCCGACTCATGGGACACGTCCACAAGTGAAGGACGATCAAGAAAACGTGACTGACGTAACCATGTGAACTTTGAAGATTAGAAGACAAACATCAAGCTGGAATCAAAAGAAATTCCCGACACTGGAATAAAGACAACCAACAAGCACTTTAAATATTTTCAACCACTTTTGAAATTATTGTACTTTTTACTTTTGTGTTGTAAAAATCTGATTGGCCAGAAGCTTCTCGGTGAAGTGCGAGCCTTTCTATAAATTGAGACTCTTCTCATTAGAAAGGATCATCGAAAACTAGCCATCTGAAATCTCATCCTGAACTACCATCTAAAACCTTCAACAATGATCTTTGTAATCATTCTCTTTAGAGAGTAGAAACCACTCTTCGGAGTATCAATCTCTGTAAAAATCTTTGTATAATAGCTTTCAAGCTATCTTCAGATCAATAAAATCTTTGAGTTTGAAATAAATCTTTTATTACGCTTTGAGTGTTGTTCTACACAGTGAGTCCTTTTGAGAGTTTTGAGTGCTTTTGTGTCCATTTTGCTGTAATGCTTTCGGATTTTGGCCAACTCTTGTGACGAAGGTGACCAGGAACATATAACATTCTTGCTATTTGGCGAAGCGTGGTAAGACCCTTATTTTAAGCTACAAGAAAATTTATTGTCTGAAAATTTGCATGAAAATTATTATATAAGAATTTTTATAAGATTGTTTACTTTGAAGAACTTTTATCATGGAAAGTTACGAGTTTTATTATAGATCTGTACCTTTTAGATATACTAATAGTATTGATTATAGTCACATGATAGAAATTCCAGAAACTTATGATAGTTATACTAGAGGAATAAATTTCATAAAAAGAGATAGTAGATATTATGAAAAATGCCTTACAATTGTATCATTTGGATTGAAAGAAAGATTGCCTAAAGAAATAATAAAAATGATTATATTTTTCTGGTTAGATAGTGAAAATAGTGAAAGAACTTTTGAAACTACAGAGCATGTAAGTTATAATGAAATTTCTGAATTATATGATCTTAGTTTTGACGATATAGAATAAAAATATGCCTGGAATAACTAGAAAATTTTGTGATAATAAAATAAAAATTTTAGAAGAACAGATAATAACTGACAATAATCGTAGAGAAATAGAAAGGGAAATTTCTAATTGGAATAAAATTAAAAGAGAATTAAGAAGAGATGAACAATTTAGAAGAGAAATAAGACAAATGATAAATAATATAATAATTAATTCCTTAAATATACCAGACTAATATGAGTTTACCAACAAAAATAAGATTTGATAAACAAGAAATAGAAAATATTAGATTACCAATAGGAAGTTATCAAACTAAAAAATGGAATACAACTCTGTTTCAACCTTTAAGCTCATGGGGAAATACAGATGAATGGTTAAATATGACTACAAATTGGACTAATGCATTTTTATGGCAACAATTAGGACAATTAAAATCTAAAGATGTAGAAGCTATAGACGAAATAAATAATATTGATCCAAAAGATGAAATAGCTAAAGAAAGGTTAGAAGTTTTAAGCAAAAATATGTCTAAACAATTTAATAAAATAAAAGAACAAATTAATAATTTAGAAATACTTGATGAAGCTAAACTTGAAGAAATTCAAAATCAAATATCAAAAATTGCACAGAAAAATAGTATTAATAAAATAGCAACTTTAGAAGAAAAATAGACAATATTAATTATAAACTCGATATTCTATTAAATAAATTAGGATTTGAAATTGCAAAACCATCTTATAAAAAACCTAAAATATGAGTATGAATGATAAAATTAATTTAATTGAGAAAAATATAAAAACAATTGATGAAAAAATAACTAGAATTGAAATAGGCTACGAAGAAGAGAAAGAAAGACTACAAAATAACTTTTTAAGAATAGAAAATCTTTTGAATAGAATAATAGAAAATCTAAATAAAGAAAAACCATTTAAACCAGATTATACCAAAGAACTTAAAGAAGTTAGAAAGAAAATTGAAAAATATGAAGAATTAATACAACTTAATGGAGGATTAAAAGAAGATATAGAAAAATTATTGATTGATCTTAGAAAGCAAGAAGAAAATCTTATAGAAAAAGAAGAAGGAAAATTAATTATAGAAGAACAATGAACGAAGAAATGGAAAATTTAATATTTGACTTAGAAGACTTAAAAATTTGTGAAGAAATAACTAAAAATCATATGGTTGGAAAAACAGGAGGACCACGAGCAGTTAAACAAGAAGAATATGGAGAAATTAGCACTGTTAGATATGAAGCAGAAATAGACCCTAGAAGATATGTTAATACAAAAGTAGATTTTAAAACTACCAAAGAAAGAATGTATAGAGACCAATTTAAACCAATATTAAGAGAATCAAACCCAATGAAAATTGCAGGTTCATATTTAAATTTAGATTGTGAATTAGATGTTAGAAGAGCTATAAGTGAATGGAGTACTAATATGATAGCACACTTTAATTATAATCGCAGTAATACAGATAATAAAAATAGAACTGAATATTTATTAGCAACATTTAAAGGAAATGTATTTAATTGGTATAGATGATTAGAAGAAACAACAAAAGGTATTTGGAAAGATAGTATTGAAGCATGATTTGGAATTAGTATAATAGAAGGAATAAATAGAGTTGCTACAAGAATTTATAGAGAATTTGCTGGAGAAGATTGGGTAAATGGAAGTACTAAAGTTAGATTAGAAGAAATAGAAGATGCTAAAAACAGAATGGAACATTTACAAATTTGTAATATGTGTTATCTCAATGAATATTGCTGCGAATATAGTAAATATTATTATATGATGTTTGGAAGTGGAGTTGATAATAATTATTATAAGGAAGTTTTTATTAGAAAATTACCACCACCATGGAATAGTTATTTTCAAAATAAGATTAAAGAAAAACAATTAGGAAGAAATGAAGAAGGATATACATTAGGATTTATTATAAGAACTATAAAAGACGAAATAAGTACTATGTGTAGTAATCAAATGATTTATAAACAATCAGGATTTATACAAGATAGGATTTGTTGTAGAGATACCGAAGTGCCAGGAAATTGGGGATGTTATGATTATAAAAGAAAAAGAAATATAAAACCCAAGAAATATAAAAAATATAATAAGTTTAAAAAGAAATATTTTAAACCAAAAAGAAAATATTTTAGAAGAAAATATAAACCTTATAATAAAAAACCATTAGATAAAAAACGATGTAAATGTTGGAATTGCAATGAAGAAGGTCATATTAGCACTGAATGCCCAAAAAAGAAAGTTAGAATATTAATTACGGACTTTGAACAAATTAGAGATGAATGTGAAGAAGTTGATATTGAAGAAATAGAAGTAAATGAAGAAATATTCGAAGAAAAATCAGATTCAAAAGAAACGTCTAGTGATGATGAATAAAAACAAGAATAAAACTAATTTCGAAAAAATTATAAAGATTGAGAACTTGATCTGCAATAAATGACCCATTTCATTAAGGGTAAAACTGACTTTTTAACAAAAATCTTAAAAAGCCACTATTCACATGCTATTTTGAATATTCCCTCTAAAATCAAATCAGTTCAAGATATTAGCCCTAATTTTTTCTTGTTCTCTCGTCTTCGTTCCCCTGAGCCTCTCACTCTCTCTGACTCTCCTTCTCACCATCATTTTCACTGTACAATCGCCGTAGATTCGTTGGAATATTCCCCTTCCCCCAACTGCCAGTGAAGAGCTCTCCCGCTACTCCCTCGATATCCCCTTCCGTAGCAGATTCTTCTCCTCCAGCACGTCCGCCGCCAGATTTTCCCACTGCACCATCTCCGACTACAGGCAAGAACTCTCTGTCTCCTTCACCGACCAAACTCCGCAAGATCCCTCAGAATAATGGAGTCTAAAGAAACTTGTAGAACCGACTCCTCACTGTCGCGTCCTCCACCGACTCGCGTCCTCACAGCCACCGACAGGTCCGCCCTGTCCAGCCCTCACGTCTAGGGAGCCAGGGACCACTACGCGACTGTCGTCTGCGCCTCTCTGCGACGTGTGACTCAGCCTAGTTCACCGCCACAGCCAGTCCGCCACCGCCAAACCTTCAGTCCTCACAGTATGTTCTGGGTTCAATTTTTTGTTTAGAATCTAAATGATTTTAATATGTCGAATGGAACAACTTTTGATCAGTGCTATGCTTGTGCTTACACCAATTTTTCTATGTTCCAGACTTCCTGTGAAATTGGGGAATTTGTAAATATGTGATCAATGATAAATTGGTGTTGTAAATTGGAAATTGGAAAAAAGTTTATAATTTGGCATTTCAGTTTGAAGAAATGTAAGATAGACAAAATGTGGGTTGGTTTCTCAAGCTCTCTGGAAATGTGGCGACTTCTGCACCTTATAATCAGCTAGACTTGAATGTGGTTAAGCAATAATTTTTTTTCGAGTTTGAATGAAGTCATTCTTGAGTTTGTGGATTAATTGCCTTTGTTTGGGTTTGATTCTACAGCTGATACTCTATGTATTCTGGAATTAGTAATCGCCCATCTGAACTAGCTAATAATTCAAGAGTATTATCTGTAGAAAGGGAAAAGCAGAAGTTATCACAAAATGTTTTGAGAAGTGTTAGCGCAGAGGAGAATTCGGGTACTGAAGAACAAGGTCACAAGGAGGGTAATAATAACTTCATGAGACAAATAGAGAGAAGCTTTGTTCAACCATTGATGTACAGTTTTATTGGTTCTCTTTGGAATGTTTCTACTTTTATATATTTCTGTACATTTTTTCTTTTGTATTCTTTTAATAGCTTGCTTGACTTGTCTAACCATTCTTTTCCAGCTTTCACATTTATGATGTTGATACAAAATATCATAACTTACCTCTGAAGGTATGCGATTTTCTTTCAAAACTTAATTGATATTTGATTTCAGTTTAATTTGCTTCAGCATATTTGTCATTATTCAATATTGAGAAGCTTGATGATGGATAAAGAAACAACATTTCTTCTCCCACCTATGTTTGTAGGAAGATTTAAATATATTTTGGAGAAAATTTAGAAGTTATATGGCATTAAAGATACAATTCAGATGTAATTTAAATACTTGGGTACTACATTTTTAGAATTGGCTATATTAATTTTAACTTTCTGATTTTGGTTGTTTACATCTCTAGAGGTGTAACTCAAATGACAATTAATCCTACTTTGCAGATGCTGAAGTTAAATGATCAAGAGTTCCTTGGTGAAGCCAGTTGTTATCTCTCTGAGGTGAGTTGATTCTATCTGTGTTACGTCCTTTGAATAAGTTCAAAGAGTAACTGAATTAATGTACGACTGAAATTTTCTTTAGATTCTGTATAGTCCTCAAATGAGATTTGGTGAAGGACGGAGGGGTCTTCCTTGGCCTCAAGATCATAAGAAGAAAAAGGATGAAGATAGTCTCGACTAGCTTCAAGCTATGTTCTTGACACGGAAGAGAATTACTTGTCATCATTAACTTCGGCCTCGCGTAACTAATTCATGACTAGTGTGAAACAATTGTCAGTTCAGTGGAGCATAATGGTCTGTGTTTATGTGGTCTGAATCACTAAGGTTTAAATATTCAAGTAAACAAGCCTTCTTTAAGAGATTTAAACCCACACCAGCATCCAACCAAGCACTCACCTGGTTCTCATTCACTACTGGAAAAGGGTAAGTAAATAAAATCAGGGCTTATCTAAAAACCTATAGCTTTTGAAAATTCCATCCTGACATTCGTTACACCTTATTTGAGCATCATGATCTCTGCATTTGATTAAGAAGAACTGGAATAAAAAAGCAATAGTTATCTTAACAATTCTTTTTACCAAATATTTTCTTGATTTCTTAGCTTACTTTGTCTGAGAATGCCTATAAAAATGAGTGGACCAGTTGTATTATACTTTAATTGTATAATTGTAACTTGATTTTGAGGTAACGTTGATAGATCATTTACAATCTATTTGTTTCTTTCTTCCAAGTAAAGAAGGTTAAGATTGTTTTGAAAGTAATTTTTAGTGCTATCATCATTGATCTGATACTTGTCTTGAAATGTTAGGATGTAATATTTTAAGTCTTGTGTATTAACTTGTCTTAATCATTGTTTGTAGGGTGCTCTGGAAGAGTTGACGACAGATTTGGCTAGAGCAAAGAAAGGAAAGCCCCCACTGAAGAGTCCAAAGAGAGGATTGAGAGTTGTGATGAAGAAGTTGATGAAGGCAATAGTGGGGAAGAAACAAAACTTAGACAGCTTCGTGATCTTTTCTGTATTAGAGTGTTTTGTTGTGTACTGAGAATAAATAATACGTATTCTATATTTATTGTGTACGGATTAAATGTTTCATAATGAAATTATAATTTTAATTTCATAGTCTTAAAATATTTGAGCATAAAATATATGATGTTTCTTCCTACTTATGTTGGTCAATGTTAAAAATAGAAAAAAAAAAAAAAAGAAGAAGAAGAAAAAAAGAAAAAAAAACTTTTTTGCAACGTTCAATGCCCGTTGCAAATGACCTTTTTTGCAACGTTCGCTGCCCGTTGCAAAAAAGGTCTTTTGCAACGGGCACTGAACGTTGCAAATGACCTTTTTTGCAATGTTCTCTGACTATTGCAAAAACATCGCATCCCACAACAGACGCTTGACCGTTGCTAAAGGGTATTGGCAACGTTTTTTGTCCGTTGCGAAAGACCTTTTTTGGTGTTGTGATATAAGGTTTTAAGATTAAGTATTTTATCAATGAAGAAAGATATGGTAATGTCCCTTTTGTTACAATTGACCATGATCATGATTAGGGATAAATTATTGCTCTAGATCTTGTTCAACAAATAATTTTGGATCAAAATAATATTACAAAATCCTCTATACACAATCAAGAGGTTGTTCTAAAAAGACAAACTCAATAATTTCAAGAACAAATGACATTAAGGAAATTTACAAGAGAAAGGAGAATGACAATTCCGAATAACCTTATAGTCTTTCTCCAAAAACATGATGTCATTGGTTTGATAGAAGAAGATCCGATTAATCAACTTTTATCAAGTTATGCAAATGAATAATTCTCAATAGTAGATTGATGCCATGAATAAAGAGATAGAGTCCATGAAGGACAATGATGTTTGGGAACTCATCACATTACTTGAAGGTGCGAATCCCAATGGTTGTAAATGGATATTTAAAACTAAGAGGAATTCGAAGAGTGATGTGAAGAGATATAAGACTCGTCTTTCTGTAAATGACTTTACTCAAAAGGAAAACATTAGATTTAAAGAGACATTCTCTCTGATTTTAACGAAAGACTCTTTTAGGACTATTATGCACTTGTAACATATTTTGATTTTGAGCTTCATCTGATGGTTTACAAATTAAAAAAATTCGTGTATGGGTTTAAGCAAGATTCTCATTAAATCACTACAAGAAAAAAGATCTTTTACAACATGCAAAAGGCAACATTCGTCAATTGCATGTTGCTAAAAGGGGTCTATGGCAACATTCAGCAAGTGTTTGTTGCTATTGGTTGACAAAATTGTGTTTTTAGCGTTTTTTAATGAATGTTGCTAATATACCCTTTTGGCAACATTGAGGTTCTTTTACAGCGTGCGATCTGCGCGTTGCGTGAGATTAGTTTTTAGCGTGCATTGCGTTGTCATTAATAGTTTTAGCAAAGTTCATTTGAGCGTTGCCGTTAACCTTTAGCAGCGTTCGGTGCACATTATTATTAATAGTTTTAGCTTAGCGTTTATTTGCGTTGCCATTAATAGTTTTAGCAGCGTTCATATGAGCGTTGCCGTTAACCTTAGCAGCGTTAGGTGCGTTGTTATTAATAGTTTTAACCTTGTAGCGTTTATTGCGCGTTGCCATTAATAGTTTTAGCGTTCATATGAGCGTTGCCATTAAACTTTTAGCTTAGCGTTCATTGCGTTGTTATTAATAGTTTTAACAGCGGCGTTCATTACGCGTTGCCATTAATAGTTTTAGCAACGCGTTCATATGAGCGTTGCCATTAACTTTAGCAGCGTTCATTGCGTTGTTATTAATAGTTTTAGCAATGCGGCGTTCATTGCCGCGTTGCCATTAATAGTTTTAGCTTAGCGTTCATATGAGCGTTGCCATTAACCTATTCAATTTCATATTTCTTTTCTTCATTTTTTTAAGTTGGATAAAAACAATTTTTTATTACCCATTGACCCAATTTGAACTACCCATTGACCAGGTTAAACGAACCATGAACTACTGCAACCCGACCCAATTGTGAGTTACCCGGTCAAATCCCAAAAGGCCTGACTTATATATTCCCAAACCCAGGCGTCTTCTCCACTCGACGTTACCCTTAGCACCCAAATTCCTTCCCAAATTGTGAACTACCCGACCCTTCTCACCCCAAATCGTTGCACGAATCGCCTCCAAAGCCCTACTGCGCTTTGAATCGCCTCCACATACCACAACTCCTGTTCGCTTTGAAGACCTTAGCCCTCCGATTCGCGGCTGAAGCCCTCCACTTAGCGACCTCCACCGCCTGCAGCCTCCATTGGACCACTTCTCATCCTCGCCTAACTGAATCCGCCTCCGAGACCACTGCCAAGCCTCCAGGGCTCCATCCTCTACGAAGACCACGACCGCACGCAGTGCGGTGACTTCTCTGCCGACCGGAATCAATGGATTAGGTATTAAGTAATTTCTTCATTTCTTTAGGCTTTACAATTAGATATTTCAATTTTGCGTATTGTTTATTTGTTTAGCGGACTTGAGTAGATATGGTGAAATCGAATGTGGTGATTTTGGTAAAGTTTGGAAAGCCCACTAGTGGACTTTGGTTATTTATTGTAGCTTTAAGGATTAAAGCTTGGGTGCAATTGGATTACTGGTGAGTCGACTCTTGGGAATGAGTCTAGTTTTAGGCCCTTTGTTGGGTCGAATTCTAGCCTTGATGGGGAAATTTGGAATTGAAAGCTTGGATTGGGTTTGGCTGAAGGAGCAAACTTAGCTATTGCCAGAAGGGTCTCTGTCAAGTTTGGCGGTCACTAATGCAACACCTTTTTCACTCGATATTTGATGATTTTCCAATGGATTTAGATATCAAGTTTGCATAATTGTGGAAATATGCCGTAATTATCCATAAGCCTGATAGAGGGTAAAAGAACATTTTTTTCCCTTCATGACCAAGTAAACTAAAACCCATATACATTTTAATTATGATATCAATAAACAAATATAACAACAATTAATGGCGACGATTCTCTACCTGCAACAATAAAGACATAAAGTGAAGCGCTCAACCATCTCTTGAAACATATGTTTAAAATAAATATACGTTCTTTATTCAATGAAAATAAAGACTTACAATGTTGCTAATCCCAAGACTAATGTCAATGAATGGAGCGATGATTAAGATGAGTCGCTGAGAAATTCAATTTTTGGACTTTGTGCTGTGATTTTATATTTTAGCACACTATTGAGCTTTAAATGAGCAAGTGCAGTGATAGATTATGATAATATTTTATAAGTTGAAGACACTTCATAGTCACGTTCAAATTTTGAAGTGTTTCATTGTTATTTTTCTATGGAAAATATTTTTACTGATTTTACTGACAGATCTATAGATATTGATTAGTTTATTGACAATGTAGCATAGAATGCACAAATTTTGAGACAGTATAGTCAATGTTCGTCCATAAGTTCTTTTCTAAGACAGAAGATAAGCACTTGACCACTACCTCACCCTCTCATATCCAAACAACTATCCTGCAGTTAAAACATTCATTCTCGGGAATTCAGCTTGGTGTTTGAATGAAAATGTTGCTTAAGCGGCTGTTTGGGCACCATTGTGTACAATTAATAAGAAATCCAGTCATTATACAATTATGTTGACCCGACTATTGCAGCCATTATTATTTGTTTTTACAGATCACTTAAAAGTAGACTAGGGAAAATATCATTGTGCCCTTTAATTTTTTCATTCAATCTATTTAAGCATGACATTTTTGGGATTTCGAAATAAAAAAATATGTTGGGTTTGGCTTGTTAGTGATTGTGGTTGGAGCTGACTCCTCTTCATTGTTCATGACGGTCCGATTTTGTATTAAAATTTGGAAAGAATGGTGCCCAAAGAGGTGCTAAGTAAAAACTATAGGCTTTGTCTAACTTGTCCAAGGTAACAAATATATATATAAAAGCGATGGATAGAAAGTGACTTTTTTTTTTTCTCGAGAGAACCTCTATCTCTGCTACTCTAAAGGGGCTTGAGCACTTGGATCAAACTGTCACAATACAAACCAGCAAAGTCTAATCAATGCCAAATAAATAATTTATCTTTTACCACAGTCCAACCAAGAACCATCACCTGTTTCTTGAATTTTGGTTTCCTTCTTTGTGTTTGTGTTCATGTATAGTGCTTTTTGAGATTTAGATGGAAAAATAATGAATTTAACACACCTTTATCATGGAATTGTGCAAATTTCATCTATAGTGCAATTACGTTTGGAACTTGTTTCTCTTTTTGAATTGTAAAGCATGAATCTAGGTATATGAACATGTTTTTATCGGTGAACGTTCCATTGTCGATTTGAATACCGAAACTGTGATTTTATATTTTAGCACACTATTGAGCTTTAAATGAGCAAGTGCAGTGATAGATTATGATAATATTTTATAAGTTGAAGACACTTCATAGTCACGTTCAAGATGCCGACCTCATCGTGTATTGTTCATCGAGACACTTCATAGTCACATAGTCACGTTCAACATGCCACTTGGACGAGATTGTTGGAAGGTTTGGGTTGACGAAGTGTATATGAGTTGTTTGGCCTTATATAGACCTACAGAGGAATTTCGAGTTCTTAAGGAAGCATTGGGAAATGCACATTGCTTGGCCAAAGAGCAGTATTAGACTCATATAACGAAGGTATTTTTTGAATTTTTGCACTTAGATATGTGTTCAAAGTCATATTCTGTCTTTTCATGTTCTTTGTTTTTTCTTTATCTTCAAGTGTGATATTATATTTCATGTTTCTTATTGGAGTGTGATTTAGTGAAATTATAATTGCTGTTGATTTGTATTCAAGTTAGCTTCTTTAAGCCTCACTAATAAATGATGGAGTCAAATTCAAATTCAGTAAAGGGACAAAAATGTGTGGTTAATGGCTTAGAAATTTTGTATTTCGTATTTTATTTTGAGTTTGCGTTTTGAAATTGTGAACATAGCAACTTTCATGTTTAGGTAAGCTTAAAGGTTTACAAGCAATTTTTGTTTTTTGAGGGTGCATTTGGACAAACTATACTTGCAAGTGTTTCTAAGTTCATTGTACACTTGGTGTCTAAAACCTTATTCAGACACTCAATAGCAAAATATGATTTGGCTGCAATAGCATAAAGATGTTTGTTATAAATGATATTGAGTTACTTTATTTCGTGATTGAAGATTTTGGTTGAGTTCCCATCTCAAAGAAATTGAAATAGTGCAGATAAGCATCGATTTTGCCAAGACGAAGCTTTTGTTTCTCCGTCCCAACTTCTAGCACAGCACGAGTAGTGCAAATAGTTTCCTTATTTTGAGTTGGAAAATTGACTTCATATTTTGTACTGCAAGGAATTAAATGTATTTAGTTGTAAATTTGTTGCACAAACCAAGCTTCAAGATAGTGGATTGAGTTTATTTTGATATGTTTCCATTCTTGAAAATGCAGTTACCTTTTGAATGTAAGCTTTTCTTTCATTATGTGATGGATGTTAAATAGGAAAAAATAGGGGATTTGGAAGACAACAACAGGAATGTAGCACCAAAAAAAAAAAAAAGACTTATGCGACGTTCGTCGAACGTTGCGTAACCATTCCACAACGTGTAGTGCACGTTGCCGTAACCTTTTAACAACGTTCCATGCACGTTGCCGTATCCTCTTTTAACGGCATCGTTGCACGTTGCGTAGGCTTCGGCGATATCCATAGCGTTAGTCGAACGTTGTTAAAAGAGTCTAATAGCGTGCAGCGCATATCTTGTTAAAAGAGGATACGGCAACGTGCATGGAACGTTGTTAAAAGGGGTTACGGCAACGTGCACTGCACGTTGTGGAAAGGGGCTACGGAAACGTTCGACGAACGTTGCGGATACGTCTACGGCAACGTGATGTGCACGTTGTTGAAAATAGGAAATAGCAACGTGCAGTACACGTTGTTGAAAATAGGAAACAGCAACGTTCGGTAAACGTTGTCAAAAGTCGAAACTCTACGACCACATCAAACTTCCCAACGTGCACCCGAACGCTGCCAAAAGTCTATGGCAACGTTTTTCGCGCGTTGCCATAGGTGGTTTCTGGTGTAGTGAATGGTATCACAAATTTCATCAAATGATAATCTCATTTGGTTATGAGATGAATGTAGTTGATGGTTGTATATATCATAAATTCAGTGGGAGTAAGTATATTTTTGGTATTGGATGTCGATGACATACTATTTACCTGTAATGATATAGTCTTATTGCACAAAATCAGTCCAGTCATGAAATTTTGAAATGAAAGATCTTGGTAACACCTCTTATGTGTCTAGGTACAGATATACCGTGATCATTCTCGGGGTATTTTTAGATTATCACAAAAGAGTTATATCAATAAATTTCTTAAAAGATTTGGGATGTATAAATGTAAATCAGATGATATCCCTATTGTTAAGGGAGATAGTTTAATCTCAATCAATTCCCTGAGGATAAGTTTAAAGAAAATGAAATACAGAAAATTCCTTGTGCTTCGACAGTTGAGAATTTAATGTATTTAGGTTTGCACACATTCGAATATAATATTCATTGTTGGAATACTGGACGGATATTTAAGTAACTCTGGAATTGATATTTAGAAAGCAAGCCAATAGGGTTTTTCGGTATCCATAGAGAACTATGGATTACATGATCACATATAGGAAATTAGACCAATTGGAGATAATTTGATATTCTGATTCTGATAATAGAATGTGACTGTGGAATTTTGTCACTAGGCTACACATTTTGGATGGAATTAAAAGACAACAAGGTTATTTTGTGATATAGTAGTCTTGAGTACGATGTTGTCAAAATTTATAAATATTAAGTTCCTAATTGTTAATGAAAGAATCTAAAGTAATTAGATTTCTATAAACCATATCAGGACAAATTCCATAATTGCATATCTGTTTACTAAAGGGTTATTACCCAGGGTCTTTCATAAGTATATTGTTCATATGGGCGTTGCATCTTTTGATAATATGACAATTTAGTGGGAGTCTGTACTCGGTTGTTGTCTAATTCAGACACATTTTATGCTTATAGATATTTAGGTTATTATGCAGAAATAAAGTATTCATTTTGGTTTCACTTTAATTAAAGTTTTCATTTGATCTCATTAAAAAATAAGATATGACCAGTTGAAAATAGGCATATTTGGATCACATTACATGTAATTTTCATACTACGCGTCCACACTTGTTATATATCATTTGATTGTATTGATATACGTGATCATTGAGAGTTTAGTTATGATAATTGTAACGAGGATTACTTTGATCCTATACTTATATAATTGATGGACAAGATTGTTCGGAGATACTTTTGATTATGTTAGCAAAAGTTTTTGAGTCATAAGGTTATGAACATTTATAAGGTAACATATATGGTCCAAGTGGATGATTGTTGGGTTTTGATTTGCCATGTGAACCTAAATATGTAATTGTATATTAAAGGTTCCCTGAAAATATGCCCAAAATTAAAGTGATCTAATAAAAATTAAGTGATTGGGCTAGGGCTTGGGCTTGGACATCTAAATAAAGTGTGGGTCTAATTATATGTATAGAGATCAAATCCATTAGGATTGTATTTGAGGATTGACGAATACATATGAAAATATAAATAGGGTTATAGTCTATGTCATCCCATCAACACAATACAAAAGAAAACATATTGAAGAGGAAGTTAAAAGACATTCAAGATTATAGAGCAAGAAAACAAAATCAACACCAGAATCAAAAGAGTCAATATTCAAGATTCAAGATCCAGAATCAAGACTATGTATTAAAGAATCATTCCCAATCAATCAATGTATGTTCCGTACTTTACAATTTTATTGGTGATTTGACATGGAGGATCCTAACAATAAAGCAATTAGGTTTTAAAGTTCTTGAAATTTTAAGCTTTAATAAAATTCTAACAGATTTGACATAAGAATTAGGTTGTTTGTAATACATATAATTTGGTTTTGTCTAATGATCCAAGAGTCTCAGTTGTTCAATATGTTAATTTTATACATGAAAACTTGCGATTGGTTATATAAAGTAATTTTGAGGTGGACATTATCGGACAATTTTTCAATCTCGTCTCCTCCATTATCAGTATAATTTATCCATTAATATTTGGAAGAAACGTATGTTTAAATGATTAGTGCCTGGTTGTTTTCTCTTGAATGAAGAAAAGCGTCAAGCTTTTGATTGGGTTGGAATTAAGCGACGGTAACTGATCAAGCAGGTGGGAGGAGATATGGATCTATTTCTCATTTCACAAGGCTTTATCGAGAAAATGAAAGAAATGTTATCTTCCGTACTTAAAAGGTCGTTTATGGGGATTTTTCGTCAATCTAAAAGTATATAGGATATTCCGCAATAGAGGTGTTGTCGATTTTATATCCTACAATATGGATCGTAACAAGTAATATAGTTGACTAATGAGTTCAAATATCGTTCCCACAAGAATTATTATCTAACCATAGGTTAAAGTATTCATAACTTTGATTTGATCGAAAATAAATAGAAAGTGTTTTATCTTTATTTTTATGATTTTTTATCTTAAATATACGAAAACAATTCTCATATCTTGCTTTGAGCTTTATTTTCATACCATCTCTTGTAGGCTCTCATTCAACCGATGAATCGAATTTTCTTGGAAAAGTTTGAACAATTTCATTATCGGTCACGCCTAGAAGAAATTGCTCATACGAGGCTGCAAGGTAATTTCCTTGACAACTTTTCAAACGTATGATATTGTCCCGACCTTCAACAAACTCGATCGTCCATTTAGCATTCTTTGATGAGCCAGCACGATCTTGGATAGTGGATTCTTCATCTGTCACCTGTGATTAAATACTTGTCATGATGGCTCTTAAGCCGGACAGATTTCGCTTTCCTAAAAAATTCCATGCCAGAAACCTGAAAATAAGCAAAAAATAACTCGATGAAATTCGATTAGATTATGAAATGTGTCAGAAAATTTGTTAACTGATCCATATAATTTATTTGATTTTGGTAAAGATGAAGAGGATAATTTCTGTTATGTGGTTTTGCAGAAAGATCCGCTGATGGATTTGGCTTTGATCAAACATTCATTTGGTCCTTTTTGGACAAAAGTGTTAAAAAATAAATAACAAAAAAATCCTACAAAATTTATTAAATAACAATTGAAAAAAGAACATATTGAAATTGTTGTCTCCAACGTGCAGCTTAGTATGTCCCACTTTTTCTTTTTATTTTTCTATTTCCTTTTTTTTATATATTTGGCCTGGGAGTGTCAACGAGTTAAATCGAAACTTTTTGCTCGGTCTCGACTCCAGTAAAGATGGTTCGAGCTTTTTTTTTTTTTTTTGTCCGAGCTGAGACAAAAAATTTAGGCTCGACATAAACTTTCGACTCCGGCGTTAGTGAGGTGAGCCGAGCTGAGCCTTTTTAAAAAAAAAAAAAAAATTCGTGACAAATTTAAATTTTTTAAATAATTTAAAATTTGTGCAATTTATACGTATTATAAATAATAACTAAATATTAATACATAAAAAAAATTACAGCTGTAAGCTTTTTTTTTAATTATTTTTTCTCTTCATGGGCTGGGTCGGGCTGGAGCGACGCCCCAAAATGGCACTCAATCCCACCGAGTCGCGAGCAAGCTCAGACTTTTTCATGGCCGACCTCAAGCCGACGAACCATATTGACATGGCCAATTTGGTCAAATTGAAGGTTTTATTTTATTTTTATTTATTTATTTTTTTTGTTGGGGTACTTAGAAATATCAACGTATGAGCTGGAGATTAGGCAATTTGGTGTCCTTTTGATTTATAGCCCCATCAATTCTTGACTTCTTGGCTTGCATTTTAAGCCCTTACAAGATCATGTTTGTTTGTACGTTACTTAGCCCCTATTTGATGGAAATTATAATTTATATTTTAGTTAAAGTTAATAATTAATTTTAATCATATATTTTATAGGATTCATAACTTTTCAACAATATATTTTATCAACTTTTATTAAAACATTCTAAAAATCAGATTTTAATTCTCACCAAATCGGGGCTTAGTTTGTTAAATACAATTTTTAAAATTACTTCCTATAACAAAATTTAATTCTCTAGAAAAGTAAAACTATGTTTGATAACCAACATTTTCCTCAGAAAATGGAAAAAAAAAAATCATTTTCCACCATTAAACCATGTTTGATGGCTTAAATTTTGCCTAGAAAAAGTTTTTCCTCCCCCACCCCAGTCACCCGTTTTCCTTAATTTTAGGGAATTCTCCAAGCCATTTTTTTGTTTAGCAATGGAAAAAAATTTCATAACCAATTGTAAAAAAATAAAAAAAATTCACTTTAATGGACAATTTCATGTAAAACGAAATCAAACAAACACTAAACTTTGATGAAAAAATAGTTTTCGAGCAAAAAAAAAAAATTTTTTTTTTTTACTTTTTGGCAATGGTAACGAATTTCATAACTAATTGGAAAAAAAAATATTCACTTTAATAAACAATTTCTATGTAAAATAAAGTCCAACGTGAACAAAAAAAAATTCAAAATTTTAAAATTTTTCTTGGTGGAAAATTATACAAATCAAACACACTTAATTAACAATTCTCTGGAAAACAATTTTTAGGTAATTACTTTCCCTGAAATTCATTTTCTTTTCACCCATTTTCCACAATTGCAATCAAACGGACCCTAAGTTCTAACTTGCGATCAAGTAAAGTAACTTCTGTACAAAATCAAACATGATTTATGCAGTTGGGAACACAAGATCCTTTATTCAATTGGCATTCATGTCAAAATATGCTGAATTAAAAGAAAGTCGTGTCAAAATTTGAAGTTCGATTAAATTAAAAGCAAGCCGTGTCAAATATTTTACACGTAAACCAAAAATTTTCCTACCTTTTAAACACATATTCTTTTAAAAATTATTATTAATCAAAATTTTATTTTACCCAAATAATGGTGCTCAAGTCGAAGCTAAAATCTGTGACAAGAGGTAGACTTCATGACTGAATAATTAATTAAGGGATTATTCTGCTTGAACAAGGGGTATGTGACCTTGTTCAAATAACATGGTCCTTAATAAAGAATAGCAGATGAGGCTAGAAAGAAAGGAATCTTTTTATATTATCATGCGTGTTGACTTGTCATTCTAACTCCTTTCACCTAACTCAATTATTATTCTATCTTTGTATTTTACATAAATTATTGGAGCTACTATTACGGTGGCTAAATGCCATGTTTTCAAGTAGGGAAAAAGATCGAATTAAATTGTGCCACTGCTTGATTTTGAGCCCCATTCACAAAAAAAGTAGAGTTAAGCTACAGGTGCAGGAATTTAAATTCCTCTACCTGCTCGACAACACACATCATAGTTGGGTAAGGGAGGTTTTTGACATTATTTTAATTATGTGGAGACACCTCAATGTGAGATAAATTTTAAATTTCTGCACGTAAATAAAATGCAAATCAAATCAAAATGGGCAATTATTGAACCGTCATGAGTAAACAGAAACTAATTTTCACATTGTAAGTAAGATACTTGTTTCATGGATTCCTTCATTGACCTTCTAGATTGATAGTCGGCGACCCTGTATCCTGTGAACCGGTATTATCCTCCGGCAACGAAGAAAAACTCGACCCCGGATCCGAATCCGATATGGAAATATCCACAATATCCACTCCCCACAAGACCCAGTTTTGAGTTGCAGTTCTACGAGGAATATCATGAGTTAATGAATTCCTCCATGGCGGCGTTCCCCAATTAGCCCTTAAGAACTTCCCTTCCCTAGTCATTAGTTTCACATAATTCCCTTCTTTTACGGGCTCCCATTCAATTGAAGTGTCCATTTTTGATGTCGGAATAGTTTGCAGAACCTTTTTCCCGGTCATGCCGAGAAGAAATGGCTCATCCACTGCTGTGAGGTAACATCCGTGGCAGCTCTTAAGGCGGATTACGGTGTTTTTTCCTTCGATGAATTCAACTGTCCATCGTGCCTTATGTGAAGCACCATTGCGGCTCTGCCGGACTGTTTCTTCGTCTTCTTCTGCTACCAGGTACTTGCCGAGATGACCTTGGAGTCTAACTGCTTTAGCTTTGTTGAAGAACTCCTGAAAAGGCCCAAGCCACACACAATATTAGAACAAAATACAAAGATCCAAGAAAATACTGAAAGTAATAAGTTGCAGAAAATCAAAATGAACACAGGATATGTTTTTGGCCTAAGCCCCGGAGGTTCGGCGACCAGATCTAACGCCTACATCCCCCGTTGAGCATCCAAATAATGGATATTGCTCGGTTGCACTAACAAGCCAAAAATATGGCAACAACGATTACAAGATTTGTACAAAGTGAAAACAAACAGACACTTATCTTTTCAAATTTCTTCGATCGATCTTCCCTTACAGCACAAAAATAAGACCAGATCACACAAGATCAGTCAAAACCACTCATTCACAGCCCGAATCACAGAAGACTCAGCACAACAATCACTCAAAGACTCAAGACTTCCTCCTAAACAGAAGATCTACTTTGAGAGTAAAACCGTTTACAAGAATCAGAAGTAAACCCCAAAAAGAATGAGTTAATTCTCTCTACAGACGAAGACCTAACCCTAGAACTTGAGAGAGAATGAAAAACCAACTGAATCAATCGAATGAATGAGGCGTCTCTCAGAAGTTAAGGAATCGAAGTCTCTAGAATGTCATCCAACGGCCAAGTGTGGTGCCAAGTGTCAACAATCCAGCCAAGGCACCTTAATAATAAAAGTGTCATTCCAAGTAACACGTTTTTAGCCAATTGTTGGAAGCACACTTTCAGCCAGCCTTTGGTCAAGGGTTCGAATCTCAACAATCTCCACCTTGCTTTCAACAATTAGGTTAGTGCAGCCAGGAGCAACTTCACTGATTATTTTTCATTTGCTCTAAGTACCTGTAAAACATTACATAGCATCAATAGATAATAACTTCAAACAGTTAAGAAACTTATTCAAAGGTATTATCTTTGTCCCCATATCAGAAGGGTTAACCTGAGTAGGAATTTTACCAATTTTCATAACTCCTTTTGATATAACATCTCTAATAAAATGGTATTTGATATCAATATGCTTAGTTCTATCATGGAACATGGGATTTTTGCTTAAGTGTATTGCACTTTGATTATCAGAATACAGAATTGGATTCTCATCAACAAAACCAAGTTCATTTAACAATCTACTAAGCCATATTCCTTCTTTAACAGCATCTGAAGCAGCTATGTATTCTGCTTCAGTAGAAGATAGGGCAACAATCTTTTGCAATTGGGATTTCCAGCTTATGGCAGTATTACACAAAGTAAAGAAATAAGCAGAAGTGGACTTTCTATTGTCCCTATCCCCAGCAAAATCAGAATCTGTAAAACCCTTTAGCATAATTCCCCTTTTATCAAATTTAAACACAAGTCCTAAATTTAAAGTACCTCTAAGGTATCTTAAAAGCCATTTCAAGGCATTCCAGTGTTCTTCACCAGGATTACCCATAAACCTACTAAGTATACTAATACTATGTGCAAGGTCAGGTCTGGTGCAAACCATAAGATACATGACTGAGCCAATAACATTTGCATATGGGACTTTTGACATTCTATCATAATCCTCATCAGTTTTAGGACAGAAATCAGATGACAGTTTAAAATGATTAGAAAGAGGTAGTGTTACAGGTTTACATTCAAACATGTTAAATCTTTTCAGAAGTTTAACAATATAATCATGTTGATGCAAAAATAACATGTCCTTATTTCTATCTCTCAAGATTTGCATGCCAAGGATCTTTTTTGCTTGACCAAGATCCTTCATATCAAATTCAGATTTTAACATACATTTGATATCCTCAATTTCAGTCTTATTGCAGCTAGCAAGTAACATGTCATCAACATATAGTACCAAGTATAGTGAATTCTTACCTCCATTACCTTTATAGTACAGACAGACATCATAATTGCTTCTTTGAAAACCATGTTTCAATACAAAGGTGTCAAACCTTTTATACCATTGCCTAGGGGCTTGTTTTAGCCCATAGAGAGATTTTTTCAATAGGCAAACAACATTTTCAGGGTTTCCATTAACAAAACCAACAGGCTGTCTCATATATATCTTTTCATCTAAATCACCATAGAGAAAAGCAGTTTTAACATCTAATTGATCAAGTTCCCATTTAAATTGAACAACAAGAGCAAGTATACATCTAATGGTGGTATATTTAACAACAGGAGAGAATATTTCAGTGTAATCAACACCTTCTTTCTGTGTAAAACCTTTTGCTACTAATCTAGCTTTATATCTTACACTGTCATTATCTCCTTCACCTTCTTTTATTTTGAAAATCCACTTGCAGTCAATCAGTTTTTGATCTTTAGGTCTTTTAACCAATTCCCAGGTTTTATTTTTAAGTAGAGAATTCATCTCATCATCCATAGCAGCCTTCCAACACACAGAATCTTTACAGTTTATAGCATCATCATAAGAGTCAGGTTCACTTTCAGATTTATCTTGATAAGTAAATAATGAAACAAACTCATCATTATCAAATCTAACAGGTGGTCTAATCTGCCTTCTTTCTCTATCTCTTGTGAGTTGATAGTCATCAAGAGGTGTGTCAGGTAAATCATATTGTTCTTCAGATTCAGAGTGATTATCAATTTCAACAGGCAAATCATTATTATTAGGAACAGAATCATCATCATCAGCAAATGCAGGTGGAACATTATTAGCAACAGAGGACTCCACCTCAATTTGAACATCATTATTATCTAGGATATTTTCTTTACCTTCTAAGCATGGCATAATAGATTCATTGAAGACAACATCTCTTCTTACAATTACCCTATAGCCTTTTTCATTTTTAACCCACAGTCTGTAACCCTTAACATTCTCTCCATACCCTAAGAAGACACATTTAAGTGATCTAGGTTCTAACTTTCCAATATTTTGATGAGCATATGCAGCACAGCCAAATATTTTTAAATGAGAGTAGTTAACAGGATTTTTAGACCATACAGTTTCAGGGACATCAAAATTCAAAGCACTAGAAGGTGTTCTGTTCACAAGATATGCAGCAGTTTTTACAGCCTCCCCCCAAAACAATTTAGGCAGACCAGAACTCAGGAGCATGCATCTGACTTTATTTAATAATGTCCTATTCATTCTTTCAGCTATGCCATTTTGTTGTGGAGTGTAAACTACTGTTTTATGTCTAAGAATGCCATTTTCTTTACAGAAATTATCAAACTCATAGTTGCAAAATTCCAAACCATTATCTGTTCTTAGAGTTTTTATCTTATGATCAGTTTGGTTTTCTATTTGTGTTTTCCAATCCTTGAAAACAGAAAAAGTTTCATCTTTAGATTTTAATAAGAAAACCCAGATTTTTCTAGAAAAATCATCAATGATCAAGAGATAATATCTAAAACCAGATAATGTACACACAGGAGAGCGGACCCCAAAGATCAGAATGCAAATATTCAAGTATTTGTTTGGACTTATGAGTTCCAGGTAAGAAAGGTAACTTAACTTGCTTTCCAATAATACATTGTTCACATGCACCAAGATCACCAATGTTTTGTTTACCAAACACTCCTTTATTTTGTAAAGATTTCAGACTTTTCTTGCCAATATGGCCAAGTCTCTCATGCCAGCGATTTTGCCAAAATGAAATTGTCGAGATAAGGCGATTGCGATTAAACCAAGTAAAGGCTTTGCATTTAAGAAATAAAGGCCATGTCTCTTAGGGGCATTTATTACTAAGTCGATCCCCCTAAGAATTTCAATATGTCCTTGACCCAATTTTATGTTAAACTCCATGTCATCCAACATTCCTAGAGACACCAAGTTTCTCTCTAATTCAGGTACATATCTAGTTTCCTTTAAGAACAGAACTTTCCCAGTTTCAAGAAGCAACTTGATAGTACCAATTCCTTTTACTTTACAGGTCATATTATTTCCCATAATAACCTGCCCCCCAGAGGTGGCTTTAAAATCAAGAAAATAGTTTTTATATGGGCACATATGGAAAGAACATCCAGAATCCAAGATCCACTCATCACTCAGCCTCTTCTCATTATGGACAAGGACTAAACCATCTTCAGGATCAATCTTATTATAGGCTAAGGCAGCATTTCCATCAGTGAAGCTTTTATCTTTTGCTTCATTCTTTTTCTTGTAACAGTCTTTGATAAAATGACCTATCTTACCACAATGAAAACATTTCTTGCCCTTTGCCTTATTCTGGGACTTGTTTCTATCATTCCATTTGGTTCTGTTTTCATTTGAGAACTTAGAGTGAAAGTTAGGTCTACTAAACCCTTTACCCCTAGCAAGAAGGTTTTCTCCATTATGACTCCTATTTTCAGATTTAATCTCTAGGGCCTTATTTCTTAAGGCACTAATGATATCATCAGTAGTGATCTCAGCCCTACCATATTCAAGAGCAACCTTGATGTCTCTATATTTGTCACTAATGGAGTTTAACAAAACTACAGCCAACTGATCTTTTGAAAGTTTTTCATCACAGTTGGCTAAGTCAATGGTCAGTTTAGTAAACCTATTCAAGTTTTCATCCAAGTCAACAGAGGGATCCATTTTAAAAGAAAACAATTGTTTTAACAGAAAACATTTGTTGGGGATAGTCTTTGTTGCATATTTGGATTGAAGTTTAGTCCACAGTTCAGAAGCAGTATTAGTTTCACCTATTTCTCTAACTACATTGTCAGATAAGTACAAGAAAATAGTACTCCATGCAACCTCTTCAAGTTCAATTTTCTTAGCAGGTGGTAAGTCTGCAGGCCAACTATCATCAAGTGCTCTAGCTACTCTCATTTGCATTAAAATAGCTTTCATCTTTTGACACCACATATTAAAATCACATTTGCCATCAAATTGTGGTACATCAAACTTAGCAGTAGCCATGTGTAAAACACGTATGATGCACAAATAAGAAGTTCAAGATAGTAAAGAACACTTAGACAGTTTGCAACAATTTCAGCAACCCAAGAAATCACAGTATCACACGTGGTAATACAAGATATCAGGCATCAATCAGATATATCACAGGAACACACAGAACAAGCTCAATTAAAAGAACACAACAGAGATCATATTCTATGTTTCACAGATCACTCCAGCAAGATTCCCCAGAAAAACACACCCGTACTTGATTTATCTCAGATTCCAGAAGCCTCGCAGGAGCTTCGGGACAAAGATTAATCTCAAGGGGGTTTCAACGGTGTTTTTGGTAAATCAAGGGTATGATCAAGAAACCCTAAAAATTTTTAAAAATTTACAGAGATAAAAGAAAAGATCTCACCCAACGAGTTAGCAAGAACTCGATTTCTTTTACTGGCTTTTAGCAGTTCCAAAAATTTTTGATCTATAACAGATCAGGCCTTCCTTCGAAGATCCAGGTATCTTGTCCTTTTTCAGTTCCAGGCTCTGATACCACTGAAAAGGCCCAAGCCACACACAATATTAGAACAAAATACAAAGATCCAAGAAAATACTGAAAGTAATAAGTTGCAGAAAATCAAAATGAACACAGGATATGTTTTTGGCCTAAGCCCCGGAGGTTCGGCGACCAGATCTAACGCCTACATCCCCCGTTGAGCATCCAAATAATGGATATTGCTCGGTTGCACTAACAAGCCAAAAATATGGCAACAACAGTTACAAGATTTGTACAAGGCTGAAAACAAACAGACACTTATCTTTTCAGCCTTCGATCGATCTTCCCTTACAGCACAAAAATAAGACCAGATCACACAAGATCAGTCAAAACCACTCATTCACAGCCCGAATCACAGAAGACTCAGCACAACAATCACTCAAAGACTCAAGACTTCCTCCTAAACAGAAGATCTACTTTGAGAGTAAAACCGTTTACAAGAATCAGAAGTAAACCCCAAAAAGAATGAGTTAATTCTCTCTACAGACGAAGACCTAACCCTAGAACTTGAGAGAGAATGAAAAACCAACTGAATCAATCGAATGAATGAGGCGTCTCTCAGAAGTTAAGGAATCGAAGTCTCTAGAATGTCATCCAACGGCCAAGTGTGGTGCCAAGTGTCAACAATCCAGCCAAGGCACCTTAATAATAAAAGTGTCATTCCAAGTAACACGTTTTTAGCCAATTGTTGGAAGCACACTTTCAGCCAGCCTTTGGTCAAGGGTTCGAATCTCAACAACTCCATTCCACCCTATATTCAAGAAAATTAATGCTGAGTTTTCTCGACTGCAAATCGTTGATCGGGACTTAATCGGTAACATGTATAACTGAATTTGGAAATGTACCTGTCTTCCACTTGTGTGTGAGGACGTATCCGATGCAATCGATGGCCAGCGGCTCTGAGAAGCGACGATTGACGGCCGACGACTCTCTGGCGTGGCGCCGGATTGCAAGCTATTCTCCCGGCTCCCGTAGGTAATTGATGGAGAACGAGTGTTTGAATCCGAATAGTCATATTCCGACGAAAAACTGGAGGCGCAGCTCGATATATACTCGTTATTCAATACAGATATATCCACCACCTCCACCTCCCACAGAACCCAATCCTGGGTGGCGGTTCTGTGCGGCAGATCATGAGTTATAGAATTTCTCCACGGCGGCGTTGCGCCATTAGCCCTCAAGAATTTACCTCCTTTAGTTCTCAGTTTCACTTTATATCCTTCCTTTATGGGCTCCCATTCTACTGAACTATCCTTCATTGTCGCCGGAACTGTTTGCAGAACCTTTTTTCCAGTCATGCCGAGGAGAAAAGACTCGTCGGTGGCGGTAAGATACTTCCCGTGGCAGCCCTTGAGGCGGATTACGTGGGGATTCCCTTCCACAAGCTCCACCGTCCACCGTGCCTTCTTGGAGGCGCCGCCGTTGCGGCTTTGTCGGACTGTTTGTTCATCGTCGTCTGCTACTAAGTACTTGTCGAGATGGCTTTTGAGTCGAACAGCTTTGGCTTTGTTGAAAAACTCCATAAATTATCTGTTGTGGAAAGCAAGTTTTGTTTCTTGTTCTTTTATTTTTGCTAGTGGGATTTTGTGATTATAAAGGAGATTTCTCGGCGATTCCGATAAGTTGACTCGGAAGGTTCGAGGATGGTTCAAGGGGATGTAAATATTGACCTGGTTAATGAATATTGAACTTTGCTACAAAAACAGGGTGAGTGACAGATATAAAAACAGGTGTGCCACGCACGTGTCATTCAATGATTCGATAATTTGAAAAAAAAAAAAAAATTACCCAAACAAGTGCTAACACATACACCTATTCTTTCCCACATTGTCACTAACCCTATTTCAATAATTTTACCCATGAATGTTTGAGGTCATTTGAGTTGACTTAAATGTTCAGCAACATGGTTGGTTGTGCCAAATCAAACAGCCAGTCCTTATTTTTCCTATGGTGGAAAAATTGCAGTAACAGTATCAAATCTTTCATTTAGTAATAGACTTTATCCAAAACTTTCATTTATGTCATTCACGGTACCAAACCTTTCAACATATTGCAGGTAAAGTCCAAATGGATGGTTTCTGTTAGTTTGACCGTTAGTTGATCAAATAATTAACTTTGATAATAATTTTGACTAATTTTAAAAGGTTAAAATGGTAATTTTACATTTTTTATTAATAAAATAATTAGAATTAAAAACTCATTTTCACATTTTTCTTCTCCACCCACCCCACACCTACCCACCCGCACCCCTACTCCAAGTCTGCAAACCCTAAATTTGAGAAATTTTCAAACCCCAAATCTTCAAGTTTTGGTACCGTTGAAGAGATCAGAAGAAGAAGAAGAGAACACAACTTTTCCCCATTTTATCCACTATGACCATCTTTAGCAATTGTGTCCCTTAATTAGTTACAGGTCTTTGTAGATTCAATTGAATAATAATCCTCTTCTCGATCAAAAATTCAAATAGTTTAATCATATCAGATCTCAACGGTTTTAAATTCGCCCCTGAAAATTGATTCAAATTCTCTCACTCTAGTTTCCATATTTGGTGTAAAAATTTTCTTCTCTTTTTGGTTTGTTGTGTTAAGAGGATCTGACAACTTTTGTTATAAACCTTGTTTTGATTTTAGATAATTTATTTAGTTCTTGCTTTCACGAAAATCAAAAAATCCTGCAACAGCTTAGACCCTGTTCTCTTTGCTGTTTTGGGGTCATTTTCTGTTTTCAATTTTTCAAAACAGTGAAAACGTGTTCTCTTTCTTGTTTTCAAAAACAAAATTTTTTTTTGCCTGAAAACTCAAAACGTCAAAATAGATGTTTTGAGTGTTTTGAATCACAACAAGGCAAAATTCTAAAAACACGAAAAACGTCCCCTCTTTCTCATCAGAGAACCAGAAGAATCGCAAGCCAGAAGAACCGCAACCGTCGCCTTCTTCGTCGACAATCGACCACCACAGGTCACTGAGAACATTAGACCCCACTACCATTCGAACCCCCCCCCACCTCCACCTCCACCTCCAACCTTTTGTTACAACCTGGCCACGGAGTTGCCGAAAATAGCCTCAATCACCACCCAAAACCGTGCTACCAGTCACGATTTTCGCCATATTTCCACCGCCGTCAGCCACCGTTTCAATCGCGGACCACCACCACTCCACTCCTCTCAATCAAGCGCATCCAGTACCACCATGGGTCACTTGCAATTTATATTTATTTGATTCGCTAGGTATGGGGAAAATGCTTTTCGATTTTCTATTTTGATTAATAGGAGTTAAATAATGTTGTTGTCTGAATAGTGATTAATGGTTTGATTGGTTTGCAGCTGGAGAGTCTTCCTTCTATGACTGATATTGTGAAAAATAGGTGTACTCAAAGAATTGGCTCCAAAAATTGATCCGGATTGAATAATGTTTGTTTTGTTACCATCGACTGATTTCCTGAAATGAATTTGAGCTGTTCTAGGTGAATCTGTTTACATAGAAGGGTGTGGCAGTTGGGATTTTTTTGGTAACTATTTTCCTATTTTGTTTTGGAGAGTTGATGATATTTGATTTTATTCAAGATAGCGGTGATTGCTTGGAGGTGGGGCCCTGGGAGGTGGGAAAATCAAAGGGGAGGAAGAAGAGGAATGGTGATGTTGAGGTGGAGACTGGGTGTTCGATTAAGTTGAGATATATTGGTAACTGTATTTCTTGGTGAGGAATAAGAGGAATGGTGATGTTTTTAGTATCATGGCAATTTCTTTCGTAGTTTCTTGGTAAGCTATGCTGCTAAAATTCTATAATTGAGCTCCCATGAATATTGAATATTTTCAATCCTACAATTTGGAATATGCTGGGTGTTATTTAGTTTAGAAGATTTTATGCATAACTGCTAACTTCGTTTCTTACTTTCTCAAACTGTAAAAATTTATATCACTATGGTTATGTTTGTTTTGGTCAATATTCTTTTCAAGATTTTGTACAAGAAATAGTTGGGTTAACTTTCTGAGATGACTATTATCCATGGCTGAGTTCAACTTGTTAAATGAAGTATTGAGGCATCCTTTTTATGCCTTCTTATGTTCTTTGAAGTGCATATTACTTGTTTATACAACTTTTTTTGTTTTCAACTAACCTGTAAAATATTTTCACATCAAAAAGTTCGTAGGTAGAGTAGCCATTCTGTAATTTTGGTGTTCAATTAGTGAGTGATATGATGTATAGCAATTTCATAGACCATAGAGTCCAAATGCTGATTTTGGAAATTGAAAGTAAGCTTTATGGGTATTTCAGCTAACTTAGTGCCCCCAGGCAGGGGCGGAGCTAGACTTTGAATTTAGGGGGGGCCTGGAGGTAGAGGTGAAGGGGTGGGGGTTTACAGGGGTTCCCCCCGGAAAATCTTTTTGGATACGTTTTTAACAAAAAAAATCAAGAAACGTATAAAAGAAAGTACTAGTCTTTAATTTAGCAAAATCATACTTTGATAACATTGAATAACTACATGATCATCAATCATGTCGGTGAAATATGGGCAAAAAGTTATTGCATTGGTCGCTCGAGTTAGCCTCTAGCGAAAGTTGAGCGAAAGTTGAGCAGTTGTCAGTATTTTCATCATAACTTTCTCTACTGATATCCGATTGTGATGATTTAAATTTCGTTGGAAAGATAACTCGAATGGCTACAATTCTTCTAGAAATATCCATATCCAAATTCCAATGTATCCTATGTGAAACAAGCGTTGAAAGTGGTAATTACAAAAAAAAAAAAAATTATAAAAAATTAAAAAAAAAAAATTTCAAAAATGGTGTGGGGGCCTGGCCCCCACGTGGCTCCGCCCCTGCCCCCAGGCAAGGAGTGCCGTGACTTCATTTCTAGTTGGCTGATGGCTTTCTATATTATTTTCTTATTAGAAAAGTAACACTTACATGAAAATCTGGTGGTTCATGCAATTGAAATAGAGAAGTAGGCCAACAGAAACATAAAAGAAGAAATTGGTAAAGTTTGTGGTCTTGGAAAGTCATTCTTGATGTTCAAGTATTTCTGACCAATGATGTTAAATTCTACTGAAAGCCAGATAGGAGATGTTAAAACACCAATTTTGTTTAATTGATGAGTAAATTTTTTTTGACAGTGTGCTTATGAGAAGTGTAAGCTTTGCATATAATTTATACGCCTGGTTTTACTCGCTCCAAGTTTTGAGTCTTGCCTTTAGCCCTTTTTTGAGCTTCTGAATTTAATGAACATAGGATTCCCTATAGTAGCATAATTCATTCTTTTTGAAATATATTGAAAAAGGCAGGAATGAATGGTGACTGGTGATCCACCCACTTGTTGTAAAACTTGAAGGGCTTTGGTGCCTTGATTCACACCACTATCAATAGCCAGATTAGAGTGCCAATAAAATGCTCGCGGGGAAGAGACAGGGAGGACATTTATAAGAGTTTCTCATGTGGAGATCATGGGATAACTGAAGTGGACTTAGGATTTGTTTGAGGCCCAATTTTTTGGGAAAATAGATTTTGTAATCAGTACTCCAGTTCCACGGAGATTGGAAGGATTCTAATTACAAGTGTTCTGTAATGTGGAAATTTTTTTGCTGATTTATGATATTCAAATTGTATAAATTTTTGTTTACCCTCGTTATACTTTTCTCTAATCTCGATTTCCTACATATATTTTGTATTTATATATTTCATTATATGGTAATATTTACAATGGAAGCAAAACAAAATACGAAATGTGTGCACCAGACAAACGAGTCTAAATTGTATTTGGCAAAATTGTATTTAGACGATCATGTCAACATCGTGTTTAGACTATCAAAATTGTATTTGACAAGAATTGTGAGAACTAACATGACCTCGATATGATTCAAAATATTTACTACCATGTCAACCTGAGATTAGTGCTCCCATTTTTTACAACTTGATTAGGTTTGGTTGTGATTTGATACTACTTAATTCATGTCACAAGTTACGTATAAAAACAAAAACAAGGACTTGTCAAATTTAATTTAGATTGTATTTTTTATATATGGAAAAAATATTTTAAGATTCACCAATTTTATAATTTATATGTTATTTGATACTATATTAATATTAAACTATTAAAATTTATTGAATAAAATATTATAAAAAAAATTCTTAAAATTTCAAATTAAACACGTTTTCCATTTTTATGTTTTGAAAAACAGTTTTTCAAAATGACAAAAAGAACACATTTTCAAAAATTTCAAAACAAACACTCAAAATACAAAATACAAAACGAATTCAAAACACAAAACTGAAACGATAAGGGAAACGGACCCTTAGAGTTTTGGGTTACTTTCCTATTTCAATTTGAGGAATTTTTTGCTAGATAAATCATCCTTTCTTGCAATTTCACCTGACATGCGAGTTACGAAATAATGATTAGAATTTCTTAGACTTGTAATTGTAAATTGATTTTTAATTTTAGTTATTTTATTATTAAAAAATGTAAAATTACCATTTTAACCTTTTAAAATCTGTCAAAATTATTATCAAAATCAATTATTTGGTCAACTAAAGGTCAAACTAACATAAGCTATCCATTTTAACTTCAGTTGCGATATTTTGAAATGTTTGGCACCGTAAGTGGCAGAAATGAAAGGTTTGGGAAAAGTTCACTACTTAATAAATTGTTTGGTACAGCTGCTGCAATTATCTCTTTTTCTAATGGACTCATCCATTGTGAGTATTCTATGGGGGTTCTATGCGAATCCCCATGTACACTCAGCTTTTGTAACACCCCGAATATTTATAGAAAATTTTATTTGTACTATATGCTACATTTTGGAAAGTCAGAGACTAAAGTGATATAAGTGATAATTCAATTTTATTTGGTCAATATTATATTTCAATAGAGCAAAATTAAATATGTCAATATTATACTCGTTGGATAGCTCGTGATTAATTGCTTATATTAGACTCGAGAAATAGCCGATTCGGATGAGTAAGTTCCAAGATATTTTAGTTTGAAGAAATTGATGAAAAATTAGTTTTGTAATTTAATTGAAAACCTGGAAGGAAAATGTACAGGACACATGATATGGAGTGTTTTATTTGGAATTTGATTTGCATGGTTCATACCACATGAGGGGATATACATATAGACCTATCTTTTATTCACTAGATAGAAATTGTATTTCAATTAAAGTACACCAATCTTGCCTTTTGATTTGACCTGCCATGTTCCCACATCCAATAGGAAACTTTTCGATTACGCAAATCTTATCCCTATTCTGGTAACATGCGGTTTTCTATCCCAATGATACTATAACTCTTTTACTTTTTTTTTTTTTTTTTGATCGGTAAAATGAATTATATTGATCAAAAGTACATACAACATACCCCGGGTGAACCCAGGTATAACATCAAATGTCAACACTACAAAGTGAAAATAACATTACGAATATACAAAACCCAATTTACACACCTAGCGCTAAAGACTCATAAAGGATTAAAACATTCGGATACAAAGAAAACATTACTTTGTATATGTGTGTTTTAATCCGTCTAACTACGCTTTCAACTTGTGTGTTAAGTCCTTCAAAAACCTTCTTGTTCCTTGCATTCCATAAATGGTAGACCGTGCTTGCGAGAGCGATCTTCTTTGCCTTGCTATGCCAAGTTGTTCCCCTTGCTTCTTTTTTGATCCACTTCAAGGCACTTTGAATTGTAGACATGGAGCGTGAAATCCCCAGCCAACGTCGAACTTTCAACCAAACTGAGGCAGAAAATTGACAAGCAAAAAATAGATGTTGTTCCGTCTCCATATTTCCATTACAAAAACAGCAATTCTGATCAATTTCCAGAAAACCCAGTTTATTTTTAGTAAGCAGTCTGGATTGAGCTGCTAACCAGAGAATGAACTCTTTTACTTTTGCAACTATAAATACCATACAAGAGCTCACATTATTCACTACAAAAATATTTACAACACGTCAGAGAAAAAGTAAACACCTTGCAAAGCAGAAAGCAATTCATGATTTATTGACAGACGAGAAATTTAGAAGCTTGTGACGTGCAATCATAGTTTCCTTCAAATTCGTTTCATCAATCAAGGTAGGATATTACGTGCAAGTGGTTATGTCTATACAATATTATAATTAGTTTTACATGATTTATTTCACGAAATACTAATAGACCTACGGGTCTTGATGAAATGAAATGAAATGAAATGTGAGATCTCCTTTGAGTTTTCTCAAAATGTTAGAGCTTTCGATTGAGCTCCGATTGTTCTTGAAGAAATAATGGTATGGAATGTTATAGATTTATGTTTAAAGAATTATTATATTGTTTAGACAGACGTATCCTACTGAGTTTAAAATACTAACTCCTTCAAAATGTTAACTTCTCAGGTAAGATCGATTCAACATTGATGGTGGCTGAAAGGTGCGCGGAATGCCAAATAAAATATTTTCAAGGGAACCAACAGTAATTTTTCCTTATGTTTAGAGATTAGTATTTCTTAAATTTCTATTTGATACTTTAAGTTCTGATTTAATGTTTTGAGTTAAATTAATTTGGATATTATGAGTGCTTAAATTTATTCAAGTTTAAACCTTCAATTTAATATTTTCCACTTTATGTATGATTATGAAATGATATTGGTAACACCCCAAAATTTAAATCAATAAAATTTGGGACGTTGCAGCTTTCCCCTTTGAATAAGAGTTAGTCTATAGGTACAGAAAAAACTTACAGAATTTTTACAGAATTTTGAAATGGACGGCGCAGATGCAAAGTTTGGAAAAATATATAAAAACACGGACCGACAGGATGCTGCCACAGCAGCATCCTGTCAATTTTCTGGGAAAATTCCCTGTACTCAGGGAATTTTCCTTTGAATAATGTTGCACGTCGTGCCATGTCAGCCTGTACTATCCCATGTCACGTACAGGGTTTATGTGCATTTTCTCTCCCCCATCACAGGGGGACCATTTGGCACGTACATGGTGGACATGTCCCTATACGTGTAGCACCGTTTATTTCTTTTTAGATTTTGCATGTCTAAATAAGATCTTTTTTATCCAACGAAAGTTTTTTAAAAGAAATAATTATATATATCCTTTTAGTGAAATTTTCAATTAATAACTTTTTATAAATATTTTTACTGATAAATGATATTTATTGATAAATAATAATTTTATATATAAGTTAAATTTAACTTAAAAAATAAAATATTTACTTGATAATGATACTTGTACATAACAAGTTATATATTGGTTTTAATACTGATGAGGTGTCAAAAAGAAAGTGAAAGTTTTTTTTCTTTTTTTTAGAAAAATTCTGACTCAATCATATCTCAACACATAACATGTATGTAAATCATTATGTAAATTATTATCTACATGTAGCACAACCGTATTTACTTATAGTTAAAATTTTGAGTTATAAGTTCATTTTGTACTTTTAAATAATTTTTATGCTTAAGTATTTTTTTTACTTATAAGTAATTTTTATATTTTATAAGTGTATTTTTATCCTATTAATACTATTCCAAAAGAATACAACTTTATATCAAATTAGAAACCGAATTAGCAATGGAAATCTGTTGGTGATTAGGGCGAACTTAATTCGTAGGTAATTCGTGACGAAAAAGTTGTTGCTAATGTCGTTGTTGAATCAATATGTCGTTAATTATCAACAGAAGAATTAGTGTTTCACTATCTGATTCGTCATCGAATCGATTCTGTCACTAAATACCATTAGGTACGGAATTTAAACCATTAGCAATGGGAAATCACATCTCCGATGTCGCATTTTTCTGTAGTGATTTATCTCCACTAATTTGAAAAGGATCGAGCATTAATTATTAACTCGTGTTTGTATTAAGATTTAAGAACATGGATAACCTAGAAACTCTTCTTTTAGTAAGACATTTTATATTAAATGGCTCAATAGAGAGAGAACTACTGCCATTGCCAACAAGCATCAAAAGTGTGACAATCACCAGTCCAAAGATGCTCCATCGAGTAAGTGACAAGTTATGATCTACCTATGTACTTTGTTGAAAATCAGTAATTGGTATCGTTTATTATAAATAGTAAGGTCCCGTTTGATTTGCCTTTCATTTTTTAGTTTTGAATTCATTTTAAGTTTTCAATTTTATGGCTTTGTTTTAAAATTGCAAAAAAAAAACTCGTGTAGCTTATAATTCTTAAAAAAAGAAAAAAAAAAGAAAAAAGACTATTTCTCAAAATAAAAAATTAGAAAACACGTTTGATTTGAAATTTTAAGATTTATTTTATGACATTTTATTCAACGAATTTGATTATTCAGTAAAATAGAACAATTTTACGTTAATATATTGTTAAGCGATAATTACATTTTAAAGTTGATAAATCTTACAACAAAAGTACTCTCTACAAAAATATAATACAAAACTAATAATAAATTGAATTGAAAAAAGTAGGAAAAATAAAAATTAATGACGTAAATAAAGAATAAAAAAATATGAATACTCACTAATCATTTAGCAGTATCTTTTCATCCAGCATACAAAAAAATTTATCTTCGAGTTGTCTTTCTTCCTCTCAATTTGAAGGAAGTGATAAGTCTGTCTTACTTATTTACTTATATTTATAAAATTGATTGCGAATTTCTATTTAATTTAGTATAAATATTGTTATTGTAAGTAAAATCCAAGGTATTTGGGGCAAAAAATGATGATTTTTTTAGCCTAATTGAAGTTGAATTAGAGTAATTGAAGCTAATCGAATTGCACGAGATTAATAAGAAGCATTAAGGAACCAATCAGAGGAAAGTCGCAAGTTTCGAGAGTAAAATCCAACTTATCGAAAGTTTAGGGACTAAAGTGCACATATGAGGAACTTGTAAAGGACCAATTTTGGAAGATTATTAAGGTTGGGGACCAAAGTTAAATCTTTTAGAAGTTTCGGGATCAATATTGAATATTATCACAAAAAGAACCAAGATCGGACAAAAATATTTAAGTAAGAAACAAATTGAAATAAGATGGAAAGTTGAGGAAGTATGAATTAGATTATTTTTATTTCTCATATTTTGAGTGTTTTCAATATTTTCATGGAAAGCACTCAAAACATCAAAAATATAGTTTGGGCATATATTATAAACTTAACCTTTTTTCGTACAAAAGGCATTTTCAAAAATATCAAATAAAATGATTTATACATGTTTTACAAAACTAAAAATAGCAAATCAAACGCCCCATAAAGTTGTGTATACACTTGTCTATTTATAGAGGTGGAAATTAGCCGAAGCCCCTGGCCTACTCAATGAACTGGTTTCTAAGAGCTCGGTCATTGTGCAGTGCCGTGCAAATATCGACAAGTAAAGCATGTGGGCTTTATAAGCCCGTCCTAATTTTCTTGTGTTTCTTATTTAATTATATTAATTTTTTTCTTTAAATTCTATCTAAAAAGAATAAAGAAAAATCAAACCAAGCAAGCTTATCACAGGCAATGCCCATGAGCCAAGCCTCAGCGTCCAACTCATGGTCTCAGAATCAAATCATAAATTGGATCGGGTTGATCAATTAACACACTTATCTATTTATGATATTTGTAGAATCTAATACCTAATTAATGCCCAGCAGATTTGGAGTGAAAAAGTTCACGTGAAAGTGAATTTTCTTATTGACCTTGAAGTGTACTTACAAGAGTATATATACACAATCATTTACAAACTAATGGCCAGCTATATTGTGACAGCTCAGCAACTCTTAACAACTTAAAACTAACTTCTAACTGAGACTAAGCTATGTAAATAAACATGTTAGCTTCAGCTTCAATGCACCGCAAGACTCCCCCTTAAGATGGTAATTGGATATTCAAGACACCCATCTTGGTTAATAAGGTTCTAAATCTAGCTCCTGCTAATGCTTTCGTCAGTAGGTCCGCCAATTGATTTTGTGTAGACAAGTGCATAGTTTTAATGTCACCTGATTGCACCTTCTCCCTCACCAGATAGCAATCTAACTCTATGTGCTTCATTCTTTTGTGGAAGACATGGTTACTTGCCATATGTAACGCTGCCTGATTATCACAAAATAGGAGAGCTGCCTTCGCATATTCCACTCCTAAATCTGCCAGCACTTTCTTGAGCCAAATTATCTCACAGACTACTGCAACCATTGCCTTGTATTCTACTTCAGCCGAGGATCTGGAGATGGTATGTTGTTTTTTCAATCGCCAAGATATCAGGGAATTACCAAGAAACATGCAGAAACATGTAACTGATCTTCCGGTATCTGCACAGGAGGCCCAATCTGCATCGCAAAAGCCCTTAAGTTCAAGGCTGGAATCTACTGCAAAGTATAAACCTTATCCCGGAGTTCCTTTCACATATCTCAGTACTTGATGTACAGCATCCAGATGAGGTTTTCTGGGAGACTTAAGATATTGGCTCAAGACCTATATCGCAAAGGACAAATCTGGTCTTGTGATAGTTAAGTATAGCAACCTGCCAATTAACCTCCTATACATTTCTGGATCATCAATTAACTCTCCATCATCCTTAGTCAGTTTTATGTTCTGCAACATGGGGCACTTTGCAGGCTTTGAGCCCAAGAATCCAGCATCCTCAAGCACTTCCAACGCATATTAACGCTGGCATATGAGATTCCTTTAGGGCATCTTACTACTCCAAGCCCTAGAAAGTACTTTAAGATCCCTAAGTCTTTCAGTTTGAATTGATTAAGACACCTTTTAAAAAGCTCAATATATACCAAATCATTCCCCCTATTATTATGTCATCAACATACATGAGGATCACAGTATAAGAGCAGCTAGTCCTTCTACTGAATAAAGAGTAATCTAACTTGGATTGAACAAAACCCTGGGAAATGATGAATGAAGACAGCTTTGTGTTCCATTATCTTAATGCCTGTTTGAGGCCATAGATAGATTTGTCGAGTTTAGATACCAATTGCACACCATCCTCCCCCTACCACTCATATCCAGGTGGTAATTTCATATACACATCCTCCTCAAGATCACCATGAAGAAAGGCATTGTTGATGTCAAGTTGATGAAGATGCCAATTTTTTATGGCAGCCACTGCTAGGAGAGCCTTTACTGAAGTCAATTTTGCTACAGGGGAAAATGTCTCTTGATAATCCAGCCCTGCTTGCTGAGTAAATCCCTTTGCCACTAGTCTAGCTTTCTTCATCTCCTCAGTCCCATCCTGATTAAGCTTGACCTTATAAACCCACTTGTAGTCAACAAGTTTCTTATTTGCAGGTAATGGAGCAATGGTCCATATGTTGTTAGCAACCAAAGCCTGATATTCAGCATCTATAACCTAACACCAGGCTAGAGATTGAGAAGCCTCCAAGAAGGTTCGTGGTTCAAAAGTTGTGGAGAGTGACAACACATAGGCCCCGTGATCAGGTGAAAGTGAATCATAGCCTAAACTAACAGATATGGGATAAGAGGTTTGACAAGGACTGGAACACTGTTGAGTGGCAAGGTTACAATGAAATAGTTGAAGATAGCTGGGTGGCTTTCTTAGCCTATTAGATCTGCGATGAGAGTTGGATAAACTATGTGAAGGAGGAGGAGAAGGAGAGATAGGTGAAGGTACAAGAGAAGAGATTAAAGGAGTTTAGGAAGTAGAATGTGAACTATGAAACTCTTCTGAGGGTACCTGAGGTTGAGAACATGAGGTGGCAGAAGGAACTGAAGTAAGGAGTTCTAGAAAAGAGAATGAAGAAGTAGGGAAGAGCGGAAGGTGTGATGATGCATTGTAAGTGGCATCAGAACACCCAAGAGCATTTAAGAAAGTAGGATTACTGAAATGGAATAGAGTTTCATGGAATATATCATCCATGGATACGAAGACATCATGTGTAAGCAGATTATACAATTTGTACCCCCTTATATTTGGTGGATAACCAATGAAGACGCAAGGGACATCATGATGATCGAATTTGTGCCTATTTCTTTGAAGAGTGGAAGCAAAGCACAGAGAACCAAAACCCCGTAGATGGTGATAGACAGGTCTGGTGGAAAAAAAGAATTTCATAAAGGGAATTGTCTGCCAAAGAAGAGGTGGGAACATGATTAATGAGATAAGTAGCTCTAAGAACACATTCCCCCCAAAACTTATCAGGAAGTGTGGCCTGAAACTTAAGGGCTCTGGCTACGTCTAGCAAATTCTAATGCTTATGCTCCACTATGCCGTTTTGTTGAGGTCTTTCAACACAACTGACTTGATGTATGAGATCCTTGAAATGATAGAAGTCAGTCATGGTGAATTCAATTCCATTGTCAGACCTTATAATTTTTATTTTGGTATGGGATTGAGTTTCAACCATATGATAAAAATTCTAGATAATGCTTCGAGTTTGGGATTTGGTTCTCATTAGAAAAGTCCATGTGGCTCTGCTGTTATCATCCACAATGGTCAAGAAATACCTTGATCCATCTAGAGACTCAACCTGGTAAGGACCCCAGATATCAATGTGAATGAGTTCGAAAATGGAGTGAGAAACATGAGCACTATTAGGAAAAGGTAAACGATGTTGTTTTTCCATGGGACAAATATTACAATTAAAATCAGAATTTGATACAATATCTTATACAACTTCATGTAAAAGAGAAATTATATCATGATGGTTATGCCTGATTACGCCCAAAGAATAACGCGATGGTTGTAGCACAGATTTGGGGTGTCGTATCCACAGGAAGATGGAAGAATATTTAAAGGATCAAAAAGGCTGAATTGTTCTCTCAAATGTGTAATAAAATTCAATATTGAAAGGTGAAATTAAAATCAATAATTCGAAGTAGTGAAGCGTCGGAATTCCCTCAATTGGATTGGATCAATCATATCAATTATTCATTTTTATAACACAATTAGAGGCTTTCATCCCGACACTCTAATCGGAAAATATATCATGAAAATCAATTTAATTTACAAATGTAATCCTAGAATTTAGACTTGAGACATATTCGCACAATTTTATTGGAATAAGATCAAAGATCGACCATAAACATCAAGCATAAGGCAGTAATCAATCCGTCAATAAAGTGAAATTGAGATTAAAATTCAACAACTAGTTTAATCTAACGATAGAAGAAGCATGACTGGATTTATGAAGGATATAATAATTGTTAAACAAATTTCAACAACAAATAATTGAAATTGAAACTCAATAAATAGTTTGATTGCACAATGGAAAAAGCATGACTGAATCCATGAAAAATCTTGTAAATATTAAACCGATTTCAATATAAGTTCAAGAGAATGAAAATCTAAATTCTAGCATTATTTGACAATGAAAAGATGAAATTAAATGAATAAAAGACATGAAATTACCAATTCCAATCGAGTTCCTTCGTAGCTTCACCAAGGGTTTTAGTTCTCCATGAGTTTCTTGAGCCAAAAAGGAGAAGAATGGTGTATGGGGGCCTCCTCCATATGTATTCTTCTGTTAAGTATTTGTAAGAGTCGGAAATTAGATGAAAATCACGTCCAAATTGGTTTTCAAAAGAGTTCTAATCGAATAAGGAAAGTTGGTTTCGCGCACGGATTTTTTGTCTCTACACAGTAGTCAATAATTTGGTTATAACTTTCTCTTCCGATATTCGATTTAGATGATTCAAGATGCGTTAGAAAGATAACTCGAAGAAATACAACTTTTCTAGAAATAGATCTTTTCCAATTTGGACTTTTACTATGCCAAAAATGGGTCTCAATTTTCGGCTAAAAATCTGGAATATATCTTGTGCCAATTGGAAATTGATTTTGATAATATTCCATTCCTTTTTGACTTCTAATTGCTTCCAATCGACCCTTAGCACTCTCGAACCTTCATCGTGAGTCCCGACATAATTTTTGAGTATTTGCACTTTAGTCCTTGAACTTTCACTTTCTTCCATTCTAGTTATTTTTCCCTATTTCTTCTTATTTCCACCACATTCATCACTTATCCTGCAAAACATGAATTACATAGAATTAAGCTATATTCCAACATATTAATCAACGTACTTATCAATGCCCTAACCTATAATGTCACAATTCAATGGCCAAACTAGCAGTAGCAGTAAAGCTGGAATCAACTTTATTACAATCAATAGTAGCAGAAGTAGGAGGAATGAAATTGAATCGAGGTGAAACAGAATTTGTAGAGTGAATGTTGTCGATGCTAGGCTGGAAGTGATATAACCCAGCCTCAATTTTCCCCATTCCAATCACGGTCCATGTAGATAGGTCCTGAATAAAACAATGGTTATGTAGGAAAGACAAACAACAATGATGAGAAATGATCAGTTTACTCACAAAAATTAGATTGCATTTGAATGAAGGGATGCATAGGACATTGGTTAATGTGAGTTTTCACACAGCCTCACAGTTCCTATGTGTGTCACAAGGGCCTTATCTCTATTAGGCAGTTTTACACTTCCATTTATCATAGCTGTTATAGTGGTTAGGTAACGGATGGAACACACCATATGATCAGTGGCTCCAGTGTCAATAATCCACTTATCTTCAACATTTGATATAGCCAAACAAAAATTATTACCTGAAAATGATGGAACGTCTGGTACTCGAATGTTATCAAGAGGATTCATGGGAAGATTGGCTTGAGTTTGATTGGAAATTTGAGTCTAAATCTGTGGTTTAAGAATACTAAAAACCTATTGACATTGCTCTGGTGTAATTGTCATTTTTGATAAAACATCAGATAAATTCTGAGGAGCAGCAACTTGGTTAGCACTTGAGCCGAAATCTTTCCCTCTGTCTTTTGCTAATCTGTGCCCTGGGGGATAGCCATGGAGCTTATAGCACTTTCCTTGCACGTGCCCAAGCATGCCACAGTAGCTGCATTTAGGTCTTTCCCTCCTGAATCTTTGACTTCCAAATGCAGATCTATGATTACTTCCAGATGGAGCAGTCATCAGTCTACTAACAAAAGCAGATACATCATCGTTACTTTGATTCTTTGATGCCACATCTCATTGCTTTTCATCTTGTTGAACAATTGCAAACACTTTGTTCAATGAAGGCAAGGGCTCCATCATTAAAATCTGACTTCGCACATTAGAATAACAATCATCCAATCCCATCAGAAACTGTAAAATTTGTTCATCCTCATAGTATGAATTGTGGATCTGTGGCTTATAGTTCGATAATTCTTCCCACAATCCTTTCAATTTGTTGAAATATACACTGATAGGTCCATTCTCCTGTGAAATCGAGACAATCAACTTCTTCAACTGATAGATTCTAGGTCTGTTTCCTTGGCTATGTCTATCCTTTAATTCCAGCCAGATTTGTCTTGCTGAATCCTTGTGCATAACACTAGGATATAACTCCTTGGGAATCGAATTAATGATCCAAGAAGAAACAATGTGATTGCATCTACACCAGGCAGGAAATAGAGGTGAATCCTTGGAGGGTATTGGTATAGTACCATCAATAAATCCTTCCTTATTCTTCACACTCAACGCCATTTCCACCGCACGACTCCACGTCGAGTGATTTTCATCAGAGAGAATAACAGATACAATGTGCATACTTGTGTTGTCTCCATAGTGCAGATAATATGGATTTGAAGGATCTGTGATCATACGCTGAACTGTCGCAATTAGATCTTTCCTTTGATTTTCATTTGGCGAAACATTCTCAGTCGAGCCTTCGATTTCATTCTGTAAATTAGTCGCCATGGATGGAAGCTAGAATTGCTCTGATACATACTATGTAGAATCTAATACCTAATTACAGAGATAATGCCCAGCAGATTTGGAGGGAAAGGGTTCACGTGAAAGTGAATTTTCTTATTGACCTTGAAGTGTACTTACAAGAGTATATATACACAATCATTTACAAACTAATGGCCAACTGTATTGTGAGAGTTCAACAACTCTTAACAACTTAAAACTAACTTCTAACTGAGACTAAGCTAAGTAAATAAACATTTAGCTTCAGCTTCAATGCACCGCAAGAACATTCGATGTATAATATGTAGAAGGCTTTTAGTGTCTCATCCAATCAAGAATTGGGGCCTCACAATCACTAGCCAATAGGCTTGTCTCTCATGTCTTTCTCCGTTCATGGTCCGATATTCTGTTGTCCTAGGCATAGAGAAACCACAACAATCCATTCTAAACTTGGTGGTTTAACTCTACTACGGTGACGATATGTAGGCGAGGTCCTGTAGAAAAATAGATCGATACTGGGATGATAAAAAGATTAACACACGTTTCAATCATATCCCTTTTTCAACTTACAGGGATGGATCGATAGGAATTTTGAGAATTCAAAAGGAGGTCACGGCGATATAAGCCGTTTATCATTACGATAGGCATCAAGTGAAAGTAAGTGATGTATACAACTGAGGCATCCTAATAGAGTGGTAGACTTGAACCTTATTCCTACATGAACTGATCAATTCGATTAGGCACTCGCCATCTAATTCCATTGTTCAATTTTTTGACAATATGAAAAACAATTGTTAAACTCTTTGACAATATAAAAACAACCAAAAGCTGTGCCCTCCCTCCCTATCCATCCAAGGGGTGGAAGGGTAGGTGCCTTTGGTGTCCCATCCAGTCAAGAATTAAGGCATCACAATCACTAACTAATAGGCTTTTCTCTCATGTCGTTTTTCGTTCATGGTTTGATATTCTGGTGAGCTAGGCGTAAAGGAACCATACCAATCACTATCACCTTGAGCCTAGTCCTGGAACTAGAACAAAATATACGAGCTTGGGAAAACATCCCAGTTAAAAAGTCCAATGAAGCCCTCTTTCATCTTTGGAAAAAGGGAAATGAAAGAAGAAGTTGGACCCAATCTTGTTCCCATATGAAGGTTGAAAAATTAATGGTGCATTTGGTTTGTTATTTTCAAGCCATTTTTAATTTTTAGTTTTGAAAAATACCTAAAACGTATTTGGTCTGTTCATTTTCGAAAATGAAGTTCTGAAAATAAGTTAAAAATTATAACATAAAACTCAAAAGAATATTTTTGACGTTTTAAATGTTTTTAGTAAAAACTTCAAAACGCTCAAAACATGCTCAAAACAATAAAATAAATTTGAATCAAATAAAAAATTCAAAACATTTTGCCCTCCCTCTTAATCAATTCTCATCCATTTCTCCTCTCCCTCACCTATCGGTGACCACTCTATTCCAGCAGCAACTCTTCTATTCCAACCACCACATTTCGTTCCGGCAAGCAAGTAACTATCTATTTTAGCTCTCGTTGATTGTTGATAAGTGTAGTTTCTACACTTATACAAGATCCTAAATGATGATATTTTACTATTCTTTGGATAAAATACTACCTAACTTGTGTTATATTTTATTTTGTAGGTAAAGCTTAATGTTTGATGAAGAATCGGAAAAAAAAAATGCAAAGATAGTGAAAAATGGATCAATTATATCAAATACAAAGTTTGAGGGCCAAATTGCAAATATTAAATAGTTGATTTGAACCATAAGATGATATTTTAAAGATTGTTAGGAGACGACTGGATGGAATTAGAACTCAAAAAGGAATGAAATATGATCAAAATCAATTTCCAATCGCAAATGTTATATTCCAAAATTTTAGTTGAAGATTGAAACCCATTTTTGGCAGAGTAAATGTCAAAATTAGAAAATTTATATATCTAGTAAAGTTGTATCCATTTGAGTTAAATTTCCAATGCACTTTGAATCGCCTCAATCAGATATCGAGAGAAAAAGTTGTGGTTAAAATACTGACTGCTATGCAGAGATAAAAAAATTCGCACGCGAAGGCAACTTTCCTTATTCAATTGGAACTCTTTTGGAAACCAATTTGGACATGATTTTCAACCAATTTTATACTCCTACAAATACCTAACAACAGAATACATATTAGAGACCTCATTTCGACCTAAATTTCATCACATTGTACATATTTTGAAGGCGAAAAACAAGTCTATATATCAATTCAAGGCGAATCATACAAGGATTTTGAAGATTCATAGTCCGGTTTCAAGATTTAAGCTAAGAGCGTGAATTTCTCATACATCTTCCATCTTTCTGATTTTCATGTGATATTTTTCCGATTATTCTTGTGTAATTTAATTATAAGAATGTTAGGCTAAGTTTTCTATTGTACTGAATGAATGAGGAACTCTATTGTTTGTTTATTTTAATTTAAGATTATTAGTTTAGTATTTCTTGATTTTTCTTTATTGATTTTGTATTTTCATTGAACTATTTGATTGCTTGATCACCATTTAAATATTAATTTGCTTGTTGTAGTGTAAGAATACTCATAATTAGTTTAGAATACGACAAAATCAACACATGGACAATAAATATTAATGTGCAATCATGTGTAATAAATCTTGTGAATCAATGCATATTTTTCATATGAGTTTGGACTAGAAATATAATCGGGTCGTGTTAAACATATGTTTAATATATCTTGATAAAGAATATTGAATAACAGTCGATTATTGATCGTCTTGAATGCATGAATTTACTAGATTACGAATTAAGAATTGAATTAAATGGCAATAGGATGATTCACAATTCCAATACAAACATTTACATATTAAATAAATACTTCATTTGTTTTGTTAATTTATTATTAATATAGATTACATATAAACCATCTCTTTTGATATCACCACACTTCGAATTTAATAGTAGTTATTGAACTACAAATTAGACCTTATTCATAGTGGGAACGATACTCTTAACTCACAAATCTTATTACTAGTACAACGATCCCGTACGCTTGCGGGTTTCACAGGAACAATTTTTTTTACGCCATTGTCGGGGAATAATGAATTTAATTTTAGTTTAGTAGTTTATATTAAATTCAATTTTTATTTTATTTTTTTATTATTGATTTTGGCTACATATCCTGATAATTCTTATTTTGATATTCTAGCTAGGTGCCGTTCAGCAATGCATATAAGATTCTGACGCTGGCATGGTAAAAAGATTTTTGCAATAAATCATCTCGACATGGAGGACGGGGAAGAAGATATCTATTGTGAACTCTGCTCTGAGGTACATTATACTGGTTATTGCATGAATACATGCATCGAACCCTTTCTACTCAAACTCCTACGAGCTTAAACAATATTTAAGATGTCGGAGACTCGCAATTGACACATCTATTGAAAGCTACATGCCTGTGGGGGAGTGTATCCCTTCCGACACGTTTGTGGAATTTGATCCTTCCACGTTGAACGAGGAGATAATTGCAAAATACTACACTGATCTTGCCAAGTTAGATGAAAACAAATTGTGTGTGGGAGATGGGGCGTTCTGGGTTGAATTTAAAAGGTGGAGATACGATCCACTCGAAAAGTTTGAATGAAAAGAGTTCACATTTCCCGTGGATTTAAATTGTGAATCGGCCATTCAACCCGAGGACATATCAATTATGGAAGACGAGAACAAAGACGATGAAATATCAATTATAAAGAAACAAAATGAAGAGGAGGCAATTCGTGAAAAAGACGTTAACCCACATTCTGTCGACTTTATTGATTGCACTATCATTGAATTTGTCATTAAGCCCAAAGAGAAGGAAAAAGTTTACGTAGTTGAATTCAAATCGGAGTAGATATGCATATCACATCACATTGGAAAGGGTAGTGTTAAAATTTGTAGAAGCAATGAAGAGTGGAGCAAAATCAGAAGAGGCAAACTAAGCGAGGCAAACTAAGCAAGGCATCAAAAGCATTCTTCATAATTCCATGATTCCGAAACAATAAGGTCAAGCTAAGGACTTTAAACAAAGCACTTATTTAGAGACAACCCAATTTTTTTTCCATTTTATTTATTATGCTTTCTAATCGATTTTAGGGACTCATCATCCATACCACATTTCCCCTTGGATCTTCGATATGCTAGTGCTTTATTAGATGTTGGAGTTAAGTAACACTTGTTCCAGTTTTTTGATTTTAATACTTTATTTGACTGTATTGTGCAGGAACATGATGTCGATGAATACTTAAACTAACCAAGACTAAGAAGCTAACGGGAGCAATAAGAAGCTAACCATTGGATTACAAGCAATATCAGGGGAGTCTTTTTCTTCATTTTCTTCAATACCCCTTTATATGCGGATTTATGATTTAAGATATTGAGAATAACGTCTAATTTAAGTTTTGGGGTAAAAAACATGAGTTTTCAATTTTTTTTGTTTTAATTTTTTTTGTTTTAATTTTTTTTGTGTTTGTGTCATTCTAATGTTTATGTTTTTTTGTGTGCTTTTATTGCATTAGTTTAGATATAAAAAATAAAAATAAAAATTGAAAATTTTAAAAATTCTAAAGATATTTTCTTTTTGTGTGATTGTGCTCGTTAGTTATCCTGGTTGGCAATAAAAAAATATTGAATCGTTAATTAATCTATGAATGATAAATAAGTTGCATGCTTAGATTAATTTTTATTTTTCGTGTGAAATTTGATATATATTGAGCATATGAATTAAGTTAAGCATTGTGTAGGAATGTGTTGATTTCATAATTGGATTGTTTGAAATAGTGGACCATAGATACTAAATCCAAAACCACTAAATTTTACATCTTTAGACCAAGCCCCTATTTGGTGCACATTTTGGGAGTAAGAATGCATTTTTACTGTTGATATGATGGGAATATGTGGTTGAAAAAGAAGGAAAATTTATTGATGTGATGAAAAATATTATTTTATTGAAAAATGTGTGGTTGAAAATGAGTAGAAGAATGAGAATGAAAAAAATAATGTGCATCAAACATGGACCAAATTTATATAATTTGGGAAATTTCACTATAGTAGGAAGATGTTGAGATAAATGAGAATTCCATGTGTGAAATTAAAAATATTGTGTGGATTGTTTAAGGTCAATATGATGCAATTTGGTGAAAAGCCCAAGTCATGAGTGATAAATCATGTGAATCAATGCATGTTTTTCATATGAATTCGAACTAGAAATATGATCGGATCGTGTTAAACATATGTTTAATATATCTTGGAAAAAAATATTGAATAACAGTGGATTATCGATTATCTTGAATGCATGAATTTACTAGATTACGAATTAAGAATTGAATTAAATGGTAATATGAGGATTTACAATTCCAATACAAACATTTACATATTAAATAAATACTTCATTTATTTTGTTAGTTTATGATTAATATAAATTACATATAAACCATCTCTTTTTATATCATCACACTTCAAATTTAATAGTAGCTATTGAACTACAAATTAGACATTATTCCTCATGAGAACGATATTCTTATATCACAAATCTTATTACTTGTACAACGATCACGTACGCTTGCGGGGTTCAAGCGACCAATTGTACATTTAAATAAGATTGAGCCATTACATATTCCTTGGTTTCTGATGTTAAAAGGTTAGTTTGAGTTTAATTTTGCGGGTTATATACATTTGATTTTGAATCGGGGCACGGTTTTCTACTAGATTTGGGTGCACTAATGTGAAAAGTTCGTTCCAAGACAGTTTGATGGATATGCTGGGAAAGGTTTGTTTTAAAAATGGGTAGTTATATTATCACCACAATTTATTTTTGTTCCACTTCATTTTAAATCCACCCCTAATTAATACATTTTTAATAAGTCACTTCAATTGATTAATATAATGTAATTCAATTAAAAATTATATACCACCATAATTTAATTGTACGCCACATTAAATCCCAATAAATGTTGGATGAGAAATGTCATTTATATGCTCCAAAGTATACATCATGCTTGACATTGGCTTTGTTTGAAAAAATTAAATGGAAGGAAAATTGTTTTTTTATTTTTAAATTATCAAATGACAGTTTACTTGACAAACTGTCAAACTTTGGTGTACACTTTGGCATGATTGATATTGGATATCCAAACCCGTCAATTAAAGCCGTGGACTAGTCCTGGCCTGCAGGATTCATCAAACTCGAGTCCAAATGGATAATTTAGTTTTCAGGGTACGAGGAAGTAATAGTATTTGTAGCTTATTTAAAGTAGGGGTTCGTTGGTAAATATAGAAAACCAAACGTGCCAAAAAAAAAAAAAAACCTGCATGTAATAAAAAATACTCCTGATTTTAAAATAATTTCATTTGTTATAAATTAGAGGAAAAAAAGAAGAAAGCAAAGAAATCAATAGACTTGTTTGTATTTTATTGAGAACCAAATTACAATTAGGAATATAGGGGTATAATGGTTATTCATAAATACTATTTTATTTATAACACTCCCCTTTAAACGAATGTTTGCACAAAAATTGTCTCATTAAACATATTTTTCGGCAAAAATTCAATGGGTCAAAACTACCAAACAAATGAAAAAATGAATACAAATAATTTGAAACAATAAAATGCTGACTTGTTTAAACCTTGTCAAGAAAATTTAATGGAAGAAAACTAAAGTGAAGGAAAAAGATAATAGATTAGATACTCCCCCTAATTTTGATATATGAGAATTCTCGTATCAAGTTATTTATATCTTGTACGCCAAAGTTTTCATTACCATAATTATGGTGAAGTATGTCTCATGTCGTCTTATATAGTTTTCAATTAATACCGGATTCATCCTTTGATGACTGTACTAACATGATGATTCAGAAATAGCTCTTATTGTTCTTTTTAGGAGTTTCATACATATAAGAATATTATTTTTGAGGATAAATGTCTTGTAAGTTGTCGACATTCATTGCACAAAAATATGTCTCGTTAAAACCTTATTAGTAAAAACTTTGTCGAAAAATCGTAATGAAGGAAAAACAGTACATTATTCCTTTAAATACGACATAAAAATTGTCTCATTAAAAATATTGTCAAAAAAAAAAACCCAACAAGACAAAATATTGGTCAAGAAAAATGAGTGCAATGCATATTTATTCCATTCCTGATAGCATCACTTGAATTATATGTTTCAAGCAAATTGAATTCTTTAGTGATAATATTAATATTCGTATCAGATGAGTTGACTATAATCGCATTTCAAATTTCATACATCGTTAGGATATAAAGACATGGATTTGTGATTGCATCCACTACGGTCTTTGATAAATTTATTATTTTGCGAGCATACAATAGATGTTACAACTTCATTTTTCTTGTTTATTTTTCATATAAATATTTACCTTTAGGTGTTTAAACTGTAAGTCCAGAAACTTTAGGTTTTACTAATAAGTTCAATTTTGTTAACATTACGTCATTTTATTTGGTCAATCCGTATGCTTCGACGAATTTATTTTGATATCCTTGTTATTCATAACATGAAATGGTACATATTACAAAATCATTGTCTATACTTTTTATTTTGGTTATATTTCTTTCTCATAATGATATAATTTATTGAGATATCTCAATTTTTGACATTTCAGATACTGGAACATCTTTTGACGTTTTACATCTTTTTATGTCTATATACTTTTCAAAAGTATACAGCTTCAAGATCGACCATAAGAAGGTCCGACAACCATAGGTTGTTAAGAGGCAATGATTTGGTGAAGACGGACCCAAATCCTCCTATGTAATTTTGTAATTTAGTGGTTTTTTGCGCAATTTTTTGTTTTGGGCTTAAAATTCAATTTCAGGTGTTCAGATTAACAATGGGTTTGTGTGTGGACCGTCTTGTTGTTTTGTTCGGTGAATAGGAGTGGATGAATCGGGGTTTGCAGTGATTTTGGGGGCTGATTTTGGTTTCAAGTTTGTAATGTGGTGAAGGCAGAATGGTGGAGGCAGGTTGTTTTGGTGGTGGTGGTGGTGATGATTGTGGTAATGGTAGAAGCAAGTTGTTTTGGTGATGAATTAATAAGTTACAATTTCAAATAAATTATTTATACTGTAATATGATTAAAACGTAAATTAACATAAAGAAGAAGTGATAATATTTGTAACATATTTACAGTAAGGGTTCATTGGTAAATACAGAAAACTATACATGCCAAAAAAATTAACCTAAATCGCAATAAAGAATACTCCTGATTTTAAAACAAAGAAGTCAATATACCTATGTGTATTTTATTGAGAACCAAAATCTCATATTTATACGTTACAATTAGGATTATAGGGGTTAAATGATCATTAATAAATACTACTTTATTTACAGCACTCCCTTTAAATTAATATTTACACAAAATTTATCTCATTAAAAGCATTGTTCGACAAAAACTCGATGGGATAGAAATATCAAACAAATGAAAAAATGAGTACGAACAATTTGAAGTAATAAAATGCTGTCACGTTAAAACATTGTTATAAAATTCAATTGGACAAAACTTGAGCGAAAGAAAAAGAATAAGCTACTAGCCTGATTTCAATAAATAAAAATCCTCGTATCAAATCATCCATCTCTTGTACGCTAATGTCTTCAATAACATAACTATGGTGAAGTATGTCTATGTTGTCTTGTATAGCTTTTAAATAATACAGTTTTCATACGAGAATGATTTCACAAACTACTCTTATTATGTTCTTCAGGAGTCTCATACATATAAGAGTATTATTTAATTTGAACATATATGCCTATCAAGTTATAGACATTCATTACATAAAGAATATATCTCATTAAAATCGTGTGAAAAAATATTAATGAACGAAAAATAGTACATTATTCATTTAAATACGCAACAAAAGTTGCATCATTAAAAATCTTGTCAGGAAATTCAATGGAACAAAACCTGGTCATGAAAAAAAGAGTACAATGTGCATTTACTCCCTCTCATGATAACACCGATGAATTATATGATTCAAACATATTAAATCTTTTGAGAATAATATTAGTAATCAAGCCACGTGAGTTAATTATAATCGTATTTCAAAGTTCCTGCATCATTATGATAATAAGATATGGACTTGTGATTGCATCCACCAAGGTCTTTACGAAATTTATTATTTTGAAAGTTTTAAAACTTCATTTTTATTATTTACTTTTCGTATAAAAATATATCTTTAGATGTTCGAAGAGAAGATTTATAAACTTGATAAGTTCAGTTTCACTAAAATTACATCATTTTATTTTGCCCATCATTTCTTCGATCTATATGCTTCGACGAACTTATTTTAGTTTTCTCGCGTTCATAACGTGAAGTAGTACATCATGCACAAAAGTATTATCGACAACTTCTTTTTGATTCTATTGATTTCTCATAACAACATAACTTATTGAGATATCTCCATTTTCAACATTTCAGGTACATGAACCTCTTCTAGATTTTACATTTTATTATGCCTATGCACACTCCAAAAATATACACCTTTTAATGGGAACAACTTTACTATTTGCTCTATTTTTCTTTTGAAAATTTTTGTCTTGAAATCGAATATCATCACGCTTTAGGTATGTCATTGATTTATAAATTATAATGTTAATGAATTGTCCTTCTAAGACATCATTTCAAGTTGGAGCATTTAAAGGTTACCGTAAGATATTTTTCATCTTTTTTAATCGGCAAATGCTTTTAAATGAATTATATTTGGAACTTTTGGTTCAAATTGTCTTTTGTGAGAATCTAAATATAATGATACATTTGTACATTATTTCTCGCTTATTAATTCCTCTTCTAATGCAGAGAGATTTATCCAATTACATTGACAATCAGCATATCGCGTAGTAAAATATTACCCGTTAGGATTTAAGATATTTGTATAACGGTTCAAACTACTCATTTATTCTCAGCATTCTTTCAATGAGACAAAATTTTGGTTAAGAAAAAAGGTACAATGAGTATTTACTCCCCATCATGATAACATTACTTGAATTATATGCTTCAAGCATATTAAGCGCCTATTTGGGCATAATTTTTGTTTAAAATAAAATGGATTTTTGCATCACATTAAAGGCCACGTCTGCGGTCCAGTAAATCTGCCTGCAAAATTCCCACTTGTTCCATGTGAAGAAAAAAGTCATTTTTACCCACCACTAACATAATGCAAAAGTTATCTCTAGCTTTAGAATTTGGCCACCACGTTTGACTTTTCAACCAAACGTTCAAGTAAATAATGGACTATTTTTGAAACCACTTCACACGTGGCTCTTCATTGGAAAGTGAACCAATTTCAACAATTTCATAAGTCATCAAAATACACCAAATTTCTTATAAAATTGGTACCATGTACCGTTTTCTTTATTCATACCAATTTTTTTTTTCACGCTATCTGAACAATTACCGTGTTGTCAACATAGTCGTAATTTGTAATTTTACTTCTTCCAAATACACACCAATTATCATTGTTGTTGTGCCAAATAATCTCGAAAACGATCTCATTCATTTTGTGGCATTTCAGGTGCGTTCATTTCAGTTGCAATTTCTTCATGCTCGTCTCGAAGCTCTACCTCTGCAGCATCTGGATTTGTCTCCACTCTCGTAAACACTTCGTCGACCACGTCAGTTCGTCGAAGAAATTTATGAATACCCATACTTGCTATTACAACAGCAATTTGCACTCTGAAATTATAGCTCTGCATACGATCGAGAATTTTTCACCCAACTTTTCCAAACTCCGAATACACATTCAATTACATTTCTGCATGACGAGTGTTTGAAATTAAATTTCTCACACGTATTTCAAAATGTGTAACTACGTCCAGTGTCCCCATCATAAAATTGTTGGAAATGGTATAATATATCAGACCCCTAATAAGGAGCCATATACCCAGGTCGACGGGCAAATCCCGAGTCAACAAGATAATATTTTCCAGCTGCTTGTTGTGGAAAATCAATATCAGGGATGTGTATAGCACGACCCAAGATGTGTGTATCATGTGTATTCCCCGTCGTGACTGGGAGCACAAATGTGAAACACAAATTAAAATCACATGCCGCTAGGACATTTTGCGTAGGAATTCCTTTGCGTCTAATAAAGTTCACTCGTTCGTTGCGTGGGATGACGACTCTCACGTGTGTGTCGTCAATTGCACTTATGCAATTCTCGAAGAGCGGATGCTTGTTCTGATTAGGTACATGATGCTCGACACCGTGGTTGTAGTTGGGATGTGGTCGAATGAGCTGAGATCAATGAATAATTGAACAGCGTCTGCACTTGTCTATATCCTTTTCCATGTGCTAAAATGGAAAGAAACATTACCACTTGTTCGTATATGTCTATGTGCTGCCTAGTGTGCAGTCCATACTCCTCTCGAAGAATATGTGCGAAAGTTCTGAGCATTGATGGATACATTCAAAACACTGCATAGCGTCGAGAATGAACATATGACCGTTTCTCGCGAACGGAAATCTACAAATACGACGCCTTTGTTCACGATAGTATTTGTGTACGGAAAGTTCGGTGATCCGACAATATCTAGGCCATTTCATAATATCCTCATGTAGCTCTTCCATAAATTTCTCATCCCCGACGTCGTCTTCAGATTCGGTAGCGAGAATCAAAACCCAGTTGAAATCAAAATTTGCCATAACACTACTCTAAATTACAATCTAGACATGACTCATGTATCATATAATTGAAGAAAGATAAGAAAATTTAGCTACCATAGATGGGAATGCTCTACGTTTGTGGATTTGTGTTCCCTTTTTATAGAATTTGCACGCGATATATTTTCAGTCACAAGGCATCATTCATGCAATGCAGTACATATGCATGTGAAAAATATCATTGAAAGAATCTAAGGTACGTGATGTTGTACTTGATTGAGAAGAGTTTAAAAAATTCAATTCTTCACATGATGTACATATGCATGTGAAAAATCTAATTGAAATCTAGCTCCTCTGAGTTTTCCGTGACATAGCATGCATAAGTTAACCATGCGTAAATACAATAACTGATAATAATAATAATAATAATAATAATAATAATAATAATAATAATAATAATAATAATAATAATGACAAATGTATGTTGTTCAAATACATGCTACGTTAGAAAAAAAATCTCCATAGAAGAAACCACACTCATTGCGGTTTTGATTTTCTGTACTCCTACTAATTCCACTGGACCCAGTCAAATTTGTCGTCAACATCATCCTGTATCTCGAACATCTCCCGATTACGTCTGAAGGAGAGGAACGTGCACGTCCAGTAATAAAGATCAGTTTTCTTTTTCAATCTGCCAATCGCCAATAACTCATTCAAGCAAGATTTCGCGTCCGGAACTGTAGGTCCAACTAAACTGCCAATCTTGGCTGCAACCTTCTCACTTGCAGTGGTCATGTGATCAACGAAATAGGAAATGTTTCGTGTAGATATTTTTTTCTTCTTTTCTTTCTTTTTGTTGTTTGCCGCTCTATGTTTATCGCTACTTCACGGACCTGAAAGTTCCATACTTGCACTAGCCATCCCCGTTGTGACACCCTCGTCGCTGGAGCCGCTGCTCTCGTCATCAAGTGGTACCTCGTCACGGTGGTCTTCGTACCCGCTGTCTTCATACATTGTAAAACTAGTTCTGAAAAGCTTTATAGGTGTGATTGAGTACTTCTCGCTGTCAAAAGCGTCCCCGAACAACGATTTGTAACTGTACACATCTCTACAGTCTTTGTCTTTGAATTCTTCATAATATTTGTTCTCCTGTAAAACAAGTAGAGAAAACTTATGTAAGCAACAACATACTTGTGGTACTATTTGCTCAATTATATGAAATGAAACTGTGAGGATCACACCTAATGCATTTTCAAGAAGCAATTTTCTGAATGCATTACTGGACAGCAAATTTCAGTGACCTATAATAGTCCATCACGCAATGACACAACCCCATTACGTAATGAAACAACCCCAATTGCAGTTTACAATTAGCTCGCACTTGCAACATCTAAGAAATATCAATTTAGCGATTACATTAGAGAACTGTGAGGATCACGTGCGACCCCACCAATCCTCAGATGTGACAATTCTGCCTTTGGTAGGGTTGTATTCTATACTAGTGCAATGAAGCAACTCTTCCAATCTCTTGTGTTTCATACGAAGTGCATCCCAAAGATTTTTAAGCTACTACTTATTCCAATTGTGGGCGGAGTTCGTGTTGAACAGCTGAATTATTGTTTCCTACCCGGGCTTCGTGAAGCACTTCCCGTTTCGGTGACCTTCTGCGATGACCGTCTCGCACGCGACAATGAAAAATTGTTCTCAAAAGAGTTCCATTGCGTATTCTTTCAGAAGTGTAACTTACTGTTCGCAGCGCTGGCTTTTGAGCTTGTCGGCTAAGGATGGGAAGCAGTCTGCCAACACAACGGGAGGAAAAAAAAAGAGAGCCACATGTGAGAACGTATTCAAAATTGTGTGTAGTGTGGGGGGTTGAATCATCGACCCGCGACCATCCAACAATTATCCAGTTAGGGATTTTGAACAAGAGGTAAAATTTCGTTTGGAAAATCTTTAAACAACAGCATATTTTACTTATGTACAGATGGGATGTTAACCTGCTGTAGAGAAAAACGGATCCATTTTCCAGGAGGGTTGATGCTCGGCAAGTACAGCTTTCTATTTTGAAGAAATTTTTTACACAGCCAGTGGAACGAACAAGGTTGATTTGGGGAAGAAAGGTTGTTGAATGAGGTAGGTGGGGTTAGTGCAAATGGGTTGGTGAGACAAATATTAGTTGAGGGCATTTGTGGGAAATAACACCCGACAAATTCTGAAAAGTTGGTCTACCATTACCTGCAAATCTGAATTTATTAATGTAAAGAAAATGCTGTTTATATGTAACGGTTAAAATTGTAATTGAAATCAACTTTCTAACAGCACCAGACATGCGCTAAATCCTCCAGGGATAATATTAATAGTCATTTCGATGAGTTAACTACAATCGCATTTCAAATTTCATGTATCGTTAGGGTAACGAGATATGGACTTGATTGCATACACCATGATTTTTGCGAAATTTATTATTTTGAGAGTTTTACAACTTCATTTTTCTCATGTACTTTTCGTATAAAAATATACTTTAGGTGTTCGAACTGTAAATCCAAAAATTTCAAGTTTCTGTGGTAAGTTCAATTTTGCTAGAATTACGTCATTTTATTTGGCCAATCATTTCTTTGACCTATATGATTCGAAGAACTTATTTCAGTATCCTTGATGTTCATAAAAATGAAATAGCACATCATGCACAAAAGTATTATCGACAACTTTTTTTTGATTCTATTTTTTTCTCATAACAACATAACATATTGAGATATCTCAATTTTCAACATTTCAGGTACATGAACCTCTTCTAGGTTTTATATTTTCTTATATAGACATCTCTATAAGTATACACTTAATGGGAACATCTTTACTATTTGCTCCATTTTTTCTTTTGAAATTTTTTATCTTGAAATAGAATATCATCACGCTTTAGACACGTCATTAAATTATAAATTATAATGTTAATGAATTGTCGTTCCAAGACATCACTTAAAGTTAGTGGTGTCAATCGAGCCGAACCGCTCGGCTCATAAAAAAATGAGCCACGAGCTGTTCGGACTCGTCTCCCTAGCGAGCCAACCTGCTCTGCTCGTTGTTTTGACAAGCTGCTTGTGGACGAGCCATGAGCTCACCATGAGCCGAGAAAATAAACTAAAAAAATAGTTAAAATTTTTAAATTTTTTTTATGAGCAGCTCGTGAGCTCGACTTCTACTTCTTAATGCTGAGAGAATTTTTCAATTAAATTAACAATCAGTATACTGCATAGTAAAATATCACCGTTAGGACTTAAGATATTTGCACAAGAGTTCAAACTACTCATTTATTCTCAGCATTCTTTACTTTCTATCTCAATACATTTGATGGATCAATTGTACATATATTTCACTATCAAAACAATTAGATTGAAAAATTAGCCCATGACCACAAGCCAAATATAGCGGGAAAAGCTTTGATGTTGGCATAGCAATCCCTAAACAGAGTTAGGGAAGGATTTTGCTATCAATTGTAATAATTTAGAAATTAATTAATGGCGTTTAACAAACAATATTTTTAAACTTTTTATCGTCATACACTAGCTAATACTTATTAAAATATTGAGATTTAGGCCCACTAACATTAAGAAGACATACTGTCTTGATTGTATAATCTAAAAATTATGCTTATAATTTAAAATTTGAACAAGTAGTTTAGTAAATTGAAGTTGCGGACACCATACAATTATCTAGTAGATGTCTAGATGGTCAGAATGGATGTTAATGTGCTCCATATACCACCATAATTAATTTTCATAAATTAATACATGAAATTTATTTAGCTAGTGAAGGCCAACTGACCTATATACCTTGGTAACAAATAGTACCTGAGAATTCATCACATTCAAAAGTTTTTTGATTTTCAACAAATATTTTAGATATTATTAGCATCGTTATTGACCCAAAATCGTAATCGATCATGTCATATAATAAAATATTTAAGAAATTGAATTAGTATATGTTTCACTTGTACATATAACATGGTAAGTTTTCCTTTGATATATATGATCACGGCATTAAATTTTGTTTATCAATCAGATTTGCACAACTTGATATTATATTGATATTAAATTCTATAATTCTTTTATTTCTCTTTCAAGATGTTGATGTACCTAAACAATTTATTGAAGTAATAAATAAATTGCAGTTAAAAAGAAAATTCATATATTGAAACAATTCATTAATAATGAAATTAAATAATCTAAAATAACAAAATGATTAAGAAAATAATAATAAATTTTCTCAAACTAATTAATTACTTAACCACGTTTAATTTGAGAGGCTGGGCCATAGTCCTTCCGTGGAACCACCGTGCCGAAAATCTTGGTAATTCAAAATTGATAGAGATCCAATCTAAATTAAATCAAATAATTCAACAAGCAAGTGAAATATGTTTCTATAAATTTAATTACCATGTTGTCTTCCGATTGTGCAACTAAAATTAGGTTTATTCAACGTAGGAGTAATATACTATTTAACAAACAGTGAGGATATTGGACGCTATATGTGATAAATGTTAAAGTGTCAATGCTTATAATTGAACACAAGATATTTTATGCTTTTTTTTTTTCAAAGTTAAGCATTAATTAATAAATATATATGTAAATCACGTCTTCATCAAATTTGATTTTATGACATTCAACAAGAATTATCATATTCAGAATCTTTGAATATTAATGCCGTACTACTTTGAAAGCAGTAATACAATTTTTTTACTGATAATTGCAGTAGCATACCAAACCTTTCATTTAGTAGCACACTTTGCCCAAACATTTAATTTGTGTTACTCACTGTATCAAACCTTTCAGTTTTGCCACCAACGGTATCAAACCTTTCAAAATATCTGTGGTTGAAGTCCAAATGGATGGTTTCTGCTAGTTTGACCGTTGGTTGACAAAATAATTGATTTTAACAATCATGTTGACTGATTTTAAAAGATTAAAATGGTAATTATACATTTTTTAATAATAAAATAACTAAAATCAAATAATTAAAATTAAAAACGCATTCCACCCCACCCCACCCCACCCCACCCCACCCCAAATCTGGGTTTGAAACTTCGAGAACGCTTCAAAAAGGTCGGAAATGGAGTCCCTAGAACCGAATGTGCGCTCTGCTGCAATGTAGTGGCTCTAAGGAATTCTGCCCGTGCATTTAGCCCAAACCTTCATCCGAAACAGTTCATCTTCTTCTCACCCCCACACTTACCCCCACATTCCCTCACCCAACCCCAACCAAATGAACCAAAATTCACCCACCTCCACCATGCCGACGATTGCAATTCACCCAAACACAGGCTGCATAGACTGCCACAAGCACCCCCCAAATTAGCAGTAAGAAATGGACCTTACCAGAAACTTGTTTAGACGTCATACAGAAAATTTCTAAGCCCTTTTCAATCTCTTATCTCTTCTTCTCCTCTTTGGTCAAGATAGTCTCTTCGATAGACCATTTCAGCAGGAAATTCATATTTTTATCGATGAGCTCCATTTTTGATCGGTTGTTAAGTCAGAATCTCTAATTCGGCCTACATAGATCTACATAGTTGGGCAACGAGCATCTGACGCCACGGATTTGAGGATTCGAAGAGGTTTATTTCCCAGATTTGGGTTGGGTTGGGTTGGGTTGGGCTGGGGTGGGGTGGGGTGGGGTATGGGCTTCTAATTTTAATTATTTTATTTTGGTTATTTTATTAATAAAAAATGTAAAATTACAAATTTAACCTTTTAAAATTAGTTAATATTATTGTCAAAGTCAATTATTTGATCAATTAATGGTCAAACTAACATAAACCATCCATTTGGACTTCAACTGCGGACATTTTGAAAGGTTTGGTACCGTGGATGGCACAAATGAAAGGTTTGGACAAAGTCTGCTACTAAATGAAAGGTTTGACACCGCTGCTGCAATTATCCTTTTTTTATATTATTTGGTATGAAAGTAATGCTTCTTCTAGAGCATTAACCAGGGGCGGATCCATTAAAGGTCCAGTGGGGGCAGTTGCCCCCACTGGGCCGTTAAATTTTTTTCCTAAAAAAAGCCAATTGGGCCTTAATTTTTTTTCTTGGAAAAAAGCCTACCCATGACCCAACTATTCAAGCCATTTCCATAATTTTACGAAGGAAGGCCACCAAAGCTGCCATTGAAAAGAAGAAGGGTAATGCCAAGAAGTTGCTGCCCAGAATGGTGCTTGAGGCCCTTCAGAGCGCATTACCGCCTTACGCTGGGAGTCTGTTCTCAAGGTCTGTCGATTGATTTAGGAGTTACTTGTTCCTGAATTTTAATTTGTTTTTAACGACCTTTGGATTTTTTACTTATGATTCATAAAATTTTAAGTCGATGTTTGAGGCTTTATCAATGTGATGATGAAAATAAATATCTGTGGCCGAGAAAAAGGGCAATATAATCAGTGGAAGATGGTAAAAATTTTGGACTAAGGACATGTTTGGTAGGGAGGATAGGACATGGTGTTAAGAAAGAAAAATAAGCAATATTTTGAAATATTATCTTTATTATCTAATTTGAAATTATTTTTCACGTGGTCCGCCCCTAATTAACACCTTTATTTTTCAGAAATATTCAATATATATAAATCCCATGCTTTTCTTCTGGAATAAGCATTTTAGTTTCCTAAATTTGCATGTAATATTTTTTTTGTATGATTATATCGTATAATACTTTTCGAGAATTGTCCTTATTCCAGAAGACAAAATATTGTATATAAAGATGTGCTTCATGAGAAATTAGACGATATTATTCTAAAATATTAATAAAATTGTGCTTCTTCATTAACGATGTAATATTCTTCCGAAATATAATTTTTTATATTTCGTGCTTCTTTCCGAGAGATATAGTATTTTAATAAATATTGATTTTTAAGATTGTACTCTAGAGGAGAAACAATGAAATATTTCAAGTACCTATATTTTCATCCACAATTTTTATATATGCATCCACTCTTAAAAATAAAGTTATATTATATTTTTAATTTTATGTAAACTTACTTAAATAGACATATAAAATTAATTAAAAATACATCACTTCAAGTTTGAGACTTAGGTTTGGATCCCAATGAGTACCAATAGTTTTTGAAGATGAGAGAACTTACATGCTAATAGGTTGGGCTAAAGCCCACACACGCGCCACCATCATCCAGTTGGCTGGCGAGTCTCGTCGTGGACTTGGACTAAGCTGATATATATTTTTGGTAAAATAATATTTTATTATTATTTAAAATAATAATATATTAATTTATATTATTTTTTTTCCAATTTTTCTGTGCGTGACACGTGGATTCTTCTAGAAGGGGGTTGACAGTTAAACTGCATGTCCAAACGGTTTGTGTCCGTTGGACACAACCTTTCAACTTCTATAAATAAGCTCCCATACCCCGATTTTCATTCACCTCAAAGATAAATTCTGATGTTATTCTTCTTCCGAAATTATTCTTTCGACCCTGCATTATTCATATTTTGCAATCCAACCTCGAAAAATTATTTTCGTGCATTTTAGTCCTCCAATTTTTATAGAGATCAAAACGTGAGTAGGTTTCTCATGTCTTGTAATTTGTAGTGCTACTATTACAAGTCGAGGTCGTCGTATCTTGGGAGATGAGTGCTAGAATACCATCAGCATCAGTGCGGAACATTATCATTTTAAGGAGAAAGAGTTGAACTCTTGTCTGGACTATTAATATTTTATAGCATTCATTGTACACGACATTATTATGCCCAAAACAATTCACGGCGATATAATTATTTGCCAACAGTTTTAACAAACTATACCGATTTTTCACAGAATCAAATCTTGGACTCCTTATTTCTGAGTAGTGAAACTCATCTATACGTAAATATTCACAACAGTTTTAATTTTTATTTTCTGCTCAGCTGAAATAATTGCAAGGGAGGGAGGGGGTGGGGGAGGAGGAAGCAAACAAGAAAAATAAACGTGTAATTAATTTTATAAAATGTATTCAATTATGTTTCTATATATCCAAGCATATGCGGATTTGTGCGTTATTGATAATTTGAATCATCTATATGATAGATCTATATGCGGACCAATTAATTACTGAATAGTTTTCGTTATTCTCGGGAGTAATTTAAAGTGATCCAATGCATTGAAATTCTTGCCCCAAATCTAGATCGGTTTCGTATAAAGATTTGTTTCTTTATAATAAAATCTGTTTGCTCAAATTGTGTTTTCATAGTGTTTGAGAGTGCTTTCAACAAGTATTAGTATTGTTAGGTCATTAGCTCAATTTCTGTTAATGCTTAATAGCAACCATCAACTCGTTATTCTAATTGTTAGTCGTCATGAACTCGTGAGGTATGGTTCATATTGAAGTCCCTCTAGTTCCGTGGCTGATCTTTATAATCACCTTTTTTATTGAATTTAATTGTTTTACTTCATAAAGTTGTTTTTACATAACTAGGTGCAAGCAACGTGCAATGCACGTTTGCCTAGTTTATATTTAATAGTTTTGTTTAATAATTAATGATGTAATGTTTATGTAATTGTTAAATAATTAGATGTGTGATTTTGATGTTGTGATGTAAGTTGGTGAGATCGAAGAAAATAAACAAAAGTTGACAAATTTGGAGAAAGAGCTAAATTGTAAGGGATCCAAAGTTCGGGGACTAAAATGTAAATACTTAAAAGTTGTGTTGAACCTCACGATGAAGATTTGAGAGTGCTCGAAGTCAATTGGATAAAGGAAGACGTCAATGGAATCAAATTTAGTCAAAAGATGATCACAAATCAATTTCCAACCGAAAAGTTATGCTCCGATGTTTTAGTCTCATATTGAGACCTATTTTTGGCATATAAAGTGATCGAATTGGAGAATGATATCTGAATCAAAGTTGTAGCCAGATGAGTTAGCTTTCCAACGCATTTTGAATCGTCTCAATCGGATATCGGAATACAAAGTTATGATAAAAATACTGAAAAAAGGTGCAGCTGCCTGTTTAAAACAAGAAATTCCGTTACATAGTCCGTTAAAATAACAAATTCGGTTAGTTTTTCCGTTAAAAACAAGAAATTCCGTTACATAACCACTTTTAATATATAGAAGATATATGTACCTAAATAACACAGTCTCCTTGGTACTTTTTCTTCATTGCAGCACAAGAAATGCAAAGGAAGAAGGCACATGAAATTTGTCTTGTGAAAAAAAAAACCCAATTCAATCAAACTCTCGTAATCTTTCAATTCACGCGCTAAATTTCAAAATTGTGTTAGGGATATATTTAGAAAATGATGGATATATAAAAGTGTCGTGGATATATATAGTATTTAAATGAATGAATTTAATAAGGACGGTATTGAAATATGAGGTGGATGAAAATAAAGTTTTTTTTTTAAAAAAAATTAAAATTTCAATAGGAATGAACTTAGAGTGAGATAGATATAGATATATAAAAATCGTGAATGGAAATGGCGGTACCAAATATTTTTCTAAAATATTGATCAAATATAAGGTCCCTCTTCTTCAAGAGAACGTCACAATACTTAAATATCCTGGTAATTAATCTTATCTGAGTTGCTATAATCATACCTTAATCAAATATGTGCAAGTTGTCCATATTCTACGAATTTTTGCACTATTGATTCCAAAATAATAATGCAATTCTTCCATAATATAAACAGTCGTGTGAAGAATACTGATTTATATACTTTGTACTTTTAGACTACAACAAAATGAATTTTTTATGGCATGACTTTATACGGTATGCATGTTTATACCGTAAATCACCTTTTACAACATGCATTACAAATATAATATGACAATAATGTGTAGTGTTTGATAATGAGACACATGTCGTAAAAAGCAAACGCTGTTGTAGTGTTATTTAGAAAGCAATAATAAAATATTTTTCAAAAACTTAAAATGTATAAAGTTTATACTTCTTCAAGAGTATTAACACAATATTTCTCTAGCATATTTAAATAGAGTCGTGTTTCACCAAGAAAATCAACATGAAATTCGTCAAGAATGTGGCATGTAGAAATATTATACTTTTTCAAGAGGAACAATAATATTTTAAATCTTGTGTGTGTGAATTTATACTTTTTCATGAGCAACAAAATAATACAAATATAATATTTCTTTTCAAACAATACTACAATATTTTTTTAGAATATTGATTTAGATTATTTCTTTCAAGAATAATTATACAATATTCTTCGGAAATATTGAATGAAAAAATTACATTCAAATATATATTTATCTATCATAAATTGGAATAGTCAAAATGATATGATCAAATCAAATAACTATACCTTTTTTTTATACAAATCAAATTTAAGAAAATACTTAGCTTTTTTTAAGCAGAAAAGAAGATTTTCTTAGTAAACCCAATTGATTACAATTTCTTGTCTTTTTTTCTATTGAAGAAAAAATTATTTTTTCAGCCTCAATTGGCTAGAGATTTGTGACCAGAAAGAGAAAATCAATTGGCTAGAACTTTATTTTGATAACGTGATACACACTAGAGAAAAAAATAAGAAAATGTAGTAAAGAAGCCAATAAATTTGTGTATATTTTACTGAGAACCAAAATCTCATATTTATGAATTACAACTAGGACTGGAAGTGCAATGATTATTCATAAATACTACTTTATTTACAACCTCATTCATTTTTGTTATGTTACAATATTTATTAATTAACTTGTTTTTTTTCAACTTTTCACCCAAATGTTCCTTAGTTGCTTAATTAACCTAAAATTGTATCCGCAAAGATTTAATGTGACCTTTGGAAAAACCAGGCACGATAAAAAAATATTGGATAATCAGGCTGTGTGTGTGTGTGTTTTTTTTTTTTTTTTTAAGGATAACATTGATCAGATTTAGTAGGCTGTGACTCCAATAGGATTTTCACTCTCCACCATAGTAGCCTAAAAAGGCTCTAAAAACCTTACCTTGAATATTAGAAATAAAAGTACTTTGATTCTCTTCTCAAAGCCAATCAAAGAAACTTTTGAGACGTAATAGATAGATTTTGGGGATCAGACATGAAAATTAGAATTAATATTGCGGTGTTCGTGTTCATGAGCCTTTGAAAACTAGGGAAAGATGACCTCTTCTTGAAAAAGATCAGGGCTGATGTTATAAACGAGAAAAGGAAGGGATTTGAGATCAGCAACAATAAGTCACCCATGTTTAAGAGCCAACCGTGTACCCATGGGTGAAAGACTAAGAAAGGAGATTATGACAGATGGTCATTTCGCTCCTCATGCAACGCGCCCAGGCGACACAAAAACTTGCGCAATACTTTTTTGGTGCAGGAATATGCAAGGAAGAATAGATTTATTCGTCGAAGTGCATAGTTTGTCAGCAAGTGAAAGCAGAGCATCAGAGACCATTAAGGCTATTAAATTCAATAAACATACCGGAATGAAAGTAAGAAAAGATTTCAATGGATTTTGTAATGGGAAAGGCCATGATGCCATCTAGGTCATAATAGACCGAGAGGGAAAAATTGCTCATTTTCTACCCGTTCGTATGACTTTAATTTGAAACAGTTTGCACAATTATATGTCAAAGAGTTCACCAAACTTCATGGGCTATCAACATCATTGTGCCAACAAAGACTCGTGATTCGCTATGACATTTTGAAGGAGCTTTCAGGCAGGTATTGAAACTAAGTTGTCTTTCAGTATTGCATATCATTCTCAATTTGATGAACAATCAGAACAAACTATCCAAGTATTAGAAGATATTAGGGCTGGACATGGTTTGATTCGATTCTAATCGAACCCAAATTTTTAGGTATTAAGTAAGTGGAACCGTTGGATGCAAATTTAATTATGGAACCATTCAGGTTCGATTCCCTTCAGTTCTCGGATTCTCTACAATAATTAATTTTTTTTAATATTTTCAATAACGATACATTAATTCAACTAATTATAGGTTCAATTTTAGCTCTTATAAAAAAACGTAGTCAAATCCCATGATATTTTTTGCGCATCTATGTGTTAAGTTCTTCATAAATTCGATTGTTAAAATCACAGGACGATAATGATATCAAACTCACAATAATGAATAGAGGCGCAACTGAGCTTCCAATTCGATATCTCCAAAACAATAGAAATGACACTGCAGTAGAATAACAGATTTGGGTAAAACTTAGGTCAATTTGATTAAGTTTGACTTGAAATTAAAAGTAGGAAAATCATAATTTGGGTTTGGATTGAATTAATTAGTTATCAAACTTATTTAGAAAAAAAAAATTTGACTTTTTAAAGATAAAAAATATTTTTAAAAATTATGGAAATTAAGTTCTTATTTGGTTCTTCAATTCTTGGTCTAGAATGAAACCAAACCCGTTGGGTCTCTATTCAGATACACATTCGAGTATTTAACTTAAGAAAAACTGTTCAGTTCGATTCAATTAGGGTCTAGTACGATTCTACCAGTTCGGTTCGAGAGTTTTGTCCAACCCTAAAAGATATGCTGAGAGCATGTGTACTAAACTTGTGTGGTAAATGGAAGAACCATTTGTTGTTAGTTGAGTTTGCATACAATAGTTTTCAAGCTACTACCATTATGGCGCCTTACGAGACATTTGGATTCCTAAATGTTTCGTTCGCCAATATATTGTGATTAAGTTACTGGGAGGAAAATTTTGGGTCTATAACTTGTTGAGAAGACCGTGGAAGTTATTGATAAGATAGAATGAAGATTAAAATAGCATAGGATTGCCAAAGGAGTTACGCAGATAAGAGAAGAAAAGAACTAAAATTTGAAGTTTGAGATAAGATATTTCTTAAAGTTGCCCTGACAAAAGGGATACTATGATTTGGGACGAAAGGGAAAGACCAAGAATTATTGACCCATTTGAAATCTTAGAGAAGGTTGGAAACGTGGCATATCAGTTGACATTGCCACCTGAGCTATCGACAATGTATGACGTGTTTCATTTTTCTATGTTGAGAAAGTACGTCTATGATCTAAGTCATGTGGTTAATGTCCAGTTGTTGGATGTGCGAAATGATATGATTTATGAAAAAACACTTGTAATGATTTTAAAGAAAAATGTACACGTTTTGAGAAATTGAGAAGTGCCACTAGTCAAAGTTCAATGGGTAGACATGGGAGAGACGAGACCACTTGGGAGAGAGAAGAAAATAGTTTAGCTAAGTACCCAAATCTCCTTAATCAAGTTAGTTGAATTTGAAGGATGAAATTGTTTAAAGTGAGGGGGGTTTTAGGTATCGAAAATTAAATTTCGTTTATTTATTTATTTTGTCGCGTTTTGTTAATTTTGAGATATTGGCGGACTAATTTAAAAATAAATTTTGACATCAATATTTTATTTTTTCGGTCAATTAATTGAGCGATAATTTTCCTATTAATCAAGAAATTTTTTTAATGACTAGGTGTAAGCAACGTGCAATGCACGTTTGCTTAGTTTATATTTAATAATTGTTAAATAATTAGACGTTGTGATATATTAAAAAAAAAACATCGCCAAGTTTAATACTGATTATATCATCGGTGATTATATCAATTTAACCTTAGCTTTTGGAGCAAGACGGGCGATGAGAGTTGCTGCTGCGTTGCTAGCATTGTTCTCCTCAATAAAACTAATGGTTGAATTTATCACAAACAAAGTAATAATACCCACAAAGTCTTGCCAATCCGGATGCTTTCCCTGTAGAACTTGAATTTAAACATTAGTAAACCCTCCAGAAAAAATGCATACTTTTCAGCAATGAGTTTAAAAACTATGTTCTTACTCCACCATTTGCAAGGGCAATTGCCATTATAGCCGAATAAACTCCAAATACTTAATGTTTATTAAAATAAATATTTTCAAACACTGAATAAGATTAAGTATAAATTAAACCAAAGAAAAAAAAAAAGAAAAAAAAAGCATAAATTACAATCCTCACAAATTAGCCCAGCCACTATCTTTGCATACACTCACTTAATAAGCCCAATAACCCAATCATTCAAGCCCACAATATCCACAGCCCATACTGCCTTAACAGCTGCCGACCCGCCTACGTCTCTTCTCCGTCTGTTCCAGTGTTCCTGAATTCTAATACAACCCAACATTCTGACGATAATGCGTCTGAACTTTGCAAGAAATCCAATAAGAAATGAACAAATAAAAAAGATGAAAAACTCTAATTTCAATTCCCTGATTTCTTAAGGCTTCTGATGATTAAACAAGGTATTAATTTTTTCTTTGCCTCAGAAAATTGGTAAACCAAAAAACATTCTAGCATTGCAGAACAAATTTTGTGAAGAAAAAGAATGGATGTGTAGGCTCCCACCTGAAATGCTTTAGAAATTACATCATTATGAAGCGCAACATGATTTCTACAATTGCAGCAACTGTACAATCTTGGACCAATCCCCTCAACCATTTGATGACCAATGTTAACACCACTTCACTACAAGCTGATTGAAATCAAGATCTTGAAGTTCTATCACTATATCAACAGAAAATTGGTGAAAAAAAAAAGTTGTACCTTCGTTGCCAAAACTCGAGAAAGTCAATGTGATGTTATCTTCTTAGCCTTTATCCTCTAACCAAAAATCTGCTTTCCGCAAGGTAGAAAGGAAAGAAAGCTTAAAGAATTATAATTTTTTTATTCCGAAAATAATAAAAATAGAAATAATAGGAGAAAAAATCACAACCCAAATAAGAAAAAAGTACAACTCAATTGAATCCAGTAACCCACAAACAGAAAGCACCAAACAATCAAGAAACCAAGTAGTAATTTTATACTCACCTGTGGCGTGGTGTCTTTCTGGTTTCCACTACCTCACAAACCACTCCCTGGGTACTCAAATTCCTCAAATTCAACCCTTTATTGTTGGGAACCCTTCAGACTTTTTTTTTTTTTTTACCAAATCAACAAGAGACAAACTTTCACTGAATATTTAGTCCCGGAAGAAGTATAATTTGCAAATACATCTTTGGCTACAATAGGTGCTCAAGGGTTTCAACCAGCCTAAAGCTAAAAAAATTGATCAAAAACTCATATCCTAGAATCAAAAGGTGTACCGTTTTTCAGATTTATTGTACAAATATTCCCACTCTTCCAACTTTTACTTCCATATCAATGTCTGAAGAGTCTCTGTGCAAGAAAAATAACAGTAGTCACAGCTTTAGAAATGAGGAAGTTTTCCATTTTCTTCACTTTCTTCTCTCTCTCTCTCTCTCTCTCTCTCTCTCAATTCTCAAAGTTATTGTTCATGGGACTATGTTGGAACAGCATCAGGGCAGCCCTCGTTACTGGAATGCAGTAAAGGAGTCAGCTGTCTTGTACATCCCATTTCTTTCTCTTCACTAATGGGGTCAACAGTCGAGTTTCTCGAGCCCGTAAAGATTGTCAGTACTGGCGCCGGAAATCACGTTCTTCCCAGGCGAGGTCGCTAAAGTCGCGACTGTTGTTGGATTTTCAGCAGATTGGGGTTGCTTTTGAGCTGTTTGTGTCAAATTGCTGCCATGGGAGGCTTCGTCCAGAGGTGTGCAGCCTGTAGGGTGGAGGTTCCGGCTGTGGAGTTGGCTGGAATTGTGATTTCCGGCGTTTTTCAGTTTTTTTGGCAGAATTTTTGCAGCTTCGATTTCTAGAGTTTTTGTGGATGGATTTTAATGTGTTTTTGAATTTCTAGAGAGAAGGGAGAGCATTTGGGGGTAGAGAGAGAAAGTGGAAGGGTGAGAATGGTTAGGGTTTGGTTTAGGGTTCACGAAAATTCCGTTAGTTTTTCCGTTAAACCAACAAATCCCGTTAGATAGACACTTTTTATATAGAAAGAAAAGATATAAGAGGAGATCAGAGATTGGTAGGGTTTATCGGTCACCGTTTATTCAGAAACACGGACCAAAGAAGTTATCATCATATCTCCTGATTCATAAAAAGGAAAAACTTCTATTTTAAAGTAAAATAAAAAAAAATTATAAATAAAATCATGAGTAAAAGGTAAAGACATTAGAAATCTTCAGAGACTTAAATACAATAAATCATGGAAAATTAACATATCATATTGTTGCAGTTTTTTTCTCATCACCTGATTTCAATTGGACAAAACATATAAAGAAATCAAAAATAATAATAATAATAGAAAGAAATAAACAGAAAGAGTAGATATTAGAGAACGAGGCATTGCCTGCCATTGATGTGTGCCATTGAAACCAATTGAGAAAACGCCTCTCTTTATATAGAAGGGTTTTATGATTCGTAAACCCTAAATTGAGCATTTAATGGGCCGGATTTGTGTCATGGGCTGCCTTGAGTTAAAAATTGATTTTGGGCTCAAATATATAATGGAGTCCACTTAGTCTAAGGGTTCTTTTTTTTTTTTTCTTTTTTTTAAATATCAAACATTAGAAACAATTCACAAATCTACATTTATTAATTATAATATATTTTATATATCATACATTATTATTAGTTTTCATTATTATTAAAAGAGACATGATGGCAAAAAATATTTTACAGATGATAATTAATATTATTTCAATAATATCATTTCTTAAATTTATTATCGAACGATGTTCACACGAATGAATTCGGCACACTGCTCGCTTTAATTTCAAATTTTAAAAGGTTGCTAACCTTTTGAAGCTATCGATAAACTTTACCTTATACATATAGAGTTTGACGTCTTTAAATTAATAACTTCTTTTTAAAAAATTAGAGAGAAAAAAACAAGTAAAATAAAGTGAGTCGTGTTGGCCTATTACTCGATCGGTTGGTACCCAACAACTTGATGAACATGTGCTAGCTATCATCTGCCACGTTCCCAATGTGTGCCAGTTAAGGCTTATAAATAGACATTCACTTTCTCACACAATATATACACACATAAAATACTTCAACAACATATCTTTATATCAATTGTGCCATCTATTGGAACAAACTATGCTCACCACCTAAGAACGAATAGTTATGTCAAATGACAGAAGAGGACGATCGCGCAATAATCCTACTCATGTGCCACCGCTAGCGGTAGAGAAGTACCAACAAATGATATTATATATTTGTATCTAGAAAATAATAAGAAGGTCTTCGAGAGCAGGTCGCAGTGTTAATGGTCATGCTACGTGGGAATTTGACCGTGCAGCGAGAACTAACTTTACACCGGTAAATGATCCACCACCAGTTGCGCAACTTCCACAATCGATGGCATAACCTCTACTTTCGCCACAAATAAATGCATGCCTATTGCATATGTTTGAAGAGTTATTTAGTCAGCAGATAGACAAGGCAATCATTTAGAGAAACATACGAGGATGACTGCTTCTAATCAATGAGAACCATTCAGTCTAGAGGTCATGGCAATACCACTCTCTCTTAAGTAGGGGTGCATCCAGGAATTCGAATAAGGTAGGGCGGTCGTTGACTGCAATCAATGATCGCAATAGTGAGATTGTTTATTAATATTTAATTAAATAATATTAAAAGAATTTCAATCAATATATAGACTTAAATTATACCTCTATAACCTTTATGAAATGTAACATAAAAAAAATTATGTTATTAGACTTAAATTATAAGTTGTATCTCAACATAATACATCACTTACAACATTTAGTACATGTATTTAAAAAGATTTCAGTCTAATGATAAGAAAAACTTCATCACTTACGGCGGTGTGGGCTACTGCGCCAATATTGGTGGCGTTGCTAGGGTGTTGCTGTAGGAAATAAAACCAACCATAATGTTTACCGTCATAAGATCGTTCATGTTAGATCATCAAGAACTAATTAACCAAAAGCGGAAGCGTATTTGGATCAGACATGATTATCGCAATGAATAAGTCATGCGGTTTCAGTCTTCCAGATCAACACGTTGTTCCTTAGTTTCTCTCTGAAGATGGGAGTCAGAATAGAATAAACAGAACGTGTGATCCGGGGACCATAACCGTATATTTATACTGATTGCCTATTGACCTAATCCGGCCCATCATGGAATTAGGAATAGGCCCGGTCTCTACACATATGAGCCCATACTTTAATTAGATGCTTCAAAGCCCAAAATACCGAAACCTTATTAGATCACTTTAAATGGGCTTAACCGAAATTGATAGCCTTTAATTTAATACACAATATTTCACATATAAGCCCACATGTTTGATTAAAAATCCTTACAATCTCCCACTTGGGCAATATGTATTACCTTATATTTGTGCATTAAATATAATCTTATGAGTACTCAGAATTTTGCTATCATTACCGAATGCATCCCCAACCAATCCGGTCCATCAATCATATCAACATAGGATCAAAGAGGCTTTCGCTACTTGTATCGTAACTAAACCCATCAATGGTTACGTATATTGACATAACTGAATGACATGGATCAAGCATGGATGTGTAGCATGGAAATTTCATGTGATGTGATCTTAACATGCCTATTTCCAACTGGTCCACCTTAATACCTTAGTGAGATCATTTTCAAATGAGTTCAGAGATAATAAACCAAAAACTTTATAACTGAAAATAACTTTAACCATAAACCATATCCAAAATGACAGTATATGTGTCTAATATGAAAAAACACAGAAATACAAACTCCCACTGAAACTAGATATTTTCAAGAGATATTACACCCATATGAGCAGTATGCTCACGAAAGACCTTGGGTATCAATCACTTAGTAAGCGGATCCGCAACCATGGAGTTTGTCCCGATGTGCTCTATTGACACCTGTCCACTCTGAACTCTTTCTTTAACAGCCAGGAACTTGATCTCTATATGCTTTGACTTCGTCGAGCTCCTGTTGTTATTGGAATACAGTACTGCTGATTTATTGTCACAAAATAACTTGAGTGGTCTTTCTATATTATCCACAATGCGCAGCCCAGTGACCAAATTTCGTAGCCATATTCCATGATTTGATGCCTCATAACATACTACAAACTCCCTTGCCATGGTGGAAGTAGCTATGAGTGTTTGCTTAGCACTCGTCCAGGATATAGCACCTCCAGCAAGCATGAAGATATAGCCTGAAGTGGATCTCCTACTATCTTGGCATCCCGAGAAATCGGAATCAGAATAACCAATGATCTCCAAGCGATCCGATCTCTGTATGTGAGCATGTAGTCCTTTGTTCTCTGTAAATATTCCATGACCCGTTTGGCTGCTTTCCAATGATCCATTCCCGGGTTACTTAAATATCTCCCTAACATCCCAACAATGTACGCTATATCCGGACGCGTACAAACCTGAGCATACATCAGACTCCCTACAGCTGAAGAATAGGGAATCTTCTGCATTTCTTTAATTTCCAAATCATTTTTGGGGCATTGACTTAAACTGAACTTGTCTCCTTTAGCCACAGGGGTGTCACCTAGTTTACAATCTTGCATGCCATATCTTTTAAGTACCTTTTCGATATAGCTCTTTTGTGATAATCCTAGAATACCCCGAGAACGATCCCGGTGTATCTGAATTCCTAATACAAAAGAGGCGTCACCAAGATCTTTCATCTCAAAATTCCTTGCTAGAAATCTCTTGGTTTCGTGCAGTAAATCTATATCGTTGCTGGCAAGCAATATGTCATCCACATATAAAACCAGAAAAATATACTTACTCCCACTGAACTTGTGGTATATACAGTCATCTACCAAATTCATCTCAAAACCATACGAGATGATCACTTGATGAAACTTGTAATACCATTGACGAGAGGCCTGTTTGAGTCCATAGATGGATTTCTTTAGTTTACAAACCATTTGCTTTGCATCATCCGACACAAAGTTTTCTGGTTGTACCATATAGATTGTTTCATCAATGTCACCATTGAGAAACGCTGTTTTAACATCCATCTGATGTAACTCAAGATCGAAATGCGCTACCAAAGCCATTATAATCCTGAAAGAGTCTTTCGAAGAAACCGGAGAGAAAGTCTCTTTATAATCGATGCCTTCTTTCTGTGTAAAGCCTTTTGCGACAAGACGAGCCTTATACCTCTCCACATTACCTTTCGAATCCCTCTTGGTCTTAAATATCCATTTGCAACCAATGGGTTTCGCACCTTCAGGCAATGGAACGAGGTCCCATACGTCATTGTCCTTCATGGACTTTATCTCTTCATTCATGGCATCGAGCCACTTTTGAGAGTTAGAACTTTCTATGGCTTGACGGAAGTTGATCGGATCATCTTCCACCACTCCAATGTCAACTTCATGTTCTTGGAGAAATACGATGTAATCATCTGGAACCGCACTTCTCCTCTCTCTAGTGGACCTTCTTAATGGCATTAGTTCTTGAGGCTATGGAGTTTGTTCTTCTGGAACAAGTTGTTGACTTTCAGAGGGAGATATAATGACATTTTCTTGATCCGGAGTTGCTTCTTGAACAATGTCAGGAATAGAAACCTGATCCCGATCATTGTCAATGGCAATTAGAAGAATTTCAACATATTCCTCATCAAAGATAAAGTCTGTAACCCTTTCTCCCCCCGCAAACTCAACATCCTCAAAGAACCGTGCATTTTCTATCTCGAAAATTGCCTTAGTTGTGGGATCATAAAACTTGTAACCCCTGGAACTTTCAGAATATCAAATAAAATAACAACTGATAGTCCTTGCGTCCAGTTTCTTTTCATTTGGCCTATAGGGCCTTGCCTCAACTGGAAATCCCCAAATGTGTAAGTGCTTCAAACTAGGCATTTTACCCGTCCAAAGCTCATAAGGGGTTTTATCAGTAGCCTTAGTTGGAACTCTGTTGAGTATATACACTGTGGTCTTTAATGCTTCGCCCCAAAGTGATTCTGGTAAGGTAGAATGAGTAATCATACTCCTCACCATGTCCTTAAGCGTTCTATTTCGTCTTTCAGCAACACCATTCATAGTGGGCGAACCCGGCATAGTGTACTGTGGGACGATACCGCATTCCTCTAGGAATTTAGCAAATGGTCCTGGACGTTGCTCACCTGAACCGTCATATCTGCCATAGTATTCACCACCACGATCAGATCTGACGCTTTTAATCCTTTTGCCAAGTTGATTTTCAACTTCAGCTTTATAGTTTTTGAACACGTCCAGTGACTGTGATTTTTCATGAATGAGATATATATAGCCATATCTTGAAAAGTCGTCTATGAACGTTATAAAGTATTGTTGACCATTCCAAGAAGCCGTAGGGAATGGTCCACAAATGTCCGTATGTATAAGTTCTAAGACGTCCGAAGTCCTGTCGGCTTGAAATCTCCTTTTGTTGGTTTGTTTTCCCTTTATACAGTTAACACACATATCATAATCTGTAAAGTCAAGGGGATCGAGAATTTTGTTAGACACAAGTCTCTCAATTCTCCGTTTTGAGATGTGACCTAATCTTTTGTACCATAACGAGGCTGAATTCTCACAGGTTAATTTTCGCTTTACACCTCTAGTACTTACATGCAAGGATTCATTAAAAGAAGCAATTGTATCAATCAAATAAAGATTATCGTAACCTGATAAAGAACCGGAACCAACCAATTTTGAATCATGAAACAAACTAAATATTCCATTCCCGAATGAACAAGAATAACCAAATTTGTCCAAAGCAGAAATAGAAATCAAATTCCGTCGAAATGACGGTACAATAAATGTCTCATCAAGATCCAAATAAAATCCAGTCTTTAACAATAATCTAAATTTTCCTATTGCTTCTATTTCCACCGTCTTGCCGTCGCCAACATAGATGTATCTTTCACCATCACTTGGTTTACGGCAACTCAGGCAACCCTGCATAGATACACTGATGTGAGTTGTTGCACCAGAATCTATCCACCATGTGTATCTAGGTACCGAAGTTAAATTAACCTCAGAACAAACCAAATTAAGAAGAATACCTCTCTTGACACGCCATGCGTGATAGTTGGTACAATTCTTCTTCCTATGACCTGGAGCTCCACAGAAGAAACAACCACCGTCAGTTGGTTCCTTATGCTGTTTCTTTTGTGATGCTGTACCCGCAGCTTCCTTATCAGTTTTCCTTTTCTTGTTCCTTTTGTCCTTAGAGGTGGTGGCTAAATGAGCACTTTCTGTCTTGTCATGCTTCAATCTCTCCTCTTCCTGGACACAGTGTGAGATGAGCTCATTAAGGGACCATGGGTCCTTTTGACAATTATAGCTAACCTTGAATTGACTGAATTGTGCCGGAAGGGATATCAAAACCAAGTGCACTAATAAACCTTCAGATATATCCATCTTGAGTGCCTTCAGTTTTGAAGCAATATGAGACATTTCCATAATGCACTCCCGTATGTTTCATTTCCCTTTGTACCTCATTGAGATAAGATTTGCCAAAAGTGTACTAGTTTCAGCCTTTTCATTCTTGGCAAACCTCTTCTCAAGATCCTCAAGGAAACCCTTAGCCGTAGTCACCTTATCGGACATAGTGCCCCGAAATGCTTCTGGAATAGCACGCTTCATGACCATCAAGCTTATGCGGTTAGATCGTTCCCACTTTTCCATCTCCCTCTTGTCATCAGAGGTACTCTTATCAGTAAGTGCAGTAGGTTGATCGACCCGTAAAGCAAGATCCAGATCCATGACTCCGAGAACAATCATTACGTTCTCTCGCCATGCCTTAAAGTTGGTGCCATTAAGCATTGGAATGGAATTGATGTTAGCGGAGATATTAGCAGCAGAACCTGAAACTGAATTTAGAGAACGATTAAGTTGAAGAGCTCACAATCCTTAATATGCAAATATTAATTTCAAATAGTGGTAGGGCCCATCACAAGATACCTAGCACAACATCAATACTTAGTCTTTGGACAGAAATATTGACTTGTAAGTGGTACTCTTGTTGTAGTGATCAAATATTGACAATAAAAAAACATGTCAATCAATAAACCTGTCTTTGGACCGATTCATTGATCACACGTTAAACCAAATAATCGCCACATATTTATCACCACAGGTGCATGTGCAATTCGGCCAAATACTGACCTTCCTTTGGGCCGATCAAGTATTCGCATGAATAACACACACACACAAACACCTTTTAATATTCTAAGTAGATTAATTTTCACAAGAGAGGTTCTTAAATGCTCTACTTCTAGGCGGAAAGACATCGCGAGTCACGGGCGAGGAACCATTCTCCTGTTGCTTCAATTAATTCACTTTCGAATATTATATCTCTCAAAAGAGTCCTTTGTACCAAAATTTGAAAAAAAAAGGAATCACCAATTTTGCATATTTGAGTAATTTTGAAACTTTAGGGACCTTTAGGTTAATAATTCAGAACTTAAGGGATCAAAAATTAATTATCCAGAACTTTAGGGGGTCAATAATTAATTATTGGAAGCTTTAGGAGTCAAAGATTAATTATGCAAAACTTTAGGGATCCAAAAATTAATTATTTAAAACTTTAGGGGCCAATTTAAATTAATTATGAACTTTCAGGGGCTTAATTGCAAATTTCAAAACTTTAATGGCCCAAATTAATTAATTTTCAAACCTTAGGTACTGAATTATTAAACCCGAAACTTTAAATGGTCCAATTGAGTGAATTATAACCTTAGGGGCTTAAATAACCAAAGTTACAAACTTAAGGGGCTGAAGCTGTAAATACTAAACCCTAATAGTAAATTACAAACAAGGGCCCAAAGACTTCAAATTTCCAGCCCATACCCCCACCTCCAAATTCACCCAAACCCCAACCCTAAAAAAAAAAAAAATTTTTTTTTTTTAATAGAATTCCGCCGCCGCCCCTCATAAACCTCACGTTAGCCGTCGCTGGAAGCCGGCTGCAGCAGCTTGTCTGCGGCGGCGAGGCTTGCTCAACGGCTCGGCAGTTCTGCCAGCAAGGCTGCAGAAACCGGAGGCGGCTCCGACGCCACCGCCGCCACAAAAAAAAAAAACTTTTTTTTTAAACCTTTAAATCTGAAAATCCGAAATTTTAACCAAATAATTTTCAAATCTAACAAAACTAAATTCGGTATTGTTAAATTCGAAAATAATGAAATTAATACAAGAACGAAATTAAAATTTCGATTCTCAATGATTCAACATGAAGAGACTCTGATACCACTTGTAGGAAATAAAACCAACCATAATGTTTACCGTCATGAGATCGTTCATATTGGATCATCAAGAACTAATTAACCAAAAGCGGAAGCGTACCTGGATCAGACATGATTATCGCAATGAATAAGTCTTGCGGTTTCAGTCTTCCAGATCAACACATTGTTCCTTAGTTTCTCTCTGAAGATGGGAGTCAGAATAGAATAAACAGAACGTGTGATCCGGGGACCATAACCGTATATTTATACTGATTGCCTATTGACCTAATCCGGCCCATCATGGAATTAGGAATAGGCCCGGTCTCTACACATATGAGCCCATACTTTAATTAGATGCTTCAAATCCCAAAATACCGAAACCTTATTAGATCACTTTAAATGGGCTTAACCGAAATTGATAGCCTTTAATTTAATACACAATATTTCACATATAAGCCCACATGTTTGATTAAAAATCCTTACAGTTGCCAGTGCTACCAATTCTTGGTGGGGTTGGAGGAGTTGGTGGCCTTGGAGCCTCATTTTTGCCTTTGACGCCCACACCACCAACTTTTCCAATTCTTTTGACCTAGTGCGGGCGGCCACCCTAGTTCGCCAGGTGTTGGCTCTACCACTTTGAAATTCAAGAGTTGGAGATCGAAAATTATGATGAGACAACAGACCCAAACGATCACTCAGAGTCTTTCAAGACCTAATACGATTACACAAGTTACATGAGGCAATGGCATACGGAGCTTTTCGAATGACTCTAAGAAACAATGTAAGGCATTGGTACGATGTGTTGCCTCTACAGTCTATTACTTCATTCACCAATTTCAACAAGTTTGCCACCCACTTGTCTAGCGGTGCTCAAAAGAAAAATAGGCAAGCAAGGGAAAGATGAACTTTTGAGAGTGTATATTACACCATTCAACAGGGCAACCTTATGAATAAAGGATCCTAGATGTCTTCAGTTGTCACGATCCTGTCAATGATTTTCAGAATAACAAGTTAGGCGTCGTTGTCCAAAAGGCCTTCCAAATCAATGATCGAGTTGTTGAAGCATGGAGAGAAGTGTTGGAATTTTGTATAGAAAATTGGTTAAAATGATTTAAGTGGAAATTGATATTTGGTGAATGAGAAATTAATTTAAACTTAAGCTTCTTAAATTTGTGTACTATTGGAAAATCATATAGAATATTAAGAAATATTCTAAAACCGTTTGGTTGAAAATGTGTGTCTTTCTATATGAAATATCATGACTTTTGGCATTACGAATTAGAGTTGAATATGCATTGCACGTTATTTTAAAATATTTTATAAGTGTTGTAAATTTAATATTTGATATCAATTTATTTGGAGGATTTTTGAGTCTCAAATGAACAAAAGAAAATAAAATTTAGAATATAAATTTAAGAAAAGAAAATTGTATTCTCAAAACTCAATTTCTATAATTCAAAGTTTTTGTTAAGATGAAATACTACAAAATGAGCAACATTTTATACTACATTTGGTACATAAAAATTAATTGATAATACATGAATTTAAACACCAATTAAAATTCCTAGATACATGAATAAAAATAAATTCATCTATAATAACTCTAGATTCATGTAGATCAAGATTCATCAAGTCAACATTCATTAAGACTACATTAATGTGAATGTTAATTAATTGAGAATTAATTTCATAAAATTCATGCTTGACTTGTGATGATGAAATACTACAAAATGAGCAACATTTTTATACTACATTTAGTACATAAGAAAAATTTCAAGATACATGAATAAAAATAAATTCATCTATAGTAACTCTAGATTCATGTAAATTAAGATTCATTGAATTTAGATTAATGTGAATGTTAATCAATAGAAAATTAATAATACGAAATTCGTACATGACAAGAATTTTGTAGCATTTATTACATATTGAAAAATGAAAAATAAAGTATTATTGAAATAATTGAATTGTAGTATGGTTAAAATTATCCTCAAAATGATTCCCATTTAATGTGATATTTAATATATCATTGATTACTTTTCATTGGATGTGTCTCTTCAAATATAAAGAGTAATTTCAATAGTTGTGTCTTTTGAGACACAACTTTTCAACAACTATATATGTACCCCATGTATTTGTTTTCATTCATTCATTTCACTGCATGATTGCATTATCATATCAATGTATAATCACTTCAAAATAATTTCTGCATTTATTTTAAGTCGAGTTTCATATAAGGAGAGGTCAAAATATAAGTAGGTTCGTTGGTCTACGTAATTTGGAGTGCTCCTAATGCGGGACATTAGAAAACGAATGTCGAAAAAATCGTTAGCATCTGTGCAGGGTATTATAGTCTTAAGGAGAAAGAATCCAAATTTTGCCTCGACCGAATTCATATTCACGCATTTCTTGTTTCTACTTTACGTATTCAATTTTGGTAAGTCGAAATTCTATCATATTTTATGTACATAAAAGGTACGTTATTGGAATATAATTTACGCGCATCTATTTTTCCCAATAAGGAGTACATAGAGTGAAGGAGATCGTGGGGGCTTCCATAGAATTTCGTGGAGGCCGGGAGATTGTGATCGCGAAGATAAAACATGAGGATCATCCTCCAAATTGAGCAGAGAAGAAAAAATAGTCTCACGATTATAGGTTTCATGCCTATGGCTGATCGATTGGTGCAATCTCACTTACCCATTAACTAAGACCAAGTTGCAAGTGTTCAATGAGCTACGGATTTTTAAAGAGTGGAGATGGCCGAAAAAGTTGAAAATCCGTTGTAGTGCCAAGGATCTGAATCATTTTTGTGATCCCACAAAGACCATGGCCTTCGATAATACTTATTTTGTTGAAGGTAATCAATATACATATTTAGTAGCATTATATATTCATATTGATGATGATAATGCGACTCTTATTAAGAAATAAATAAAGTTTAAATTTTTAAACAAAACTTTACTTGAATGGAAAGAAGATTTGTGTTCTACCTCAGGAAGGGGAAAAAAAGTAAGTTTTTTATTTTTCTTAAATTTGATGCGTTCCCATTTCTTTTTCATCAAAGTCATATAATTCTTCAAACTATTAGAAACAAACAAGAAACTCAACATAAGGTACAGTTCATCAAAGTGGCATAAATTTGTTAACAATGTAAGGTACAGTTCAATTCTGTACACTAAACACGTATGTTTTCTCATCCTTACAATACTAGTTATTAGAAATAACCAAAAACTCAATAAATCCATGAAAATGTTTTAAATAAGATGGCATTGTTGCTTTAATAATTTTAAGTTTTTTTTTTTTTTTTTTGGGTTCACCGCGACTGCCGTAAGATAATTGTTGTTCATTTAGGAAATGAGAAAATAACAACAAATTCAAATACTAACAATTATCTCGCACATTATCTTTAGGACCTATTTAGCAGAGTTTTTGAAAAGACAAAAGTTGTTTCAAAGACTATAAAGTTGATTTTGAACATATTCTGATATTTTTCTTAAAGTGCTTTATCTAGTTTGATGAACTTTTAGAGGAAGTTTACCTAAAATACTTCAAAAGATTATTTTACAAGTAGTGGTGGCAAAAAAACCTGCCTCGACGCTGCCTCCTGACGGGTTGGCGGGGCGGGAGGGGGTGCTCCGCCCCGAACCCGTCCCATGAAGAATAAAAAAAATAATTAACTATAAATTAAAAACAAAACATAGTTAATTGGAAGTTTTTGAAAAAAAATAATAATAATAAACTGGGCAAGTCCGCGCCCCGAACCCGCCCCGCCCCACCTTAGATGGGGCGGGGTGGGATGGGGTGGGGTGGGGGTGCCCCGCCCCGTTGCCATCTTTATCTACAAGAAGCAGAAGTAAAAATAAAAACCTGCCAAACGGACCCTTTGTCATATCTAATGCCAACTCAAAAAAAACAACCAACCACAAAAAGTGCAAACAAAACACAATCCATTCACCAATAACCGTTAAGTTAGTTAAAGGAACCTATAGAAACCCAAAAAAAAAAAAAAACTAGAAAAACACACACATTGATTGATCAACGCCATGAGTACATTACAGAGATCATCATGTTCATTCCGGAGGCAGGGATCTTCCGGCAGAATCTGGGATAACCGACTTCCGACGACAGAGCTAAAGGCCTCCGGTGGAGTCCCCTCCCAAAATGCCAATTCAAATCTTCCTATTTCCCCTCCACCTGAGACTATGGTGCATTCTAATACCAATTCAACCTCAGAAACTAAGTCTCAAAGGTGTGCCTTGGTATTGATTTTCGGCCGTTGCTTAAAATCGCCAGCCTCTTAGAGGTCTCAATTTCTTCGGGGTACATTTGATATACAATATTGGATTGGGTTAGATGCTTACATGCTTTTCACGTATTTGTATGGAATTTTTGGGGTTTCAATTTTCTGTACATTTTATATAAAACAAGGTTGTGTTATAGAAACATTGCTTTTGTTTTCTTTCAGTGATGGAAGAGAATTGTTTGGCAAGATTAATATTTGCTTAGCTGTCCAATGTGTTAATTTTATTTTATTCATGAAATAATTAACTTTCAGTTCGACTTTTGGGTGATGTTTGAATTATAATATCAGTTAGGATTGGACACCAGAAAAAGATGGAATTCTAACTTCTTTTTGGCTCTTATCAGCGTTGAATCTTTCATAGCAAACATGCCCTTGAATGTTTTTGTATTGAATTTAAAGGCTTTCAATTTTCTGAACATTTGACATAAAAATTAGGTTGTTGTCAATACATATGATTTGGTTTTGTCCGCTATTCAAGAGTCTTAGGTGTCCAATACCATTGGAACAACTCGATGAATAAAGTAAATCGTTTTAAGAGGTCTTAATCTAATGGCTTTAGATCGAACCTATCCATTTTTTACAGTACGATAATTGGGTGGTCATGGCCTAGTTGTAACTATCATCTTTTTTTATAATTATTTTATTCATGAAAATTTGCAATTCATTATATAAAGTAATTTTGAGGTGGACATTGTCATCAAAATTTATGTCAATCTTGTCTCATCCCTTATTAAAGGGATATCATAAGCACGAGGAACGACGACTTAACCTAACATCTCATGTTCAAGCTACTTTTGGCACTTGACTTATCGAATGATGAAAAGAAATCAAGACAAACAACACTAATATTGACAAATCATGAATTTTACTATGCCTATCAAAATTGCCGAAAATTTGTAACTTTATATTTTTTACATGTCACATCATGCAATTGAACTCATCAAGTACATGGGATATTCTTCGTCATAGTTGGCATTTGTTACACTTCATAATTCACACATAGTTCAATGACATTCTTTTTAATTTTCTATAAGTACGTTTTGATAATTTTAATTCTTAAAATTATTTGAGTTTTTCTACACTACAAATATTATTATATCTTATATTCGAAATTTAACAAATTTAATTTCATTCCTTTTATAGTATGTTGCACATGATTTTGTAACCTTAATTTAAAGCATATTAACTGTTTGGAAACATTGTAGCAACGGTCCCTAACTTTTTCATTTTTTACAGTTCTTACCCTAACATTCAATTTGTGCAAGCAGAGTTCTCTAACCTTTCAAAAATATGCAACAGAAAACCATCCACTTTTCCGTCAGTTTACTAAAAATTGAAAATTTCGATCAATTTTGACCAAATTAAAAAGGGCAAAATAGTACTTTACATTTTTCTCATATTAAATAAGTTATTTAATTAAATTAAAAACCAAAAAATAAATATAAATAACCACTCCCAAATCAAAACCTCTTTTCTTCTTCTTCTCTGGCGAGACACAACCACCCAGACATCACCGTCACCTTTGACCACTATCACCATCGCTACCACAACTCCATCTTCCCACCACCCCACTACCGTACCGGCACCCTCCACAGAAAAAAATGAGAAATGCCCACATCAAACTACAAAAACTCAAAGCAAACCAAGTTATCCCGAAATTTCAATCAAGAGTTGTAGGCCAAGAGCTCCCATTGGACACTGCTACGCACCGTAGGCTGGTCCAAACCGTTGGTAGAGGTGGGCAGGTCCAATGGATCGTAATCGACTTCGGTGGTCATAGTCGAATGTCCATTTTTACCAAAAAAAAAAAAAAAACCCAACTTTTAAAAGTTTAGAATTGCTTGAATTCTCAACAATTCACATTTTCAATAGTGTTATACAATTTCTTTCAAAGTGCAATTTGAGGAATTCTTTGTTGCTGCTGTCCAATTGGTGATACAGCTTGAGGAATTCTCGATGTACGCTGTTGTATGTTGATGTTGTTCATGTGGGGTAGTAAACATCCATGTTTTGGCTGTATACAAGTCGTCAACAGGGCTGTTGCCATCGCGGTAGTGCAGTTACGACGATAATGCCCTCAAAATCCACCCAATTTCTGGCTCTGTCGACATGTAAACGCTCTTCAAACTTAGACAATGAAGATCATTGATAATTGATTCTATTCTTCCCGATTTTAGAAGTGCGAAGAAAAATAGAGAATTTCTGTGTAAAATATGAAAAAAAAAATGGAGCTGAAGATTGGTAGAGGATAAGGTTGGAGAAGAATGTGAAATGGATGGGTAAGGTGGTGGTGGCTGTGGAAGAAGAAGAAGGCGGGGGTGGGTGCCATAGGTTGTTGGCAATACGTTTGATTTGGTTTTGTCCGATATTCAAGAGTCTTAGATGTTCAATGCCTTTGGAACAACTCGATGAATTTAGTAAATCGTTTTAAGAGGTCTTAATCTAATGACTTTAGATCGAACCTATCTAATTTTTACAATACGATGATTGCTTGTTCACGACCTAGTTGTAACTATCGTCTTTTTTTTATTATTATTTTATTCATGAAAATTTGCATTTCATTAATTTTGAGGTGGACATAATCAATAAAATTTATGTCAATCTAGTGTCATTCCTTATTAAAGGATTATTATAAGCGCGAGGAATAACCACCTAACCTAGCCACATCTCATGTTCAAGCTATTTTTGGCACTTGACTTATTGAATGATCAAATGAAATCAAGACAAACAAAACTAATATTGACAAATCATGAATTTTACTATGCCTATCAAAATTGTTGAAAATTTGTAACTTTATATTTTACACATGTCACGTCATGCAATTGAACTCATTAAGTACATGGGATATTCTTCGGCATAGTTGGCATTTGTTACACACTATAATTCACACATAGTTCAATGACATTCTTTTTAATTTTCTACAAGTACATTTTGACAATTTTAATTCTTAATATTATGTGCGTTTTTCTACACTAGCTACCAATATTATTATATCATATATTCTTAAGTTCAACAAATTTAATTCCATTCCTTTTATAGTATGTTACACATGATTTTGTAACCTTATTTTAAAGTATAGTAAACGTTTGGGAAAATTGCAACAACGGTTTCTAACATTTTCAATTTTTGTAAACTTTACTCTAACTTTCAGTTTGTGCAAGCGAAAGTCCCTAACCTTTTAAAAATATGCAGCTGGAATCTATCTTGACGAAAACCGTCCACTCTTCCGTTAGTTGACCAAAAAATGAAAAAAATTGATCAATTTTAACCAAATTAAAATAGGCAAAATAGTACTTTGCATTTTTCTCATATTAAATAAGTTATTTAGTTAAATTAAAAACCAAAAAATAAATATAAATGACCACCCCCAAATCAAAACCTCTTTTCTTCTTCTTCCCTGGCGAGACATCACCATCACATTTGACCACTATCACCATCACCACCACAACTCCATCTTCCTAGTACCCTACTACCATGTCGGCACCCTCTACAGAAAAAAAATGAGAAATGCCCACGACGAACTACAAAAACTCAAAGCAAACCAAGTAATCCCCAAATTCCGATCAAGAGTTGCAGGCCAAGAGCTCCCATCGGACACCGCCACCCGCCGTGGGCTGGTCCAAACCATTGGCAGAGGTGGGCAGGTCCGATTGATCATTATCAACTTCAGTGGTCATAGTTGAATGTCCATTTTTACCAAAAAAAAAAAACCCCAAATTTTCAAAAGTTTAGAATAGCTTGAATTCTCAACAATTCACATTTTCAATCGAGTGATACAGTTTCTTTAAAAGTGCAGTTTGAGAAATTCTTTGTTGCTGCTGTCCAATTGGTGATACAGCTTGAGGAATTCTCGATGTACGATGTTGTGTGTTGCTGCTGTTCATGTGAGGTAGTAAACATCCTGATTTTGGCGGTGTACAAGTCGTCGATAAGGTTGTTGCCACCATGGTAGTGCAGCTATGACGACAATGCCCTCGAAATCCACCCAATTTCTGGCTCCGTCCACATGTAAACACTCTAGAATCAAACTTAGACAACGAAGATCAATGAGAATTGATTATATTCTTCCTGATTTTGGAAGTGCGAAGAAAAATAGAGAATTTTTGTGTAAAATATAAAAAAATAAAGAAAAATGGATGTGGAGATTGGTGGGGGATAAGTTTGGAGAAGAATGTGAAATGGGTCAGGGAAGTGGTTGTGGGTATGGAAGAAGAAGAATGCGGGTGGGTGGCGACAGCAAAGCTGCTATTTTCTCTGAAATCCTATATTTTGTCTTTCATGGGTGAGGTGGGATGGGGTGGGGTAATTCATAGTAGTAGCCATTATTTATTTTTCATATAAAAATTATAAAGTTACAATTTTGCTCTTACTGAATTTGGTCAAAATTTATTTTTTTGTCAACTAACAATCAAATCATCCATTTGAACTTCAGCTACATATTTTTGAAAGGTTATGGACTTCCCCTGACACAAATTGAAAGTTAAAATAAAGTCTACAAAAATTAAAAATATTAGGGACCGCTAGTACAATTTTCCCTAAATGGTTTAATAGACATATTTCAATTGAAAAAGATGTATAAAACATCAGAATCTCTTATAATTTAGAAATTTGGCAAAATGAAAATCACAAGTTCTACTAAAGATGATAATTATATTATGGGTAAATATATTCACACAACAGTTTTTAATAATTAGATTACATTTTAACTGAATAAAAGATTCATAACATTTACTTGTTATATTTAGGTCTCAAACTCTTGTTCATTGTAATTTTTATTATGAAATTTTGATTATGATTTCTTTTCAACATTTTCTTTAAGATAAGAGTATTAAAACTTAATTGTCATTGTATTTTTAAATAAACAAATAATAATATTGCAAAAATGGGATTAAAAAGTTGGCCCTCATTTTAAGACATGTCAATAATATTTTTGGACGAAAATCATGATTAAAGACAAGATTTTTTTCATCAATGAAATGTTAAAAATAAAAATGTGGCGAAGAAAAAGTTAACAATATAAATGTAACAATGAATAAAGGTTAATGACATTTAGCCCTTGTTTGATAGAAATTAAAATTATTTTTTAACATATTTTGATAAAAGTTGATGGAATTATAGTTGAAAAGTTGTGTGTCCTATAAAATGTGTGATTAAAATTAATTGTTCACTTAAATTTAAAGTTTAAACAAATTTGTTAACAATACCAAATATGAAATTAATGTAATTAATATTATGTGGCGTGAATATAATCACCCAATTTTTGTGAAAATGGAAGGAAAATTATTTTGTGGAAATTGGGTTAAATAGCCACTTTCATAGTACACTGTGCAATTTTAGCCTTAGACCAGAATTAAAGTTTTAAAATAAATAGTTTATATCAAATTTAATAGATTACCCAAATAACCCTTATTACATCACAGTCAATTCCCCCTTACCGATTTACCCAAAGTGATTGAAACACTTAACCCTAAATTCTTCTACTCTCTTGAAGGCAACAATCTCTTCTTCCCAATTCGAATGACACTATGCCAAATCTATATAATCAACCTCATCTCTTTTTCCTTCACCCACCGCAAAGTTTTTATACCCACTACAACAAAATGTACTTTTTACAGCATGCAGCCGCATACCATATAAAGCCATGCCGTAAAAAGTGGTTTACCTTTTACGGCGTGCAAAGTATGCCATCTAAGAACGTCATAAATTCGTTTTTACGGCGTTCAGTTGCACGCCGTAAAAAGTGAAATTTAAGGCATGCTTATGCACGCCATAAAAAGTATCGCACTTTTTACGGCGTTCGGTTGCACGCCGTAAAAAGTGCATTTTACAGCATGCTTATGCACGCCGTAAATATCAATTTAATTTTTTAAAAATGATTTATTTATTTGATTACCAGCAAACCTATAATAATAAAAAAACAAAATTAATCCATAAATTGTTTCGATAAATAAAAATATTCAATACGGTTCAATACATTATGTCAATGTAAAGTTCATCTCAACAATTCTCAAAAGACTACTACTTAAAAAAATGATTGAATCATATCAAAAGTTAACTTCTTCGACCGAAAATTTAGCTATACCACAAAATAGTAAATCCCTGCACACTATAGAAACAATAAGAGTATGGTTAATAAACTTAGAATGATCATGTAAATCAAAAGTATATCAAAAAATATATTAACTTTTATCTAATCAACGTAGTACATATGACAAGTAATTACTTGAGTATATTGTTAGTAAAGCTTTCGAGAGATTTTGATTAGCATACGAGCTCTAACAAAAATATATCTATAAACATCATACTTTCAAAAAAAATGATTAAGGGTAAGGCTAGAACACAAAGGATCAAACAAGATGTAAAAGGAATCAACTAGGTCAGGGAATAAAGCAATTTTTGTATCACATCAAACACCAAATCTTAATCGATCATTATATAAGGTCACAAGAATTAGCGTAGGGAAACATGGCAGATTAACGGTTTGGTTCAGGGTCAGATGGTATAATATCTGCAGCTTGAGATGAATTTCCAAAACCGAGAAAGGCATGAAAAGTAAAAAGAAAAAATTGCATTCCTTATTGAGTGGTTACGCTCTTTGCAAGATTCCGAGGTTGATCAACATTGTGTCCCCTTAGAACGGTGAGATGATAAGCCAATAGCTGCAGAGATTTGTTAAGATAAGATCAGTTAGCATTAGATCTTGCTTGAACTTTACTTAACATGGCCAGGTGTAAAAATATGAGGAAATTTTCAATTATCAAACGATATACACAATCCACTCAAAAGGGAAATTACAAACTCATCATGCTCCAGAAAAATGGAGCAAATTCAGAATTTGTTGCTTAAACTATGAGTAGCCTTGAATTGGAGCTTTAAATATATGGTCCTCAATAAGGAACTGAACATTCAATCTCATAACAATGAACCTAATATTCCAGCCTTTAACCATTTCCTTGACCAAGAGAGATTTTTAAAACTCTTTGGGGCTGCCATCATTATGACACTGGATATTTATTCTCAACGAACATATAATAAACTCAATTTGATATATGACCTGAGCACACCATTTTATCTTCGAGGATCAAACATCAATACTCTCATTCTATAGCTCCTGTTCTCGCTCAAACAGAAACTGCATATTGGGGACCTAAATTCAACCCCAACAATTATCTTATTGTACAAATTATATAAGTCAACATGGTGAACATAAAGTTCAAGTTCAACTATTGATCTTATTATTCTTGCATTAATCGGTTCCAGGCATTCTCGAAATAAAGTGATGTAATGGGGCACATTCATTTTTATTTAGGCAAGGGTTGGTGGGAAATCTTTCACCTTATTTAGGCAATCTCTCATTCCTCAGAACCATCATTCTCCAAAATAAGACCTTCTATGGCCAAATCCCAGCTGAACTAGGCCGCTTAAAGCGGCTAGAATTCGTAGAATTCAGTAACAGAGTGTCAAAGATATGCTAGAGTTAATTCAATGTAATGGAGATTTTTCCATGGAGAAGGTTGACAGTTATCATCTGAAGCAGAATGAGTTAATTGCTCATGTCAAGGAATTTTCCTGAAGGTACCATTTGCTAGCTGAGCGTTATAGTGGGCTAACAGGAGAATTGCACAGGTATGTTCAGTCAGGAACCAAAATGAAAAATAATGAGGCACAGGTTTTTGGTTCTCAACAAAGCCCCTTCACACTCGCTCCAAATAAGAAGCTGAGATTGCAAGAATTGGGTAGTCTTGAAACTCAGGATCCCACAAGTTCAAGACACAGCTGCAGGGCCCTATCACTGTCTATATCCCATAGAGATGGCAGACCATCTATAGAATTAGCAGCTGCTGGGCTATATCACTGACTCTTTCCCACACACAGCCTTCCCTACAATCCACTATACTATCATCATCCTTCCACCTCGAGAAATATTATAGCTTTTAACATCTTCTCAGACATTCCCTTACTTGCTATACAAAAGGCCAGAATAGCACTATAGTTGGAGAACTTTGTAACTCCCAATGGGTACTACCATCCAAAATCCATCTCCACTACACAGAATATATATATATATCACCCTCCCATTCTATACTGCAAATTGAGAATGACCACATAACAACAAAAGAAAAAAGGCACGACAGATAAGAAAGAAAAGAAATCGCACTAATTAGGGATAAAAACAAAAACCCAAATCAAGAAAAAGTAGAAAACAATCATTTGCAATACAAAAGAATTCATGTAACCGTCCAACTCAAAAGGAATTTCTTACCCCTAAATTTCCTATTCAATAGCACTATAGCAGCCACAGCTGCGTGGATGAATCGTGAACGCTGCTACTCTTCAGTCTTCAGACCACGGCATCATTGGCATCAACAGCCAACATGGGACGTGCGAGTGGATGCAAGGAGTGAGACATTCAGCCTTGGTGTTGCAATTTTGTGTGCGAGATGCAGGGCGTACGAGATGCTGCCTTCTCAATTTTGTGTTTAACTTGGTGTTGAATTGCTTAGAGAATGCAGGGTTGTTTCTATCAGGGCCGGATTGGGCCAAATAATTGGCCCATTTTCATTTTTTGCCTTTTTTTTACGGCGTGTATGATTGCAAGTCGTAAAGTCCGATTGGTTTTTACGGCATGCACAAATGCATAATTTAGTTTCAAGAAAAAACGGCATGCCTTAAATGCACGCCGTAAATTGTCAAATTTTACGGCGTGCACAAAATGTACGCCATAAATACTTTATGCAATTAATCATTCACGACACACATTTTTTTCACTCCGTAAAAAGACTTTTTATGGCAAGCGTTAATTACACGCTGTAAACATATACCACGAATCACTACCTCCATTGTCGCGAATCATTTAAGAGTTATTTCTCCATTCCACTTCCAGGAACAAATATCCCAGTGGCTATCCTCAGATATGAAATTTTTAGCAATATTTAGTGTTATTGGCTGACCAATAATTATATAGAAAAACCTTGATGTTCTAATTTTACGCGTTCATGTGTGCTTGGACAAGATTTTGGTATATTACTATTTACAAGTTGTTTTTATAAAACTTCCAATTTCTTGACTGAATGAGCAATATTATGTCATTTTATAAATGAATATTTTTTTATGAAGTAATGCTTCGAACCTAATCTGTCTTTTGTGAGGTCCCTGCTTTGTTAGCACAGAACTAGGCACCTTTATGTCTAGTGCCATGTCCAAGTTTGTGGCTTATATCATAATTTCTTAGACATCCATGTTTAATATCCTTGATAAGTTGATACACAAATACAAATATGCATTGGGTGCACAATCTTCTTCTTCATTTTTTTTTTTTTTTTTTGTCATCTGCAAGCCTATGCATATACTTGAATGTTAGAGTCCACTAATTACAATACAAAATCATTCAAGAAATAAGAGTTCAAATTTGGACATTTTGGATGGTGTTCAATTTCACCTATAGCAAATGGGAGAACTAAATATAACTCTCTAAAACCTTATAATTTTGTGTACTTTTGTACATAACCAACCATGTAGATTTCTGATTTTCTGATACTTTGTACTCCAAAGTTGCATTCGTATTGGGCACTGGGTCTTCACTACCCACTAACCCAATTTAAGTTGAATGTAAAAGGACTTATCGTTGTTGTTTAAATCCTATTTTAGAATATTCAATAGCAACACTTTGTTATGTGGATCAACTTTGAGAAACACAAGATTCGACCCTACTACACCTAGAGGGGGGTGATTAGGTGTAAATACGGAATTAACACTTTAATTAACAAGCAATAAGTCACAAGTTAATTATGTCTAGGTGATTAGTCAAACAAGCAATTTATCCTATCTTGAAATACCGCAGCAATATCAAAGCAGTAAACAACACCAGAATTGTTCACGGAGAAACCCAACGCAGGAAAAACTTCGGGCACTTTATCAGTCAAAGATCCACTATAAACTGTTAATAGAATTTACAGACTACCAGAAAAGTTGACGACACAAGCTTTCTGATCTCCTGTCTGAAGTATGAAGCAGCCCTCCTGAAATGTGCACACCAACACCAATCCTAGCTCTTCTTTGTAAAGTAGTCCTCATGGAATGAGCACGCAAACTCCAATCCTGGCTCTTTACGCAGTCTATCTCATGTAGATCTTCCCCAAGAATTCCTCATTTTTCAAACCCTTCCTTGACTTTTAATGCAGCACAATTGATGACATAATCTTGCAGCAGACCTAAGCAAAGAAACCAATTCAGTGTTTGATTTAATGGTTTTGATGTTTTCTATGAAAGAAGCACATATGAATTGAAGAATTGAACTTCTAATCGGATGTAGGATGTATTCTCTTTTGAATAGAATGTGTTCAATCTCTTGTTCGCGGAAAAACGCAGCACCTCTATTTATAAGTTGGACGAATTAGGTTGAATGGGCCAAGAAAAACTCTCGAAAATCGAAAATTAGGTCTGGTCGTAAAAGCGTCGCTCGAGCAAGGATAGTCTTTTGCTCGAGCGAAGGACATGTCGCTCAAGCGACATGTGGGCGAAGGTCGAGCGATGGTGTCTCTGATTCATCCGCTCGAGCATCACTCCGGCGAGTAGCTAGCGAAAACCCGACCTGAAACCTTCTTGTTCCAAACATGAAATCCCAAACTCTAAGCTAACCTACCAACTATGAAACTTTAAAATTAAGTCCCTAAACTTTTGTAATTGTTCAAGTTGGTCCTTTTTTTCACAGAATCGCCAAGACAATATATAAATCTAACAAACTCCCTCTTTAGCATTCTGTGACAAAACTAAATACAAAACACAAATCAACCTATCAAAACTACTCAAGTCCAACTGAGTCAACTGAATGTAGCTTCCAATTTGTTCATCATGTATCCTGAAATCAAAACTCACATACATAGTGTAAAGTCACGTGATATAGGAATTAAGTAATAAAGTACTGAGAAGCATAATCAATTCAAGAAGCAAGCTAGTTTGAGTTGCAATATTAATGCTAACCAAAACACCATAACCACATTAATATCACAAAACATCAAAACTCAAGCAACCATGCATGAAATGCAACACAAATGCAATGCACATGCTCCTCCTCAGTGCATGATATCTACTGCAAATGTAATGCACAAGATTACCTTACTGCAAATACTCAAAGTGTTAAAACAGTAGGTACATGTATCTATGTCTCTCCCCAACGACCCCTCAAGACATAAGACATAAGTGTAAAAATCAATGCAATGTATATCAAGTCAAATGTCAAAAAGTACCTATGTCTCACCCCAACGACCTCAATAAAGACAAGGACATATACAACAGATCAAATTAAATTTAAAGCACAATATGTCTATACAGTATCTATGTCTCACCCCAATGACACCTAAGAAGACAAATGTAACTGCTCAAAACAGAGAATGCAAACCCCTACTTAAAATGATATAGCTCCCCCTTACTATTAAAATCTCCCCTCCTTTTTGTCACAAATGGCGAAGGGATGGAGCAACAACACACAACAACTTAACAATGCAGGTATAAGCAATCATAAGTATATGCAGTGAACATGAAACTATCTCACAACGCCAACATAAGTTACCCATGGAGTAAATGATATAAGTGACTCATACGTGTAAACTGTCACTAATCCTCTGGCAATAGGACTCTATACCTTAATTTTGTGAGAAATGACATGCTAAATACCATTGTTAATAGATTTATTCATCTACTTATGAATGTCAAACCTAAAAGCACATTAGGACCTGCATATGAAAGCTCATGTCCAACAAAGAATATGTCTTCTCCCCCTGACTTACAGCACCAACAGTTATTCATTCTTCTCAATTTGCAACAGGACCGCTCAAATATATTTTCAATCTTAAGTGCAGGCTACTTTCCATTAAGCGATAAACATGACCCCTGTAACGAGTTTTAGGCCGGTTAACCCAAGTCAGCTGACTACATGCATTAGGTTATGAGAAACCCTGCAGGCTTAATAACTCGAGTCAAGTAGGCTTCGAAAAATAGTATTAAGATATTGAGCCCTTTGAAATTATCTTTTGCCAACCATACATTAATCATGCAGGTGTAAAATCAAGCTTAGGTCTAATAGAAATGGTCAATTCATGTTCAAAATCACCCTACTAACATGTGACTGCTATCCCAAATCTTACACACAAGGTAGAGTATTACTGTCACGTTCATAGTGTTAGCAGTGCCAATAGTATATGAAGAGACATATATTAAATACTCTACAAGCATCCTAAGCTAACAATGAAAATTATATTGCAGCTCACCAAATAAACTCATTCTTGATTAACACCAACAAAATCAAGTGTATTGTGTATCATGTTGTAAAACCAATTTCCAAATCAAACTTTTTTTGTTCTCACTTTTTGTTTTTATTTTTCTCAAAGCAAAAACTTAAACCAAAGAAATAAAAGAAAATGATTTTTTTTGTTTTTTTTCTTAAAAAAATATGAATGCACCAAGCACACAAAACAAATAAAAAGCAGACGGCTATTTAAAACGAAAATAAAGTACAAAAACAAATAAACACATGCAAAGTGTAAGATGGATGCAAAATACATCAGTGTAATGGACAATGCATGCAGATGCCCACAAATGAGATCAGTGTGGTGCGTAAGCACCAGTGACTGTCATACGGTCAAGATCAACTTTCTTGACCCATGCCTTCCTAGCAGTGGAAGTAGCCCAAGTCAATAGAGAAATCATCTCAGTGAGCTGAAGAACTTGACTGGAAAGAGAATTGACCTGACTGAGAATATCTTGATTTCTCTCCCTGCCCACACGCATACGACACGTCGACCTAATGTGGCCCAAAGCACCACAGCGATGGAAAGTGGGTACAAATCTAGGCTCAGACACATATGATTGTCGAAGATGAATTTTAGGTGCAGTGTTCTTACGAGACCTAGGAGTCCTCTGTCCTATGACACGCTCAACTCTAGGTTCAGGATTTCTAGCAATGTGTGGCTTAGTAGAAGCGGGAACGAAAGAAGTCATAGAGTTACTAGCAGAATTGAAATTGTTCTTAACATAACCTAGACCTTGTCTATCACCTTCAGGCTTGTTCATACCTAAAAGACTATCAAGTTTCATAGTCCCACTGGAGAAAGCCTCAAGTTGAGAATTGGATTTTTCTAGATTACTTGTGAGGGTCTTAACTTTCTCTTCTAGCCTCTCATTGATACATCTCAACTCACTCAGGGAACTGGTTGAGTCCTTAAGCTCACCAGCAAGTCTTTATTTCCCTCTCTATAAGGAATCAAGTTTCTTCAGTAGGGCATGATTGGATTTCTTAATTTTAAGGCTCTCATCATATAACTCATGGTACACAACCTAAAGATTATCCTCATCATTCGAGGCCTCATTACCGCTCTCAACCTCAGTCTTTTCACTAGCCTTATCAGATTCACTCTCTACTCAAGACATAAAGGCCATGTACTTCCCTATTTTCTCACACTCAGACTGCACACTCCGGTCACTCTCACTAGAGTCGTCATCGGACAATGCAGCAACTAAGGCTCTACATCTATCCTTAGTCCAGCTCCTATTTAGATTAGGACATTCATTCCTATAGTACCCAAATCCTTGGCACTCATAACATCTAACAGACCGAAGCTCACTACTTGGCACTTTTCCACCACTCTTATCACATTTATCTGTACGGAATTTTCTAGAGGGACTCCTCTTCCAAGGTTGTGGTTTCTGTCTATTCCTCAATGCCTTTTGAAACTTCTTAACGAAGTAGGCTATCTCCTCACCTCTTATGGACTCTACATCACTCGACTCAAAATTTTCTTCCCTATGGGTGTTCAAGGCAATGGATTTCTGTTTCCTAGGTTCTGCTAAGGTCAATTCATAGGTTTGAAGGGATCCGAAAAGTTCTTCTGTTTTAAAGGCGTCAAAGTCCTTACTTTCTTCAATTGCAGTTACCTTAAGTCTAAACCTCTCAGGTAGGGATCTAAGAACCTTACGAACGATTTTTAACTCAATGATCCTTTCGCTTAGATTAAAACTAGAGTTCACAATATCGTTCAGTTTAGCATAGAAATCATCAAACCTCTCATCATCATTCATCATAAGTTCTTCAAACCTAGAAGTTAACATTTGTAGTTTGGAGTTTTTCACAATCTTAGTGCCCTCATGGGTAGTCTCCAAAATATCAAAAACCTCCTTAGCAGTCTCACACATAGACACTCTTCTAAATTTTTCAGGAGACACAGCCATAAACAAAGCATGCAAACATTTACTATTCCAGCTACACTCATCCAAGTTAGTTTTAGTCCATAAAGAAATATCAGTGTGTGTAACTATATCATCAGCAGTTGTTGAAGGTGGAGTCCACCCACTTTGCATAGAAATTCATACACGTTCATCCAAAACCTTAAGGAAAGCTCTCGTGCGCACTTTCCAATAGGCATAATTATTGCCATCAAAATATGGCGATACAAACAGTGAACTACTCAGCTACAAAATCAAATAAGGGTCAAGAATCGAAATTAAGCTCTGATACCAATTGAGAAAAACAAGATTCGACCCTACTACACCTAAAGGGGGTGATTAGGTGTAAATACGGAATTAACAAGCAACAAGTCACAAGTTAATTATGTCTAGGTGATTAGTCAAACAGTTCAATTTATCCTATCTTAAAATACCGCAACAATATCAAAGTAGTAAACAACACCAGAATTGTTCACGGAGAAACATAACGCAGGAAAAACTTCGGGTACTTTGCTAGTCAAAGATCTACTATAAACTGTTAATAGAACTTACAGACTACCTGCAAAGTTGACGACACAAGCTTTCTAATCTCCTGTTTGAAGTATGAAGTAGCCCTCCTGGAATGTGCACACTAACACCAATCATGGCTCTTCTTTGTAAAGCAGTCCTCTTGGAATGAGTACACGAACTTCTTCAAACTCTTCTTTGACCTTTAATGCATCACAGTTGATGACATAATCTTACAGCAGACCCAAGCGAAGAAACCAATTCAGCATTTGATTTGATGGCTTTGATGTTTTCTATGAAAGAAGCACATTTGAATTGAAGGACTGAACTTATGATCTGATGTAGGATGTATTCTCTTTTGAATACAATATGTTCAATCTCTCATTCGTAGAAAAGCGCAGCGCCTCTATTTATAGGTTGGACGAATTAAGCTAAATGGGCCAAGAAAAAATCTCGAAAATCGAAAATTAGGTCTAGCCGTAAAAGTGTCGCTCGAGCGAAGATGGTCTTTCTCTCGAGCGAAGAACATGTCGCTCAAGTGACATGTGAGGGAAGGTCGAGCGCCGGTGTCTCTGATTCATCCACTCAAGCATCACTCCGGCGAGCAGCTAGCAAAAAACTGGCATGAAACCTTCTTGTTCCAAACATGAAACCTCGAACCCTAAGCTAACCTACCAACTATGTAACTTTATAATTAAGTCCCTAAACTTTTATAATTATTCAAATTGGCCCTTTTGTTTACAGAATCATCAATACAATATATAAATCTAACAAACTTGATCTTTAGAATTCCACCAATATAGATCTGTCAATTCCTATTTCACTTTTCAGAGGTACCCTGAAGTTTATCTAGTTCCGAATATTGCCTGTCATTTATGTAATTCTGGAAATGTCAATTTTTCGTTTATCTGTTTGTTAAAATGAATTGTACTAAGTATCCCTTAACATTATTGTAAATTCTTCATATTTGTTAATTGATTAATTAACATGATCGTTTTATGATTTTTATTGTAGAAATAGAACACTCATTTGAGTATGTGATTCCCTCTCAAGATAGAATTAAAAGTACACATTCACAGAAGTACTCCCCGCAAAAACTTGACTATGTTCGAGAGATGTTAGATGATGTTCATCGAGAAATGCTCAAGGAATCTTGCTTTGAACAACTATATCAAATGAAAGCGTATACATTTTTCAGCCCAACTAGTCCACCAACTTGTAATGAGGATGATTATAACTAAAAAACAAGATGAGATTTGGTTTTCAATTGGTTGTTTGTGGAAAATTATCCACAGAAGCAATTTGATTGACGTCAACATTTGGATGTTCCACAACAAAACAATACATAAATAATCCATATCTAACATTCTTTATATTTTCATTACTTTGATACTACATATGTTATATTTATTATTTCAAATATCTTTGTAGGGGAGACTGCGGAATGTATACTATCAAGTTTATAGAACTTTTGTCAATCGGATTAGACGTGAAACTTATATCTGATGATATGATTGAATGTTGGAAGAAGAAACTAGCTGCTGAAGTTTTTGCCATACATTTCGATCCAGCATTGTTTTCTTTTTATATTTTTCAATTTATGTGGTAGACGGATATAGGAATTAAATGCTAATTTTGTCTAAATAGCAGTGCTTTGTATGATTTAGTTGGAAAACATGTGCATGAATGCTGATTTTGTGTACTTAGTATTGATTTTTATGATTGATTACGAAACATGTGTATGGATGCTGACTAGTGTTGCTATGAAATTTTGCTATGTTTTCCATTGTATGAATGTTTTATGAGGAAATTGCACTACATGTCATTTTTTGGTTTTACATTTTCAAAAATGTCACTTTTTCAAAATCTTTGCAAGATTATCATTTTTGGACATTTTTATCCTTTTAGAGAATTTAAATACCCTACATGTTCTTAAGTTGACAACATAAAAAAGTTGTATATAAAGTAAAAAAGTCGTACAAAAATGACAATTTAAGTCTTGAAAATTTTGGAAAAAAAATTGAAAAACCCAAAATTTGATCTAATACCCAATTTGAAAAACCAATCACCTCACAATACCCAACTTCTAATCTCATTTCCTCTGTATTCCTACCTTTTGCACAAGAAAATCTCTTCATTTCTTCCATTGGCTTTTTTACCAAGGCGAGAAATCCGGTTGATCCTTTTTCATCTTTGAAGCTTCGGCAATCTGCATCATCTTCAACATTTTTCTTCGAATCATTACATCTATTTCCTCACTCGGTTCAGGGAACAACTAGACACTGATTTTCCCTTTTTCGAAGCATGGCTTAGGTGGTATTTTAACACTTTTTGGTTGTTTTTCCTTATTTCTAAACGTAGATTACGTATTGTCAAATTAAGATATGTTTGTGGATATTTTGTTTATACACATACTACTTATTTTTGTTCCTTCGATTTTCATTGTCCTAACATGTGCTTGCAACATTGCTCGATGATTTTTTACTATAGTATATTCATACTTTCATAGTATATAGGGGTGGGCAAAGACCCAAAAACCGACCGAACCCGACAAACCCGATTTCATTTTTTTATTGGGTTCGGGTTTTGGCCAATCAGGTTGGGTCAGGTTATGGGTTAACCCACCCGACCCGACCCGCCCTACTTCAACTAAACCTGGACTCGTTTTCCCTCAAATGCACAGTCGACTTCTCTCTTTCCTCTCTTCTTTTTTCATATTATGCCATTTTTTCCCTCTTTTTACCGGTTTCCATCAGTGTTCAAAGGCTAAGTGACCTCTCCAAGGTAAGTTACTAAGTTTACATTTTTTTTTCGACTTGTTTAATTAGTAGTTAATACTTATTAGTTAATCAGAATTTGGACCAAATAATGATTATCGGTAATGAAATTTAGAATTACGGTATGCTACTCAACTTCTAGATCTGTTCATCTAGTTTTGTGGGATTTAATTTTGGCTTTTTAAAAATTAGGACTTTCTTCTAGATATGTTCGTCTAGATCAACTTCTAAACAAGACTTGTATATGAAAAACAATGAAATATGTTGCAGGATTTTATTATGTTAATAGCAAGAAAGCGGCACATTCGAATATTAAATGCGTACAATAGCAAAAGGTCAAACCACTAGTTGAAATTTCTATCCTGAGAGTTTCTAAATGTCGAGTACGACGGTTGAAATGTCTAGCCCGACGGTTTCTAAATGTTGAATTCGATGCTGAACTGTAGAAAATGATTAAAAGATGTGGGTAACTGGAACAAATTCAACACACTAAGTGTGTTCATAAATATTGTACTATCAAATGACAGAATCTTCTTCCCAAATAATTTCCACATTAAATCATTAAATAGTTCTTCAAAACATTTATTGAGTTTGATTGAAAAAAATTATACAAAACATTCATGGTCACAATCAATTTTTAACTATAATATGACAACATCCTCCCAATAAATAACTCATGTTTCATTAAATATGGAATCATTTACAACATTTTGTAAAGGATATTAGTATCTTTAATCCAAAAGATTTGAAAAACCAAACAAATTAATGAATAATAATTTCGAAAATTTCGAATAAATTTGACCATATTACATAAACATTTCAAAATAATAGTAAGTTATATCATAAAAATATAAAAAATTTGTAATATGCTAACCTCTCAAAATGGATGTTGAATCCAATAGTAATGTCTTATTGATGAATGAATGAATGAAGACGATGGTTAGAAAGTTAGGGTTTGTTAATGTTAGAAGAAAATGGTTTATGCTCACTTTTCAAAATATTTTTTTCTTTTTTTATTAACAAAATTCATATTATCCAATATAATATACATGTATCAAATGTTTATAGTACAAAAATTAAAGAACTATGCTACTTGTACCATGAATTTGACAATAAGTTTGACAATGTGTGAGTTGGCAGGCATTATGTCAATTAATTTGAAAGATTGTTTTTGAATTCAATGGTAATGATCTATACACCTCACACATTGTCAAAATCATTGTGCAAATTCATTGTACAAGTAGTTTAATTCAAAATTAAATCATCATATCATAGCATTATTGACATTCAAGTCAAGCATTAATGAGCTTTAAATGTTCCTAAAAAGAATCACTAAGGGTAAATTAGACATTTCGCACCAAAAAGTGACATTTTTAGCACCAGTAGTAAAAATGAAAAGTTTTATTGTACTTTTCAAATTTAGTGATATTTATGAAAAATCCCCATGTTTTGTTCAAACATTGAAGCAGTCAGGGTTGAAACAGAATTGTAGTTTAAATGACAGCTTGTATATTTATGCGATGGAAAAATGTATTGTATTATTAACAACGCAAATTCACCCAATTTGGAAAATGACAGTTATACATTTAAAATCACAACATGCCATTTTGGGTTACGGGGTCTCGATTTTACTATGAAATAAGTATTGGAACATCATAAATAACTTGTCCGGGTTGAATGAGTAAAAATGATGCGAATTGAACACTAAATTAAAAAAAAAATGGAAGTCATACAATAAAAACGTTCATGTTCCATTTTAGGCGATGGGTCGATTTCAGTCTGAAACATGCTATGTTTTGTATACCTTAAACGGTAGTCATAATTGTAAAATGATAAATGTCGTTTTGGGTAAAAGGGTCTCGATCTCACTTGTACATATTGAATGACTACACGTGCTATGTTTTTGTATACTCTGCCCAAAAAATGGCACATCTACGTGTAAAATGACAACATGTCATTTTGTAAACCATGTACCCCAAAAACCTAAACCCTATAACACCCTCTGTTTAAAATAATAAATGTCGTTTTGGGTCACGCAGTATCGATTTCAATTTGAAACTAGTAAAACTGTGTTTGAAACATCATACATGACTCGTGCACATTGAATGACTACACATCCTTTGTTTTGGATACCATACTTGCTACTTACATTTTTCTTAATTGTCAAGTGTAGTGTATTTTCCTACTGGATTATATTAACGACTCATTATAGTTTGAACAAATGCGTCGGCTGCAACGTCAAAATATAGTTAAAACTTTCATTCTAAAATTTCACGTGGTTACAAATATGAATGAACCAAAACGAACACTAAATGAGAAAAAATGTCAACCATACATTTATAACAACCAGATGCCATTTCAGGGTCACAGGGTATCGATTTTACTCTGAAACTAGTAAAACTGTATTTGAAACATCATACATGACTCGTATATGTTGAACGACTACACATGCTATGTTTTGGATATCATACTTACGTTTTTCTTTATTGTCAAATGTAGTGTAGTTTTCTACCGAATTATGGAGTGACTCACTATAGTTTGAACAAATGTATCGATCTCAACGTCAAAATGTAGTTAAAACTTTCACTCCTAAACTTTTACGTGGTTACAAGCGTGAATAAATCGAAACGAACACTAAATAAGTTAAAAGGCCAGCCGCGCATTTAAAATGACCAAATGTCATTTTGGGTTACGGGGTATCAATTTCACTCCAAAACTAGTAAAACAATGTTTGAAACATCATACATCACTCGTACACATTGAACGACTACATGTGCAATATTTTGGATATCATACTTGCTACTTACGTTTTTCTTTATTGTCAAGTGTATTATAGTTTACTACCGAAATTATAGAGTTACTCATTATAGTTTGAACAAATGTGTCGATCGCAACATCGAAATGTAGTTAAAACTTTCATCCCCAAACTTTCACGTGGTTACGGGCTTGAATGAACAGAAACGAATACTGAATGAGTAGAAACGTCAGTTATACATTCAAAACAGTCGGATGCCATTTTGGGCTACGGGGTATTGATTTCACTCTGAAACTAGTGAAACAATGTTTGAAACATCATACATGATTGGTACACATTGAACAGTCAAGTGCTATGTTTTGAATACTGTACTTGCTACTTACGTTTTTCTTTATCGTGAAATTTAGTGTAATTTACTGACGAACAATATTGTTGGATATTATAAAGTGAACTTTTGTATCAACTTAGTATCCAAATATAGTGAAAACTTGTATTAGTTCATTTCATATGGATATTAGAGGTGTCAAAACGGACGGACCGGCCAGACCCGTGAAAATCAACCCGGATCAACCCGGGACAGCGGGCCGACCCGTGACCCGAGCGGGCAATTCACGGGTAAGGAGGTGTGACCCGCAGGGCTTTGCGGGTTGCACCTTCACGGGCCGCGGTTAACCCGCTGACCCGTGAATTTTTTTTTTAAATTTGAAAAAAAGGGGGGAGAGAGCCGTTGAACGTGGACAGTTTTTATCAATAATCTTAATTGCTAGACAGTTTTCATCATTTAGAGACGATCCATTTTTCTTTCAAATTATTCACTCAATGGAGGAAAAGTTTAAAAAATATTATGAAAACATGCTACTAATTTTTCCAGTGGCAGTTGTAATTGATCCTCTCATTACGTTGTTTGGAATTCATTGTGTTTTAGAATCACTTTTTGAAACATTAGCTTTTAACATAAATATTACAAATCGACAATTTGATATTTTTATTAATGAAATGTATAACAACTATTTTATTAAATATGATAACAATGAAAATATTTCTTCTTCTACAAACTCTAGTACAACTTTTAAAGGCAAATCTTCTTTTTTTCTCCATAATAGCTAAGAAACGTAATGTTCTTGGTTCTTCATCTACAACTTCAACTATAAATCCAAACACCACAGCTGCTGAATTAGAAATATATTATCAATTTGATCATTATAGTTTAATATCTGAAGATGAAGTGGATAATTTAGATATTTTACGATTGTGGAAATTAAATGAGCGGACATATCCTGTATTATCTAAAATGGCACGAGATATAATAACAGTTCCAGTCTCAACAGTGGCATCCGAGTCTGCTTTTAGTGCATGTAACATGGTATTAGACGAAAGAAGATCCAGACTTAAAGAAAATATTTTGGAAGCTCTCATATGCGTGAAAGATTAGATATTCGCGGATCGAAAGATGTAAGATAAAATTATTGATGATGTTGTTGAAGATTTCAAAAATCTTGCAGTTTCTGAAGATTTATTGGAAATAAATATTAAAATCTATAATTTTTGAACAACTAAATTATAGTTAAGACTTAAGTAGGTGCCAACCCAGTTGGGATGTACTTAAACTATAAATTATAATAAAAGTAGGTGATAACCTAGTTGGGATGTACTTATACTATAAATATTTGATAATAGTAATTAGAAATGCATTTAGTTGTTATTTGTTTAAGTGAAATTTAACTTTGTAAAGTTATAAATAATTCATGTAACATTAAATTTGAATTATATGTATACATTTCTTGGTATAAATATGAATTTATCACTTTATTCAATTCTCAGCTTACATTTAATAAAATGAATATTTTTTGTTATAAATATGAAAAATTCTATATTTTTATAATTTTATTTATACAATAATACGGGCCAAATCGGAACAAACTACGACCTGTGACCCGCATGGGCTCGATTTGGATGGACCAGCGGGCGGGTCTGGGTTGTAATCCAAAATTTGTGGGCCGACCCGAAACGGGCCCGAAACCCGTACCAAGCGGGCTTTTTTTCACGCAGGCCCTTACCGGTCTCATATGTTGGCAGGCCGACCCTACCCGAACCACCCGGATGACACCTCTAATGGATACGAGTAAATATAAAGTAAAATGAATATAAAAATAGTTGAAACGATACATAGCGGTTCAAAACAACATCATGCCATTTAGAATCATGGGACTTTGATCTCACTCCAAAATAAGTTGATCAAATCTTGGAATATCTGGAAGACGTATACAAGTAAAACGAGCTAATTTGTTGAGTATATTATCATATAATTGCAATACAATGGGATTTGGGTTACTTACCTTCGTTCATAGTTAAGTCTAATGTCGTTTACTCACAAAACAATAGTGTTGGTCATTATCGCGTGAACTTTGTATAGACATTGGTGTCCAAATGTAATGAAACTTGTTATTGTTTGTGCAAACGAGTGAAAATAAAATGAAACAGTTATGAAATTAGTTGAAATGACACCTAAGCATTTAAAACGGCAACTTGATATTTTGGGTTACAAAGTGTCGATGTCACTCTAAATATCATGAAAACTTATCTACGTTCATTTTTTATGTGGGTACAAGATAATATAAAGTGAAACGACACGAAATTAGTTAAAACGTCATCAAACCGTTTATAACGATAACATGCCATTTTGAGTTACAGATTCTCAATGTCACTCCAAGTATAGTTAAAATTTATTTTAATTAATTTTCATGTGAATACGAGGGAATATAAAGTGATACGAATATGAAATTAGTTAAAACGGCACTCAATCGTTTATACGGCAGCACGCCGTTTTACCGTTTGTTTTAAATTGTATATAGAAAGTGAGAATGAAAGTGGGGATTTATATTTGGGGGATTTGGTAAATTTTGGCTTCAAATTGGATATTTTAGATATTTCAAATGAAGGATATTTAAGACTTTTAATAATGATAAAATAGACTAAAGACTAATTGATCAAAGAGTATTGACTCTAGACTATTCTACCAAACATTATTATTGATTGGGCTTTTTAAGCAAATTCTCCTAGTCTTTTATGTATAAGACTCTCGAAAAGATCTACAATAGCTATTTTTCGGATCATGTTACTGCGATCATCAAAGTTTGATAAATATTTCGTATAAAGACGGTGTTATTTGACGACATTGACGTACAAGATGAATTGATACAAGAATTGAAATCAAGAGAGCAGCAGCTATACTCTTTTTTCTAAGCTCAAATTTTGTTCCATTGAATTTTTTTTGACAAGGTTTATTGAGTCGGTCATATTGTAACGTGTCGAATGGGGGAGTGTTTTAATTATTATTTTATTAGCGAATGATAATTATGTTCTTGCAGCCCTAATTTTTACTACAATTGTATCCATAATTTTTCTCTATAAATATATAATTTTGGTTCTCAATAAAATACACAATTCTATTGAATATTCTACTTTCTTCTATTTTCTCTCTAGTTTATAACACAAATATAATTGTTCATTTTTTTTTTTTTTTTTTTTTTGCGTGTGAATTGTGAATATGACTTTTGACCATTAAAAGATGGTAGTATCGATCATTTCAAATGGGGAAATTATTGAAAATACCCTAAATTCAACCATACCCTTTCCAAAATACCCCTTTTTACTATTCAACCTTAAAACTACCTAAAATACCCTTAACATAAAAAGTTTCAAAACAAGTCATTTTAGTCCTTCAAACTTTAATTCTAATTTTGGATTCGACAAATTGTTTGCCCCTTGCAATAAAAAATTAACTTTTCTTCACCATCAACTCTTTCCACCTATCTTGAGCCGAAAAATTTGATATTGATTAATAATTTTATTTTTGAATTTTTGCATTTTAGGAAACTCAATATTTAATGGTATCAGAGCCCTATATCTTGAAGAATTAAAGACATTAGAGAATGGAAGATAATAACGAAATTTGCATAGGATGGTACGTTAACAATTCTACTGAATATTTAGATACTGATAGTTATATTCAACATCTTGTTAATAAATCAAGAAATTTGATTGATAAAATAAAAGACTCCGATAATCTTAAAATAAAGAAAAAATTTGAAAAGAAAATTACTTTTCTTTTAATAGATTTTGATGAAGTTTTAGACGAAGATATAGGATATCTTGTTAAAATGCCTATTCTTATAGAAATAAAAACTTTAAAAAGAATACAAAGAGTTCTTAATAATGAAATTAGGAGAATTGAAGAATTAGATACCTAAAGATCATGAAAATAGAAAATTCAGAAAATATAGAAACTGAAGTATACGAAGGAGTAGAAGGATATGCCTTAAAAGGAAAATTTGATTGGGAAAAATTTAGAAAAATTAATAGAGCAGAATTAAGTCTAAAACCACCAGGAGAAAATAAATTATTTAATATTTTAGGATTAGCCTTTAGAAGAAAAAAGTTAGTCATTAATGAATATCATGAAATAGAAAAAGCTATAGATATTAAACATACACAAGGAAAAATAAAATTAAATCTTATAACAAAAAGAAATATTAATGAATTCCTAAGAAAATTAAAACAAGAAAAACGAGATAAAATATCTTATGTTTACCTTGCTGGAATACAAATAATAATAAAATCATGTTTTAAAGAAGGAATTAATAGTCCTATAATACTTAATCTACAAGATGAAAGATGTATAACCGCAGAAAATGGAAATTTAGGAATAGTAAAAGGAAACTTAGCCTATAAAAAATTAAAGTTTACTTGTTATCCAAGATATTGTGTGCATATAAATGATAAAAATTTAGATGATTGTCTTAGTCTACATTTTAAGATGACTAATAAAATATTAAAAGATGATAATAAAGTCTTTACTATACTATATCAAGGATTATATTGCTATACAAATAGTAATTATGGAAATATATATAAAGAAAAACCTTTTATAGAAATTGACGAAGAATTTAGGGATATAGGAGAAGCAATCTTACCTAGAGAACAAGACATAGAAGAAATAGAAAATTTCGAGATAGGACATGATGATGCTATAAGTATTGATCAACCTATAATACCAAAACAAATAACATATAAAGAAAATAAAATAATTATTGGAAATAATACAGTAAGACATAGTATTTCAAAAATAATACAAAATAAAAATAATAGTGTTTATGGAATCAAAGGAAAGTTTTTTAATGGAAATAAATGGATAAATGAAATTAAAATACTTATTGATACTGGAGCAAGTCAGAATCATATTTGCTCTCTTATTGATGAAGGAATTAAAAAGAAAAAAGTTGAACCTTATAGTTATAGAGATTTTGAAGGAAAAATAAACTCTTGTGATATCATAGGACAAGTACAAATTAAATTAAGAAATTTATTATTAAGCATAGAATGTTATATTGATAATAATATAAATTTTGATGAACATCCAATATTATTAGGAAATTCATTTTTAAATAGTCTTGATAATTATAAAATAGACAAGGAAGGAATTCTTATTATACATCAAGGAATAACCACATATTGCCCTAAAGAAAAATGAGTAGAGAAATAAAATTCCCAATAAGTGTATATATACAAATAAATGTATTTGAATAAAAAATAACTACTTGTGCTCTAATTGATACAGGAGCTGAGATAACTGTCTTTAAAGAATTTTTATTACCAAAGTGGATAGAAAATAAACAACAATTAACTTTACAAGGAATAACTGGAGTAAGAGAATCTTTAAAATATAAAAATGAAAATATAGAAGTTATAATAGGATCTAAAATAGTAACCATAAGAAATGTTTATCAATATAATATTAATGATTGTGATATTATTCTTGGAAATGACTTTCTACAACAGTTTAGTCAATATAGTCAAAATATTTATACTATTCAATTAAAAACACCATGTGGACATTTACTAAAAATTGCTAGAGAATTTAAACCATTCGAAATTCGACCCATTAGCGTGGTGAAAAAATAGAATTTATACCAAAATTACTCAATTATTCAATCAAAACAATTACTCTTGATCAAATAAAAGATCTTTTAGCTAAAAATTATAATGAAAACCCACTTGAAAAATGGGAAAAATCAAAAACAACAGCTAAAATAGAACTATTAGAACCAACAATCATTATTAGAGTCAAACATATGCTCTATAATCAAGAAGATAAAAAAGAATTTCAAAAACAAATTCAAGAACTTCTTAATCAAAAACTTATAAGGAGAAGTAATAACCCTCATAGTAGCCCAGCTTTTATGATTAGAAATCATTCGGAGATAAAAAGAGGAAAACCTAGGATGGTAGTAAATTATAAAGAACTTAATAAAAACACTAAGTTTGATGGATATTATTTACCAAATAAAGAAGTATTAATAAATATAGCTAAGAATAAAAAATATTATTCAAAATTTGATTGTAAATCTGGATTTTGACAAATTAAACTAGAAGATAATAGTATACCATTAACAGCATTTAGTACTCCTCAAGGACATTATGAATGGTTAGTTATGCCATTTGGATTAAAAAATGCACCACAAATTTATCAAATAAGAATGGATGAAGTCTTTAAAACTTATAATTTTCTTATTGTTTATGTTGATGATATACTTGTTTGTTCAGAAACATATGAAGATCATCTTAAACATCTTAGAATTTTTGCTACACTTTGCTCAAAAGAAGGTATAATACTTAGTCAGAAAAAAGCAGAAGTAGCAAAACATGAAATTGAATTCTTGGGAATGATAATAAATAGTGATGGAATAAAACTGCAACCTCATATTTCAGAAAAAATAATTTTATTTCCTGATAAATTAGAAAATAAGCAACAAATTCAAAAGTTTTTGGGTTGTCTTAATTATGCTGAAGGATTTATAGAAAAACTTGCAGAAAAAAGAAATAAACTTCAGAACTATTAAGAAAATCAAATAAATTAGGTTGGAATGAAGAACATACTATTTGTGTTAAAAATTTAAAAGAAAATTGTAGAAATTTACCTAAACTTAGACTTCCTGATGAAAAAGATAAATTAATAGTTCAAACCGATGCTTCGGATTTATATTGGAGTGCTTTATTAAAAGGCGATTTAAATGAAATTTGCGGGTATACTAGTGGAACATTTAATAATCTTTGTCAAGTAAATTATTCAACCAATGAGAAAGAATTATTGACAGTTGTTAAAGGAATAAACAAATTTAAAATGTTTTTGTTACCCAAGGAATTTATTGTTCAAACTTGATAATACACAACTTAATGGGTGGTAAATAATAAATTACCAAATTCACCCCAACATAGGAGATTACATAGATGGCAAGTGTTACTATCTTTTTATAATTTTAAATTTGAATATATTAAAGGAAAAGATAATTTATTTGCTGATTTCTTGAGCAGGAATCATGAATATGGAAAAGATTGAAGCATTTACAAAGGAATTACAAGATCTTCTAACGAGATTTTAATGCGAGATTATCTTCCGTTCAAGAAGATCATCTTGATATTCGACAAACTTTGTGTGATTTATCAAGCAAAGTTGTTGAAAGTGGAAAAAAGATTGAAAAATTGAATGATAACCAAGAAAAAATAGTTGAAAAATTGTCAGAATGTTTAGACTTTTTTGCAAATTGTAGCCAGGAGTATCCTCCTTTAAAAGGTGAATACAGCCGAAAGGCTAGTCACATCCCATTTCGGGAGATTAATACATCCACCTCGAGTGGAGAATCAAAATTTAAGAGAAATGACTCTCTTACCTCGCAAGAGGAAAAAGTCATAAAAAGGGTCCACAACAACTACCTCGGTATGGACAAATTGTTGGAAAAATTTACAAGTGGAAAAGGAGCCGCCGAGTCTAGTACTCAAACATCCTTATCAAAATGCCCATTGGAACGACCCTACGGTATCGGTGAATTCCAAGAAGATAAAAAATCACCAATTGGTGACCTTAAATCACCAAAGTGAATAATTGCTACTCATCACATCAGAGCTAATCTACATCCAATGGAAAAGGAGTATTATGAATTCTCAGAATGGGTATATAATTTCAGAGAAGGAAGTTCTCTATATTTAATGACCCTTCCAACGGCGATTTATCCAAGGATCGGTGCGGTTCAAGGAGCAGATTCTAATATTGTTCGAAAATTGGCAGGATTTGGATTTTTAGATCGACTCTTCCCGGGGATAGATCTAAAAGAAATTGAACAGATTTGACAAAGAATTTGTTAATTGTGTTAAAAAATTCGATGATAAACAACCGATTGAAGCGAGATTTTACACAATTAGTCCACGAATATAAAGAACCGAGTGGTATGGAGAACATCATCTCATCACAATTCGGAAAAATAATAGAAATCCACTTAAGGAGATTGATTTTTAAAGAATTACCCACTATTAATAGAAAATGGATGATTCTGAGGACGAGCTCTCGGAATAAAATCGATGCGCTCAACAATGCAGCTTCTTTTTTGGAGAAAGATACATGGTCTATGGTATGAGCAATAATTGGATCCTTATACGCCAGAGGAGATAAAGAATCAAAAATTCTTGAAGAAAAATCGTGGAATTATGAACGATCAATTCTACGGAAGTGAAGAATGCATTAAAGAAGCACGCCGACTCATGGGACACGTCCACAAGTGAAGGACGATCAAGAAAAACGTATTGTGACACCATGTGAACTTTAAAGATAAGAAGACAGTCAAGCTGGAATCAAAAGAAATTGCCGACACTTGAATAAAGACAACCAACAAGCACTTTAAATATTTTCAACCACTTTTGAAATTATTGTACTTTTTACTTTTGTGTTGTAAAAATCTGATTGGCCAGAAGCTTCTCGGTAAAGTGCGAGCCTTTCTATAAATTGAGACTCTTCTCATTAGAAAGGATCATCGAAAATTAACCATACCGAAATCTCATCCCGAACTACCATCTAAAACCTTCGACAATGATCTTTGTAATCATTCTCTTTAGAGAGTAGAAACCACTCTTCGGAGTATCAATCTACAGTAAAAATCTTTGTATAATAGCTTTCAAGCTATCTTGAGGATCAATAAAATCTTTGAGTTTGAAATAAATCTTTTATTACGCTTTGAGTGTTGTTCTACACAGTGAGTCTGTTTGAGAGTTTTGAGTGCCTTTGTGTCCATTTTGCTGTGATGCTGTCGGACTTTGGCCAACTCTTGTGACGAAGGTGACCAGGAACATATAACATTCTTGCTATTTGGCGAAGCATGGTAAGGCCCTTATTTTAAGTTACAAGAAAATTTATTGTCTGAAAATTTGCAAGAAAATTATTATATAAGAATTTTTATAAGATTGTTTACTTTGAAGAACTTTTATCATGGAAAGTTACGAGTTTTATTATAGATCTGTACCTTTTAGATATACTAATAGTATTGATTATAGTCATATGATAGAAATTCCAGAAACTTATGATAGTTATACTAGAGGAATAAATTTCATAAAAAGAGATAATAGATATTATGAAAAATACCTTACAATTGTATCATTTGGATTAAAAGAAAGATTGCCTAAAGAAATAATAAAAATGATTATATTTTTCTGGTTAGACAGTGAAAATAGTGAAAGAACTTTTGAAATTATAGAGCATGTAAGTTATAATGAAGTTTCTGAATTATATGATTTTGATCTTAGTTTTGACGATATAGAATAAGAATATGCCTGGAATAACTAGAAAATTTTGTGATAATAAAATAAAAATTTTAGAAGAACAGATAATAACCGACAATAATCGTAGAGAAATAGAAAGGGAAATTTCTAATTGGAATAAAATTAAAAGAGAATTATTAAGAAATGAAATTACAAGAGAATTAAGAAGAGAAGAACAATTTAGAAGAGAAATAAGACAAATAATAAATAATATAATAATTAATTCCTTAAACTTACCAGACTAATATGAGTTTACCAACAAAGATAAGATTTGATAAACAAAAAATAGAAAATATTAGATTACCAATAGGAAGTTATCAGACTAAAAAATGGAATACAACTCTATTTCAACCTTTAAGCTCATGGGGAAATACAGATGAATGGTTAAATATGACTACAAATTGGACTAATGCATTTTTATGGCAACAATTAGGACAATTAAAATCTAAAGATATAGAAGCTATAGACGAAATAAATAATATAGATCCAAAAGATGAAATAGCTAAAGAAAGATTAGAAGTTTTGAGTAAAAATATGTCTAAACAATTTAATAAAATAAAAGAACAAATTAATAATTTAGAAATACTTGATGAAGCTAAACTTGAAGAAATTCAAAATCAAATATCAAAAATTGCACAAAAGAATAGTATTAATAAAATAGCAACTTTAGAAGAAAAGATAGATATTATTAATTATAAACTTGATATTCTATTAAATAAATTAGGATTTGAAATTGAAAAACCATCTTATAAAAAACCTAAAATATGAGTATGAATGATAAAATTAATTTAATTGAGAAAAATATAAAAACAATTGATGAAAAAATAACTAGAATCGAAATAAGCTACGAAGAAGAGAAAGAAAGACTACAAAATAACTTTTTAAGAATAGAAAATCTTTTAAATAGAATAATAGAAAATCTAAATAGAGAAAAACCATTTAAACCAGATTATGTCAAAGAACTTAAAGAAGTTAGAAAGAAAATTGAAAAATATGAAGAATTAATAAAACTTAATGGAGGATTAAAAGAAGATATAGAAAGATTATTGATTGATCTTAGAAAACAAGAAGAAAATCTTATAGAAAAAGAAGAAGGAAAATTAATCATAGAAGAACAATGAACGAAGAAATGGAAAATTTAATATTTGACTTAGAAGATTTAAAAATTTGTGAAGAAATAACTAAAAATCATATGGTCGGAAAAATAGGAGGACCACGAGCAGTTAAACAAGAAGAATATGGAGAAACTAGCACAGCTAGATATGAAGCAGAAATAGACCCTAAAAGATATGTTAATACAAAAGTAGATTTTAAAACTACCAAAGAAAGAATGTATAGAGACCAATTTAAACCAGTTTTAAGAGAATCAAACCCAATGAAAATTGCAGGATCATATTTAAATTTAGATTGTGAACTAGATGTTAGAAGAGCTATAAATGAATGGAGTACTAATATGATAGCACACTTTAATTATAATCGCAGTAATACAGATAATAAAAATAGAACTGAATATTTATTAGCAACATTTAAAGGAAATGTGTTTAATTGGTATAGAGGATTAGAAGAAACAACAAAAGGTATTTGGAAAGATAGTATTGAAGTAGAATTTGGAATTAGTATAATAGAAGGAATAAATAGAGTTGCTACAAGAATTTATAGAGAATTTGCTGGAGAAGACTGGGTAAATGAAAGTACTAAAGCTAGATTAGAAGAAATAGAAGATGCTAAAAACAGAATGGAACATTTGTAAATTTGTAATATGTGTTACCTCAATGAATATTGTTGTGAATATAGTAAATATTATTATATGATGTTTGGAAGTGGAGTTGATAATAATTATTATAAGGAAGTTTTTATTAGAAAATTACCACCACCATGGAATAGTTATTTTCAAAATAAGATTAAAGAAAAACAATTAGAAAGAAATGAAGAAGGATATACATTAGTATTTATTATAAGAACTATAAAAGACGAAATAAGTACTATGTGTAGTAATCAAATGATTTATAAACAATCAGGATTTGTACAAGATAGGATTTGTTGTAGAGATACCGAAGTATCAGGAAATTGGGGATGTTATGATTATAAAAGAAAAAGAAAAATAAAAACCAAGAAATATAAAAAATATAATAAGTTTAAAAAGAAATATTTTAAACCAAAAAGAAAATATTTTAGAAGAAAATATAAACCTTATAATAAAAAATCATTAGATAAAAAACGATGTAAATGTTGGAATTGCAATGAAGAAGGTCATATTAGCACTGAATGCCCAAAAAAGAAAGTTAGAATATTAATTACGGATTTTGAACAAATTAGAGATGAATGTGAAGAAGTTGATATTGAAGAAATAGAAGTAAATGAAGAAATATTTGAAGAAAAATCAGATTTAGAAGAAACGTATAGTGAGGATGAATAAAAACAAGAATAAAACTAATTTCAAAAAAATTATAAAGATTGAGGACTTAATTTGCAATAAAAAAAAAAAATTCATTAAGGACAAAATTGACTTTTACACGAAAAATCCAAATGGGTCATTTGACTCGGCTATTTTGAAAAATCCCCCTTTCAAATGTTAGTAGGAATAAGTCGAGTTTTTAATTCTAAATGAAATTTTCCAGATTGTTTTTTACTCTGTTTAGCATGCTTTTAATGAAAATTATTCGAAGTACAATACTCAATTCCCACGAATCATAGATTAAAAATTCTTAATTATTGTTAATATCCGCGAAACCATTCTACGGATAACAAAGTCAATTCAAAATGCCGTGCTCTTTTATACATTGAAAAACCACCTAAATTCTTCTGCAATCATTCAACGAAAGACGCCCCAACAAAATTCCACGAAAGCCAAACCCACAAATTTCTTCACCTCCATCAATAATTATGCTTCCTCCTCTCTTCAGATCCATATTCACTTCTCTTCTGCTAATCTTCCTGCTTTTTTCCAACTGGGTTTTCTCAGAAGATGACGTTAAGTGCTTGCAGGAAGTGAAAAACTCATTGACTGACCCAACAGGGAAGCTTAATTCTTGGAGATTCTCGAACTCTTCCGTTGGATTTATCTGTAGTTTTGATGGGGTTACGTGCTGGAACGACCGCGAAAATCGGCTTCTCGGCCTTCAACTCCGGGACTACAGCCTCGCCGGAAAAATCCCGGATTCTTTACAGTTCTGCCACAACCTCCAGAATCTCGATCTCTCCAGTAATACTCTTTCCGGTTCGATCCCCTCTCAAATTTGTACTTGGTTGCCTTATTTGGTTACTTTAGATTTATCCCATAATCATTTGTCTGGTGAAATTCCAGTCGATCTTGCTAATTGCTTGTATTTGAATAATTTGATTTTGGATGATAATAGATTGTCTGGGAATATTCCGATTCAGTTTTCGAGTTTAGGAAGATTGAAAAGATTTACTGTTGCTAATAATGAATTATCCGGGAGGATTCCTGAGTTTAATTATGATTTAGATCTTGATTTTGGGGGGAACAGTGGGCTTTGTGGAGGATCTTTGGGAAAATGTGGGGGTTTGAGTAAGAAGAATTTGGCAATTATTATTGCTGCCGGGGTTTTTGGTGCTGTAGGCTCTCTGTTGCTAGGGTTTGGTTTATGGTGGTGGTGTTTCAGTAGGAAAAGAAAGAGAGGGTATGGAATTAAAGGGAGAGATGAATTTAGCAGTTGGGTTGAGAGATTGAGTGCTCACAAGCTTACTCAAGTCGTGTTGTTTCAGAAACCTCTTGTGAAGGTTAAGTTGTTGGATTTGTTGGTGGCCACTAATGGTTTTAGCGCCCAAAATGTTATAGTCTCAACCAGGACGGGGACGACCTACAAGGCGGTTTTGCCAGATGGGTCCGCACTTGCGATTAAGCGACTTAATACTTGTAAGATGGGGGAGAAACATTTTAGGATGGAGATGAATAGGTTAGGACAACTGAGGCATCCAAATTTGGTGCCTCTATTGGGGTTTTGCTTGGTGGAGGAGGAGAAGCTCTTGGTATATAAGCATCTTTCAAATGGGACTTTGTCTTCGATATTGAATCGTAATCCGGGTGCTTTGGATTGGCCGACTAGGTTTATGATTGGTTTGGGTGCTGCACGGGGACTTGCTTGGCTTCATCATGGTTGTAACCCTCCCATACTGCATCAAAACATTAGCTCCAACATTATTCTCCTTGATGAGGATTTCGATCCTAGGATAATGGACTTTGGGTTGGCAAGGCTCTTGACTTCTTTAAAATCTGATGATAGTAGTTTCGTCGATGGGGATTTAGGTGAATTTGGGTATGTAGCTCCTGAGTACTCAAGTACAATGGTTGCTTCTCTTAAAGGGGATGCTTACAGTTTCGGAGTTGTACTTCTTGAGTTAGCAACGGGACAAAAAGCTCTTGAAGTTAGTACAGCCAGAGAAGGATTTAAAGGTAATTTAGTGGATTGGGTAAATCAGCTCACGAGCTCTGGTCGAATCAAAGATGCTATTGATAAAAGCCTTTGTGGAAAGGGCCACGATGAGGATATCGTGCGGTTCTTGGGAATCGCATGTAATTGTGTCATTTCTCGCCCCAAGGATAGGTGGTCTATGTATCAGGTTTATGAATCATTGAAAAACATGGCCGAGGAACACGGATTCTCAGAACAGTATGACGAATTTCCTCTACTATTCCATAAACAAGATACCGAAAGTCCCATTTGACTTTGGGATATTTGAAAAGATTCTCTCAGAAGTTTCCACAACCCGTGGTATGTTCCCAGAAGCAGACATTTTTGTATTTACCTTTTAGTGCTTTACTCTCTCGCGATCCCTACTCTAAAACCCGTAACATATTATAACTGTATTTTGTATAATATGATATCGTGAATAAAGTGTAATCTATTTGCTTGAAATTTGTAGTAAGAAAAGGTACTTCCGGTTGTCAATGTTTATTTGCTGTCTTAACTGTAGCCCTGAAATGTTTCTTTGAAGATTGTGAATTGAACCTATTGCATATGTTGAACCTCATTTCCCATTTTTGTTCTTCCAGTAAATTTCTTAGCCATTATGCCTTATTGCAGAATTTTTTTCCATTTTTTATATATGTATATCGTTTGAATAATCATACTGCTGAGGATCAAGCACAACTTTTAGGCAATAGGGCATGTTTGGTAAAAAAATTGATATTTTATAATTTGTGGGTCCCCATCTTATAAGATAGCAACCCTTTTTGCCGAACATACTCGTAGTCAGTGGTCAAAGAAACTGTGGATTTTCAGGCTTGAAATGAGAATGATGTGTAGGAGTTTTTGCATTATGGTATAATTCTTTTATGACTCAAAACATTTTTAGGATGAATATGACTTTTTTGGTCGAGAAGAAAAATTGAAATCTTATCGATCCCAATCTTGTTTGACAATAACTTTTGTGGTGAACGCCTTGCTTGACCATGTCTTTCCTTGTAACATTTTTCTGCTTCTGTTAGAGGATGTTTGGCTAAGCTAAAAAGTTTTCTTATAAGCCACTTACGAGTGAATTAGTAAGTCTGCTTCTGATTCTAATTTGTAATTGGGGAATTTACAAAAAATGGTCAATTCGATGCTTATCAATTGAAAAATGTCTAATTTTGATAACTCTTGAAAAAATGATCAAATTTGGTACCAAATTGTTTATTATACCCTCGATGAAAAATGAAGCATTTTTTTTTTTTCAATTTGTCACGAATTTTGAAAAGAATAAGTAGCTTTCATGTGAAGTTACATTAATGTTAGCTAGCCCATGTTTGGACCAAATTATTTTTTTATTCTCATTCTTCTACTCATTTTCAACCACACAATTTTCAATAAAATAATATTTTCAATTACATCAATAACTTTTCCTTCTTTTTCAATCACATATTCTCCATTACATCACTTCAAAAAAATGCATTCTCACATTTTAATGTGTACCAAACTGGCTCCTGATATCAAATGGATTTATTTGCTTTTATTATCTATTAGGTATTGACCAAGAATTTTGGAAAAAAATGAATAAGATGAAGTAGAAAAGTCGTCAACACTAAAAAATAGTTATATGTTTCAAATTCATAAGAAAATCATATAATTTCATTTCAAAAAATTTAATCTTATCCAAATTTGCAATTGATTAGACTTTTTACAATTCTCAGTAGAAGGTAAATTTTTTTTTTTGATCTTGTTTTTGTTGATAAGTTGTTTTTAATAGTTGTAATTCTTGACATTTCCTAACGTTCTCAACATTTTAAAATATGTTATCGACATTTGGATCATATTTAACTTGACATTTAACATTTCATTTGTTTAGAACAAGATTTTGTCCTGAACATGAAAGTTCTCTACATTTCATAATATTCTTGACATTTTAAGTGTACTTCTCGACATTTCATAAATTTTTTATTTAGCTACTTATAAGGAAAAGTGAGCATTTAATACATGATTGACGTGGTACTTTTTAAAATGAGTAGTATATGTTATGTGTCAGGTTATCATTGATCAATACAATTTTTAATTTTATAAATAATTTTGTCTTCATTGAGAAATTTAAAATTGTTAATGAGGGCATTTTTGGTCTATATTATAGTAAAATGGTCTTTCAAGAAATTTTGAACATTGTTACAAATGACCATGTAAAAGTGGAAAATAGAAGAAATCAATAGAATTGTGTATTTTATAGAGAACCAAAATTATATATTTATAGGAAAAATTATGGATGCAATGGTAGTAAAAATTAGGGTTGCAAGGACATAATTGTCATTCACTAATAAAATAATAATTACAAAACTCCCATTTGAATGACACAGTACGAAATGACTGACTCAATAAACCTTGTCAAAAAATTCAATGGGACAAAATTTGAGCTTAGAAAAAGAGTATAGCTACTCCCTTGATTTCAATTCTTGTATCAATTCATCATTGTCTTGTACGTCAATATCGTTAAATAACACGGTCTTTATACGAGATATTTATCAAACTTTGATTATCGTAGTAACATGATGATCCGAAAAATAGCTATTGTAGATCTTTTCGACAGTCTTATACATAAAAGACTATTATTTTGAGGGTAAATATTTTGTATGTTATAGACATTCATTACACAAAGAATATGCATCGTTAAAATTTTATTGGGAAGAACCTCGTGGCAGAAATCCTAATGAAAAAAAATTATTACATTAATTTTTTTTGGTACACTACAAAAGTTATCTAGTTAAAAACCTTGCTATGAAAAATCAAAATGATAAAACAATGGTCAAGGGAAAAAGAGTACAACACGTATTTACTCTCCTCATGACAATATCACTTGAATTATATACTTCAGGCATAAAATCCTTCAAGTATAGTATTAAAATTATATAAGAAAAGTTGGCTATAATTATATTTATTATATACATATATGGGGTTGGACATGGTCCAGTTTGTTCGATTTTAAGGAGAATCAAACTGAACCCGAATTTTCAAGTATTTAGTACATAGAACCGTCGTATTCAAATTTAATAATGGAACTATTCGGGTTCCATTCTGTTTTGGAATTCCTTACAATAATTAAATTTTTTTTATATTTACAACAATACTACATTAATTCAACTAATGATATGATCAATTTTAAATCTTACAAAAAAATGTGTCCAATTCCGTGATATCTTTTGTACATCTCTTTGTTGAGTTCTCATAAATTTAACAGTTAAATTACAAGAAGAGGAAGATGGCGAGCTCACAATAATAAAGAGAGGCTTCCAATTTGATTTCTCCGGACACAAATGACACTACGGTAGAATAAGAAATTTTGAAAAAAATTCGTCAATTTGATTAATTGGATTTTGGCTGAAAATTAGAAATAGAAAGATCATATTTTATGTTTGAGCTAAATTAGTGAGTTAGCAAATTTATTTATTAAAAAAATAATTTTTTTTGACTTATTTAAGATAAAAAATTGGAGATATTCGATTATTCGGTTCTCGGTTAAGATACTTTTTCGAGTATTTAATTTTAAAAAAAATCGCTCGATTTGGTTCAATTCCATTCAAATCCGAATCGATCGTTTCGATTCGAGAGTTTTGTCTAATTCTATACATATCAAATTTCATGCATTGTCAAACTCATAAAATAAAGACTTATAATTAAATCCACTACATGATAATTTATGATTGTGTTTGACACCCATTTTGGGAAAAAAATAAATTTTTGAATGGTGATTGATGGAAGAATGTGTGGTTGAAAAGTAATGAAAAGTTTTAGATTTGTGGATAATATTATTTCATTTAGAGAATGTGGTTGAAATGTAAAAAGAAAAAAAAATGAGAATGAGAATGGGTGTCAAATAGGGCCAAAACTTTGTGAAATTTATTATGTAAAGAGTCGTACATTTCATATTACGACTTAACTTTTCTTATTTCTTTTTCTCATAAGTATACACCTTTAGATTTTCGGACTATATATCCAAAAATTTAAATTTCTCCAGCAAATTCAATTTAGGATTGCGTCCCTTTTATTTGGCAAATCGTTACTTTGATTAATATATTTCGACGATCCTAACTATATGATACATTATATCAAGTGCAAAAGTGTTGTAGACATTTTTTTTTCTTTTTTCGATTCTATTTTTTTCTTTAATTACATAACTTATTGAGATATTTCAATTTTCAATATTTTCAGGTATCGAATTTCTTTTGGAGATTTACATTTGTTATGTCTATATACTTTCCAAAAGTATACGCCTCCTAAATAGGACCATCTTCATTTTTCTCTTTTGAAGAATTTTGTAATAGAATCAAATGTATTCACGCTTCTAACGTGCCAAAGTTATATCGGATATAATTTTAACGAATTGTCCTCCCAAGACGTTAATTCGAGTTGGAGCATTTTAAAATAGGTACATGAGATATTGTTAATCTCTTTTGTCAGTAAATGCATCTAAGTAAATTATTTTTCCAACTTCTAATTCGAATTGTATTTTACGAGAATTTAGATAATATAATGATGCATTTGTACATTATTTCCAATTTCTTCCTCTAATGCTGAGAGAATTGACAATCAGCAAACTTCATTATAAAATATCCCTATTAGGGTTTGAGATTTTGTATAAGAGCTCAAACAACGCATTTATTTTCAACGTTCTTTACTTTTCATCTCAGTACATTATGGTTGATCAATTGTACATATATTTTCCACCATGAAAATAATTAGATGAAGAAATCAGACTCTAACCATAAGCCATTATAATGTGCAAGACTTGATATTGACATGATGCATAATAACATTCCCTAAATAAAAATGAAAATATTTTTTTCTCAATTAAATTAATTGAAGGCATTTAACAAGTGATATTGTTAAATCATTTATTGACATCATAACCAACACTTATTAGAAGGTTGAGGTTTACGCTCACTAGTATTTACAAAGACACCGCCTTCATTGTGTAATCTAAAAATTATGCTTGTAATTTAAAATTTAAGCAATAATTTCGTAAACGCAACATCCTTTTAGAATATTGATTTGTATAAATTGATTCAAACAATTCAACAATATTCTTCTGAACTATTTTAATATTATAATCGTGTTTCGTTCCAAACAACAATTGATTATCCTCCTAATATATTAATTTAATATAAAAGTATACTTCTTTTGGAGTAATATGTCAATATTTTTTTGAAATAATAAAATTGTAATATCATGCTCTTCTATGTAATATTCTTCGAGAGTAATAAGTTCATATTCTTCTGGAATATTAAAATCGTAATGTTATGTTCTTCAAAAGTAATAACATATTATTATTTAAAATAATAAATTGTATAAGAATTTACTATTCGAGAGTAAAAACATAATTTATGCTAGGTCGTATTTAATTATGCTCTTTGGGAACAAGTAATATCTAACTAAAATATATACTACTTCAAGAGCACCAATATTTTGTAATAAACATATATAAGAGTACTAAATTTATAAATTATCCTATGTATTAAAATGAGTACGAACGTGATAATTAATCAAATGATGAACAAGAATAAATAAATAAAAACATGTATGCATTCACAATTAGTGCTTCTTCAAAATCTAGATAATTTTCTTCAGGAATATTTATGAGAATGTAAATTGCGTTTCTTCATGAAAGCACAATTAAAAACAAAATCTATTCAAGAATATGATATGAAAAAATATTACACATTTTCAAGAGTAATATTACAATATTATTTTAAATATAGTATGTACAAATTTGGGCTTCTTCATGAGAAAAATAATAATACAGATATCATATTCCTTTTCAAGCAATACTACAATATTTTTCTGAAATATTGATTTAGATTGTTTCTTGTTTAAGAATAATAATACAATATTCTTCTGAAATATTGTGCTAGAATATTGAACAAAAAATCACATTCATGTAAATATTTATCTAACACAAATTGGTAAAATAAAATCGATATAAGCAGATTGAATAACTATACTGTTTGTCATGCAATTTAAAATTAAGAGAATACTAACACTTCCTTCAATCAAATTAAAGAGTTTATTTGTAAACTCAATTTACTAGAACTTCTTGTCTTTTTTTTTTTATTGAAGGAAAACAATTTATACATGGCTAGAGATTTGAAAGCAGGGAGATAAATAAATTTTACTAATTCAATTGACTATAACTTCGTACTGATAACGTATTATAAACTAGAAAAAAAAACAATAGAAAAATCAATAGAATTATGTGTTTTATTAAGAATTAAAGTCATATATTTATAGGAAAGAATTAGAGATACAATGATAATTGAAAACTAGAGCTACAAGGGTATAATTGTCATTCAATAATAAAAGCATTAGATGTTGAATCAGCACCTAGAATAAAAGGAACAATTTATAACAGATAAATTAAAAGAATATTATATAGAAGAAATATCTAGAAAACAAATAAAAAAAATTAAATTATTCGTTTTGCTCAAATTTACACACACCACAAATCTATGATTATAGAAGAAAAAGGGAAAAATTATAACAAATAAATGTAAAAGACAATATCAAAACAAGAAAAAAATATAATATTCGACCAAATAAGATGTATTATATAAATAAAAGACCCAATTATAATATGTATACATTAAAAAGCCAAAAAGTATAAATGACTATAAATGTTATTTATGGAAATCCTAGACATTTTACTAAAAATCCCCTGATAAAAATAAAAATAGAGACTATAAATAAATATATAGTAGTTGAAGAAATACAGTGTAATATTATAGAATTATCTGATAATGAAAATCTTATAGTTCAGTATATAGTATTTATACAAATGAAGAATTAGATAATCTAGAAATAATAAATAGTTTTGAAGATAGCAGTAGAAATTTAGAAAAAAAAAATAGATTTTTCAATTTTAGACGTAAAAATGATGAATATAGAGTAGGAATGTGTCCATGACTGGGTTAGAGAACAATGATCATTGACAAATAAATGTAAAATATTCCTCGGACATAAAAAACATAAATCAATATAAAAATTGTTTAGAAATCTAGTGTAATAAATATTTAAGAATTAAAGAAGAAATTCATAATAAAATCTAAAGATTATAGCAAAATTATAGAAAGATAATCTATAAAAAGTTCAATGAGAAAAGACTAACTTTCTGAATTTCGATAAGCAAATAGTAACATATTACTTGAGTGACATTGATTAAATTAACTCTTTTCTTCCCCTCTTCACCCTTTGCTTTTTTGAATTTCTATCATGTTCCAACAATCTGCCACCAAATTACCGTCCTACCGCCTTCAATCAGCCATTAGCCATCAAGACCTAGTTAACGATCCAAGTCAGTGTCAGAGACAACATAGAGGTAACGTTTATTGATTTTTATTTGTTGAGCTGTTATCGATTTGAACGAAAATATTGTGAAATGTAAATTGGGTTATTCGATTGCTATAAATTCGTTTATTGAGTTACTATCATTTCATTTATTGGGTTGTAGGGGAATACCATAGATCTACAGTAAAGTGAAGGTTCAAACTAAATTAACAATGTTATGTTTTGTTTCCTTAACTTCTGATTAAAATTGTGCTTTAAGCAATTTATTAGCTTCGCCCTTGTTCGAGCCCTATTTTGGGGGAAAATGCATTGACATTTTTTTTTTTTTGGAAAATGTGTGATTAAAAAATAAGAAAAGTTTTTGATTTACGTGTAAAATTATTTTACTAAACAATGTATGATTAAAAATGAATTTTAAAAAAATTGGGCTCAAAGAAGGGCGAAATCTTTGTTCTGTGTATCCCCTTTTGGCTATGGTTTCTTATTAACTTGTTCCTCATTTTGAATCTTATTAACTCTTTTAACTAATCCCATATGTAAGGATATGAGCCTCAAGAAACCCGCAGAAGTAGTAGAATATTCACCAAGAACAAACTAATATACTCAAAGTAATATCGATTTTATTTGGGACTCAGAATTCACAAAGAATACATTGTACCCGTCTGTTCACAAAGAGCAAGCCAACAAAACTCAAACCCTAACAAGAATCGCACAAAGCAGCTACTTCAATGGACTAAACCACGACTGCCTATCTAAACCCCTCACAAAGTACAATCGAAGAATCACACAGAAGCAAACCACCAAAGTTTGTGATTAAAACCAAGAGTTTTAATCTATTTCACAAAGAATCGGGTAAAGGAGGCAGAAGGAGGAAGAACACATGAACGAACAGAGAACCCAGAATATTTCTCTCACAAAGGCAGAAACAGAATGAATTTCACACGTAAAGAATGACCATCCAACTTCTTTTATAGGCCACCAAATCACCATAGAATAGGCACAAGATCTACGGTCCAGAGCAACACGCTTGGCAACTCCTTTTGGGCCGGGTTTTGGGCCACTTTTCTTTTGAGTTATTGGGCAATGGCTTTAGGTAAAACATTTTCCACGATCTTGGGTCAAGCCCATTTCATCATTGCCCCATAGTTGAATATAAATGACAAAATTGGCATCAATATTCAACACCATGCACCCTCTAATTCAGTGTTTGGTTAGAGCCTGTCTGTCAGCACTTTTTCTGTAGTATGGGCAGAAAAAGAAAATCTAGTTTAAAGTTTCACAAATTTTGGTTTAATTTACTAGGATGTTGTGTCTATAAACAGGAAAATTCTTGTTTATATAATGTGTGTAACACCATCGATTTCCGATCCCATGTTGCTCGTAGAAGCCTTGCCTTGTGGGTTGATAAGTAGGTTGTCATCGCTTGCACATTTTTGAAACACCGCCTCAGTAAATTCAACTTAAAATTGTAATTGGACAGAGACAAGTTTTGTAATTCTTGAACTTAATTTTGGATAAGCTAAACTTCGAGTTCCTCATTCTATTTGGGACAAATACTTGGAAGGATAATGAGAGAGCCTGGTTTAATGGAATGGATTGGGGGCTGCGAAATCAGGATTATGAATGATTTTGTTTAAAATAAAATGCATGTTTGATAAATTTATATTTTCAATCCCATCTCCACGACACTATACCTTGACTTAGGACATTTTCTGGAATTTGAAATCAAAAAATTATGTCCTTTTGTAGGAAAGAAGATTATTTAGCAGTACAGTAAAACTTCAACTCCAAAATTTGAGAAAATTATACAATCTTGACATTCAAATTCAGAAATTGAATTGAATTTGAATTTGACTGAAAATTAGAATCCATATCATGCCCTTTTGTAAAAGTATTATGTTGAAGTGAAATTGCATTTAGAAGCCGGGATAATGCCGTACTTAAATAACTAATTTCAAACTTGAGGCCCCCGGTTTGATGTTAGGGTGTTAAAGGATATATCTATTATTTTGTTCTTCTTATAAAGGTTCCGGTTTACGCATTATGAGTAAATGTTTTTCTTGTTCTTGTGAAGTGTGGCTATTCTTTACCAACACAAGCTGCGATCACTAAAGATCTCAAGTTTTGAGTATCCCTGGTTTTATGAATATGAACCATTCTTGCTGTGGATTCGATCAGTATAATCTATTATACTTACAGACTAAAACAATTTGCCTGTTTTCTTTATTCGATTCATCATCAAATGTTGGGGTTATGGTCAGGGCAATAGGAAGCGGTCAGATTGCTGAGTACGTTGGATGAAACGGGTACCACATTTGCTAGGTTTGCCGGTGTGAGTTCTTCCCACTTGTTCGGTATCATCTCGTTGCTTCTAGTAGATTTAACAATGCATGGAGCAGAATGGTATATAAAGATTCATGTAGCCACCCCAAATTTAGTAGGAATAAGGATTAGTTTGTTGTCGGTTACAAGTACTAATGCAAGTGTTTTCACTTAAATAGACAAAAATGGGAATGAACGTTGATTTTGAAGCTTCTTTGCAAGTTCTTCAGGGGTTTGATACTGATATTACCCTTGAGGTTAATGAAATCAAGGTACATCTTTTTATTACTAATTTATAAAGATTGCGTAAGTTTACATTTCAAGTAAAACAGGAACGCAATGTTACTCCCTTTACAGATCAAGTGATAAATCAAATTAAATTTCCTTTCTCATTAACATTTAAATTACTTGTGCAAGTAAGAAATTTTATTTTTTGATAATCAGCGGACGGATCCTTACAATCCATATCTGCTTATGCGGCATAACTGTCATATTAATGTCAAATATGCTATCGACTGAAGCCTGTTAAGTATTTATATAAAAATATCTACAAAGGTCATGACAGAGTAGTTGTCCATATTTCAAGATATGATGATGCTAACGTCATAAATGAAATACCAGAGTTTCAATATGCAAGATGGGTTTTTACATAAGAAGCTTAATGGAGAATATATGAATTTCGATTAAACTCCCCACCAGTAATAAACTTACAACTTCATCTTCCTGACTAACAATCTATTTCATATTTGAATATCCAGAACATAGCCCAGGTTGTTTATTCACATTATATCACAATAACAATGTTGACGGAGTATTTTGAAATGTGTAAAAAATATGTCATAACAAAAAAAATATTTTGTATAGAGTTTTCAGAATGTTTTGTATGGGACAAAAGATATCGAAAGTGGTCAAAATGAAAAAAGGACATGTGACCTCTCTCATGTGACCTCTTTCATTAGTCAAACAAAATACATTATAGACATGCTCAAGAAGTTCGATTTTGAAGACTTGAAACCAATGAATACTCCAATGAGTACATCAATCAAGCTGGATAAAGATGAGAACGGCACTTCAATCGACATAACAAAATATCGAGGTATGATCGGATCTCTTCTTTACTTAACCGCTAGTAGACCTGATATCATGTTTAGTGTTTGCTTATGTGCTAGATTTCAATCCAATCCTAAAGAATCTCATTTAAGTGCCGTAAAACGAATTTTTAGATATTTATGTGGTACTAGAACTCTCGGCCTTTGGTATCCAAAAGGCACACACATTGACCTCATTAGCTATTCGGACGCCGACTGGGCGGGTTGCACCACTGATCGAAAAAGCACAAGCGGAACTTGTCACTTTCTAGGTTTTGCCCTTGTGTCATGGTTTAGTAAGAAACAAAATTCTGTTGCACTATCAACCGCCGAAGCCGAATACATCTCGGCTGCTAGTTGTTGTGCTCAGATTTTATGGATGAAACAAACTCTTCGCGATTATCACTTAACTTTTGAAAATACCCCTATTATGTGTGATAACACTAGTGCTATAAATCTGTCAAAAAATCCCATATTGCACTCCCGCACTAAACATATTGAAATTCGACATCATTTTCTTCGAGATCATGTGCAAAAATGTGATATTTATTTGGATTTTGTTAGTACTGAAAAACAATTGGCCGACATCCTCACTAAACCTCTACCTCACGATCAATTCTCTTACATTCGTAGAAGCTTAGGTATTATAGATGAATCTGATATTTCTGGCTAACAGTATATCATATGCTTGTTTTAAAAAAAAAAAAAAAAAAAAAAAAAAAATTGTTTCGGTCGACCGAAATAGTTCGGTCAACCGAACTTTGGTTTTTTTTCGGTCGCCCAATGGTCGACCGAAGTTACACTTTCGGTCGACCAGTGATCGACCGAAAAATACTGCAGCCTCCTCAAAAATTTCTCTGCAGAGTTTCGGTCGACCGAAACTTTTCGGTCGACCGAAGTGTCGTGTTTCAGTTTTTTAAAATCCCTTTCTTCTTCCCCAAAAATCAGATCTCAAACCCTAAAAACTCGATTTCTCTCCTCTCCTCTTCATCAAACTTCAAATTCCATTGATTTTACTCAAGATTCTACACCAAATCGCACAACCCATCTCACATTCACATCAATTCTTGCCAAATTTTCATCATAACACCTTCAAAACCTCGAAAATTTTGGATTTGGGTCAACCTCGAAAATTCTTCATTTCTTTTGAACATTCTCACCTTTAACCCATTGGCAACACTTCCCACATCAAGTGTTTGCTACTCTCAACGTGCTTCTCACCATTGGACGCAAGCCATGCCACCAAAGAAGAAATCAAAGAAAGGGGAATCAAGCTCTTCGACTGCCGGAGGTGACGCACCCATTGCCGACCGTTTCACCAACCATCCCATTCTTCGCGGTAAGACTATTGACGTCTTTGAATTTTCCCTTAAAGCTCCTTCCCTTAGGATTGAACAACTCTTTGAAAATATTGGGTGGAAAAATATCATTTCAATCTCTGAATATGTTTATCCCAATCTTATTCGAGAATTCTTTCGTAGTGCCGCCTTCCACTCTCACTACGTTGTTTGCATGCTCAAGGATAAACGCATTACCTTAGATAACGCTACAATTAGACAACTACTTGAATTAGAGCCTTGTGAAAACCGTACCTATAGGCAACATTTCCCGATTGAGTTTGATGGCTATAATGAACTTGAGGCATGCTGTCGTGTCACGAACCGACCATTAACCACAACTATGACCTTAACCTTGAACCACCTCACTATTCCGTGCAAAATACTTCATCGAATTATTGCTCACACAATTGTACCTCGCAGTGGCCATTTTGAGGAAGTCCATCATCTGGACCTCTTTCTTCTCGACTCGCTTCTCATAGGGCGAAAATTGGATTTCTCACACATTTTCTTACAACACATTATTTACGTTTCCTCATCTCCTAGAACTTTAGGATTACCCTATGGCATGATCTTCACCAAAATTTTCCAACGCTTCGGCGTGCCTTTAGACAACGAATTCGTCATTCATCCTAAACCCACTGACGTTATCAACCTCAAAACTCTTACTCGTATGAAAATTGTTCAAGATCAAGGGCAATGGGTGTGTCACACTCAAGGTTTTAACGATGATTCGGGGCCAACTACTTGGCCACTCACCGAAGAAGGAGTAGACGAAATGGGTACCGGAAGTGATGGTGGCGATGATGTTGGCGATAATGGTGATGGTGATGGTCATAACACACCTCCGCAAAGGCGACGAATGTTTTCTCCGCTTGCTGCGCCTACCTCCGGGCGCCTTATGTCCGAGGACCAATTCCAACTTCTCCAAGGTCACATTGACTCAATTGCTACTGTTGTCAACAACCGCATTGATTCTCTAGAGCAACGCATGGAGCAAATAAGCCTAGCACAGAACCAACGATTGGAGCAAATGCAATTATCTCACGAAGCTTTCTACACTCACATGTATTCAATCTACCCTCGTGGTCCTCCTCCACCGGCGGAAGAATGAAGCCCTACATTTGTTCAATATGTCTTACTCTTGGACTTGCATATGTTTTCACTCTTAGCCTCATATATGCTTTGAATATTATCATCTTATGCACATTAGATCTGTGACTTTTGTGACCTATGATTATATAACATGTTGCTTTTCATTACACCTATGGCTCTACTAAAGGGAAATTTGATTAACATCCCCATCCTTTTTGATGATGACAAAGGGGGAAAAATACAAACGAAATGTGAAATGATGGAAATTGATATATGCTATAACTTGTGGTTTGAAAAATCCTATGCTTGGAATGTGATATGGGAATTGCTATATGTTTTGAAAACTCTATGTCGTTCTATCTTAAATTATGGAATTATGCACACAAACATACAAATTCTAACTTCACTTTTCACATTGATGTGTAATTGGTAGGGGGAACATATTATATATCTCTATATATTCCTACAATCACATATTGTTTGTCATAATCAAAAAGGGGGAAATTGTTGACCTATGATTCAATATAACTCCAATTGTTTTGATTATAACAAACACTTGTGTATTTCTAACAAATTTCGTTTGTTGAGTTTTCTTCATGTATAAATTGTCTCAATTAATCAAAGGATTCAAATCGTCATCCGTTGCATATCACTTGGAAGTGATCCGAAGAAACCAAGACTTTTGAAGAATAGAAGCTTAGATGAAATACTTTTATCGAATCTTCAAAATTAAGTGTAAAGGTATAACTTGTCAATTCTTAGCAAGTATAAAGCTCAAAGTTATCTTTTATACATCTCATTACTTGCATAAGAACTTATCGAAATGAAATTGATTTTGGAAAAAGGAATTTATAACATAAAACTTTCAAAAACCAAAATCTGCCATTTCGGTCGACCGAAACCTTTCGGTCGACCGAAAGGTAGTCGACCGAAATTTGAATTTGAATTCAGATATTCCAACGGCAGGAAAATAGTACAAATGGCAACTTTGGACTTTCGGTCGACCGAAACGTCTCAGCCGAAAGTTCCTGCCTTCACTATTTTGCTCTATAAATTGACCTCTCTTTTCATTCTACAAACACACTTTACAAGATAATTTTTGAGAGCCTTTATATTGAGAAATCTTTGAGTCTACATAAGCTTCTATCAAATTCATTTAGTGTAAGAATCTTTTATTTGTTTTGAAAAACTTATCATTCATCTATTTCATTAAAAGATTCCATTTGAGCAAAGAAATTTTCATTTCATCTATTCTCTTATTTCTTGACTAAAGCATTTTCTTTGCCAACACTTGTTTAAGTGCAAATCTCTCTCTATAATTAATTTTGTATTATTTGTGAAGAGAGATTCATTGGTTGAAAACTTTGGCACATTAATCTTCATTATTGCATTAGTTATCATTCATCAAAGTTTTGCAACAAACACTCGAGCTTAAATATATTTGCTATTGATTGAAGTGTTTTCCTAAACTCTCTAAACACTTGATTTGATTATATCATTTGTCAAGAGAGTTATTTCAAATTGTAAAATTATCATTTATATTTCGGTGGTTTCGAGAACCTTGTGAAAACTCGATTGTTGTTAAGGATAGGTGCTCCTTGTTGTAAGTCACCTAAGGATAGGTGCTCCTTGTGTTGTAAGTCACCTAAGGATAAGTGCTCCTTGTTGTAAGTCACTTAAGGATCGGTACTCCTTGTTTGTAAGTTACGATTATAGTGCATTTGGCCTTGCTCGTGACGGAGAGCTCGGTAACGGGGGACGTAGATCATTGCTTTGGATCGAACCTCCATAACATATCGTTTGCATTCTCTATCTCCTTTACTTAACGCATCTATTTGGCTTTAATTTATATCGCTCTATCTACGCATTAACTAGTGTTTAGAATATTTGCGCATTCACTATATTAGAATACTGAGAATTAACGAAAAAGTTTCAATAACCAATTCACCCCCCTCTTGGTTAGTTATTCTTGGGCTAACAATTGGTATCAGAGCTTAGGTGCACATTTTTTTTTGATTTCACTATCTTGTGCTATGACTAATCTTAATATTGAGGGGCATTCTACAAATCGTCCTCCTTTGTTTGATGGTACACATTATAATTATTGGAAAACGAGAATGACAATTTATATTCAATCTATTGATTATAATATTTGGGAGGTTATTGAATTTGGTCCTCATAAGTTTACTAAGGTTATTAAGGTAGATGGAAATCCGGACCAAATTATTCCCAAACCTAGGGAAGAATATGATGAAGATGATAAAAGAAAATTATCTTTAAATGCAAGAGCCAAAAATCTTCTTTATTGTGCTTTAAACATAAATGAATTTAATCGTATTAGCACTTGTGATTCCGCATATGAAATTTGGCATGCGTTAGAAATAACACACATGGGAACAAATAAAGTAAAAGAAACTAAGATAAATCTCTTGTTCAAAAACTTTGAAAACTTCTTTATGAAACAAGATGAACCCATTGCTAACATGATTACTCGATTCACCGATATTGTAAATGGTCTCAAAGGTTTTGATCGAAAATTTACTAATGGTGAACTTGTGAGTAAAATTCTTAGATCTCTTTCGGAAGATTGGAATTCATTAAGGATGTTGATAGAAAATACCAAAGATATCAACACATATCCTTTGGAAGAGCTCTATGGAACCTTGATGACCTATGAGCTAAATCATGCCGAAATAAAGGAAAGATCGAGAAAAGCAAAAGAGGAAGAAAAGAAGGAATCTCCTAGAAGGCAAATAGCCTTGAAATCATCAAATGATGAAGAGGCCTCAAACTCAAACAAGAGTGATGAGGAACTTGACGATCTTGTCCTCCTTGTTAAGAAATGGAGAGGTTTTCGCAACAACCGTCGATTTCAAAAGAGAGAAGACAAAAGTGAAAAAAAGAGCAAGAAGATTGTATGCTATGATTGTGACAAACCCGGTCACAAGAGAACCGAATGTCCAAACAAGAGAAAGTTTTTCAAGAAAAAGGCTCTACAAGCCACTTGGGATGATAGTGATGATGAGCAAGAAGAAGATGAAAGTCAAGATGAAGTTGCAAACATGTGTTTCATGGCCATGGAGGATGAGGTAAACACAAATGACTCTCCTTCATATGATGAATTATCTATTTCATATGATGAAATTATTTGTGTCTTTGAAAAACTTGCTCTCAAACACTCTACTCTCAAAAAGCAACATATTTTGCTACAAAATGAAACCAAAAAGCTTTTAGAAACTCAAAAGGTCTTTGAGAAGCAAAATAATGATCATGAACTTCTAATCAAAGAAAATGCTTCTCTAAAAGAAAATATCCTTGATTTAACTAATATCGTGCACAAATTCACACAAGGAAAGAAAAACTTTGAGTTAATGCTCGGGAAACAAAAATGTGTTTTTGATAAAAGTGGGATTGGATACAAACCATCTCTAAAACAAAAATCACTTGAAAATATGTTTGTCAAAGCTTCTAACACCACATGTAGTTTTTGTAACAAATGTGGACACGTAGCTTTCAATTGCTTAATCAAAAAGAAATTACATTTTCAAAAGAATAAGTGGGATCTAGGGTCCACTAGCACTAACTATCAAGGACCCAAAGTTAAATGGGTACCAAGATCAAAATTTGAATCAACTCTTGTAGGTGACTTCAAAGATAAAAAGCAATTGGTTCTTGGATAGTGGTTGCTCAAAACACATGACCGGAGACAAAACATTATTATCAAACTTCAAAAGGAAAGATGGAGGTCATGTTACCTTTGGAGATAATTCCAAAGGAAAAATCATGGGCGTCGGAAATATTGGTAATCTTTCATCTCCATCTATAGAAAATGTTTTGTTAGTAGATAATCTCAAACATAACTTGCTAAGTATTAGTCAATTATGTGATAAAGGTTATCATATCAAATTCGATTCTTCGAAATGCCTTATTAAAGGTGCTACATCGAAAGAGGTATTGTTCATGGGTAACCGATGCAAAGATGTTTATATCATCAATATTGAATTTGAAAAAGAATTAAAATGTTTGTCAAGTTTTGAAGATGATACTTGGTTGTGGCATAGAAGATTAGGTCATGTTAGTATGGACCTAATTTCAAGAATTTCAAAAAATTGTTTTGTTAAAGGCTTACCAAATTTAAAATTTGAAAAAGACAAAATTTGTGATGCTTGTCAATTTGGAAAACAAACTAAAACCTCTTTCAAAACCAAGCAATTCTCTTCAACTACAAAACCGTTACAACTTCTTCACATGGATCTTTTTGGTCCTTCTAAAACCGCAAGTTTAAGTGGCAAACATTATGCTTTCGTTATCGTTGATGACTTCTCAAAATTCACTTGGGTTTTGTTCTTAAATTTGAAAAATGAAGTTTTAAAAGTATTTAAAAACTTTTGTAAAAAGGTCCAAAATGAAAAGCAATATTCTATCACTACCATTAGAAGTGATCATGGTGGAGAATTTGATAATATTGCCTTTGATGATTTTTGTAAAGAAAATGGATATGAACATCATTTCTCGGCTCCTAGAACTCCTCAACAAAATGGTGTAGTAGAACGAAAGAATCGTACATTACAAGAAATGGCTAGGACCATGCTAAATGAAAACAACTTACCCAAATATCTTTGGGCCGAAGCCGTCAACACCGCTTGCTACATTATGAATAGAGTTTTGGTAAGTCGAAAGAATACCAAAACTCCATATGAGCTTTGGAAAAATAGAGTTCCTAATATTAGTTATTTTAAAGTGTTCGGTTGTAAATGCTTTATACTTAATATAAAAGAAAATTTGGGAAAATTTGATTCAAAATCCGATGTTGGAATCTTTCTTGGATATTCACCTACTAGTAAAGCTTATAGAGTTTTTAACAAAAGAACTTTAGTAGTTGAAGAATCCATGCATATTACATTTGATGAAACTAATTCTCTTGATCAAGAGAAAGGTATAAATGTAGGTTTGGAAATCCCTTTTGAGCAAACGAACATTCAAGATCAAAACAAGGAAGATCCTCAAGAAGTTGAAAATAAAGATTTGGAAGAACAAAGTCCTCAACAAGGAGAAGAAGAAACTTCCAAACATCAAGATAATCAAACGCTCCCTATTGAATGGAAGTTCGTTTCCTCACATCCAAAGGAACTCATCATCGGTGATCCTTCTAAAGGTGTAAGTACTAGACACTCTACCAAAAGCTTTCTAAATAATTGTGCTTTTATTTCTCAAATCGAACCAAAGAATTTCAAAGAAGCCGAATTCGATGAATTTTGGATTCTTGCAATGCAAGAAGAATTAAACCAATTCGAAAGGAATCATGTTTGGAATTTGGTTGATAGACCAAATGATCAAACCATTATTGGGACAAAATGGATTTTTCGAAATAAACGAGATGAAAATGGTATTATTGTGCGTAACAAAGCTAGATTAGTGGCTCAAGGTTACAATCAAGAAGAAGGTATAGATTTCGAAGAAACCTTTGCACCGGTCGCTAGATTAGAGTCTATTCGCATGCTTCTTGCTTTTGCTTGCTACAAAGGTTTTACTCTCTATCAAATGGATGTAAAGAGTGCGTTTTTAAACGGCTTTATTCAAGAAGAAGTTTATGTTGAACAACCCCCCGGTTTCAAAAATCATAAATTTCCGGAAAAAGTGTTTAAACTTCAAAAAGCTCTATATGGTTTGAAGCAAGCTCCAAGAGCTTGGTATGAAAGACTAAGTAAATTTCTTATCTCAAATGGCTTTCTAATGGGGAATGCGGATACTACACTCTTTATCAAAACCAAAAAGGATGACATGATTATTGTACAAATTTATGTTGATGATATCATTTTTGGTGCAACTAATAATTCCCTTTGTGAAGAATTCTCAAAATGTATGAGCAATGAATTTGAAATGAGCATGATGGGAGAATTGAAGTTTTTTCTTGGACTTCAAATCAAACAAACTAATGAAGGCATCTTCATTAGTCAAACAAAATACATTATAGACATGCTCAAGAAGTTCGATTTTGAAGACTTGAAACCAATGAATACTCCAATGAGTACATCAATCAAGCTGGATAAAGATGAGAACGGCACTTCAATCGACATAACAAAATATCGAGGTATGATCGGATCTCTTCTTTACTTAACCGCTAGTAGACCTGATATCATGTTTAGTGTTTGCTTATGTGCTAGATTTCAATCCAATCCTAAAGAATCTCATTTAAGTGCCGTAAAACGAATTTTTAGATATTTATGTGGTACTAGAACTCTCGGCCTTTGGTATCCAAAAGGCACACACATTGACCTCATTAGCTATTCGGACGCCTGGCGGGTTGCACCACTGATCGAAAAAGCACAAGCGGAACTTGTCACTTTCTAGGTTTTGCCCTTGTGTCATGGTTTAGTAAGAAACAAAATTCTGTTGCACTATCAACCGCCGAAGCCGAATACATCTCGGCTGCTAGTTGTTGTGCTCAGATTTTATGGATGAAACAAACTCTTCGCGATTATCACTTAACTTTTGAAAATACCCCTATTATGTGTGATAACACTAGTGCTATAAATCTGTCAAAAAATCCCATATTGCACTCCCGCACTAAACATATTGAAATTCGACATCATTTTCTTCGAGATCATGTGCAAAAATGTGATATTTATTTGGATTTTGTTAGTACTGAAAAACAATTGGCCGACATCCTCACTAAACCTCTACCTCACGATCAATTCTCTTACATTCGTAGAAGCTTAGGTATTATAGATGAATCTGATATTTACGGCTAACGATATCATATGCTTGTTTTAAAAAAAAAAAAAAAAAAAAAAAAAAAAAAGGTTTCGGTCGACCGAAATAGTTCGGTCAACCGAACTTTGGTTTTTTTTCGGTCGCCCAATGGTCGACCGAAGTTACACTTTCGGTCGACCAGTGATCGACCGAAAAATACTGCAGCCTCCTCAAAAAATTTCTCTGCAGAGTTTCGGTCGACCGAAACTTTTCGGTCGACCGAAGTGTCGTGTTTCAGTTTTTTAAAATCCCTTTCTTCTTCCCCAAAAATCAGATCTCAAACCCTAAAAACTCGATTTCTCTCCTCTCCTCTTCATCAAACTTCAAATTCCATTGATTTTACTCAAGATTCTACACCAAATCGCACAACCCATCTCACATTCACATCAATTCTTGCCAAATTTTCATCATAACACCTTCAAAACCTCGAAAATTTTGGATTTGGGTCAACCTCGAAAATTCTTCATTTCTTTTGAACATTCTCACCTTTAACCCATTGGCAACACTTCCCACATCAAGTGTTTGCTACTCTCAACGTGCTTCTCACCATTGGACGCAAGCCATGCCACCAAAGAAGAAATCAAAGAAAGGGGAATCAAGCTCTTCGACTGCCGGAGGTGACGCACCCATTGCCGACCGTTTCACCAACCATCCCATTCTTCGCGGTAAGACTATTGACGTCTTTGAATTTTCCCTTAAAGCTCCTTCCCTTAGGATTGAACAACTCTTTGAAAATATTGGGTGGAAAAATATCATTTCAATCTCTGAATATGTTTATCCCAATCTTATTCGAGAATTCTTTCGTAGTGCCGCCTTCCACTCTCACTACGTTGTTTGCATGCTCAAGGATAAACGCATTACCTTAGATAACGCTACAATTAGACAACTACTTGAATTAGAGCCTTGTGAAAACCGTACCTATAGGCAACATTTCCCGATTGAGTTTGATGGCTATAATGAACTTGAGGCATGCTGTCGTGTCACGAACCGACCATTAACCACAACTATGACCTTAACCTTGAACCACCTCACTATTCCGTGCAAAATACTTCATCGAATTATTGCTCACACAATTGTACCTCGCAGTGGCCATTTTGAGGAAGTCCATCATCTGGACCTCTTTCTTCTCGACTCGCTTCTCATAGGGCGAAAATTGGATTTCTCACACATTTTCTTACAACACATTATTTACGTTTCCTCATCTCCTAGAACTTTAGGATTACCCTATGGCATGATCTTCACCAAAATTTTCCAACGCTTCGGCGTGCCTTTAGACAACGAATTCGTCATTCATCCTAAACCCACTGACGTTATCAACCTCAAAACTCTTACTCGTATGAAAATTGTTCAAGATCAAGGGCAATGGGTGTGTCACACTCAAGGTTTTAACGATGATTCGGGGCCAACTACTTGGCCACTCACCGAAGAAGGAGTAGACGAAATGGGTACCGGAAGTGATGGTGGCGATGATGTTGGCGATAATGGTGATGGTGATGGTCATAACACACCTCCGCAAAGGCGACGAATGTTTTCTCCGCTTGTCGCGCCTACCTCCGGGCGCCTTATGTCCGAGGACCAATTCCAACTTCTCCAAGGTCACATTGACTCAATTGCTACTGTTGTCAACAACCGCATTGATTCTCTAGAGCAACGCATGGAGCAAATAAGCCTAGCACAGAACCAACGATTGGAGCAAATGCAATTATCTCACGAAGCTTTCTACACTCACATGTATTCAATCTACCCTCGTGGTCCTCCTCCACCGGCGGAAGAATGAAGCCCTACATTTGTTCAATATGTCTTACTCTTGGACTTGCATATGTTTTCACTCTTAGCCTCATATATGCTTTGAATATTATCATCTTATGCACATTAGATCTGTGACTTTTGTGACCTATGATTATATAACATGTTGCTTTTCATTACACCTATGGCTCTACTAAAGGGAAATTTGATTAACATCCCCATCCTTTTTGATGATGACAAAGGGGGAAAATACAAACGAAATGTGAAATGATGGAAATTGATATATGCTATAACTTGTGGTTTGAAAAATCCTATGCTTGGAATGTGATATGGGAATTGCTATATGTTTTGAAAACTCTATGTCGTTCTATCTTAAATTATGGAATTATGCACACAAACATACAAATTCTAACTTCACTTTTCACATTGATGTGTAATTGGTAGGGGAACATATTATATATCTCTATATATTCCTACAATCACATATTGTTTGTCATAATCAAAAAGGGGGAAATTGTTGACCTATGATTCAATATAACTCCAATTGTTTTGATTATAACAAACACTTGTGTATTTCTAACAAATTTCGTTTGTTGAGTTTTCTTCATGTATAAATTGTCTCAATTAATCAAAGGATTCAAATCGTCATCCGTTGCATATCACTTGGAAGTGATCCGAAGAAACCAAGACTTTTGAAGAATAGAAGCTTAGATGAAATACTTTTATCGAATCTTCAAAATTAAGTGTAAAGGTATAACTTGTCAATTCTTAGCAAGTATAAAGCTCAAAGTTATCTTTTATACATCTCATTACTTGCATAAGAACTTATCGAAATGAAATTGATTTTGGAAAAAGGAATTTATAACATAAAACTTTCAAAAACCAAAATCTGCCATTTCGGTCGACCGAAACCTTTCGGTCGACCGAAACCTTTCGGTCGACCGAAAGGTAGTCGACCGAAATTTGAATTTGAATTCAAATATTCCAACGGCAGGAAAATAGTACAAATGGCAACTTTGGACTTTCGGTCGACCGAAACGTCTCAGCCGAAAGTTCCTGCCTTCACTATTTTGCTCTATAAATTGACCTCTCTTTTCATTCTACAAACACACTTTACAAGATAATTTTTGAGAGCCTTTATATTGAGAAATCTTTGAGTCTACATAAGCTTCTATCAAATTCATTTAGTGTAAGAATCTTTTATTTGTTTTGAAAAACTTATCATTCATCTATTTCATTAAAAGATTCCATTTGAGCAAAGAAATTTTCATTTCATCTATTCTCTTATTTCTTGACTAAAGCATTTTCTTTGCCAACACTTGTTTAAGTGCAAATCTCTCTCTATAATTAATTTTGTATTATTTGTGAAGAGAGATTCATTGGTTGAAAACTTTGGCACATTAATCTTCATTATTGCATTAGTTATCATTCATCAAAGTTTTGCAACAAACACTCGAGCTTAAATATATTTGCTATTGATTGAAGTGTTTTCCTAAACTCTCTAAACACTTGATTTGATTATATCATTTGTCAAGAGAGTTATTTCAAATTGTAAAATTATCATTTATATTTCGGTGGTTTCGAGAACCTTGTGAAAACTCGATTGTTGTTAAGGATAGGTGCTCCTTGTTGTAAGTCACCTAAGGATAGGTGCTCCTTGTGTTGTAAGTCACCTAAGGATAAGTGCTCCTTGTTGTAAGTCACTTAAGGATCGGTACTCCTTGTTTGTAAGTTACGATTATAGTGCATTTGGCCTTGCTCGTGACGGAGAGCTCGGTAACGGGGGACGTAGATCATTGCTTTGGATCGAACCTCCATAACATATCGTTTGCATTCTCTATCTCCTTTATTTAACGCATCTATTTGGCTTTAATTTATATCGCTCTATCTACGCATTAACTAGTGTTTAGAATATTTGCGCATTCACTATATTAGAATACTGAGAATTAACGAAAAAGTTTCAATAACCAATTCACCCCCCTCTTGGTTAGTTATTCTTGGGCTAACATATTTCACTCTGGACTAATGAATCAACAATGTGTAGGATATCAAGGAAAAATACTACAGCAAAATTATTTGACAGGTGTAGCTCATAATATGGGATGAAGCACCAATGAACAACAAAAACATAATAGAAATCATAACCTTTAAGAGATATCTTGGACAATTCATAACCATTTGGTTGAAAGATTTTTGTATTTAGATGAGATTTTTACCAAGTACTACCTGTTATTCGAAGAGCAACAAGACAACAAACAATTAACCAAAATTCGGTTAGATCTTATCTATGGGAGAAAATGGAAAAGCTGTAACTAAATCAAAACATACTTGCTTAAAATGATAATCGATTTGTGCAATATTTGATCCAAATTGGTAATGGAATATAATTTTACATAGAGGATGACTTCATCAACTTACTAAAAGAGATAGTTATAGCATGTGATGAAGTTGAAACTTTGGAGTTCTCTTAATAAATGTGGTATTCACAATTTCAACAAAACAATGTAGCTTCTTTAGATTATATGACACAACGTAAAAAAATTTCAACAAAAATGAGTATGCTTTACTACCTCAATGATAAATATTAAGTTATTTCCTTAAAAAATTGAAGAATTTGTTAGTCTTGATGAAGCAATATATGATACAAACCAATTTTATAAAGAGAAGTTTCTAATTACATTGTTGCCAAATGGTATCCAATCATATAAGTTAATTTAAAAAAAAAAAAGTGTCCAGTGATGCTCTCAAGGAACATGGACCCATCCAACTATTTTTGCAGTTAAACAAAAATGATTTGTCGTGGTTTCAAGAGATATATTATTCATGCGAAAGTAACTATTTTATAATATGTTGAAAAATAAGTTTTCCTTTTGTGCATTCCACTAACTCCAGCAAATGATGAAGTATATCCATTCAAATTCAATAGAAAACAATTTTCAATACAACTATACTTTGTAATAACCATTAACAAGGTTCAAGTACAAACAATGCCTACTATTGAATTGTACATTCCTAAACATGTATTCTCTTATGGACAACTACATGTTGCACTCTTTTATGAAATTTCAATGAAAACAACAAAAGTCTTGATAAAAAAAAAAAAGACGAAGAAAAATGAAAAGTAATGAGATGTTTGCCACATTTAGTTATATTCAATGTTATTTTGGCTAGAGTATTGAAACTGAGGATAAAAAGAGGGCAAATCAAAGTCTTCTTATTTCTTAACAAGATAACCTTAAATTCAACGATGACTTAGCACTGAGAAAAAGATAAGCAAATTTTAGGAAAATAATGAAATTACAAGAAATAGTAAAGATAAAGAACACATTGGAGGCAGTTAAAAAGTCTTGATTTTAAAATTATGCTCTTGTTGACTAGTTCTCGATTTTATACATCATTTAATTGGGCTTGTATCGATTCTGAACAAGCAATTTGCTTTACACACTTGAATCGGTTTTTATGCCATGTACCCAGTTTTTTCAGTCGAATTACATTGGTTATAACAACACATGCATATCACACTTTTTGCAGCATGACCACATCCCCTACGTCGCCTTCTTCATAAATATTCCCGTCGGACTTCTCTCAGCCAGTTTGAATGAAAAATAGAGGTGAAATGAGAATCCAATAAGAAAGACTTTATGATTTATGTGCAACGTATACGTTGCTTACCTTAACATAGAAATTAATCTTTCCATTAAGCGGTCCAATATAGTCGGTTTTAACATATTTATTAAACCACTAAAAATGATATAGAAAAATCCGAGTGAATTGCCTATTTAGTCACTGAACTTTCAGCAATGCACGCAAGAGGTCACTGAACTTTACAATTCATCATCCCAGAAGTCACTGAACAAACGGTCGTTGATAAATTGAATGAAATTTCCACGTGACAGCTGACGTGGCGAGACAACTCAATGAATTTTGAAAGTTCAGTAACCCCTTACATACATGACTGAAAGTTCAGTGACTAAATAGGCAATTCACTCCAGCTTGGCTCCCATTGTTCTCCATTAAATTATAATTCATTTTCCTTTTTTTTTATTTATCAAACACACATTCTCAAATTAAATAAAATTACAGGTAAATAAAAAAATCCTTCTTCTTTAACATGTATTTTGAATAAAATGAAGCCCAAATAGGGACTTGTATAAATACCCTTAATTTAGATATCCTTTTGAAAAATCATTATAAACTGATAAGTACTTGATGCTACTATTGAATTCACAACTGATAATCAAGTTCAGGGCCGGAGCTCAGAAATTCATTCAATGCGGAACCTATTTAATTGACGTCAAACTCTGAGTTTTTGGTCATGAATTTTATGATGATAAAAATATAAAATAATATTAAGACAATACTAAAAATAACATAGTTTATAAATTAAACTTGTTCCATGCGAGTTTCATATTTGAATATCGTTGTACAATAACGTCATTATCAATATTCAAAAATATATATTTCTCTACATAAATAATTATGATATCATTCATCAACTGATCACCCATCTGATTAATCAATATATTCTTTACAATGCTCATTGCAGAAAATACTCTCTCCATAATAGCGATAGCAACCGGTAAAATTAACGCTAAAGTCAAAAGATTGTAAACCAATATATGTACTTTATTTTTCTTTGTCATAACTAACTTCTCTGCAAAATCACTAAGGTCGTTCAACCTTTCAAACTCTTTGTAGAGCACATTTAAAAAATATAAGTTTTAAATTGATCATTAAGCGATCGTTTGACCCCATTATTCCACATTATAATGAGAGGAATATTATTTTTTTGGAAAATGTATAGTTAAAAAAAAGGATTTTTTTTTATTTACATGTAATCTTATTTTATTGGAGAATGTGTGTTTGATAAAAAAAAAATGAATTATAATTTAATGGGGAACAATGGGGGTCAAGCGAGAATGAATTGCCTATTTAGTCACTGAACTTTCAGCCATGCACACAAGTGGTCACCGAACTTTCAAAATCCATTGAGTTGTCTCGCCACGTCAACTGCAACGTGGAAATTTTGTCCAATTTATCAACAGTCGTTAGCTCAGTGACTTCTGGGATAATGAATTGTAAAGTTCAGTGACTAGTTGTGTTATTTTGAAAGTTTAGTGACCCCTTGCGTGCATGGCTGAAAGTTTAGTGACTAAATAGACAATTATAGGGATGACAACGGTTCCATTCGGGGTCAATTCGGTCAAAATCATAACCGTACCACCAAATTTTTGGACATACCATAATCGTACCATAATCTCGAAAGTCAGCTCGGTCCGGTTCGATTTGGTTAATAACCACGAAAATAAATTATTTTTTATAAATCCAAACTCTACCGTCAAATTGAAAAAAAACAATTATGAAGAAAAGTCAATAAAAAAAAAAATAAGTCAATTTAGCAAACAATATCCCAAGTGAAAATGCAAACAATATCCCAACTTCCAAATACAAAATTCGAATTTAAAAAATAATATTATCAACATAGGTCAAGAATCTTACTAGCATGAGTCAATCTCATTCTTCCCCACAAATCTTACTAGCATAGGTCAACATAGTGGTGACAATCGAGCTGAACAGCTCGTCGGCTCAACCATTCGGCTCGTACTGTAGCGATCCAAAAACAGCTTGGGCTCGTCAAAAGACGAGTCCGAGCACTAGCGGAATGGGCTGCTCGCTAGACGAGCCTAGCGTAGCTCGGCTCGTTAAAGAGACGAGCGCTCATGGGCACCCGAACCATTAAAAAAAATAATAATAAAGCTAAGAAAAGCCGAGCTCGCCAACGAGCAAACGAGCCACGAGCCTGCTCGGCTTGTGAGCTCGTGGCTCATGGCTTTAAGGGTCGAGCCGAGCCAGCTCTGCCCATTGACATCACTAGGTCAAGAGTTAAGACTCAAAGTTGATTCCTATATAGTAAATAAGAAATGTAATTAGAGTAATAATACAATCATACTACCTAATCAAGAATGATCTTAACTGAAAATTTAAACAAAAAATGTACATCATCGTCAATGTCTTCCTCACTAAACCTTGCACAAACTCCGGAGTATGATGAAGGAGCAGAATTTTCTACACACAATAGAGAAAAATAAAACACATCAATAAACTAAAACATGATCGCAAGTGATATTTATAAGCATAGCATTCAATTACAGGCACCAATATTATTTCAATGCAATATTAAGGCAAAAAATATTCCACTTGAACAAAAATTTATACTTTTAGCCACTGCTTAGAACTGTTCATCTTTTTCAATTGTGTTTAAGATGAACAAAATGAAATTTCATTTGAAAAAGCATAAATCAGATTTAAAAGAAAAAACCTCAAACCAAAATGAATAATTCTAATTTATTCTTGAACACAAAAGTGATATCTGCTACTAAATGAAGATTATACCCATTTCTTGAGATAAAAAAAAAGAAAAAAAAAATCCTAAAATCCAGTTTTCCCTACACTTTGTAGCTTTCAAGGATCTTATACAATAATGGCAAGAAATGCATGAACCCAACTAAAAATTTAGAGTTTTAACATAAAAAACTCCTTCTGAATATCTAATATGATCCAAGAATTGAAAAATTAGAACTCTAATACTTCTATTAAGTGCCTAGTATGGCCCAGATGATAATTAAAAATGCAAAAATCATTAAAGGCGACATTTTTGCAAACACTTGAATTTCAAGCCAAGAAAAAGCACAATTACTATGAAAATGGACATACCCACCTTTAGATCTCAAGAAGTGAAGCAAAAGGAAATCTCAACAAACTGCTAGCAAAATCAATCATTTTCTCCAATCTCTTGATCTCAAAAGTTCATCTGAAGAAAGCCCAATTCGGCCATTTCGCACCAGTTATTCTACACACACACACACACAATGTAAAAGCACCACTATTAAAGACATCATAATAACATTTATATTAAACTATTTAGAGAAAGACATAATGCACTTGTACAAGCGCGAGAAAATTAGATGGATGAAACAAAAACTGATCTTGATAAAACCCACGGAGCAAAAGAATTTTAACACGAAAATTTCATGGATGAAACAAAAATTGGTGGACTGGGCGAGCTGCGACTGGCAGGGGACGTGAAGCGGTGAAAGAATGAGGCGGATTAAGGTTTGAGATGTGAAAGAAGGAGGCGGTCAGGCGGAGGACGTTTGGACGTGAACGAACTAGGAAGGGTTGAATTGAAACCTAATTTCCTCAAATTGAAATGTGTTGATACTTGAATTGAATGGTTTGGCCGTGGGGCTAATGGGCTTCACCATGTTTTACTTTTAAAAAAAAATATATGGCCTTCAAATTGAGCCCAAGAGTTCATAATTGTTCAATTAATTTTGGGAAAGATTAATGGAAAGCTCAATTGCTCAATTAATTTTTTTTAACGGGTAATCGGTTCTGAGCGGGGCACCGTCGCTAAATAACATACCTGCACCACCCCGAAATGGATCACTAAAATCAAAACCATAATCATCCCATTGTACCATCAGTTTGATTTTTTTCACCTCATTCGGTTCGGTTAACCGCGATTTTCGATTTTAACAGTTCGAATTGCCATCCCTAGGCAATTCACTCAAAAAAATCCATACCTTGTTAGATTATGCCCTTGTTTGGGTTCCATTAAAATCAAATTTTGAGAGAAAAATGTATTTTAGAATTGTGATTTTTTTAAGAACGTGTTTAAAAAAAAGATAATTTTTGAATTTATGTGTAATATCATGTTATAGCTCATGTTTGGTCTCCATTAAATTAAAATTTATTTTTCTTTTTTTTCTTATCAACTATACATTCTCCAATAAAATAATATTACACGTAAACCTAAAAAAAATTTCTTTTTATTATTAATCACGCATTCTCCAAAAAATCATTATTTCTCTCATTATAATTTGGAAAAATGGAGCTCAAACAGGAGCATAATATTACATGCAAATTCATAGCTTTTCTTTATTTTTTTAAGGCGTTTTCTCCATCAATTTTTGACGTTTAAAAATGCATTATTTACTGGAGGGCTTGTATGGGAGGGATTAAAATCAGATTAAAATTGAAAATATAGCCGTTATTGTTGACTTTTATTAGACGAGTGAGGTTCAATAACGGCCATATTTTCAATTTTAATTGGCTTTTAATCCCTCCCGAACGGGGCTTGAATAACAAGGTAATAGTTTCAAAATATAAAAATTTCAAAAAGTCAGGCGGACTGCGCGGTTTCTACAACTATAAACGACATCGTAGCGGTACTATATCCAGACGTACGACGTCGTCTAGAAAAATCTTTTCATCCAATCCGGTTATTAGAAGTCACGAATGAGGGTAAATTGGTCGAGCAGATACTCCATTAAGGCATTAACAACAAACCCAGCCACAGCTCCCAGAATTCCCCTCATCCTCGATCATCCGAGAATGACCATGGGAGAATCCGAGGTAATCGCGCGAAATTATTGAATTAACCCGAAATTTTCAAAGAATTTCTTGTTTAAGTGGAATTTCTTGTTGCAGGAACTGGAGGGCTTGAAGCGGGCATACGCGGAAATGATACTGAACACAGCAAAAGAGGCGGCAGCGCGCGTAATGGCATCTGAAATCAAAGCTCGGAATTTTGAGCTGGATTTGATTTCATCTAAAGAGGAGGCCACTCGAATTCTTCTCCGCTTGAAACAAATGATCGATGCCAAGGTAATGTTAAAACCCGGATAGAATATAATGACTTCGGCTAATCGCCTCACAAGCATCAGAGCTCATAAAGATTTGGAACAGTAAATTGGGGTTCTCTAATGACCTGCTATTTTGATGGCTTGTTAAGAACGTGCAGTTGTTATCTAGAGCACAGACGAGTAGTTGGATTCTAAAATTGGTATTCTCAAGCGGATGTACCGTTTCTCTTGCTCGTTAAAGGCTAAAATATGCTTACATATAAACACAAGAAATGGGATTGTAGCGTTTGACCTTTTTAAGATAAAACTGCAAGACACGATGTACTAAAGCATAATTTATTTATTTTTAATGCGTAATTGCAAATTATTTCACTAGATTCTTTTTTGATTTAGCAGGGTTAGTTATACTAATTATATGGTCTTTTTAATTTATAATCTGAATATTTTTTCTTTTTAGGATTTGATCGATTATATGTTTATGCCAGTTGAGCTAAATAGACTGAGAATTCCATAATTGTTATCATGCTATTCCTTTATATAGTTTCAATGAAGATTAAAGCTGCATTTTTTCTGTTCTGATGTTAATGTAAACAATGAATTCAGAAGTCTTACATTGGCCTCAAATGAAAGTTTTCCCATTTCTAGTATTAAGGTTATAGCATCGAGTCTTTCAACTATTCTTCACCTGCTAACATTATACTCTACATCATTGACGGCCACTCGTACGCGTGATTGTTTCTCTAACTTCCTAATCCTACCCTAAGGAAACATGCTGAAATTGTTTCTGCCTGAAGATTGTTTGATACAGATGTAATCAACTTGGCATTTGTTACAGACCACCGAAGCAGAGATCACATCTTTGAATCAGCAAAGAAGAATTGATGAGCTTGAATCTCAGCTTAATGAAGCAGAAGGGATTATACTAGACCTCAGAGGTGAACTGAACGAGGTACAGGAGGAATTAGTCGAGGCAAAGAACAAGAATGTGCATCTTTTGAGAATGAATGATGTTAAAAGACCAGATTTGGATGTGATCACTCTTGAGAACGAATTATTTGGTTCAGTGAAACAAAATGCAAAGTGGAATTCTGAATGTGATATTTGTTGTGTGGACAACCCAGTTTTGGCTTCGATAATTACAACTAGCATGGAGCCTGAGCTGTATAGGAATGGTTGTACGCAGAGAATTCGTGCAATTGAGACTATATTAGTGGATGAGAAATTGCCTACCATAGATGATTCGCATTCTACTTTAAAGAGTGAAATGACAGAGCCAGGTGAGGATTTAACTATTCCCTCTTCAAAAATTGAGAAATTGGAAATGATGCAAAATATAAGGATTGGTGCTAAACATCAGTCCCTCAAATCCTGCAAGTTGCAAAGAAAAAGAACTCATACTTGCAAAGCCAAAGCAAAATCATGCAAGAATCGCAGCCGGCCATATCTAAAGCCGCATCAAACACATTCGCCAATTTCTCATTGCAGAAGTTATTCACGTGTTGGTAATGATTTTGGTCTTGCTTCAACCATCAACGATAATATAAATACCATTGAAAATTCTTGTGGGTTGGAAGAAAAAGTTAATTTTGACAATAATCAAGCTGTTTCTGTTGTCCGTAGAAGTCTTAGAAAAAGAAAGCCCAAGTACTGGGGCGATGTTGTTTCCTCGTGCCAGTCAATTCACTCTCATCGGTTAAAAAAACCTCGTCAGCCTTTGTCTGATCTCTCCTATTCTAAGTCGAACAAAGTCGAGTGCATTTTGAAATCTGGCAACAATCAGTTGAAAGCAGAAGACAAAACCAAGACCGATCAGCGTGACCATGTAGCAGTATTCCCGAATAGTGAATCTAGCTGCCCAGAGAATCAACCAGAGAATGACATGGAGTTGATGGATGTGTTGGTGAAGTTGGATGAGCAGGCTGCACGGCTTGACTTGGATAGCTTTTCTCAAATTAATTGCGACCTCACAGGTGGGAAAATTTCTGGAAAGAATAACATTAGTCAAGCAGACAGCGAAAGGCATTTTAAATACACATTCAGCAGGAAGAGGAATATGAAATCCTTGATCAAACGTACAGAAAATTCTTCTTTTGGAGAAAACTATTCGAAAAAGAGGTCTCGAGAGAGAGACAGCACCCCTTCAGGATTGCAGAATTCTACCTTGATGAACAAATCATCTACGAACAGCAGTCGAGTGCTGCAGGTCGCTCATCAGGTTGGCAATAATTTCTAGATGATTATGTCTCTATTATTGTTGTAGGTCAGTGGACATGAAATTCGACCAATCATCTGGGCATTATCTGATGTGGTACATATCTTTGAATGAGTATAATAATAAGATAGAAATCCTTATGTTCAGGCTCTTCCAACTTAAGAGCACATTTGTCACTTTATAAGATTATACAGAATTAACACAAGTGCATCAACATCTCTTGGTACTTCCAAAATTTGTTTTCTGAGTGCTTTAGATTTCACTTTTAACTCTCTTTTCCCCATCATGCAGCTGATTTCGTTGTCTGGGAAGCGTCAATGAGAGTACAGTTTACTCTAGCTGAGGCGATCAGAAATCGGAACACTGGATAAAACCAGTAGATGTCGAGGATTACTAATACTAGCTGCATCGTGAGTAAGATTATCATGTTGGTCTCCAAGATTGTCTCACGTGTCATAATTTCGATATCATTTTTTGATTTCGAAATTTTGTTTGTTCTTTAACAAAATTGGCTGATTGTTATTATTTATTTCACTTCTACATTTCTTGCCATTTGCCCCCATCTCTCAATTTATGATATCCTGCATGGGACAAGTCCGACCGCGGAGCTCAAAAAACTACTCGCACCTCAACAAATAACGTAACTATACGGATAAAATCAACACATGCATGTATGTTAAGAGGTTATTCATTTAGAATTTAGATGATTATACATTATTCAATGATTAAAAATGCATTTAAACTTTATTGCATAATGCGGTAGTGATCCCACTGTCATATAGATTAATGATAATTTAAATTCTAAATAAATAATATTATTCTTGGAGAAATTGTTTAAATTAGATACTAAGGTCCCGTTTTTGGGTGAATGAGGAGTCGAGCTTTAAGTGATCCAATTATTATAAAACGTTTGGTAACCAAAATATTATATCCGAAGATGAAAAGTACTAATATTTATTTTGGGGCACATTCTTGTTTGCATTTTATATTGGGAAAAATGGTATGTGCTCTATATTATTGTTAGGTGTTGAAAAATACTCCATGATTGTATTATTTGGAAAAAAAAAAAAAAAAGGTACGTATTTTAGGTAAAACTGCGGTGAATGGAAAAGGCAACAAATGAGATCCTAAATTAGATATTATTATTATTATTATTATTATTATTATTATTATTATTATTATTATTATTATTTTCTTTTCAATATGAGAAAGTCTAAAAGTAGGGTAATCGTCGAAGTTTTGAGTAATTATGTCAATAATCACTGAAGTTATTTTCTTACGGTAACTGCAATTCAAGTTTCTAATGGTTATGCTAATTATCATTTGTTCAAAAACATTAACATTAAATCCTACGTTGTGCCATTAAGTTTCAATATTTTTATGTTATTTATTATGTCAAATCACCAAATTTAATTTTGACAAAGAGAGTGTGGATTGGCCATAAATGGAAGTAACATTTGGTTGAATTGGTGAAATAAATGGTGGCGTTTGGTGAGACATTGGCACTAAACAACTTTATTTATTGTACGTTAGTGTTTTTGATCGAGTGACCATTAATGTTGACCTCCGATGCCAACAACAATAAAATTTGTTGACCTCCGAATCTAGTTGGAACTCAGTGCAGTAACATACCCTGCCTTCACTTCTCTCTAAGCTTATGTTACCTGCAAACTTTGAAATCAAACATTACACACGCAAGACTAGAGCCTCTTCAAACACAAAAAGGACAGAAGAAATCATGATCTTACGTACTCCAATGCTCAAGTGAGTCAAAAAGAACACTTATGTAAGTATATTGAGTGTGGGAGTGACTTTAAAAGGAGAAGAAATACGGGGTATGGGTTTACATTATAAAGAGAATTACCAAGATTGCAACTACATTCACCCTATTACTATATGCTAGTATATATAGGCAAGGAAATATATCTTGATATGTGTCATCGTCTCAATGACTTGCTGGCCAATTTATATGAGGCACTCTTGGAATATTATTATAGGGGTGGCAAACTGTCGAGTCTCTCGCGAGCTCGACTTATGGGCTGCTCGAGGTCGTATAGAGATGAGCCATAAATCAAGCCGATCACAAAAAGATTTTACTAGCCGAGCTCGTTCAGCTTGTATTAAAGCTTGTGGGCCAGGCCTACAACAGAAATTTAAGGGGAGCTAAGCAAAATGGATGAACTAAAGAGTAATGTGAAATGTATTCAATATTTTTAATACCAATTTGTAAGTTACATTTGCAATATATACAACTACTCTAGAGTAGGGAGCAAGCAAAGAATAAAACTAAGTACATGTCTATGTTATAACAGCTCTTGAAGGGACCAAAGGTGCACAATAACAATCTCCAAAGTTGAAACCAATTCTCACGTGTACTGAGGCTGCTGAAGTAGAGTGATGGTGATGAAATGCATATTTTAACACAATCTCTCTCTAGTAGATCTTTCAAATTGTTTATCAGCATTGAGAATCTCCATTGTCGGGAGTCAAATGATGAAGCTCTTATCGGCAAAAGGCAGTTGCACGCTTTTACTCACTGACTAGTGTTCAACATTGATTTGGCCTCAGATAAGCAGGAGCAGAATGATGGTCTGGAAATTGTATTTTTGGACAAATTGAAGGGATTGATGAAGAAACTGGAGAACGTAGTGGTCAATCTTCGTTAAAACCGCTCTAAAAACTGGGCTTTTCAAAATCCAGTGGTGAAGAAACTTCCGAAATCTTGGTTCGTCTTCCATATTTTTGTTTTCTGCATCCTACTACAGACTGATGTAGTGCATATATTGCTTGCCTACATTAATGAAGTTGGAGGGAATAGGTATTGGAGTACGAGGACCACACGAGTTAGTCAAACCAAACTGTTTGGGCTAATAGTGAAGTACATTGACTTTTAGCATTTTAATGGAAAAGAGAATATACTAATCATGCCTTCGGAAGATTGCATAGGATCGTTCTTAATGAAACTAAAATTTTCATTGCCGCATCTGAGATGTGATTGGATCTATATTAAAAAAATCATAAATACAAATCTAATAAGATTCCTACATGTACAGTAAAAATGTGAGGACTCCTATGTCTAGATAGTGCATTTGAATATTGCAATAACAGAATATCATTATCTTGTAGTGTAAGTTATTATTTGTAATCAGGCCTGTGTTATTTATGACCCACTGTGAGTAAGCCTGTCTTTGTTGTGACTGTCTATGACCATATCTATATTAACCGTGACCAAATCTATTTTAAACGTGACATGTGTAACCACATCTATTAGTAATGAATGCTTGTGATAAAATCTGTTTATATTTATGTGATCATTTATATTTATATATTAATTGTGACCATCTTGACTATGTTTGTGTAAACTGTGGCGAGTTGTAACCAATAATGTGTTGAATGTGACACGACTGTTATGATCTATCGTTCCAAATGTATTATCACAAATTTTATCTGATAAAAAATTAAACTAAATTAAATGGCAATCATAAAAAGCAACATGTCATACACATTAATTTAACATTGTTCGTTGTATTAAAAGTGTGAAAATATTCATTTACATGTACGTTACAACCAATAATCACAATCACATAATAGTCACTAACCACACAAGGTCACACTCACAAATGTACCTTTTGTAGGTCACAGTTATAAATTTAATCTCAAGATGCATGTTTTTATAGGTCAAAAATTATTTATTGATCACAACTTACCAAATTAACTGGTCACAACTCATTATAAGGTCACAAATTATCAAATTAATTGGTCACAACTTATTTATCGATCATAAATTATCAAATTGATATATCACAACTCATTTATCGATCACAAATATACAAATCGTATGTCACACTTACAAATTTAGTCACAATCATATTTTTTTAGCTAATGTATTATTTATTGGTCACAAATTACTCGTTTTATTGGTTACAATTGCCCAATAATTGATCAGAATTACACAATAATTGGTCACGATTTATTTTTTGGTCACAATTCAAAAAATGTATAGGTCACAACTTATTTGACAATCACAACTTATCAAATTAATTGAGCAAAATTTATTTATGGGTCATGAAACCATAAATGTAGGTCACAATAACAAATTTAGTCACAAAATCGCATAGTTTTTAGGTCTCATATTATTTATTGATCAAAAATTATTTGTTTTATTGATTACAATTACACAATAGTTGGTCACAATATCATACAATTTATGGCCATAGTTACATACTAATCACAATCACAAAAAGTTAGCAATCACAAATTACAAATTTCTCCACCTACGTATAGTCCCAGCACACCTTACCTCAACTATCTTGCAGGGGAAAATTAAGAGCAAGATTTGAAACCTCATTTACAGATGGCCCTAATTCTTTCTCCCCCAACTTCTTTTCAATTCCATCCATCTTCATCTTTTCCTCTTAGTCTTGCAATTGTCGCTCAATCAATTTCAACTCTACATATCCATATATTGATCAAGTTTGTATCTATATTTTTATACATTAGATTTGTCCAAATAGGCTGCAAACTTGGGTCAGAAAACACAAAAAAAATAAAAATAAAAATAAAAATAAAAAAAATAAAAAAAAATAAAAATTCCACCAAGTGAAGAATTCAAATCACTAAAATTGGCTTCTTTATCCACAACATTCAACTAACTATCAATCATTGTTAACTTAATTAACCAACTTAACTGCCTTCCACATCAGCTGAGTCATGCACCAGCTGGAGCTCTACATCAGCAGCATCATTCTTGCTGGTTCCAGACGGTTTGAGTGTAATGCTAACACTAGAGTTGTTGTAAATTATGCTAGACAAGATCTATATTTTTAGGAACAAATTAACTACTGTCCTTTCTAAATTATTCATTTCTTCATTCAATTGTATTATTTAAAATCATCAAGGACTATAGTAAATGCAATACGGTTGATTTCAAATTTATTCTTCTTGAATCTTCATTGAAGTCTAACTTGGTATCCAAGCTTTGTGGCAAATGCCAGCAACATGAATACCCCTCAAAATGCTGATCCCGTTCCTACACCAGCCTCAGCTTCCAGTAGCACAGCTACTCCCTTGATAGGCAACAATAGCATCTCACCATTTGGAGTTAATCTCACTCAAGTTGTTTCTATCAAGCTAGACAAAAAAAACTTCCTATTATAGAAAAACATGATTTTACCAAATATATGAGGTCACAATCTTGAAGGGTATATCTTAGGGACAAAGGTGTGTCCCCAAGAATTTATTGGTAGCCAAGTTACAGGAGAAGCTGGAACCAGCATTGAGATGGTTAAGAATCCTGAATTTAGCCAATGGATGTCAACATACCAGTTACTTATAGGCTAGTTCTACTCTTCGATGACCCCAGATATCGTAATGAAAGTTTTGGGAGCAACAAACTCAAAAGAGCTATGGACAGCAATTGAAGAAAGTTATGGAGTACAAATAGATCCAGAATTACCTTCCTCACAGGTGAACTGTAGAAATCAAGGAAGAGAACTACGAACATTGATCAATACTTAAACAAATTGAAGCAACTTGCTGATAATCTTGAAATAGTTGGAAGAACTGTGGCTCATACAGACCTTGTTACTCAAACTCTGACCGGATTAGATGAGGATTATACCCCCATTGTGGTACAAATCAACAGCAGAGATCACATATCCTGGAGTGGGCTTCAATCAACACTTATGACATATGAAAGCAGGTTGGAACACCTTAACTCTCTGAGAAATGACATAGCTGAAATCAATGTTAACCAGACCTCAGCCAACTTCTTCCAAAGATTTAGCTCTAATCATCAGGGTACTAGATCCTACAAACCAAACTCTGGTGGCAGATTCACTAACTTCAATAATTTTAGAGATGGAAGAAGGGGAAGAAACAGAGGAGGCAATCTGTATGGTTTCAATGATAGACCAATCTGTCAAGTCTGTGGGAAATGGGTCACAAAGCCAACATATGCAACTTCAGATACGATGACGATATACTGGGACTCCACCAAACCAAAGAATCAGCTATAACACTTCACCATCAGCCCTTATCGCAAGTCCTAGCATAGTTAATGATCCAGCATGGTATGCAGATACTGGAGCCAGCAATCACATCACCTCAGACAAGAGAAACCTCACTTTTGTCAATGAATATGCTGATAAGGAAAAAGTCATTGTAGGAGATAGAAGTAAGTTGCACATCTCTCATTTTGGCACTACACACATTCCAGTTTTAAATAATAAAACTTTGGTTCTGAATAAGCTTCTTCATGTGCCTAAAATTAAAAAGAAGCTTATCAGTGTTTCTAAGCTTACTTTAGATAATGATGTTTATATGGAATTTCACCCTGATCGCTGTTTTGTCAAGGACAAGTCAACGAAGGAAGTGATAATGCAAGTGAAGCTTAAGGAGGGGTTATATCAGCTGGACCTTCCTCATCAAACTATCAAGAATTTCATTCAAGAGTCAGTCCTCAATGATGAATCCTTTTGCAGCCTATCTTCAGTCGTTCCTAGTCATGAATATTTAAATTCCACAAGTGATGTATGACACAAGAGATTTGGTCATCTCTCTAGCTAAGTGATGAACCAAGTGCTCAAATCTTGTAATGTCAAAATTAATAAGAATGATATCAGACCATTTTGCAGTGCATGTCAACTTGGGAAATCTGACCTATTACCTTTTCCTCTATCTACATCACACACAAAAGCTCCATTAGAACTAGTTTTCACTTATATATAGGGACAAGCTCCTATCCCTTCTACCTCAGTTTCAAATATTACATGTCCTTCCTTGATGACTTTAGCAGGTTCACTTGGATCTATCCTTTGAAACAAAAATCTGAAGCATTAAATGTGTTCACTCAATTCAAAAACTCGCTGAAAACAAACTAAATTATAAGATAAAAACCTTGCAAGCGGATTGAGGTGGTGAGTATAGGACCTTTTCTAAACTCTTAAACTAAGAAGGAGTCGAGTTCAGGCATCCATGTCCATACACTTCAACTCAAAATGGCAGGGTAGAAAGGAAACATAGGCAAGTGACATAAACAGGTTTAACACTTTTAGCCCAAGCCAAATTACCTCTAAAGTACTAGTGAGAAGCATTTCAAACTGCTATATATCTTATAAACAGACTGCCAACACCAACACTTCAACAAAAATCACCTTATCAAACTCTATACAAAAAGGAACCTGACTATCATGCCTTGAAAGTATTTGGGTGTGCCTGTTACCCTTGTTTAAGACCCTATCAAAACTATAAATTCAGTTTTTATTCCACTAAGTGCACTTTTCTGGGTTATAGTGAGTCTCGTAAAGGCTACAAATGCCTAAGTCCTACTGGAAGATTGTACATCTCAAGGCATGTTGTGTTCAATGAATCTAAGTTCCCATTCGAGTCTTCAACTTCCACCAAAACTCATTCAGAACAAACTGTGACAGAAACTATAGTGTCTCACTTTCATTTTCCTTCTGAACCAAACAAAGCAACATTCAACTGAAGTCCAGCCGATACTACTTCTTCTGAAACTTTTCGTGCTGAACATTACTTGCCTTTTGCCTTAAATGACAATGCACTACATGGTGATGATTTTGGTGACTCTGAAGAGAATGCTGGAATAGAACCTGCTGTGGTATAACCAAACATGTTACATACCAATGAAGCTCCTCTGCAGCTAGACAACAATGATGGTGAACAAATATCTCAACACAGAGCAGGAAACCTGTATCCTATGATTACTAGAGCAAAAGTTGGAGTGTTCAAACTAAAAATTTACCTTGGAAAATCAACTGAAATTCCCTCACAACCTCGAAGTGTAACTGAAGCCATGGTGAACAATAATTTGAAGGAAGCAATGGAGAAAGAATTCAAGGCTTTGACAAAGGCTGAAACCTGGGAACTTGTTCCTCCTTTACCAACATTCAACATTGTGGGAAATAAATGGGTTTTTAGACTCAAGCAAAATGCAGATGGCTCAGTGTAGAGATTCAAGGTCAGACTTGTGGCAAAAGGGTTTCATCAAACTCTTGACATTTATTTTTGTGAAACGTTTAGTCTTGTTATCAAGCCATCAACCCTCAGAATAATACTCACTTTGGCAGTTACAAAAGATTGGGTAATCAAGCAGGTAGACATCAACAATGCTTTCCTTAATGGAGAGCTGGAAGAAACTGTCTTTATGGATCAGCCAGAAGGTTTTGTGGACAAGATGAATCCTAATCATGTTTGCAAATTGAATAAGACACTTTATGGATTGAAACAGGCGCCTAGAGCTTGGAATAAAAAGCTAAAAACCACATTATTAAGCTGGAAATTCAAACAGTCAATGGCAGACACCTCTCTTTTATTTCAAAAATGAAAATCAAATATTTTTTGTACTTATCTTTGTAGATGATATTGTAATTACAGGTAATGACAAACGCCTGCTACAGGAATTCATAAACAATTTGAACAGAAAAATTGCATTGAAGGACATGGGAAGGCCGCATCACTTCCTTGGAATTGAGGTATTACGACATAACTCTGGGATTCATCTCACTCAAACCAAGTATATTGCTGATTTGCTTAAGAGATTTGAACTACAAAATGTAAAACCTTGCATTACACCCATTCCTGCTAGCAAATCAATGTCCAAAACTGAAGGGAAAATACTGAAGAATCCTACAGCTTACAGAAGTGTTGTAGGAGGCCTGCAATAGCTTCAATATACTAGGCTAGACATCACCTTTGCTGTAAATAAATTGAGCCAATTCTTACTAGCACCAACATTATCACATTGGCAAGCACTAAAGAGGATGTTCAGATACCTCAAAGGGACAATAAATCATGGACTTTGGATTAAAAAAAGTGACACTCACTTTGAAAGGATACTCTGATGCGGATTGGGCATCCTGCCCTGATGATAGGAAATCAACCACTGGCTACTATGTGTATTTGGGTGACAATTTGATAAGTTGGTCATCCACGAAGCAGCACGTTCAAGCACTGAATCAGAGTATAGAGCGCTTGCATCAACTGCCTCAGAAATGGCCTGGGTTCAATCATTTTTTCAGGACCTGGAGCTGCCTCTAGCTGAAATTCCAACTATTTGGTGTGACAATATGAGTGATGGAACATTGGCTTCAAATCATGTATATCATGGCAGGACGAAGCACATAGAACTGGATGTGAACTTCATCAGAAACAAAGTCATCGCCAAAGAACTGGAAGTTAAATACATTCCCACCTCAGACCAGATTGTTGATCTATTAACCAAGGGACTGAATCATTCAAGGTTTCTTTTTTTGAAAGACAAGCTTGGAGTTACTCTAGCACCTCCCAGCTTGAGAGAGGGTGTTAACTGAATTAACCAACTTAACTGCCTTCCACATCAGCTGAGAATCAGCTTAGTCATGCACCAGCTGGAGCTCTACATCAGCAGCATCATTCTTGCTGGTTCCAGACGGTTTGAGTGTAATGCTAGCACTAGAGTTTTTGTAAATTATTCTAGACAAGATTCATATTTTTAGGAACAAATTAACTGCTGTCTTTTCTAGATTATTCCTTTCTTCATTCAATTGTATTATTTAAAATCATCAAGGACTGTAGTAAATGCAATATGGTTGATTACAAATTTATTCTTCTTGAATCTTCATTGAAATCTAACTAACGCTGTTCATTTTATAATATTGACTTTTCTAAAATTTGATTTGGATTAGGGCTATGAGTTTTCACGTGTCATCTTTTGGGATGAGTTGATCATTCAATCCTCCTACTCTGCACGGAGTTCTCCACTGGGTTTACATAGAGTTCCTTGATCTTCACGCTCCTGAATCGGTTTATTCAGTTGAGTTGAATTCTGTGACATAGTTTTTGGTGGATGAATCGCTGGTAGATGGTTGAGCATTGGCGACTAAGAAGGATTGCGAGTGCCTTTTAGGTGGATTGTGATTTTGCGTCGATGGTTGTAGTAGGGTATGTATATTTTTATATTAAAAAATTATAATATGACTTTGGATAAAAAAAAAATTTGTTAATATTTTATTGTTGGAATTGAAACGTAAAGTGTAGGGATTGAGGTAATTTTCTCGAAATTTAATGTAACTACTTGGGTACTAGCCAAACGACCATTTGGGCCAATAGTAATATGATTTTTTATTTTTAAATGAAATTTTTGTTTCCTTATAAATACCCCCTCACAACCAACTTCATTTTTTCCACCAAAATTCTCTCTACATTCTTAATCTACAATACAATTTTTAAAATCCTCGTATTAGCTTTTCTATTGTGCAATTTCAAATTTTGTTCAGTTTAATTCTAATGTAAATTGTAGTATTCTATTTCTGCGTCATTTTTACATGTATTATTTTAGATGGATTACAGCAAATTGTTGGTCGCTAGTGACTTCAATGGAATGTTTGGTGTTTCCAAAACACCAGAAAGTAATCCCCATTAGATCACGATTTTATTGGTCTAAATAATGTCCCAATTTCTAATGATCTTTCAAATTTGGGCGATGACCATGGGCATGAATTCAATTCATATAGATGATATTGAATAAAATGAAACACTGACAATAAGTTGTAGTCTACAATATAAACGAAGAAATAGGGCTGCACAAAAAAATTGCGAAATCGCAAATCGAATTGAAACCATTAGTTTTAAACTATCGATTCGGGTCCATGTGGATCCACGATTTTTTTCCCCTCAAACCGAACCAAACCGTTTCAAAATGGTTTGGTTTAGGCAATTTTCAAAGACCGCATAAAACCGAACTGAACAATTTTTTTAAATTTTTAATTAAAAAATTAATTTTATTAACTTACAAATTTTAAAGTTTTCACTTTTTAGCAAAAAAATATCAATTTAGCAATACAAATACAACCAGCCCATTGAAATAATCATATAAAGTAAAGTAAGTTCATCATTATTGGTCGATGGTTTTATAAGTCCACAACATACGTCCTGACCCGATATCTAATCTAATCTAATCTAAACTAAAATTAATCCCAAATCATATGAAATAAAAAAATATATATTTATTTTCAATAATCTAAATCATAATTCAACAAAACTACAGAAGCCTTAACCTAAACTCTCATTTCTCAAATATTTGACGCTTGTCTCCCACTGTTGAACAAAATGCGATTCCCAATCGCAAATTGCTAGTCGCATTTTGCTTGTTAGTCTGCTAATTTCTACCTGAATCACATCTTTCTCTCTTGATAAGTCTTAGATTCCTATTCAATTCATTTTTTTCATTGTTCTTTCTTTCATTTGTTGTTTTTGAACTTATTATACACTTGAGAATTGTGATTTAGATTAAAAAAAAAAAAATGAATGTTTATGTGCATAGGTAATTAATGAACTTGTTTGTGGTTTTAAAAAAAGAAGGATAGAGTGTATTGATTGTGTGAAAATGTTATAGTACTACTGCATTCTACTTTCTTAAAATCGTTAGAGAATAAAATTTGTCAATTCTCAGTAAACCTGAACTCTATCATTCTTTGTACATTTAAACATATCATGTTTAGTCCTTATTTTTCATCTCACTAGTAGGATAAAAGAAATTTTAACCAAACTATTACAGAAGAATATGACTCTATCTTTACCAACCGCTAGATGAGAATATGAAAAGCAAACAAGAATAGGTACATAAAAAGAAACAAAGATATATTCTTTCTATTAACATCTTTTAGCAACCGACTTTGAAAATAATTTATTCACGGTTGGGAAAGATGAATGTAATTTAACGTTTAATATTATTAGTTCTCGTTTAAACTTATATGTTAACTTATTTTAAATATATTATTATAATGTCGATAAGTAAACCCGAACCAACCCGCAATTTATGGTTTGGTTCGAAAAATAAAATGGTTTAGTTTGGTTTGAAAAAATTTCAAATCACATGAAATTGTTTGAGTTAAAAGTATGACATAAATCGTCCAAAACGAACCGTGTTCACCCCTACAAAGAAACCAATTGAACACTTCAAATTGGTGGTCACGCGTTTAGAAATAGATCGAAATCCAGAGCACAAATCACAATATAAATACTGTAAAGAAAGGTTAGCTTGACAAAAGGGTATTAGCATGACTTATCTAAATAGACACTACAAAAAATGTATAGCCAAATACGGAGCTTTGAAAACTAACTGGTCTCAACTCCAATTTGGTTATCCTGGTAGTGTTAGTTCTAGTTCCGATCTTAACAATTGGCTCTATTCATCATGACAATGTAAGTATGACGATGCTCATAGCTAGTGATGAGTTTTCACTTAGCATATTGGAAAGCGAACACTTCACCAACTTCATACAAAAATATCTCTAACCTAGGTACAAACTCTATTCTAGAAACCCTCTTATTTTTAATGCTATTAATTTATAGATAACTAGTAAGATATACGTGCATAGTATAATTGGTTATATGATAGCGTAAATATAAAAAAAAAATTATTTGTCTTAAGCATTAGTTACATTAAACTTAAAACATTTGAAATGATAATATGTGACAAAAATAATATTAAAAGATTTGATTCAAAACTTATTTTTTAGACTTTGAGTTTGAAGGTCTCTCTGTTCTTTTTAAAAAAAGACAAGGTATAGATGATTAGGTGTTGATACCCTGCTAAAGAGATAATGAAGTTCAACCCAACCCTCATTTTTCTACCTATTAAAGTAAGGCATTATGCCTCCTTCATCGTGCTCATAAAATCTCCAATTACATGTATCAGTTGCACCAGTATTTAATTTGTTTACCAAGACCCTATGCAAGACGTATGTAGTAAATACTTATTAATTAATGATAATATAGTGCATAATTTAGGACAAATCAAGAGTCTCTATCAATATTATAATTACAACACAACGAAAATTTCCATCATGGAGACAAAAAGAATTACAAACAATCACCTAACTTCATAAATTCTGTCGAATATCTTTTCAGTATATTCTAATGATACTGTACATTAAATCCATTTAAAAAAACCAAAATAATCTACTTCATTGAAGATGTTTGTCTATCAGCACTGCATGATGTAGGAGAATTCTTTTGAAAATCATTGAATTCCTTCAATATCCATTTTAACGCCATAAATTTACCCTTTTAACCGTAAAAACTGAATAAAAATGAAATTGAGATAAATTGGTGTGAGTATGGGGGTGGAGCAAAAAGGAAAAATTAACGATTATGATTTTACGTTTAATAATTTAAGATAATTTTCATGTTTAAACTTAATCGACAATATATTTTATTATTATAACATTTTAAGGTTTTTTTAAAAAAATTAAATCAATCCAAATGTATATTAATATCGTGAAATATCGAATCAAACGAAAGTTGTAGGAAAGTAAAGTTCGAAAAAAAGACATTAGACTGAGGTTGGAATTGAAAAGAAACATAAACAATCACGACTTTACGTTTCACAATTAATGTAAAATTATTTTTGATATTTAAAATTTATCGATCATATATTTATCATGGCCGCACTTCAACATTTCCAACAAATTTTAAATCGTTTAAAACGAATATTTGTAACTTAAAATACTGAATCAAATATAAAAAAGGGGAGGGGGGGCTTAGATGGCTTAGCCAAGCCGAGCTTAAAATGAATATTTGTAACTTAAAATACTGAATCAAACGTTTTAAAAAAAAAAAGGCTTAGACAGCTTAGCGGAGCCGAGCCATAAAGCCATTTAGCTCGGCTCGGCTCGGCTCGGCTTATGAACATTAACAACCAAGTGACTCTTTTATTTATGTAGGATAAGTGATTTAAGTAAAACATTGATGTTTTATCATTTAAACGTGATATATGATTTGATAATAACCAAAGGTTACATAGCTGCTAATGTACACTACATGGATAAACTGTGAGTAATGCATAAAAAGTTATTGTTTTGAAAGTAGTTGATTTTTATTTTATTTTTTATAATGATCCAAATGTTCTTTTAGAGGAAATTGCACAAAATGTCAATTTTTGGCTTTACATTTACAAAAATATCACTTTTTAAAACTCTTTCCAAAATTGTCAATTTAGGACATTTTTGCCCCTCTGCATCATTGAAATACATTGCATGTCTAAAATTAATTCAGAGTTGACAATATTTAAAATATGTACTTTGAGTCAGAAGTATTGTCAGGAAGAAGATGAAAATGACAAATAACTCACCACTCACTCCACTCAAACTCCTTTCACTCCCGCCTCCGGTCTTCCGTCTTCGATCTCCTTCCCTTTCAAAAATTCAACTCTCTAAATTCAAACCAACCGTTCTTCACACTGTGCCAACCCCGTTGTAGATCCAATAAGATTCTTCAGCCTTTGTTGGAGGGATTCCGCATTTGAGGTAATGCCACAGCTTCGGATCGAAAAAGAGTAATCGCTTCTCGTTTAATTGTGTTCCGTTTAGCATACGTATACACAGAGATTGGCCCCCACTTTTTCCAATTTCTTAATCTACTTCTTCCTTTCTGTTCTCTCTAAAATTGTTATCTGAAAGGTTACAAATTTTAAGGTAAGTCATCTTTACCCATTTCTTTTAGTGTGTTGAGATTTATTAGGTACTCTTTATTTGATTATACATGTATCTTGTTCATTTCTAAATTTTTTGGGTCTGGTTTTTTCAATTACGTGTTTCGTTATTTGATTATATTCTTTTCTTGGGGTGGAAAGGGGGGAAGGGCTTTCGTGTTAAAATATATTGGAAGTAATTTATATATTCTGTTGATGGATAATTCATAATTTTCTAATAGGTTTTATTATTTGCTTGTTGTTTTGTATGAATTTGGATGGTTTTAAGATGATGGATTAATGGGTGTAGACTACGAAGGTAGAAAGGGAAATTGATCGTATGGGTTTTACATTATGTGCTTGGGATTAGTTCTGGTTTACTGTTTTGCTGGACTAGTTCTTTAAATTATTTTCAAATTTCTGTAAAGCAGTCGAGTTGGAGGAATTTCATTGATAAATTTCATCGAGTTGGAGGAATTTCTGTAAAGCAGTCGAGTTGTATTCAGATTTTTTAAGGCTTTTGGCACTTATGTCTCAGCTGCAGAGATATATTAACTGGGATATAACTTGCAGTGCAAAATTGGTTTCTTTATGAAAAATCTTCTTGAACCTTGAAAAGATTTGTGGATGCACCCCCTAACCCAATAGGCAGGGTTAAACATGGCCTGAGATAGGATGAAAAATAGATGAAGGAGAGAGGAGGAATGAAGGTTCAGGATTCGACTTTGACCCTTGTGTAAGAGTAAGGGGGAAGTCAACATTTGACATGTTGATCAAGGGACTCTATCTCGTGAATGCAACATTAGTAATTTGGTTGTTACTTGTTAATGGAAACAATATAAAATTTTCCTACTTAAATTATATTACAAATATTTAATAACCTATGTCTACCTGTAATCAATAACCAAAAAAATAGAAGAATCAATTCTCCTACCGTGCTTTAAGTTATTGTTAGTTTCTCTTATTTTTAGAGTAGGTGATTTATATTGTTAGTTTATGATCAGTCTGCATTTACTATAAACCTTGAAGCTGCAAATTTCTAACAATGAAACTCAAGCCCCTCCACCTTGCATTTTAATGGTGTTTTGTTGGTACATGATGCAAAAAATGATTTGACCGTCTCACTAACTTGAAGTTAGTTCCTAGGTTCCTTCCATCGTGCATTTCTTTCTCCCTTTAGCCATCAAGCACATGTTGGAACACATAATATACAATAGAATTTCTCTGTTAAAGTTTCATAATCTGGTTCATAGGTTTTTGTGTCTTTTAGTCTTAAATGTCCTTTTGTTTTCTTATATCGAAAAAAACAGGTTTTCAACATATAAGGGTCCTTGGATTAATAAATTTGGCTACTTGTTTAAAATTTTACTCTATAATTGACGTCGGAAGTTTGTTACATAGTCAGATGATGATCTTTTAATTTGATTGAGTTTGCTATCAAGGAAATCATATGCCAAAGCAAAGCTAACAGTGAAGAATTTATGCTGGTTATGTTGGTCTACTAAATAACAGAAACATGTTTCCAAATGGATGAAAAGAAACTGAAAGGTAATGTATAAAACCAAACAAATCAAACCATAATGTATAAAACATTGAATTTGTGCATTTGATCCAAAATTTAACTACATCAACAAGAACATCTACTATTTTTTTAACCAAAATTTGACTACATCAACAAGAACATCTACTATTTTTTTAACCAAAATTTGACTACATCATCAAGAACATCTACTACTTTCATTACGAAAATTTTACTCAACATTGAATTTGTGATACATTTGATCCAAAATTTAACTACATCAGCAAGAACATCTAGTGCTTTTTGAACCAGAATTTAACTACATCAAATTAAAAACATCTATGTTATTTTGACTACATCAAATTAAAAATATCTACAACTTTCTGAACCAAAATTTTACTTTCGCTAACTCCGAGTTTATTGAACCTTGCGAAAAGCAGTTTATTTTATCTTCTTCTGTAAATGCAAATCTTAAAACATCTAGAGTAGCTTCGGTATCCAATTCTAACAGATGTAGCAAGTCTGGACAGGCTCCATTTGATTGTAAGCATTTTGAGCACTAGAAATCTCCAATAGAAACTGCACAAGTTCTAAGAGATGGCAGGTGTGTAGGAGAAAACTTTCCATGCCCTGCAATACAAAAATATCATTGCTTGCGAATTCCTTAAACTGTTTAGAACAGAGAAACTAATTAGTTACAGTTACAGAAAACTAATATGAATGTTACATGCATGATATTTTTCCTTCAGCATGGGTATAGTTTCATGAGATATCAATGAAATAGAACAAGTTTTATTTACATAACACGATCCCTTGACATCGATCAACACACTTCAGAACTCAAACTATTAACAAAAATCAGATGATAACATAAAACATAACATCCCATTTCCCATGCGCACGTACAAAATACATATGACTTCATAACAATTAATTGGGGCCAAGAGTCTTCTTCATCCAGAAATATCAACGGCCTTTAACATAAGGGTTTCATCTCATGACTTCAATTGATTTTGAGTGAGGAGTGTTTGGTTGAAGTTTGGGAGAAATGACATGGCATTTAACTTCCAGCTATAAAATAAGTCATCCACATGTGCTATGGTTAATGACGGGAGTTACTTAGTGAGTAATGGAGTGCAATGGTATAAAGTTCGGTGAGTAATAAAGTGCAAGTTAAAGTACAGTGAGTGAAACGTGACATTATCGAAAGGGAAGATAAGTGCCGATCCTCGTTAGAGAAGTGTACTTGAAATTTTAAGTTTGTTAAATTTTTTAAGTCCAATATTAAATAAATATTTTTTAAAAAAAAACCTTTAATTAAAGTGTTTAGCTAAAGCTTCTGATTTAAATCGTTCTAAATTCCAATTTCAAGGCCTCATTTAATTGCTTTCGAACAACCTCTGCTGTTGGATAGTTTTGCTTTGCTTAATTGCTCCTATTACTCCAAATGTGATTATCTAAAATTTGGAAATATATTTATGATTTGTGATGGATCATTAATGTGATTTGTTGAATTATCATTTGTGATTTGTGAGATTTACACAGTGATTTGTGAGATTTTATTTGGGAAGTTCATGAAAAATTCAAAATAGGACCACCAATATTTGATGGGTTTTCTAGCATTGACAACGAGAAGGGAAATGAGGGGGGAAAAGAGAGAAGAGGAGGGGAGGGGAGGGGAGGGGAGGGGAGGGGGGGGAATATCAATTTTTTCATTACCAAATGTTGTCCTATTACATTGGACTCAATATATTCACTAATAAAATGAAACCTAATAGATGTAAAGTGCCTACAGTTATGTATATATTGAAATTCATGCATTTGAAGAAATAGGACTACATTATTGGGAATTATAATTTCCGTATGTACCTGACGAGTGTATTTACGATGAATATTTCATAATTGTTTCTGTATTTAGGAATGAAATTAGCTGTTGAATAGTACCTTTTTACATAGAAGTCTAAAGTAGATTTCCCGACAGTTTACTTCAGTAGAGAATGACAGCAGCAATTTCGGCATATGAACTGTCGACACCCGACAGTTCACCGCAGTGATTCTCGGCAGATGACAGAATCTCGACAGATGAACTGTCGAGACCCAATAGTTAACCGCAGTCATTATCGACAGATGGTAGAATCTCGACAGACGAACTATCGAGAATAGAGAGTTCTTCAGTTGTTGTCGCCCCTTTAACAGTTACACATGTGCACGTTTCTTTTCGTGCAATTGTAATATATTATTTTGTGTGTTATGATTTTCATATAACTGTTGATATTCATTTTATTTCTTTATATGGTGTTCGCATTCATTCAAAATTATTGTTTCATAATTTATTTTTTACCTTGCCATGTACATGTACCACATATCACGATCTCATATCTTTTCTTTTTCCTGATGTACCTTGCAGAACAGATGGATTTTGAATGGGAGGTACCTGAAAACGCACGGTTGCAGACCCGCATTTCACAGCGGAGCAACCTTAAGTATGTAAAAAGGGTCTTGGACCATTTCGATGAGCGATAGCTCCGAGACTTCCGCGAATCATGCCTTGGGTTCCTTGCCGACGTCCTAAACATCTAGTTCTCTGCACAGCTGCTCCAACAACTTGTCTTCAGATCAATACGAACGAATAAGGTAAAGGAGTTGTGGTTCAATGTGTAAGGCCACTTGACTCGATTTGGACTGCAAAAGTATGCAGTTGTTACGGGGTTACTATGTAGTCTCCCTCCGGAGGGCAATGTCTTTACCCGAATCTTGGAAAAGAAGATATTGAAGGAAAAATACTTTAAATCACTTCACAAGATTTCATGTGCCCACCTTGAGAAGACATTGCTCCGATCGTCTATGCCCCAGGCTGATCGGTAGAAGCTCGGGCTTGCTCTCATTATTGAAGGAGTATTCTACGCTCCGGATAATAATGTAGGTATATCTGAGGCGACATTGTCAATCGTCAACGATCTGGACTTCTTTTTTTCCTACCCTTAGGGTAGAGTTGGATATAATCGTCTATTGAATGGGGTGGCTGGGCACGGAAATTTCGCGACGCCAAGAGAAAGAATGAGAAGGAGATCAGCTATACAGTTCATGGTTTCCCCATCGCGCTGCAGGTACTAAGTATTATTTTAGACATTGTTTTATTTTAATTCGATGCATCTATATATTGTCATGCCCAAGCAATGTCACGTGACAATGCTTTTCTGCTGCGACAGATATGGGCATTCGAGGCGATACCGAAAATTGGAGAACGGTTTGCTCAGCGGGTTGGGGAAGGATTGCCTCGGCTTCTACGTTGGACGGCTACAAAACAACCGCAACACCGTACATACGATGCGTTCTTCAAGAACACACAGGTACTCTTTCAGAACCTGCACTCGTATACATTTTAATTGCTAATGCACACAAATTACATGTTTCATTGCTACCATTTTCCTTTGGTTGCAGCTGCATGTGTATGCCACACTGCACCCCACTAAAGTCGAGCTTGCCCAACCATATATATCCACTCTCGTGCCGTATAAAGATCGTTCTGTGCCCACTTTGGACGACATTGCCCGAAACATGGTCACTCTACAGTTTGCCGCAGAGGCATTGGGCAGTGGACATAATGACCATTTGTCAATGGGGAAAATGACGAAGATGAGATGGGTGGAGGCTCGGACGAAGATGAGACTGGTGGAGATGTCGATGAAGACGAGTCCAGTGATGACGAGAGTGGAGACGGCGTCACTCAGCATTCACGCGACTGGCACGTGGCAATACGAACTTCCCACGAGAGTGGACCTTCGACATCTCGACGACAACGTGCCACTTCAAGCCTGACGAGAGAGGATGTCGAGGAATTGTTGTTGGATCAACGAACCCTCATGGAAATGTGCCTTTGGACCATTAAACTTGAAATCATGGAGCACGTGAGCGCTAAATTGAGGGGACAGACGGAGTTCATATCTACACTCGTGCCCTCAACTAGTACTAATGCCACAGCAGCCCCGCATGACATCCCCAACCGGGCTACAGATTCAGAACCTGCACTGCACAGTATGTGTGTTACTTGTTCACGAGTTACAATTACTAAGGGTAATGTGATTTCGTCAACAGTTTAGATGTGTTTCGCGACACGTGTAATGACTGCTTGTATGACATAGACACACATGGAGGAGCCATTAACCCAGAACCAAATGATCGTGACTGGACATTGCTTGGGGTGGGCCTCGAGGACACTGGTACGTGCATTGATTATGAGCAGTGTTATTCTTCTCATATGTATCCATGCTATATTTTGCATCCGTCTTCAACTCCTTCACGTCATTCCAAATATTCTAAAATAGGTGGTGGATGCCTCGACAGGTTACCGACTGGAGGAGACATCCACTCGTTCTCGCACGATGTGCACAACGATCCTGTACCGTCATCATTTTCACATCCAGGTACATGTAGAACTTTTGTACACACTACAACTACTAAGCATTGTTTTTGTTCTGTAGTATACAAACTAGAAATCGATCACATGAGACGTTAATATTGCAAATGTTGTTTTCAACCAGATGGAGGAGACATCGAGACCGAAGGTCCGTCGCCGAACGACCGGAGGGTCTGTTGCCTAGTCAGAGGCAGGATGTTCATGGTACGTATGTATCGCATGAGGAATTCAAAATATTTAAGATTCTAATCTTGTTTTATAGTATAGAAAATAGAAACCGATGACATGATTCGTCAACATTGCAAATATTGCTTTCAACCTGATCGAGGAGACATCGACCCCAAAGTGAAATGCCTGGATAACGAGGACGTTCCCTCAGAATTTCCCGTCATGGAGGCAGATGGTAAGTTTAGTACAACATTTAGGTTATACTGTGTTGAATATTTTTAATAGACTATAAGAATATTAAGTTGAGAACTAATGTTGAATATCTTCTCATGATTTTAATGCAGATGGTACAACAAAGTTGGATGATGCCATGGAGGAAACAACACTACCTACTTCTGATGCCGTGGTCCAACATGAAGGTAAGTCCCCAAAGAAGGATTCATGTTATTGATTTTAGGTACCCGAAGATTGTAATTACATATTTGTGGGCTATGTTATGTTTGTATAATTTTCCTTTTTCGATAACTAATTCAGTCCATACTACTTGTACATAGACGACGCCACTGACATACCGGTCGCGACCACCATACCTGTCGAAGGCAACGATGCAGTATACACGAAGAGGCGGCGATCGACACGTCTTCGCTTCCCTGCCTCATCTACGAGGACTCCATACACCAGGAAAATGAAAAAGAGAGTGAAGAATTAGTTTCGAAGAAATTTGTTTGATAGTATGATGAACAGAACTCGTTTTGCAACTTTTTGATGTACAGTGGATGTTGATGTATTTGTGATATGGCATCTGTTCAATTTACGTCTGTCGTCTTTAAGTCTGCCATTTATTTTGTGTTGCTACATTCATTACGTTTTTCATTTCTTATGTCAACTGTCATATCGATTCTACGTTGGGTCCATGCCTGTTTATTAATCTATCCTGGTTAATGGCACATTAATTTTTGGGTTTTAGTACATGTAAATTTATTAAATGGTGTCAAACATAGCGTCGCATATGGTAACGATGCATTTTCTGTACATTGATGCAAGTTGGCTCACATTTATGTTGAATCGATTATTTTATGGTCTACTTAGGTAACTATAGATTGTTCGAATTGTGACTCACTACGGACACGACAAATGTAGCGAGAAGAATAACTTATTACGTTATGGTAGATTATGAAAATAATGACAGCGAGAAGAATTTATTACGTATAAATAAATAAATTTGCACATTCATCTTATCAAATGTGCTAAATGCAATGGTAATTAACTCCTAATTACCATGTAAAGGTGAAAATAGTTACACTTCAAGTACTGTCAACATCACACCAATTGTCGTGTACATTTAAGTTTGACATTTCGGATTAGGTGATTGGCAAGTTGAGCATCAGAAATGTTGTATCAATCAAACCAGTTTAAATAGCAAGTCTACTTCTCATGTAACTAACACTTGAAAACTTGTACATGCAAGGGCAACCAATTGAAGTCCTCGATTTCTGCTTGGGATATTTGGAACCTATGGCTTCCTCCACTACGAGCAGCGACTCTGAGCTATTGAACATGCCGACGCTGATGCCCGGCTCGTCTCCGAACTACCCCCATCGTATTTTTGTCAGATGATGAGGAGGATATATGTAGAAATGGGTGGAGAGTTACTTCCCCTATTCCAATTACGTGTTATACAACGGGCTTGAATTTTGTACGTTTTGTTCGTGGAGCCCTTATTTATGTTAACATTGTGTTCATCCTTTTATGTTGCGCATACTTAGTAATGATCATTGATCAATTCGGAGGGCAACAGTAATTTTTTTTGCACTGTGCGTTCCAATTCACTTGCTGCGCTGTTCCAACTGTCGAGAACGATAGAGACCATACGTCGAGAACGACAGATGAAGTGTCAGAATGTGCTGCAAAATATTTAATGCCAACAAGTGCATGCAAGAATTGTGAGGAAAAAATAGTACATAATCCAAGTAAATGTTGGCTTTAATCATCAAATGTGTACAAAGTTGTAGTCAAATCGGTAAAATTGGTCTGTGCTAACTGTCGAGAACGATAGAGACAATCTGTCGGGAACGACATATGAACAGTCGGGTTTACATGTATAGTTACAATTTGTGATCTGTCCCAACTGTCGAGAATGATTGAAACAATCTGTCGAGGACGACGGATGAATTGTGGAATTGTCATCCAGAAATGAAGCCGTATTTTAGTAGTGAATGTGAAGATGGATACTACTTACTGCAAACGATAATGGATGTAGAATAAGAATTTAAGGCCGATATAGTAATGCCGGTGGAAACGATAACGCACGAACAAAAAGAGCAATTACATTTGCTAACCATAAAGTAAATAAAACAATGACATAACTTTATATTGTACAATACCATACGGGAACATATAACATACTACTTCAATGTTGAGAGAGATGAAGTATATTTGCGTCGGTTGTGTTCTGAACGGGTGCAAACATGTTGTCCGGTTATGACCAACTCTGCCACAACGAGTGCATTTCCTGAGTCGTGTGACAGACTCATATCTGGATCGCTTACATCGTGTGGGTGGTCTACCTGGAGGACGACGCACAACGGGTGGCAAAATAGGAGTACTTGTAATTTCGTTCGAAACAACCCAATCCACTTCCCGCGAAACGGGATATATTGCTTCGCTATAGGCACCCATCCAGTATTCCGATGTGTAGTAAGGGTAGCACAAATCGTATAATTACGTACCTCTCAAGCAAGCAGCACGAGTTGTATGAACACAAGGCATACGATTTAACTGGAACTTACGATATGTGCACGTGTTTTCGGAAAAGTCTACCATGTCCGTTTCATTGGATATTCCAACTGTGTTAAGCTGTCTGTCAATACATGAGCTTGAAGGCTAGTACCGGCATCGAATGTTGTCCGTAACTCACTCTCCATCCTTGACGACAGTACAGTACTACATGCGGTTGCGTGGGTTCAACGTTCATAAAACCACCTCTGCATAGTACTTCGAATGTGTTCAACCAAGCACGTGATCGGTAACGAACGGGCATGTCTTAACATTGAGTTTAGAGATTCTGCATTATTGTTTGTCATAATGTTGTACCACTGGCCAACGAATAGTGTTCATGACCAGAATAGAAAACTTGCTCGCTCCAAGTACACGTACGATCTTGCACTTACCCTACGAATCTGACCCATAAGTCTTTCGAACTCTTCGATCCGATATGTTGTAGCCGCTCATTTGAATATGAATATTGAACTCGCGTTGCTGTACCACTGTATTAAGTTTTTTTCCATATACCACATACAATAACCATGGTGAGACAATAGAAATAAGTGAGAAATGGCTTTTTGAATGCTGGTTTTCCTGTCCGAAATGAATACGAGTTCATCTGAACTGCCAATAAGATCTTTCAAGTTTGACAGAAACCACATCCAGGATTTATTTGTTTCTGCATCCACGATCCCCCATGCTAACGGATAAATCTGTTTGTTGGCATCTTGGACAGCTGTCAGTAGAAGAGTACCTTTGTATGCACCTTTCAAGTGACTATCGTCAACACAAATAACGAGCCTCAAGTACTGTATGCAACCACAAATGCTTGTACCGAAAGCTAGGAAGAAGTAATGGAACCTATTATTCGAGTCAACTTCGATGTGTGTAACCATCCCCGGGTTACACTCTCTTAGAACGTGACAGTATGAATATAGTTTTTGAAAACTATCCTCTGGTGTACCATGGAGCAAATGTAAAGCAGCCAACTTCTCCCTATGTGCTTTGCTGTAACTGATTTCAACACCAAACTCACGTTCCATGTCACATGCAATATCAGAAGGGTCGTACTTTCGGTATGGATTGTCCAACTTTCTCAAAATATGCTCAGCGATTACTGAACTAGTGGCATGTCGATTTGCATTGCAATGGAAATCTACGGTACAGTTGTGCACATTGTTGAATTTACGGATCATGGACACTACAGATTTTTTCACAGACGAAGCACATAACATCCACATGCAATTATCGTTAGCACATACAACAATTAACATTTTCATGCTTGACCTACTTACCTTAAATTGGAACTTGTCATGCAAAGCAAGTGCACGAATTCTAGAGTACAACTCTTTCTTGCTGAAGAATATTTGCCTTTCGGCAAGATCAGATGTATTCACTGTTGTAATCTATTCATATCTATCTGAAGTCTTGGAATGTGAAGACATTTGCTCATCAACGTCATCATTATTAGCAGCCTTTCTACCATGTGATGGGTTGTCCAAGTTCTCATCTGAAGGTTCAGTCCCAATATCACAAATTGGAGTTTCAGGTGCATTATTGTTTGATACCCTATCATGATGATTGAGCTCCTCATGTTGTACATTTTGGTCAACATCCGCTAGGGCAAATGAACGATCTGGACAATTTGTATCCCTCCCCACGCCGACACTTGGGAGCTCGGCTTCCGAAACAGTAACGCATAGGGCAATTTCATTATGAACTGATATGTACCATTTTAAGTCTTCATCTTAGCGTATTTCGGCCGGAGGTATATTGAAGTGCGGGACTTTGAACTTCAATTCAATTTCAGTCCAGGGATCAAGAATACGAAGTTTGTCCTTCAATTGTAGCACGAGTTCGGTTAGAGTAATACTTGTCGGCACTAAAATGGAAGTTGTTTTGTCCCCTCTCCACTTCGATTCTTCATCCACATGAACAAACCGTCCTCCTTACGATACGATGAATCTCAAATGATTACTCATACCAGAAACGTTAAGATTGCAACAGTAAAAATTCAGCATAATAAATATGTCTACATTTAATAATATGAATATGGAATTTTCAAATATTGAAATCCATGGAGTAGCGACGGTGAAACCAACGATGTGTTAACAAGTTTCAACTGTCAAATTCGACAGTTAAATTGTCTATCCCGACGTTCATAAATGTCGAGTTCGACAGTTCACGTGTCTAACCCGACAGTTTCAACATAACTGTTCCACCTGAGTTCGGTAGGAACTGTCGAGAAATTTGAAAAACATGTATTTCGTACATTTGAAGAAATTATTGAAAACATTAATGGTGATAATCATTTTTCAACTACCACATGAAAATACTTTCTCATTAATAAACAACTTAATGCTCTATTAAATATGGAATCCTTCATTTATGTAAAAGATAGATAGTTTTATGTTTCACAAATATTTTAAAAATCAAATAAATTAATGAATAATAGTTTCAAAAAATTTTCACATTTCATTTGATCATATTGTATCGAAACATTGAAGAAATAGTAATCTACAAGATAAAATTATAAACAATTTGTAATGACTAACCTCTCAAAATGGATGATGAATTCAATTGTAATGTGTTCTTGATCAATGAATGAAGAAGATGGAGAAGATGTTAGAGTTTGTTAATGGGAAGAAGAAAGTGTTGTTAGGGTTTGTTAATGGAAAATTCCCCTATTAATATTTCAAATTCTTTTATCTTTTTTTTTAAAGAAAACTATTATTACTCAATATATATATATATATATATATATATATATATATATATATATATATATATATACAGAAATGATCTAATGAGCATCGGTGCTCATTTTATCCTAAACACCAAAGAGTTGGCACATTAATTCATTGGTGGATTGGAACTCACAAAATCTTTATCCACCAATGAATTAATGTGCCAACTCATCGGTGCTTTGGATAAGATGAGCACCGGTGCTCATTAGATCATTTCTGTATATATATATATATATATATATATATATATATATATATATACAATTTTTATAATATTTAAAGTAAATCATCACATTACAACATTAATTACATTCAAATCAAACATTAAATGCTACTAAAAAGGTGGTATTAAGGATATTTTGAACATTTTGCACCAAAAAATTGACATTTTTGCTCACAAAAAGTGAAAGTGACAATTTTTTTTTGGATTTTCAAATTTAGTGACATTTTTGAAAATTTCCCATGTTTTTAATGCTTTATTGAGCATTAATAGAGAATTTTATCGTGAAAATAAAATTAGTTTTACATTTAATAATACATTGGTCAAGAAATCAGTAATTGATAGATTAGCCCGACATCTTAATTCCGATTTTGGTAGTATAGAATTTCACATCCATTGTGTTTGTCACATTTTTTATTTAATTGTAAATGATGAGCTAAAATTTAGAAAAAAAAATCACAAATATAAATTATAGATGGAAGTCAACTCAACTTATGGTCCATTCTCGTGAAGGCTATGGACACAGTATTATTACTTATTACAATTGCTGACACTCACATAGTCTAGAATTTTATTTACAAAAACATAATTGGCAATTTGTATTTCGGGTGAGGAAATTTTTGAAATTTTTGGACGTATACATTATCCCACTTGTACATTCGTCTCTCATTTTTATAATATTCCTAACAATTTCAGAACGTATAAAACATTACCTATTTTTCTAATATTGTATTATTGATGGAGGTTAAGTTTAAAAAACATTTGGAGGTATTGCCTATGTCGTTTCCTTAATCTTTAGTTCAAAACATATTACAAATGGAATTTCAAATACACTAAGCCCATGTTTGACAACCATTAAAAAGAAATTTTTTGGGAAAATGAGTTTCTGAATAGTATTTTTTTTTTTTTTTTGGAAAAATGTGTTATTAAAAAGTATGAAATTTTTTTGAATTTACATGAAAAAATTTTTATTATAAGAATGTGATTAAAAATAAGTTTGAGAAAAAGAGTTTTGTTTTGATGTTGTCAAACACATGCTAAATTTTGGATCTCTAGTTATTCATGGTTATTTATGTGAGATGTACGTCGAAAGGATTGATAACAATGTTCGACAGCTCCCCCATAGCAAAGGCTAGTCCGTCATCACAAGAAGTCGAAGATAACTATTTATCATTACAAAACTATGTTAGTTCTTGTAAAGTTAATTAATATTCTAGTACTTCTTCTTCGCTTACATGAGGTAAGAATATAGGTATAGGTAGAATACCATCAAAATTGACTAGATTTTTTGCTCATGACTGTTGACATTTGGTTAATTATAATCTTAAAATTTTGATTATAACAAACAAGTTAATCTTGTTTATTAGCAATTGAATTTAAAGTGATTATAGTCATCAAAACATTCAATGATAAATTGATCAATCGTTGTCAAAAGATCTTAAAAGATAAACGTCAAAAAAATATCAAGATCGAGAGATGAGGAACCAAATGTCAATGAAAGATTAAGATGAGAGGCTAAGAGCCAAATTTTGAAGCAAGATCAAAAACTAGATTACTCAGTTCAAATGTAAAGGTACTAATACTTTAATCTTTAGCAATGAATTATAAAAGTTCAAAAATTACTTTATGCACTAACGCTATTTTGATTATCACTTACATCAAATGTTTTGATTAAAAGTAAAATTCATTTTCAAAATGATGTTTGATTTTAGATCATATTTTTAAAACATCCTTTAAAACTAGTTAAAAATACCTTCCAAAAGGTTACATTTGTCAAAATATTCAAATCGGATCAAACGAGATCAAAACAGAAAAATCGGCTGAAACGGTCGGACGTCCGATCTGAGCACTCGGATATCCAGATCCCCAGAAAGTTTTCCAAAATCTTCCTCTATAAATTTGTAAAAGGCGAACATTCGGTTTGTCCATACGGACGTCTGGTTGATGCAACAATTACATTTTTGATCGTTAGATTTCATATGCGGACGTCCAATTGGTTGTCTGGTTCGACAGAGTACTTTGCTTTTTAAACTCTTAAATACCCTCACTCTTTCCATTGTTCGCAAGACTTTCAAAAGCATCGAAGTGGGATATATTTTGAGAGATTTTTTTAAGCTTACGATTGCATTCATTTCATTTATTTTTTCATATAAAAAACGATAAATGATTCAAACTCTTTAATCATCATCTTCATCAAAAATTTTCATATCTCCTTTTGCACTTAAATTATTTTTGTTACTTATAAAAAAGATATATATTTTGAAGAAGATTTTTGAACTTATATTACATATTCTTCTACTTCTTCATATTGAAAACTTTGATTAATTGAATCAAATTTGTAAAATCATCATATTCATCAAAGTTTCTCATCTCTTCTTTCGTACTTAATTTATTACAATCATTTATTAAAAGAGATATATATATATATATATATATATATATATTGAAAATATTTTTGAACTTACATTACATTTATTTTTTCTTCATTTTCTTATTGAAAAACTTTGATTGATTGATTTAAATTTCTAATTATCATATACATAAAAAAATTTCATCTAACACTTGAACTATCATTTTATTGCTGTTCATTGAAGTGTTAACCTCTTTTTGTACTTAATTCATTTGTATAATTTTTTAAGGGAGAGTTTTCATTGTAAAATTATTTACTCTAAACTTGTGGGTCGCGTTGAGATCCTGTGAAAGCTCAATAATATAAGGATCGGTGCTCTTTGTTGTAAGTCACGGTGTTGGTCGTAAAGTTCAATAATGTAGGTCATATTGAGATCCCCGTAAAGCTTAATATTGTATAAGGATCAGTGTTCCTTATTTGTAAGTCATCGAAAGCGTTGTAAATGGTTGGATTGTACCATAAGTTAATTAATATAGTAAAAAGGTCTTAGTCTTGCTGAAGAGCTTAGTTATTGAGAACGTGGATCATTGTTTTGGATCAAACCTCCACAATTATATCATTTGCATAATTTCTTCACTTTTACTTGTCGCTTTCATATTTGTGCTTATTATTTGAATTAATCTATATAGTCTTTATTTGATTGAATTTATATTAATTTTTCGAAAAAGTTTTAAAAACAAAATTTTTCCACTCTTTGTTAGTTATTCTTGAGCTATCAATTGGTGATCATTTTTAAAGATTTCACAATCTTGAGTAATGACTAACCACAATCTTCAAAACATTGATGCGCATTCCACAAATTGTCCTCCTTTTTTTATGGCACACATTATAATTATTTAAAAGTTAGGACGACGATTTATGTTCAACCTATAAATTATAATGTTTGGGAAGTCATTGAATTTGGTCCTTATATGCTTAAAAAGGTTATTAAAGATGATGGTAAACTTGATCAAATAATTTTTAAACCTATAGAAGAATATAATGAAGAGGATAAAAGAAAATTTTATTTAAATGTTAGAGCAAAAAATCTACTTTATTGTGTTTTAATAAGAGATGAATTTAATCGTATTAGTACATGTGATTCCGCATATGATATTTGACTTGCATTAAAAGTCACTCATGTTGGTACTAGTAAAGTGAAAGAAACAAAGATAAATCTCCTAATTAAAGATTTTGAAAATTTCTTCATGAAGCCAAATGAACCGATTATTGATATGATCATTCGTTTTACTGATATTGTTAATGGTCTTAAAGGATTTGATAAGAAATTTACTAACGGTGAACTTGTGAGCAAAATGATTAGGTCTCTCTCAGAGAATATTTATACACATTCACTGGAAGAGTTTTATGGAATATTGATGCTATATGAGTTAAATCACACCGAGACAAAAGAGAAAACAATGAAAAGTAAGAAAGGAAAATGTGCCAACTGTTGACCTATGATTAGCTCTACTTGTTTTGATTATAACAAACAATACATTTATGTTTCTAACATATCTAGTTTCTGAAGTTTTTCATGTATAATTCTTCCTAAGCACTCAAAGGTACAAATCATCATCCGTTGAAGAACAAACAATCAAAAGAGATTTGAAGAAATCAAGAACCTTGAAGAATTAGAATTTTTGAAGTTGCTTCGATTTATATGTAAAGGTATAACTCATCGATTTTAGCAAATGCATAAAACTCAAACCATTTCTTATAAATTCATCAATTGCATAAAAAATGTTTTTGATATAAAAATGATTTTGGAAAAAATGAATATTTTGATATAAAAAAAAAATTCCAAAACTTGTATACTTCGGTCGACCGAAATACACACCGGTCAACCGAAATAGGTTGCTTACCGTATTTACATGCATCGTCCGTATTTACATAAATTACCGGATTTCGCATCTCACCGGATTTGACACTGGTCAACCGAAGTATGTTTCGGTCGACCGATTTGACCGATCGAAGTATCAACTGAAACTCCAACAGTTTGATTTTACAACGGCTATATCACACTTTCGGTCGACCGAACTTACTCAACCGAAAGTGACTAATTGTGTCTTCTTTGTTCTATAAATATTCATCTCTTCTTGCATTCAATTCTACCAACCTACAAGAGATTTTTAGAGAGCTTATTTATTGAAAATCATTGAATTTACTTGATTCTACATTCTACTTCATTTATTACAAAGAGTTTCTTGATCAATCAAACATATTTCATCTAATTTATTAAGAACTTTATTTTGCAAAGAAATTTTCACAATCTCTTCTATTTTTCAATTCTTGATAAAAGTTTTCCTTGCCAACACTTATATTGAAGTGTAGATCTCTCTTCATACTTAACTTGTATTATTTGTTAATAGAGATCATAGGTTGAAAACTTTGATACAAACTATTTCATTATCTATCATTCATCAAAGTTTACAAGATCAACACTAGAGCTTTACTATTTGCTATCCATTGAAGTGTTATCCTAACTCTCTAAATACTTGACTTGATTATATCATTTATTAAGAGAGTTCTTTCAATTGTAAAATTATCATTTATACTTTAGTAGTTTCGAGAGTCTTGTGAAAACTCGATTGTTATTAAGGATAAGTGATCCTTGTTGAAAGTCGCTTAATGATAGGTGCTCATTGTTGTAAGTCATTTAAGGATAGGTGCTCCTTATTGTAAGTCACTTAAGGATAAGTGCTCCTTGTTGTAAGTCACTTAAGGATCGACACTCCTTATTTGTAAGTTACCATTAAGTGCATTTGATCTTACTCATGACGGAGAGCTTGGTAACAGGGATGTAGAACACATTGTGTATCGAACCCTATTAAATTCGTTTGTCATCTTTACATTATTGTGTTTTACTTTAAATTGCTATTTACATTGTGCTATTTCTACTTAAGTGACAATACTTGAATTAAGTTATCGAATTTGCATATTTACTTCTCTAATCACACTTTACATTCATATCTTGTGTATTGAATAGTTTTGATACTAATTGTCAAAAAAGTTTCAAAAATCAATTCACCCCCTTTTTGGTTAGTTATTCTTGGGTTATCACCAACTTGCTTTAAAATTTGTAATTGATTAAGGCATTCCATGCAAAAATATGAATGATTAAGAACTTGATGACCTAGTTTGTCTTACCAAAAATTGGAGGGGTTTTCACAACAATCGACGATTTTAAAAGAAAGAATGAAAAGAGCGAATAGAAGAGTGATAAGATTGTTTGCTATAATTGTGATAAATCCGATTACAAGATAACCAAATGTTCAAACAAAAAGAGATTTTTTTTTCAAAAAGAAATCACTTCAATCAACATGGGCTGAGAGTAATGATAATGACCATGAAGAAGATGATGAAAGTCAAAAGTAAATTACTAACATGTGTTTCATGACTATTGAAAACGAGGTAATTTCAAATGAAAATTGTTTATTGTCACACCCCATTCCTATAGTATACTAACTAGTGTGGGAAAACTGTCAGTGACTTGACCTCGACATCCACATTTACCTACATTTTTTTTAAATGAAGGCATCTCTAAAAGTATATCCGAAACTAAAGATTATAAAATCACAACCCGACATATTTATCCTGCGATTATAAAAGTATTTACATACTACTTCAAAGGTCATACAGGATCCCAAAATAGAATACAACTGGAGTCCACAAAATAACCCTACAGGTCTCATCCATGTACATAAAACTTCGGAATCCCCGTAAGAGCTCCACAGCCAGCCATATCTCCTAAGAAGTTCCATGCTCACCTACAATGCAAGAACTACATAAGACAATGCTTAGTAAGCAAGAATCATGCAAGTCATGAGTATGAGTGATAATAATATATGACACCATGCCATTTACTTTCAACAATATGCTAAAGACGTATCATGTTCAGATAGTCATCAAAGTCTACTCGAAATAATCTCATTTGAAATCTTTCATTGGGACCTTGACACACCTACTATGCACCGGATAGAGCTTTGTACGATATCAATATCAATAATCAATAGTCAAGTGGCCAATCTGACATCTACACCGGTGAGTGGATCATCCTCTTATGATCATTAGAGACCCATCCCCTAACTGCCCCTATGATCACCCAAGAAGTATCCCACCCAGCAGCGCAAATAATCAGAGTATCACAAAGGCACAATCGAATGGTCCGCCCTCCCGTGATTACCAAAGGCCCATATCCTATCCACATTTGTAATCAACCAGGAAGTATTACCCGTGGTGCCAAAACATATCACATAAGTATGCCTCACATGCCTCGATGCCCTAATAGTGGTCAATAAAACATTTTATAAGAAAACCTCAATTTTACAATCAGATTGTGCATGCTAGATTTTCAACAATGGGTGTATGTCGTGCATGCACATGAAAATGCTCGTGCGTAATATATTCAATGATCATAATCATTAAATGATACACAATAAGCTCCTTATCAAAGTTATGTAAATATTTCAACACTACCATACTACATTCTTGCACTGTAGTTGCAAATGGATTTTCACTTACCTTTTTGCTCTTGTGTGTGAGCGCTTCTACGATGTGTAAATCAATTCTCTTTCCCACTTAAAGTCAACAAATTACCAGTATGACCATCTAATATTAAACAAAATCCTAAATTTGATAAACTTAATGCACACATAATCCCGTGCTACGTCCATTCATGTTAGAATACTTTAGATAGCATTAACAATTCAAGTTACCGATTGCATTGTAAACTAGTCCCATAAATCACCATATTTCTCGAGTCCAATAATGAACATCAACATCATTCAATTGTTGTTTAACAACCTAGTACTCCTTAAAATCCATTTTCCAGGCCTAAGAGATAATTAATGGATATATAAAGGTTGAATCTAAGCTAAATACACAAATGGCCAGAATGTGTTTTCAGCTTTCCATTGCTGTCCAAGTATTTTTCCAATCCCTTTTCACCCCCTTAACGTTATCCAAAACTTCCCAAATTTTTACCACATTTATATAACATGTAGGTAAAGGTAATCATGCCATAGATTAGTCACAAATGAAGGATTTACAGCTTTGAAATCATTCCTTTTTCAAACACCAAATCAGACATCTTTCTCCTCATGACTGTTTTGAGTTTCACTTGAACAAGACTTTCAAAAATTGGATTCCAACATATTAAAGATCATTTCTAGACCTATAACTCTTATATGAGAACATTCAAATTGATACACATACATTCCTTTCAAGGTATAACATAAGATTAAAGGTTATATAACTAAAATCCAGCAACAATCACTTTCTGTCCTTATTAAGTTAGCTCAGGTTCTTGCAACCAATTACCCCGGTTTTGATCATCATTAAATCATCAAAACACCCCCAACCTGATCTTAAAGAAGTCCATAGGCTCAAGAGACTATAAAACCTTCAAAAATAATAAAGACAAACCTCAAAACAGTGAACAACTTCAGCTGTTCAAAATTCCAGATTTCTGTTTTTCTATCTTTCCTTTGCTTTCTTGCTTTCTCTTTCACTTGGGGATAACTTGAGGAAAAATTTGAGGTTAAGTGTCCTATTTAGGGGCTATATAAAGACTCTTGAGGGTTGAATTCGTGGTTGATACTTCTGCATGAAGAAATTGGTGGTTAAATGACAAGTATCTTCCAAGCATGATGTGTTTTCTTGCAGCCCTCCTTGACTCTTCCTTTCCCATATTTGGACCCTTATATGATTAATAAGACATATGTCTATCCAATATAAGGTGACAAGGCTTTATAAGACGTGCTAGCAGCCTTAAGGTTGAAGGAATTTGAGGTTAACTTGACAACTCACCCCATGCTAAGTAGGATGTGTCTTCTTCCAGTTACCTTCTGATCTTGTACCAATCCTTGGCTGGTTTGTATGAATTTTAGTGATGATAAGTTACACATTTGAAGTCTTAATGAAGTGGTAGATGTTGCTAATGCTTGAGGGTGAAGAAATCTACCATTACCAAGATAAATCAACAAGTAGGAGGTGGCTAAGCATGAGGTGTCCCTTGTAGTAGAAATCTGATTTCACCTCTATCCTTGTAGGTACAAATCAAGTGTCCTTAGCTTATTTTAATGTCTTTACAATCCATCCTACCTGCCCTAAGATCCCAAAATCTTTTATAGCTTTAATTCCTTAACCGTTCATTTAATCACTTACCCGATTGACACCCGATTATCGGTCGATTTTAACAATTTGCACCTCAACATTTATAACATCGTATAAAACCCATATTATGGTGGTAGTGATCATGTTCCTTCATGCTTCATGTCCTAAATAGGTAAATTACCCATCTAGGGTTTATGATGATCTCGATCAAGCGAACGGAAAGCTTAAAACTTTATCGATACTAATTCCGAATTTTCTAAAATTCCCATTGCTTAGCAAACCAATTTCCAATACCTAACTTAACCTAATTTTTCTACCATAACTCAATGTAAAACTCACCGCTTAGGTCGAGTAGTCGGAGACTAACACCATATAAAAGTCTTAGCACCTTGACTATCAACTGCATCGGTTAAAAGAAAGCAATCAGGAAATTTAATGCCATTGACATTATCAAGCATGAAATGCATGAATTATATTGGCCAAATGTAATGTGAAATTCGGGGTATTACATTTATATAATAAATCATCTGCTTCTTATGATGAAATTCTTGAGGAATTTGAGAAATTTGCTCTAGATCATTCTATTCTCAAAAAGAAAAATTCTTTATTGGAAAAAAAGGTAAATAAACTTTTGAAAACTCAAAATGATTTTGAAAAAGAAAAAGTCAATTATGATTCTTTAATTAAGAAGAACTACTCTTTACAAGAACAATTTTTAGATTTTATTCAAATTATTCACGAATTTACTTAAAACAAGAAAAATTTTGATCTAATGTTTGGTGAACAAAAATGTGTTTTTGATAAAAAAAAAAAAAAAAAAAAGAATTTGATATAAATCATTTTTGAAATGAAAGTCTCTTAAAAAATTATTTGTTAAACCTCTACTTTCCCTCTTTCAAATAATATATGTAGTTTTTGCAATAAAAATTGGCATATAGATTTTAATTGTTCAATCAAAAAGAGGTTGCATTTTGAAAGAAAACACAAGTGGATTTAAAAGTCCACAAACACTAACAATCAATGACCCAAAATCGTAGGGTGCAAATGAACAAAAAATGAATTATTTTTGTATATATCAATAAAAATAAAGAAGAAATATGTATGGATGGTGGATGCTCAAAGCACATGATCGAATATCAAACTTTATTGACAAGCTTTATAAAGAAGGATAGTGGTCATGATACTTTTGAAGATAATGCCAAAGAAAAAATCATTGACATTGGAATTATTGGTAATCATTCATCTTCATTTATTGAAAATATGCTCTTAGTAAATAACTTTAAACATAATCTACTTAGTATTAGCCAATTGAATGATAAAGGTAATCATATCAAATTTGATTCTTCTAAATACTTTATTGAGGATACTATATCAATAATGTTTATAGGAAGCCGAAATAAGGATGTTTATGCATAAACATCAAGTTTGAAAGTGAATAAAAAATGTTTATCAAGTTTAAAAAATGATACTTGATTATGGTATAGAAGATTAGGGCCCTGTTTGTTTCTGATTCTCAAATCAATTCTCAAATCAATTCTCATTTTCAACCACACATTCTTCAATAAAATAATATTTTCCATCACATCAATACTTTTTTCTTCTTTTTCAACCACACATTTCCCATCATATCACTATTCAAAATCAATTCTTCCCCCAAAAATCCCTACCAAACAGGCTCTAGATCATGTTTGTCCTATTTTCAAATATTTCAAAAAAAAAAATGTTTTGTTAAAAGTTTGCCAAATTTGAAATTGGAGAAAAATAATTTGTAATGCATGATAATTTGGAAAATAAATGAAGAGTTCTTTCAACACTCTTCAACTACAAAACCTTTACAACTTTTCCATATGGATTTTTTTGGACCATCTAGACTCTCAAGCATACATGGTAATCATTATGCATTCACCATTGTCGATAACTTTTAAAATTTACTTGGATCTTATTTTTGAACTTAAAAGATGAAGCATTGAATGTATTTAAACACTTTTGTAAAAAAAAAAAGGTTCAAAATGAAAAGGGGTTCATTATTACTACAATTTGGAGCGATCATGGTGGAGAATTTGATAATGTTGCATTTGATGATTTTTTGCAAAATTTTTGACTATGAACATAATTTCTCGGCTACTAGAATTGCTCAAATAAATTGTGTAATAGATATGAAGAATCACACATTGCAAGAAATAACTTAGACTATGAAAATGGTTTACCATAATATTTTTGGCCCGAAACCAATAATACTGCTTGCTATATTGTAAATAAAGTTTTGGTGAATCGAAAGAAAACGAAAATTCCATGTGCACTTTTAAACTATTATATGTGATATTGATTCAATGGCCTGTGATCAAGTCTCTTGGATATGTGACCTATTGACATTGATATGTTACCTATACAATATGAGCCATGACGTGTGAACTGTTACTTGTCTTGTAACATATGAACTAGGACCTTTAAAATTGAATCAGTGACTTGTTACTAGTGCACAAAGACATGTCACATTAGATCTGTGACTAGTTAATATTGATTTGTACCTATTGAAAATGATATGTGACTTATTTAATATGAACTATAGCCTGTGTAGTGTGGTCTGTGAATTGTAACTTTTGACCTGTGAATGTAAATCAGTGATCTGTGACTTGTGACCAATTTTCTTAGATATGTGGACATTGATCCGTTACCTATGTAATATGACATGTGACTTGTAGACATTAATGTGTTAACTATGCAATACGATTTCTGACCTGTGAACTGTTATCTGTGATCTGCAACATATGAACCACCTATTAACTTAAATATGTGACATGTTATCAGTGCACAAAGATATGTGACATATGATTTGTGACCTAATGACATTGATCTGTAGCTATATAATATGATATGTGATCTGTGAATTGTGACTTGTGAACATAAATAAATGATCTGTGACTAGTTCTATTTGATATGTGACATATGAACATTGATCTATGACCTATGTACAATGATTTGTGACCAATTCAAAAGTGGTAACTGTGGCCTGTGACATATCACAAGCACCAAGTACCATCACCAATTTCATATCAATAGGCCATTGTGCTTAGGTTCACCACCACCACCAACACCATTTGCAAACTACCAACACCCATCAACAAAAACCAATCCCAAAACTTCGGCTAAGATCTTATCATATCAGAGAAGGAAGAAACCACCACCATCACCTGCACCACCATTACCAATAACCACTAACAAAAATCACCTTAAAACTCCCAATAAATTGTAATTTGCAATCATAATGAATGCTAGTCTTAAATCTACACTATCCAAGTATAAAGAAGTAGGAAGGAAATCTCTACATCCCAATTCCCAATAAAGGGGGTTTTCCAAGAAACGATTAAAGAATCAATGTCATAAAGTTTATGATAAATGCAATAAGAAGTTTGAATAATAAATTTTTTAAACCAAACCAAATAGGGAAGACATGGGAGTGATGTGGGAAATAGGAACGAGTGAGATTGATCATTGAAGCAAATAATAAACTTTATCCTCTATGAGATGAAAGAAAGAGAGGGGGGAACGAGAGAAAGGTTATAGTTTAGTGAATGGTAGGTGTTGGGGTGAGATAAGTGAGGTGAGTTATTATTAATATATTTATTTAATACATATTAAATAACTAATTATAATCTGAATATGAAACTTAAAATTTGATTTATGAAATGTATACTTTAAAAACAATCCTAGATGTAATTTACACCTAAATTAATTGAAATAATACATAAATAAGGTGGTTACTATATACAATTTCATTTTTAAAAAATTAGTTTTAAACATTCAAAAAATTAGGTTGAAACTAAAATTAATTAATTAAATAAATAAATAAATAAAAATATTTTATTAATTAAACATATTAAAGTTACAATTAGATAATTTATAGTCACAATTACGCATGTCCAACTTATTTATCATCACAAATTATCAAATTAATTGGGTGGTCACAAATCACAAATTTTATAAGTCACAATTTATTTCCCGGTCACAACTTTTATAGATCACACTTTATTTATCGATCATAAATTATCAAATTAATAGATCATGTGCTATTTTTAGGCACAAATCACAAATTCTATAAATTACAAATTATCAAATTAATTGATCACAACTTAACAAATTATAAGTCAGGATTACAAATTTAGTTACAATCTCACATTTTTTTAGGTCAAGAATTTATTTATTGAATACAAATTATTGATTTTATCGATCAAATATTATTTATTGGTCATAATCACTTAAATAATTGATCACAAACACTATCTATCATATCCCAACCCCCACCACAACACTGGCACAACTGAACACCACGCCATCTTACCACACCACCACCGGCGATTCAACTCTGCCACGCTGCCGTTGCCACCACCAGCACCACCACCTCCACCAGCTGTCCTTCTCTACCACACCACAACCACCATTAAAAAATCTCAATGTTTTCAAAATCGATCCGGGCATCGACCCAGAGAAGGAAGAGGGTCGAGGGTTAAAAGATCGAACTGGATGACAAAATAAATACACAAATAAATTATAAAATATCATAACTATAATAGCTTTTTTAATTTTAGTTTACTAATACAAAGTAAATATAATCAATATTCGTTAATTAGATTTATTATGGTAATTTATTTTATAACCTCAAATACTAACAATTAATATGTCCAAAATAATTTATTTTGTTTAAATTAAAATTGTTTGTGATTATAATATTGTTGGAGGTTCTAATTTTTTAATGAAAATGATGAAGTAAACTATTAAAGACTTAGAATTTACAATTGAATAGTATCCCACATTGGAAAATTACTACAATATTGGAAGGAGAGTCTCTTTTAAAAAGGAGCTAGTATCCCACATTGGAAGATTACTAAAACATTGAAAGCAGAATCATCTTTAAAAAGGAGCCAAAGGAATGTCCATTTTCTAAAAAAGTTATTTTGGTCTTCTTTTGCAATAGGTGGCCCAATAAGACAGTTCAAATTTTTGGTCTTCTATTGTAATAGGTGACCCGATAAGATAGTTCAAATTTTTGTTAAAAAAAAAGAACCAGCTAAACCGGAAAAATCGTGGCCGGTTTTTGGCTAAACCGGCCGGGTTAACGGTTTCTTGGCCGGTTCACAGTTTTTTCCGGTTGAACCGGCTGGTCTGGTCCGGTTTTAACAACATTGAAAAATCTCCAAATCCGTCTCCAGCACCACTATCACCGCATGTATCAGCAATCACCACCACTTCCTCAAATTCATAATTTCCACTACCTCTACCACACTACAACCATCAATACCACTCCAAACAGATGAGATGAAAAATAAATCATATCACACAAACACAAATAGAGAAACCCAGATAAAAAGAAACCAGTGGCGTGCCAACACAAAAAGCAACACCACCACCATAGGTGAGCCGATGAGACATACGCAATGACGCTTGCCTACATCGCACTGCGCACAACAGTTGCTTGGCCCTCGTCTCCTTCGAGCGATAAACGAACGTTGTTGTTAGAGAGAGACTCCCACATGTGGTGGAGCTGAATCAGCAAGGAACAATAGGGCTCTCACCTGCGATGGGGCTGAATTCGCAAATAGCAACGAGCTGAACTAGCGGTGCTCACCTACGATGCTCCCACTTGGTGTCACGCAAGAAACAGCACTATCCCCATAGCCGCACCGACAAGAGCTCACATAACAGCACTCGCCCTCGTCATCGCGTCGTGCACATCAACTGTGTGGCGCTCGTCATTTGACAACGACAAGCGCTGCTATTAGAGAGAGTGTGAGATTCAGAGAGAAGGGAGAGAGACAAGAAGAAGGAAAAAATTTCGAGAGAGAGGTGGGGTGAATGGGGGTATGTTGATTAATTTTATTTTATAATATTATTATTATTAATATAAAAAAATGAATTATTACCCGAGTTTTGAAGAAAATAAAAAATTAAAATTTGATTTTTGAAATGAAAAGTTAAAAAACATTTGTAATTTTCGCTAAATTAATACCAACTTTTATTAGGTTGATAGTGTTGTTTGGGCTACTAGAGCCCAAATCACTATGTTTCTGCACAAAGCCAATTTGTTTCCAAATTGGCCAGCCATTATATTTGGGCTACAATAGCCCAAATTTAGGTCATCCATAAGCTGAAGACTTTGCGGCCTGCACAAAAGCCCAATAGTTTTCCGAATTTCTTCTCCTATATACATAACTCCCCCATATACTACACAAAGACAATCACGTATACCTCTTCTTATTGATTTCTTTTTTTCACCTCCATTTTTTCGTATACTTGATGCCTTCATGGTTAGTTTTGGAGTTCTCTCAACGTTAGTGAGAAAGTCAGAGAGAAAAGGGGTAAAGGCAAAGAAGGAAAATTCAGCAACAATTCGTTGTATTGAACAAGAATTTGATCCACAAAATTGAACTGATTTTTCATTTTTTGGGTGGTAAGATTAGATCTGTTCGCTGTTTTTCCCTTTCTGAAGGGGAAGAATTTTACTGGTAAGTTTCTGTGGAAAGTTTTTATTTATTTATTTATTTATTTTTGTTCACTATAGTTTCTTTTTGTTCATCTGGTGTTTGAATTTTTCTGTTTATTTTTTTTTGTTGATGTGAAGTTGATATTGTTTGTGTTTACAGAAATGAAGCGATTACGAGACGAGGTTTATGTGAACCCTCAATTTAAGCGGCCATTGGGTTCTTCGTCTTCTCGTGGAGAATCGTGAGCTCTTTACAATTTTTGTACATCTGGAATTGGTTTCTTTCTTGTGATTTATTATGTTCATCTCTGCGGTATCGTTTCATTTTTTCTCAGAAGTTGCGGTCTTTTGTTCGGAGACAAACTATGCTGCGTTGAATTTGAAAGTTAATTGGTTGGATTTAAATAATTTTGACTATCAGAACTAGTAGATAATTTTTTTGGTCTTGTACAGAAACTCTGTTAAGTCTCCTTCTCAGTAGCATTACGAAAGATGAAAATGGGTAGAGGAAGAATTAGGTTACACTATCTACTAGGGTTGCCGAGAGATTAATTATTTTACTTATCTATCTTTTTTGAGGTTGGGGGAGGGGGAGGGGGGTTGTGTGAGGGGCAGATATGGAAATAAAGTTTGGATCTTTAGATGTGGTGCTGCTCTGCTTTGGTTTGTATTATTATCAATTTGTTTTTTATTTTTATTATCATTTCACGGGAAGAGTGCAAGTAATAAACGTCTCGCAATTGTGCTTTGACTGTATTAAACGGACGTTTTACATTGAATCTGACAAGTAGTAGTGACAAAGTAATGACTTTTAGGAACAAACTTAGGAGCCAATGATGTCATTGATATGAGTACGATTTTTTCGGTGGGAGAGAGTACATGTCAATGGGTCTTATGTCTGTAGAGTAATGTAATGGCCGAGAGAAAGCATTTACTATCTAGAACATACTTCATTTCAGTGGACCTGTACAATCCTGTATAAATGTGAATTAGGGTTTCCAGAAAAAAGAAAAATATTTGAGAGCATATAGGAGAGAACCAATAATTAATTAGAGGGTGTCTGTGCAGTGCACGTATTGTCCAATGATAAATTAGTTGTCTCACTTTCTGGATTTTCGTTGTAACTGGTGTATTTTAACTTTCCTTGTAATAAAGGTATGGGCTGTCACAAGCCCCTGGCGGTGGCGGTGGCAGTGTTGGAGGAGGAGGTGTTGCTGTTGCTGGCGGCAGCGGTATACAAAAGCTTACAACCAATGATGCACTGACTTATTTGAAGGAAGTCAAGGATATGTTCCAAGATGAAAGAGAAAAATATGACAGGTTCCTCGACGTCATGAAAGATTTCAAGGGACAAAGGTAATCATTCTTCCTTGGTAAGATTAGGTCAGGCATATTACTATTGAATGGAGCACTTTTTAGGATCTTAATGTTAATTTGTTACTTTCAGAATTGATACAGCCGGTGTTATAACACGGGTGAAAGAGTTATTTAAGGGGCATCCTAATCTTATCCTTGGGTTCAATACATTCTTACCCAAGGGTTATGAAATCACCCTTACTGATGAGGAAGAGGCTCCAAAAAGGACTGTTGAGTTTGAAGAGGCTATAAGTTTTGTAAACAAGATTAAGGTGAAAATATCATATCACTTACACAGTAATAGATTTGAAATTTAGTTTCTAAATTGAATATAAATAACAATATCCTATCGGACTTTGTGCACCCGCAGAAACGATTCCAAAATGATGATCATGTTTATAAATCATTCCTTGACATCTTGAATATGTATCGGAAGGAACACAAGGGTATCACTGAGGTCTATCAAGAGGTATATGCATCTTATTGAAATGTTTTTGTGTTGAATAATATAAGCAGGCTTCTTAGAATTTGTGAATTTCTAGTTTTTACATTGTCTTCTTATTGATTTAGTTTTAAAATCCATATGCAGGTTGCAGCTCTTTTTGACAACCAGCCAGATCTTCTTGAGGAGTTCACTAGATTTTTGCCAGATTCTTCAGCTACAGCATCAGTATCAAATGCTTCTTTTGGACAACGTCCTTTCAATCATTACGAGGAGAGGAGCTCTGCAATGCCCACAACCAGGCCATCTCAAGTAGATAAGGTTACATTTTTTGTACACATGTTTTTCTTTATGTGGCTGTTTTATGATTTATTGCTTCTAAATGAGAGTCCTACAAAATTTAGCAACGTTTGCGGAGGGATAGGATTATAAGTCCCCATGTAGAATGTGATCTTAGTGTTGAGCGCCCAGATCTGGATGATGATAAAACAGTGATGAAGTTGCATAAGGAGCAGAGAAAGCGTGCTGAAAAGGAGAACAAGGATAAGAGATACTGTGATCAGGATGACAGGGAACCTGACAATGAAAACAATGGGGACACTAGCATTCATCGGCTTTCTGAGAAAAAGAAATCTTCCCGAAAGGTTGATGACTTTGGAGGGAATTCTAATTTGGCCCCCAATGACGATAAAGATGCATTTAAAAGTGAGTGACCAATGCCCCAATATTTTATGATAATTTAGAAAAATTGTTCAATTCAGTTATCAACTTTTTTTTTTGAAGATTAATAAGCTTGCAAACATACAAAAATACACAGTTATCAACTTGCATGTCCATATTTTGCAATGTAGAATCCGGGGATTTTTATTTGTATCTTTTTTCTGATTAGGAAATTAGATATAACTGAAAAATGTACAACTGCATCATTTATGCAATGAAATACTTTAACGACAGATCCCTAAACAAAAAGAGAGAAAATCCAAGAAATTATTCATCAGTTCAACTATACTTTTCAACATAATGTTTCAAGTACGAGAGGTTATCTTTTTGTTGTCTTTTTGTAGCCCTCAATAGCCCATATCATTATGGTTGACTTGTTAACGAGGCTTTCAAATTTTGTTGGATTGATCATTTCAGGCATGTACAGCCAAGAGTTCACCTTCTGTGAAAAAGTTAAGGAGAGGTTACGCAGTTCGGATGATTACCAGGCATTTCTGAAATGTCTTCATATTTACAGCACGGAAATAATCACAAGAAAAGAATTACAGAGTTTGGTGTGTATATCATCCATCTTTTATGAATTTTAACACTTTAGTAGAGCTTTTCGGGTATCAATAACTCTTATTTTATATCTTTATTCAGTTCATTTTTACCATAAACCATTTACTGTGCTCATATTCCCACAATTGTTTCACATAATAGTAGTGTATGCTTTAACTTGCATTTTTATTTTCTGTCGCCTCTCTATTAAATGGCGACATTTATCTTGCTTTAAGTTGTACCTCTGAAGTAGTTACATCACTGCTCTTCCTTTGCATATCTATTCATATTTATTCAGACTTTTTTTTTTATAAATTTGGTGGCAACAAGTAAATGCACTTCTTTACCTGTTACTAACATGATTTATTTTCAGGTTGCTGATTTACTTGGTAAATACCCCGATCTCATGGAGGGATTCAATGAATTTTTGGAACGCTGTGAGCGAATTGGTATTGCTGATATTCTGCTATGTGTTGAATTGTATTTTTTGATTTATTTGTTTCTAGTTCTGACTTGGAGTGAGTTTTGCAGATGGATTTCTTGCTGGTGTTATGGGCAAAAGTATGTAATTCTCCTTCTATTTGTTTACATGTTTACTTTATGGATATCATGTATTGTATTTATTTCTTGCGTTTCTGAGAGAAGTAACCATATCCACCGAAATAAATAGGAAAAAAAGAAAAATACGTAAGAAAATGTAAAAAAGGTATTCCTTGAGTTGAAAAAGTCAAATTTCATGGCATGCTGTAAGTTTCTGTTCACTTCTCTTGATGTGTATTCTAAGGAAGTTGTTCTATTAGCAGAATCATTATGGAATGAAGGACATTCTTCAAAGGCCTTTAAAGTTGAGGACAAAGATAAAGAACAAAAGCGTGAAGTAGACGGAGTTAAAGAAAAGGATAGATACAATTTGAAGTACTGGGGAAAGTCCGTTCAAGAGCTTGACCTTTCTAACTGTCAAAGTTGCACTCCCAGTTATCGGCTTCTTCCCGAGGATGTATTAATTTTTGTGTTATCTCTGCTCTTTATTCCGCTAATGTATTATATTTCTTGCCTAATAGTTTTGTTATTTATAAGGTGCAAGGTGCATTATGCATCTATATAATTTAAAAAATCACGTCTCTTGACATCTTTTTGTAAATTTGTCTATGCAGTATCCAATAACTTCAGCAAGCCAGAGGTCGGAGCTTGGTTCTCAAGTTTTAAATGATCATTGGGTATCCGTCACATCTGGTAGTGAGGATTACTCTTTTAAACACATGCGTAGAAACCAGTATGAAGAAAGCCTGTTTAGATGCGAAGATGACAGGTATGCCACCTTTCCAATTTTTAACTCTTGTTCCCCTGCCCTGTATGGTCTAGAGCTGGTCTTTGATTCCATGACCTTAGTAATGTAAAAAGAGGAAGTTGGACTCATCTGAACTCTCTTTCATACGCTGGATGACTCTTAAGTCTTTATCTTCTGGCATACATCATATGGAATGTGGAAAGAGATGAAACATTTTTTACTTAATTACATATTTATGTTTCAGAAGTGAATATCTACTGTTGGTTTTACCTCCTTATCCTTTGTCTCCATATTTGCTATTGTTTCCCAACTTGACGTGCTTGAGCTTTTTCTTTGTTCGTCGATTTTCTGTTGGATGTTTCAGATTCGAACTAGACATGTTGTTGGAGTCTGTGAGTTCGACTGTGAAGCATGCAGAGGAGCTCTTGAACAGTATCAATAATCATTCAATTGGTTCAGATGGTAACATACGTATTGAGGAGCATTTCACAGGTGTGTCATTATAGCATCACTGATGTATACTCGCACTGGAAAGCTATTTTTCCAAATCAGTCCTTTCATTCAATTAGACACATGTACGGACACGTGTGTTTTATTTTATTTTATTTTTACTGATAAATGATTTTTTTTCTTTTGGTTGTAGCTCTAAACTTGAGATGCATTGAACGTCTATATGGTGATCATGGGCTTGATGTGATGGAAATTTTGCGTAAAAATCCATCCCTTTCGTTATCTGTTATTCTAACCCGCCTTAAGCAGAAGCAAGAGGAATGGACTAAGTGTCGTTCAGATTTTAACATAGTTTGGGCTGATATTTACTCTAAGAACCATTACAAGTCTCTTGACCACCGCAGCTTCTATTTCAGGCAACAGGATTCAAAGAACTTGAGCACTAAATGTAAGTTGAGCATTTATGTTATATATAATCTCTTGTTGTATTTGGTGCTGTGAATTTGTTAAATTACTTTTTTCCTTTTTCGTCCAATCATTATAAAAATGCAATATGATAATGTTATCACTTGGGTGAAACATATATTTTTCTATTAAATGGTTGCATGGTCATGAGATGATTTCAAATTTAGCCTTTTGCATTCAGTGGAAAATTTGATGCGGTATTGGTGTGCATCAAGAAGTTAGTGAGAAACTAGGGTAAATGAAAATTTGCTTCCATTCATTTTGTGATTGATATTTCATGCTTTGTGTTTTTATCATCGGAACTTGTTAGGGCTGTTGTCTTTGTTATTGCTTCTTCATTGTCGCTGATTTCATTTACTGGGTCTTGATGACTCTAGTGTCACTGTCACTACCACTGCTACAATCTCATGGCTCATATCTCCAGTTGCATGCTATAATACGACTTAATGCCACAACCTCATGGCTCAGATCAACAGTTGCATGCTTTAATACGACTGTTAATACCACAATCTCATGGCTCAGATCACCAGGATAATTGTAGTTTCTTCCTGGGGAAATTTGCAGGAAGCATCTACATCTCCATTTGTCTCTTTTTAAATTTGGCCAAAAAAATGTTTGTTATTATCTTTTTAAATATGATTTCTCTGGAATAAACTGCCACCGCTTTTATTAATTGATACCAATGCTTTCTACACTTAGGGGTGTCAACGAGCCGAGTCGAAACTTGAAGTTCGGGCTCGGCTCGAGTAAAAATGGTTTGAACTTTTTTTGGCTCGAGCCGAGCTTTTGCTCGGCCAAAATATTTAGGCTCGACCCGAGCTTTCGGCTCGAGTCTTAGCGAGCCTAGCCAGCTCTTTTTTTTTAAAATTCGTTATAAATCTAAATTTTTTTTAATGAATTTCAAATTTGTGCAATTTATACGTATTATAAATAATAACTTAATATTAATGTATACAAAAAATACAGCTAAAATTAAAAAAACTTCAAAAAAAATTAAAAAATGGGGCTCGGCCCGAGCCTCGGCTTGGTCCCACCGAGCCATGAGCTGGCCCAGCTCGGGCTTTTTCCGGGTCGTGTCCAAGCCGTCAAGCCATTTTGCCATCCCTATCTACACTTATTGTTGCTAATGTCCCTGTAAATCATCTCGTCTGTGTAACATTTTAAGCATATGGGAATTGTGATTCCATCTCCCCTTATTGAAGACATGATTTGAATCGGGATCAAAGCTGAATTGGTTAATACTTATGAGTGCTTATTCTTAATAAAGTAAAAATTATTTGGAGACACCAAATGTTGCTCTCAATTGATCTGCTGGTTCTCATATCTATATTTTCACACATGGACAGCATTAGTTGCAGAGATCAAAGATGTTAAGGATAAAAAGCAGAAAGAGGATGACATAATTATCAGTATCTCTTCTGGAAGTAGACATTTCATCAGTCCAAATCTTGAATTTCAATTTGCTGATGTTGATGTTCATGAAGACGTGTATAAAATCATTAAGTATTCGTGTGAAGAGGTCTGCTCAACAAAAGAACAATTAAATAAGGTTCTGAGGTTCTGGACTTCTTTTCTTGAACCGATGCTGGGGGTTCATACCCGGCCTCATGGTACAGGGGTTACTGAAGATGATGGTGCCTCCAAGTGCCGAACTGCGAAAAATGCTTCGACAAACATAGTTGAAAGTGATGAAAGTCCCAGTGCAGATGCTACTACCATAAACTTAAAGCAACCGAAGCATATCTGCAATGGAGATCTAAATGCTTCAACTCAACAAGTAAATTCCAGCAAGACAGGCTTCACAAATGGGGGTGGTGTGCTGGCTAAAGCAGGTGGACTAACTGTGGGATCTGGTGAAAGATTAATCAACTGTGGCACAGCTGTTACAACAGGATCAGATTCTAATCATGGTATGCATGTAGGGGTAATGGTTATAGGTTGTATGTTATTGGTGATTTGTGAAGATAGGTTGGCATTTTTTGACATTTTTGTAGGGTGACTCATTATTGTATTGCCTAGATTATCTTCCATCTTTCTATTGATTGGTTATGATCTTACTTATTTGAGTCTTTTTTTTTGGGTTCAAAAAATCATGGATATATATTTTGAACTTCAAGGATGTGGTGCAAATCATTCGCGAGCTAGTAACAGCCCTACGGAGGAAGTTGTTGGAGCCAAGCCAAATATGGAAGATATTATGTCCTTGGAGGTATGCCTATGGTTGTAGCCTGTCATTTGGATCCCAAATATAATCTGAAAGATGCAACTTCTTATATGATATTTAGTCACAGCCAATCATTAGTTCCAAACTGTGGGTTAATAAAATCCATTAGATGAACCCATCAAACAAGAATTGAAAAAACTTTAATGTGTCATATTTGTTTGCTTGGGGAGTAGGGGTGGTTAAAGCACATTGGTTGTTTTTTTATCTTGATATATATTTTTTGAAACAGGATGGTGAAACATCAAGGTTGAATCAATCTGCAAATGGAGGGTTTGAAGAAGGCTCCAGACGTAATGGATATAATGAGGGTTCTGTTGATCCCTGTAAAAATGAGAAAGAAGAAGGCGAGCTATCACCAACTGGTGATTTTGAAGACAATTTTGCCACCTATACGGATGGCAGCTTACAAACCGCTCGTAATAAAAATCATGGAAATGACAACATAGAATATGTAGCAGGCTGCCATGTAGAGATTTCTCCTGATGCTGCGGGTGAAAATGATGCGGATGCTGATGACGAGGACAGTGGAAATGTCTCCGAGGCTGGCGAAGATGTTTCAGGCAGTGAGTCTGCTGCTGATGAGTGCTCCAGGGAAGAGCATGAAGAAGAGGAAGATGGAGAACATGATGGTAAAGCAGAGAGCGAAGGTGGGGCTGAAGTTTTGAATGAAGCTCACTGTGTTGAACGAGATAGTGTATTAGTGCCACAGTCTGATCATTTCCTACTGACTTGTAAACCTTTGTCAAAGTATGTGGCTTCTCCATTACTAAGCAATGAGGAAAAGGATCAACGTATATTTTATGGGAACGACACCTTTTATGTGCTTTTCAGGCTGCACCAGGTAAGGTTTCTGTGAACATTTGTTTTGTTCTTTCTCTTGGTTGATTTGATCGAAGTGGCAATGCTATCTGGCCCCAAATACCCTACTAAAAACCTTTTAAAAAAAAAATAACTCCTAATCTCTAGTTAGTAGTTAGAAATAGAGCATACATGTTGGTTCCAGGTTTACGCTTCTCATTTCTTTATCTTTATTTTACGTGATTTTATTCTTAATTCTTCCAGACACTATATGAGAGGATATTATCAGCTAAGGTGAACTCAGCGTCTGCTGAATCCAAATGGAGGAGCACAAAGGACACATGCTCTGACCCTTATGCAAGGTGATTAAAAAAAAGTTTATAATGAGTTCGGGAGTTATATTGGATTCTATTAATTCTAGATGAACATGTTAAATGCAGATTCATGAGTGCACTATTCAGTTTACTCGATGGATCTTCTGATAATGCAAAATTTGAGGACAATTGTCGATCACTACTTGGAAATCAGTCTTATGTGCTTTTTACATTGGATAAGCTGATTTATAAGTTGGTCAAACAGGTGACCTTCCTAAAAATTTGTTTTACCACCTTTGCGTTTCTTCTCTGCTTAAACGCGTATTTTTTGAATAATGTTTCTCTTTGTAGCTCCAAACCATTTCCAGTGACGAGTTGGACTGTAAGCTGCTCCAATTGTATGAATACGAACAATCTCGAAAACCTGAGAATTATATAGATTCGGTTTATTACGAGAATGTTAATATCCTTTTGAACCACGAGAATATATACCGGCTTGAATGTGTAGGTTTCCTAATACTTTGATTGATTCCTTCCAGTTATACATCACTATATGTGTATCATATTTGTTTGAAAAAGTGGTTCTAAGTTATTTTCATGCTTCTTGTAGACATCTTCCCCCACTTCTTTGTCTATCCAATTGATGGACGATGGAAATGAGAAGTCTGAAGCTGTTGCAGTTTCAGTGGACCCTAACTTTGCAAACTATCTCCATAATGATTATCTTCCAGTTGTTCCTGGACAAAAGGAGTCATCTCCGGTAATGCTGAAGAGGTATTGATTTTATTTGTCATCATCACATAATTAATAAATAAGTATTACCTGCTTATTGAAAATGAACGTAAAAAAACTGTATTTGAACTTAACAAACTTCTACTAGGAAGATGAAGCGTTTAAGTGTTATTTGTATGCTAGACATGTTTCTTGTACGTCATACAGTATAAGGTTAGTTTAATTTCATACCGATATGATAGACAATAGTAGATTTTTGGAATCGAATTGTGCTAAAACTACAACCTGTAATAGACTGCTGGATTATTTATTCTAATGAGACTTGGGCCTTTACCTCTTTATTCTACGACTAATATGATAGACACAGTATATACCCATGACTTAACTGATGCAAAGTATCTGCTTTTGATACTTGGTTTTCCTATGCAAATTATACTTGCCTTATAGACTCATAAGAGTCTCGTGGTACTCACTTCCTGGTTGTGCTAGATTGAAATAATTAGTACTGCTATTTGTTATCCATCAATTCTGAAATATCTTTGGTTTACATCACATCTGCATATTGTGTTTTGTTTGTTTATCAACTTCATTAATACTTTTGACGACGGACGCCCGCAATCAAACCCTATACTTGCGGAAGAGTTGAGAAGAAAGGGAAGGGAAAGAGAAAGGGGAAGAGAAGAGAATGAAGAGGGGAGAAGAGAAAGAGAAGAGAGACATGAAAGGAGAATTTAGAGTGGAAATATTGTTTCTCCAATTCATCGAAAGTCTATGCAATATAATGCATAATATTGTACATAAACCATGTTTAGGGGTTTTATCTAGTCTAATTTAAGAAGGAAACCAACCAAAGAAATAAAACCTAACATTAATCTTAATAGAAAATTACCTTTCAAAAAAAAATAATCTTAATAGAAAATTATAATTTCTTGAAATATATTTACTTTAACTTGGCCTATATGACATCTTCAAGAATTTTCATCATTCTCCTTGGTTCAGAGAACTCTACTCCTGCATGATAGAATGAGACAACATTTTCAAGGGGACAATCTTTGTCCCTAACCAAATTGCGATATTGAGCCCCCTGATGGAAACATAGTGTGCCTATCGTTTGAAGATTAGCTAACTCCAAAGAAATGGAAAGAGTATGAAGGACTAGTATAATGGACTCGAATAAACGATTGCAACATTAATGGCTTGGTTGTGCCCCGACAATGTAACAATCCTGCTATATTGAAACAAAAATTCTATTCTAGTGCAATAGTTAGTCAAATATAGGAGCATTAATTTTCTGTGATTTCAGGAAACTCTTTTCTTTGCATGTTTAGTATAGTGTGCTAGAGTTAGACAAACCATAACATAAATATCCCCATGCAAGTATTTGTGCCTACTGTGCGCATTAAAAGCGAGTTCATAATTATCATTATTTAAAATAATACTTCAAGATTAAAATGGTGAATATGGTCGATGGTCTGATGTCAATAGGAAAGGTCAAATATCAATTGTTTTGGAAAATATTGAAGCGACGTGAGAACATGAAACGGTAGTAGGAAAATCTAGGACAAAGTAGTGTGAAAGTCAAACCAAGGACTTGAGTGATAATGATTGGCACTAAGACAAGGGCATGTGGAACGTTTTGCACTAGTGACAGCTCTTTAGGTAATTCTTCAAGTAGGGCATGTTAATTTTGTCCAGTAAAGGTTTGATTGTGAGAGGCAGTGGGGGACCTATGAGACTTAAAAATTTTCGTCCTTACTATTAAAACATTCTATAGGATCTATAACAATAGTCTTATCTTCTTGGGTTGGAGAATCAAAATTAAGTCTTTTGGTTGGAATCTATTTTTGACGAGCTAAATCTATACCTTCCACTGAGTGGCAATGGTGTCAGGAAGATGGAAATGGAGTGGACACAAGAAGAACAATATAATAAATGAAGTTTGGCCTTCTAGTTACCAAGATTTATTTGCAAAGTTTATTAGGAAGACCAGTACGACACTAACTCTTAAGATGAGATTGTCGGGAATCAGGTGGTATGTGTGGTGTGTGCCTTGCCTGGGGTAGAAGTATTTTTCCGTGTGTAATACCCAAAGGTAAGCTTCGTCTAAGACTTAAGAGGGGGTACAAATTAATATCATGCTCGAGCTCAAGAAGTAAATTATTTACAAATCTAGAAGTTATGACATGAAGATTCGTTAATAATTGACGCACATTGCCTTTCGTATCAAAAATATAGATCTGAGTTCGAGAATAGGCAAGGGCATACTTGTTGCTTAATATTCTTTTCATCTCATTCTATCCCATAGAGTTATAGGACGTTGAAGTAGGTGATTAATGTTACGTATTACCGAATACCAATAGCTTTTGGCGGATCCAAAGTGTCAAACTAGCAAGACGAATACAATGAGAGTCGCTTATGTTGTGCAATTTAAAGAAGTTTTCAAGAGTCGGCATTAGGACCACCCAATTGTCACAATTGGAATATGGTTTCTTGCATAACATAATGGACTCTTTCAAACATTGTCCTTAGAATGAGAATAGTCGTATTGACGAGGGAAAGTTGAATGCTCGCTATGGTGGTATCCAGGTAAGGGCTTGATGTTCCTAAGAGCCATGGTTTAAAGAACCTAATTGAGGCCTGCTTCAGAGTGAGGCGAGCAAAAAATACCTCAATGTGCTGATTGTGAAGTCATTTTTTGGAAGCTCATCGTCTGTGAAGCAATTTTTGGAGGCCTACATCTTAGTTGTACGAGGCATTCATACCATTGCCTCAAGACTTGTGAGGCCCATTTTTTAATTCTTGAGACTTATTTACTTTGCTTTAGGTGTGGACCCACAAAACATGAAAAAATTAATTGACCCATTTTGGGAATTACCCACTCCTCGTATAAACGTTAAAAAATGTGTTTATCATATACTTTTAAAATAGGCCGATCTCCCACCCACTAAAATAATAGTTTCTTTTTTTTTTTTTATACTGAATAGATTTTTCTTTTGAATGTTTGCACAAATTGTTCCATTATGAATTTAAAGATTTTTTATGATTTGTTAAGAATTTATTTTGCATTTTAATAATATTTTGACATTTGTTTGTTTTACGGTGAGGCTTGCGCGTCACCTCACCTCACTTCTTGAAGGTAAAATGCCTCAGTAACCATCTTTTTACGCATTGCCTAACAGGCTTTGGATATGAGCTGTTCATTGTATTGACGAGGGAAGTGAATACGGTATAATGAAAATTACAATGCATAAATTATATGAACCCATATTGCATAAAATAGGAAAAAAAATTTAAAGATTAGGTCAAAAAAAAATTTGGTCTGTTTTTGAACATTACTATGCATAAACTGGTTTTATATAGGGTTTTACCTATTGTAATTTAAGTAGGAAACCAACAAAGGAAGTAAAACATATCTTTAGTCAAAATAGAAAATTATAATAATTTGAAATAAAATAACTCTAAACTTGAAAAACTTGAAAAGACAAAATATGTATCAGTATCATCTTTAAGATTTTCCACCAACTTTGGATGGACAATTTTTGGCAGCCAATTTAAGAAAATCTTTACAGTTTGGAGAATTTTCGGGTTGCTTTTACTAGAGTATATAACTGTTGTGCTGGTGCTAATTTCGCTACAAGAATCGATGACCTGATGAAATGAATTAGAAAGGAAGGAAGATTAATTAGCTAAATATTTTTCTCATGTTTCTGGCTGTACTTGTACTTTTTCCTTTTGTTCTGTTACTTATCTTGATCGACACAGAAACTGATTAGTTGCATCAATTTTGATTGATAAATGGGATGATTAATTTGTTCATATTTAATTACACATGCAGAAATATGCATAAATATGACAATCTCGATGGATCTTCTGCTGTATGTATGGCTGCCAAAAATGTTCTGTTGATTAATGGTTTGGAATGTAAGATGGCATCCAACTCATACAAGGTCCTCTCTCTCTCTCTCTCTCTCTCTCTCTCTCTCTCTCTCTCTCACACACACACACACACACACACACACACAGAGACAGAGAACATCCACTAAAATCCTATACTTGTGTCTTGTACTAATTTAATTTTGTTGATATTGGTCTTGCTTGTAGAATTTGTCCAGTCTGATTCTCATTGCTCGGAGCCATGAAATTATGTCTAAATTATGTGTCCCCTTTGGTTTAGGTTCCACTTTACTTGAAGTGGAATCTCCCAGATTAAGTGATGATCTATATCTTTCATGGAAAATTTTGCTTCTAATTACCAAATTTGCTTTCAGATCTCTTATGTCCTGGATACAGAGGACTTTTTTATTCGTTTGGGGAGGAGAAGAAACCAATTGGGAGACAGATCATCATGCAATAACCAGGCTAGGGTACTACGATTTCACCAATTTTTGACCACCTCTATATGATACAACTGGCTGTTTTGTGATGCCGTGACTATCAAGGTATTTATGCTCTCTTTATTGAGTTAGTTAAAAAATTAACAGCTTGTTTATTTATGCTTAAAAAGTTAAGTTTCACAATAATCAACTTTTTATTGGTTAAAGTGGAAACAAGTACTTAATTTACAGCAAATTAAGAACTGCTTTTAGAATAAGAGCCCATTTGGTAAAGAAAATCCAATTAAAATTGAAAATATTGGGTCCCATTCGTCTAATAAAAGTCAACAATAATTGCTAGTTTTTCAATTTTAATGCAATTTTAATCTCTACCGAACATGCCCTAAGTAACTTTTCTTAAAAAGGTAGAAATGTTAATTCTCCCTCATTAAAAGATTCAATTATTTACTTACTCTCTCTCTTCTTTTTCTCTTTGTTAGAGTGTTTCCGCTCGAAACATTACTGAGCCGTTCATTACTTCTCAACAAGCCCCAATAACCCCAAGGGATCAGAGTTGCTCGGGATTGTACTATCTTGTGAGCTTATCTCAATGGTATGTGCTCTATTCATGTGTATATAGCAGTGGCTCATAATCTCAATGGTAGAGTCGTGTTTGTTTGCTTATAGTGCTTTCATGGGCAAAAAATAGCCCTGCGCTGTTTTATTTGTAATATCTATTAGTCCGTATTTTCCCAGAAATGAAGTTTCTTGCCCTGGTTCTGCTATAGATTATGTGGAGATTGTGATGGGAAAGGGAATAATAGTATAGCAGAATGTTCAGACTTCAAAATTTCATCATGTTCAATTAGCTTTGTACACAGCTTAAATCCTGATTCATGTTTTTACTGGGTATATGTTTACTGGGTTTATTGTTCGGTAAAATCTTGCAAGCGTACGTGATTGTTGACGAGTAACACGTGATGAGCAACGTGTATTGTCCCAAGGGAACAAAATTCAATTTAAGTGTATTAGTGAAAATGAAATATTTTTGATTTTGCAATCATTCTAAATTAATGTAAACGAAAGCTTGTAAAATTCGATTTTGTATGTATATGGAATGAGCGTATTGGATTATGAATTCACATTATTATCTAGTTCAATTCTCAATTATGTTGTTAATTCTATTAATGCATTCTTGACAATTAATAAATCTATGGTAATTTTCTTTTTCAAAATAAATTAAATATATTCTAGTCATGACTCAAATTTATTCGTAGTCCGAATTCGAATGAATGGAAAGCATTCAATTTCACAATTATTTCAAAGATTGCGTATGTGATAAGCATTATTTCTAATATCCATTGCATGTATATTAATCAAGTAGTGTTTAAAATTTATTGTGAGTGTTTCAACACTAAAATAAGTGATTATATATTTAATTGGTGATCAGACAATTAAATAATGCAACGAATATACAAAATCCTACTTCCTATAAAAGAGCGGATCCCAATTGTCACTGTTCATCTCGTGTCGTCCAATTCACATTAATCCAGATTGAAACCGGTTTGTTACTGTTCACCACGTGATGCCGCGCACAGTTAGTTTACTGTTCATCTGGAAGGCTTTCTTGACTTGTGTTTTATATTTTCTTTCCATCTTATCTTCACTGATGAAATTTAACACGGGTCGACTGCATTTAATGAAAATATATTAGCTGGCCGTTGTTTTTTTTTCTTTTGTCATTTGTCACCATTTAGTTTACTGTTCATCTGTCATATATTTTATGACATACAAATAAAAATCGAATTGCCGACCATTGTTATCTCTATTTTATTTTTACTGATGAGGATGAAATTCAACACGGTGGACTGCATTTAATGAAACGATAGTAGGTGGCCCTTTTTTTTGTCATTTGGCACTATTCCGCATATCTCTTTCCATTTTATCTTCACTGATGAAATTCAACACGGGTCGACTGCATTTAATAAAAATATATTAGCTGGCCGTTGTTTTTTTTTTCTTTTGTCATTTGTCACCATTTATTTTACTGTTCATCTGTCATATATTTTATGACATACAAATAGAAATCGAATTGCCGACCTTTGTTATCTCCATTTTATTTTCACTGATGAAATTCAACACGGTGTACTGCATTTAATGAAACTATAGTAGGTGGCCCTTTTTTTTGTCATTTGGCACTATTCCGCTTGCTGTTCGCCGGCATAGCAAGTGGGATCCATATCTTCTGTATTTTCTTGACTCTCCATGTTGGACTTTATAACATACAAATAGAAATCCAATTCATTTACTGTTCATTGCCGACCTCGTTATCTCCATTTAATTTTCACTGATGATAATGAAATTCAACATCAATCAACGGTCCCACTTAAAATAGATCAATTGGCTTTTTTTTTCGCTTTTTCTTTTTGTCATTTGGCAGCATTTCTTTGACTGTTCAACTGTCATACTTTTTATGACCACCAACAGAAATTCACTTAATGTTCAAGTGGGATCCATATCTTCTGTATCAATTGGCTTTTTTTTCCTTTTTTTTTTCATTTGGCAGCATTTCGTTGACTGTTCAACTATCATACATTTTATGACCACCAACAGAAATCTAATTCACTTAATGTTCATTGCCGACATAGCAAGCGGATCCATATCTTCTGTATTTTCTATATAAGTATACAGGTAAAGGAAAAAAAATTGTCACCGATTTTGCACGCGTTTTCGATCCTTCTGCTACTGGCTGCACTCCTTGTGTTATAGGTTCGTTTTGTACATCTATTCTTCTCTTCCTCTTCGATTTAGTATTTAGTAAGAATTACTTCTTATCTGTTTTGTTTATGTTTTCAGTGTACCGATCAAAAATTTTAACAGAAGTATTACAAGCATTTGTCTGAGGTACCAATTTCATAACTATAGCATATAGGATTATTTGTTTGTTTATATTATTTCGCTTTCATTTATTCAGTTTTTACGATTTGTTGCGTACTATGTTCATTTTATAGTACGTTTAAATTATATTGTTTAATATTATAGTACTCTATTTGTACTGTATCGATTTTATTCTTAGTTCCTTTTGAAGTTGTATAGTTTACAAATTATATGTAATTAAATTTTGCACTTATCACATTAATTAGATTAGATTAAGTTTGTATCGTTAATAGGTTCTTGTAACTATAATATAAATTAATTATATTTCCAGATTTTATTTCCTATGCATGAATGGTGTAATGTCCTTACTAATATAATATAATATCGTTGAATTTTTTTAGTTCATAATTCTTACATTGGAGTTGAAATATTGAAGAATTGTTGCTCGTCATGTTATGGATATTTTGGAAACTTCTCATGAAGAAGATGTTATTGTAACATTAATACCATGTTCGAAAGTGGCAATGAGACACAAATATCATCAATTCGTCAACAGCGAAATCAACGAGAGAGAGACAGGCGAAGTAGATTAAAAAATAATTCCAGTAATTATCACAAAAGAAAAAATGACCCTTTATTAAATAATCATATGTTATCTGAAAATAATTTTTCCTTTGTTACTGAAACAAATGAGCCCATAGTCCACCAAAATTTCTATACTTCTTCAACTTCGAATCAAGAAACATCTCGTACTCTCAATTCTGAATATGAATTAGAAGATAGTATTCAAGGATTTCACATCCCATCTGCTGCATATGTGTTACCATTATCGACTTATTGTATACATTGTAATGCACGTAAATTTTATAGAGAAAGTAAAGGTTTTTGTTGTTCTGATGGAAAAAACTTTTTATATGTGACTCACCATTCGACTTATATAATTGTTTACTTCTAAAGAACATCATTGCATCGAATTTAAAAAATTTGTACGAGGGTATAATAATCATCTTGCTTTTACTTCATTTGGTTTAAAATACGATAAGAATTTGTTTAAGACATATAAAGGTATTTACACATTTAGAATTCAAGGTCAAGTACATCATTATATAAGTAATCTTATGCCAAATAATAATACGCCTTGTTATATGCAATTATATTTTTATGATACAGAAAATGAATTACAAAATCGAATGAATATTTCATCAAATTTTGTTGAATCTACTTTACTATTTTTACTTGAAATCTTGAAAAAAAATCCATATAGTAAATTTTTTAGATCTTTAATTGATATACCTAATTTGCATGACCATCAAATACAAATACGATGCGATCTTAGACTTGATCAAAGAGTTTTTAATATTCCTACAACATCTCAAGTAGCTGCTGTATGGGTCGAAAATGATAAGAATGCTAATATTCGTTCTCGTGATATCATCATATACGGCCATTCTAATGATTCACATAAAGTTCATTATTATTATGGATGTTATGATCCGTTACAATATCCATTACTTTTTCCATATGGAGAATCCGGTTGGCATGAAGGTATTGAGAAATATAAAAGTACGCATTTCCAATCTGAACATATGTCCACATTTAATGTTTTTCCTAACACAAATACTACTGCAGTTGAATTTATTGAAAAAGAGAATCAAGGTTAGTAAATATATTTCTTACCAAATTTATATGTTTTCGTTAATATATTTTTTACTTTATCAATGAATATTGAAGTTATTTTATTTTTTATTTTGTAGTACTTGGTCATGCAAAAACACGTACATAGATATCTTGTCGAGAATATTATTCATATAAACTGCAAATCAGGACTTCTGATAAGTCCGTATTACTTCATGCTGGTAGATTATTTCAACAATATGTTGTAGATATTTATGTTAAAATTGAAACTGCAAGATTAGATTATTTTCGTAATAATCAAAAACAAATTCGTGCTGAATTGTATCAAGGTATTGTAGATAGTGTTCAAAATAGAGAAACAAGAGGGTCTAAAGTTGGAAGGAAATTTGTTTTACCACAATCATTTACTTGTGGACCTCGTGATATGTTAAGAAGATATATGGATTGAATGGCTATTGTGCAACGTTACGAAAAACCAGATATATTTTTAACTATAACATGTAATCCAAATTGGCCTGAAATTAGACAAGAATTGCAAATGAATGACGAGGTTCAAAATCGACCTGATTTAGTTATCCGCATATTCAGATCAAAATTGGAAGAATTAAAACAAGATTTATACAAAAAAAAAAAATTTAGGTCCTGTTATTGCACATATATATGTAATCGAATTTCAAAAAAGAGGCCTTCCTCATGCACATATGTTATTAATATTTAACTATGGAAATAAAATCACGTGTGTTCAAGATGTTGATAAAATAGTATCATGTGAAATTCCTGACAAAAATAAATATCCTCATCTTCATTCTGTTATTGCTAAACATAATATGCATGGTCCTTGTGGAAATTTAAATACAAAAAATGTATGTATGGAAGCAAATAAAGGTTGTAAAAATAAATATCCTAGAGATTTTTGTAAAAATACTATATTTGGTCAAAATTCTTATCCTTTATATAAACGTCGTAATACCAATTCGTATATTAAGGTTTGAGGCCAAATGTTAAACAATCAATGGGTTGTACCATATAATCCATATTTAAGTGTTAAATTTGATTGTCATATTAATGTTGAAGTATGTTCTTCTATTAAAGCTGCAAAATATTTGTACAAATATGTTTATAAAGGACATGACCGTATTAATTTCTCAGTTCTTACACATGAAACAGAGAAAAATGTTGATGAAATTAGTGCTTATCAATCTGCTAGATGGATATCTCCACCTGAAGCTATGTGGAGGATTTTTTCCTTTAATCTATCCGAAATGTGTCCAACCATTTATTCTTTACAATTTCATATTGAAAATCATCAACAAGTAACATATAATAATGAAGATAATTTATCTACTATTGTTGAGAATGAAAATACAAGAAAAACAATGTTGACAGAATTCTTTCGAATGAACAAGGTAAATGATTTTGCACGTACACTTTTGCATCGTGATTTCCCAACATATTTTGTTTGGAATGCACATAAGAAAATTTGGACTCGTAGAAAAAAACAAATTGTTATTGGACGAATTGTTACAGTAAACCCTTCTGAAGGAGAACGTTATTTTCTTCGTATTCTTATGAATCATATTCGAGATTCTATATCATTTGAAGATTTACGAACTTCACATGGAGTTACTGTTAGTACATATCGAGAAGCAGTACTTCTACATGGTTTATTAAATGGAGATAATTATTGTGAAGAATGTTTATCTGAAACTATTATTTATGAAATGCCTACTTCTTTAAGACGTCTTTTTGCTACACTTCTTATTCTCTGCAATCCTAATAATCCAAAGTTATTGTGGAACAAATTCAAATCTTATATGATTGATGATTATGTACATAAAAATATTTCTCCACATATTGCTGAATTACATGCTTTAGAAGATATCAACTGTATTTTAGAATCTGGAGGTAAAAATATAAACGACTACGAAATGGTGCCATTTAATATAAATATAAACGAAAATGATAAATTGAAAAGAATGGTTGATGATGAAACAACAAATTTGAATATTAATGAAGATTGTATTTATGAAACAAATTTAAATAACAAACAACAAATTGCATATAATATAATTATTGAACGAGTAGCAACAGGATCAGGTGGTGCTTTCTTCATTGATGGACCAGGCGGCACAGGTAAAACATATTTATATAAAGCATTGTTACATAATGTACGGTCTCAAAATTTAATTGCTTTAGCAACTGCGTCTTCTGGAGTAGCTGCATCCCTTTTACCGGGAGGTCGAACTGCTCATTCAAGGTTTAAAATTCCTTTAGAAATATTTGGTGAAATAAGTTGTTCTGTTAGCAAACAATCTGCTTTAGGAATTTTGTTGAAAATGTGTAAATTTATCATTTGGGATGAAGCCCCCAAGGTCAATCGAGGTGCTATTGAAGCTGTAGATAAAATGTTAAAAGATGTTAACGATTCTAATTTGCTTTTCGGTGGTAAAGTAATGGTCCTTGGAGGAGATTTTCGACAAGTTCTACCAGTAGTATCAAAAGGAAAAAAGGAAGATATAATACATGCTAGTTTAGTATTCTCTTATCTATGGCCTTTATTGACACATCTACAATTAGTTGAAAATATGAGAGCAAAGTTTGATCCTACTTTTTGTGATTACTTATTAAGAATTGGAAATGGAACCGAGCAACAGCATTCTTGTAATTGCATTCAACTTCCAAATGAAATAATTATACCATTCCAAGATGAAATAACATCTTTAAAACTTTTAATCCATAACGTTTTTCCAAATATAGAAAAATATGCTGACAATTTACATACGATGACAAATCGAGTTATTCTTACACCTCGAAATGATTGTGTTGATCATATTAATAAAATCTTATTGGAACAAATCCCTGAAGAAATTTTTACGTACTATAGTTTCGATGAAGTAATCGATCAATCAGAACATAACTTGCAAGAAGATTTTTTAAATAGTTTAATTTCAAATGGTATTCCACCACATGAATTGAATCTTAAAGTGAACTGTCCTGTAATATTGTTACGAAATATTAATCCTTCCGAAGGACTATGCAATGGAACACGACTTACTTGTCGAACATTTAAAAAAAATGTAATTCTTGCTGAAATTACATATGGCGAATATTGTGGCAAATATGTATTTTTACCAAGAATTCCTTTTATACCACTTCAAAGTGATCATACTTCAATTCCATTTAAAAGAACTCAATTTCCAATTCGACCATGTTTTGCAATGACGATAAATAAAGCACAAGGACAAACACTTGATTTTGTTGGTTTATATCTTCCTGAACCAGTTTTTTGTCATGGACAACTTTATGTAGCCTTATCAAGAGCTAAAACAAGCAAGTGTTTAAAAGTTCTACTTAACCCATCAATTAGTGAAAAGTTGCATATGACATGCACCAAAAATATAGTATATAAGGAAATTCTTTGAAAGTACATTAATAAAAAACATCATTCGCCTATTACAGGTTTACCAGGTACATCAAAAATTTTATTTTTATATTTTCATACTCCTATTATTTACTGTTTATTTTTAGCCATTACATTTTGTTCCACTACCTTCGTATTTTATATTTTCTGATTTTTTATATACAGATGTAACAAACGGATAGATTGAGTTCTTAACTTTGCAGTTTCACCACAAGGTACATGTTAATATTTTTTCCCCTTTTTCTTTTGTTAAATATTTCTTTTTGTATATAATAATTGTTACAATTTACTTTAAATAGTATAAACCATGTAGTTCTAATTTTATTGTAATTACTTTTTCTATCAACCTAATTCTATTCCTACCAAATTCATTCTTTGGTAAATAAGTTCTTATTTGTCACAATAAAGCAGGAAAAAAATTGAATAATTTAGTTTTTTTATTAGGATATTATATATACTTAAGTTTTTGCATATCTCTTTCTCATGACAATTTTTCTTTCCAATCAAATAAAATATGTAATCAAATGTACAACACTTTATTACCCCGCCCATATATTTCTTATTTTACTAAATATCTAGGGACGTGTGTTTTCTACTAAATGGATAACATTTACAACTCATCTTCTTCAAATACGTATTCCTTCCGACACGTAGCTACATTGAAACTTGAAAATTTTATCTTTATCATCTTAATCTCAAAAACTTTTAAACTTATTATAGACTCGAATTAATAAATTATTTATTTACATCAAAATATCTATTCGATTTTCTATATCTTCTATAAATACTCACTTTATACTTCAGAGTTGAAACATCAAACAAAAAGCATATATTACACCTCTGTCAAACATGGCTACACACTATAAACTTATTCCACAAATTGCAATTTCTGAAACTAATTGGTCCGCAAAAGTGGTCATCACCGGAAAGCAATCACCAAAGACTGCTCGTAATTCCAGTACTAGATATCAAACCGTTCTTCTTATGGATTTAGAGGTACATAAGTTATAACAGTTACATGACTTTTTAGTTTTAATTAATATGCATGTATACTTTGTAAACACTTCCATATTTTTTGTTATACAGGGTAACGAGGTTACAGCTACGTTGTATGATACAAATATTACTGCGCTTAATGATCAGCTCCAATTAGGGAAAACATATATTATTTCAAATGCAACCGTAAAAGAGAACAGAAGTCAGTTTAAAACTTTGCCTGATAAAAAAATCTGGACAATAACAGGGAGGACAAAAATTGAAGAATTGCACGAGAACAACTTGAACTTCATTTTCTTACAATACCAACTTACTCCATTTCATGAGTTAGAACAACATATGGATAAAAACAGTAACATCAGTAAAATTCCTATCAAATATTTTACCGTTATAAATATGTTTTTCAAATATATTACATACAAAATAAATGAAATTATAAAAATTTTTTTTTTACAGGTGCTGTAGGTATAACTGTAGATGTTAGACAGAAAAGAATCATCCAAACCCATTTTGGTACAGAAGCTACTCTTCAAGATATCACGTTAATAGATAAAGAATTTCAAACTGTGATGTTAACCCTATGGGACAGTTTTGTTGAACGAGAATGTGTTACGACATCGCAAACTTGGCTAACAGACCAGTTATATGGGCTACTAACCTTAAGGTCTCTTCGTTCAATGGTATAAATACTAATCCAAAGTTTTCCTCGTCCAAATTCATTTACAGTATTTAGAAAATGAATCACTGATTTACTGAATATTTTTTCTTCACTTTTACAGGTATTACTTTATCAACCAAAGCCAATAGTACCTTCTTCATCAATTCTGACCTACCGACCATTGCAGACTACAAAAACTGGTACTTAAAATAACAAAAAAACATAAATACAAATTACAGTTATGATTTTTATAACTACATTTATATTTACTTCTTACAGGGTTGAAACTAATAAAGAAGTTCTTGACACACTTACACAAAATAAGCATTCTGTTCCTGTCAGCCCACTGAAAGTATTACCTCCAACCGATGAGGAATTCACACCAATTGCTGAGTTACTGAGAGTCCATCCAGAGGTAGTTTCTAACCCATTTCATTTAATATAGTTCTATATTTTATAAGTACACATCACTGTTTTTGACACCTACTCAAACATTAATATTTTCTTTTTTTTTACAGAAAAAGTTCTATTGGGTAAAGGCAAGTTGGAAGATCACTTCAACAAATCAAAAGTTTTGGTACATGTCTTGTGATAACTGCAACAAATTATCGAACGCAGACTTTGAAGAAGTTCACAAATGCCGATTCTATAAAAGTGAACATGCAAAAGCTATTCCAAGGTAATTTACACTATTCAACATATAACCAAATATTTACGTAATGCTACAACATAGTTCAAAACTTACATAATATATATTTTCCAAATAATTCATTTTCAGAGCAAATGCTTTCGTGCACATACAAGACAAATCTAGATCGTTAAATGCAAGCATCATAGGAAACGCCACAGAAACATTATTACAGACTACTGGTAATGCCATAATGATCCATTTCAAAGAGGTAAAATTAAAGTTCTAACGTGCGTAAATATTATTTTGTTTACACTTAAATATTTGCTATTCAAACATATTTATTCTATTACAGGAACCAGATGCAGCCATCAACAATTTCATGAACACTGAAAGTGAAGAAGATTTACTATTTTATATCAAAGTGGCACAAAAGTGGCAAAACCCTACTGAATCCCATTTTGAAATTATCTCTGCATTTAACTCCTCAGGGACAATCATTGAAAATCAAACTGAAACAAATCCTTTGGCTAACACTGTGAGCAATTCAGCTGACTCAGACATAAACATAAGCAGCAAATCCACAAAAACGAAAGGAAACACATGTAGCTCAACTACTGAACTGTTCGGAAATACACAGGAAATAATTACAACAAATCCAAAGAGGTCTCTCTTCCGATCAGATAACACTGTTCAAACAGATACGAAGCCACAAAAGAAAGCTCACAAAGGTTCTCAAATAAGTGATGCAGCAATCTCTCTACGCTCAAAAACAAAAATGGAATGAAGTTTACTTTTCGTTTTGTAGAAAGACAACCTCACCTGATATGTGCCATGTATAAAACTTCAATGCAGAAGTTTTCCAGTTAAAAATAAGTTATCGCTTTTGACGCTAATAGGTGAAGAGGTTGTTTTGGGGTTTTTTTTTTTCTTGAATGTAAAAATTATAAGGCACGTTATCGGCCGCTATGGGAGCCTCTTTTGTATACATACTATCACGACTGTATATATACTTTCGAACTTCTGTGCCTTCATAAGTTATTAATTTCGTATATTTAAACTTAAACTGTATACATTTCAAGTGATTTCATAATTGTTTTTCTTAAAAATAATACAACTTTACGTAATCAATACAATTTTTTTTTGTTCTGTCTATACTATCTTTTTATACATTACAACAATTTACTACTGCATGCATAATTTGTAAATATAGAATTTCATTTAAAAGTCATTTCAGATTATATTTATCCTTTATTATATATAAATCCATACTGGATTCAATTAACATTTATATAAGAGTTTTATATTTTTAAAATTAAACGCATGCATGCACGAAGAAACCCGAATTCCGTCGCGGAGAGAGAAGGTTTTTTCCAAAAAAAAAATAGTTTCAAAAATCTATCAAAACTCCCCTTTGCGCGAACGGGTAGCATCGGAAAAAATATTTTTTCCCGCAATTGTTTAAAAAAAACAAACAAACAATTCCCCGTTCGTTCGCGGACGGGAAAGCAGTTTTCCCCGTGATAGTGAATTGAATTCCCCGTGCGCGCACGGCAGAGTCCATCTCCCCATCCGCGCACGGGGGGTATTGAACTCCCCGTGCTTGCACGGGGAGAGTCCATCTCCCCCTGCGCGCACGGGGAGTATTGATCTCCCCGTGCGTGCATCTCCCCGTGCTTGCACGGGGAGATTTACTCGGGATTTTTTTTTTTTAAAACAACAGTTATAATATTTTTTCAGAAAAAATATATACTCCTATAATTATACTACTACCTAAATATACATTATTTAATATCTTTTGAATTCGCGTACAGGACACATCAATTTTTTTTTTAAACTTCCCATTTTAAAACTACAATTTACTAATATATACTCCCTACTATAATAATACTTATAATACTACCTAAATATACATTATTTAATATATTTTAAACTCTCCGTCCCCGCAAAAATTTTTTTTTTTAAAAAAAACAATTATATTAATTTTACTTCCAATTTTAAAACTACATGAAAAAATATATATTCCTAACCTTCAAAATTCCTTTGAACTTTACAATAAATTTTAAATTCTATAATCAATAGAAAAAAAATCATATAATAATATTAATAATAATACCATCAACTTCCACCTACCCACTCCTCACCTACCACTTCTCACCTACCACTTCATTAACCCAACATACCTACACACAAATACCACAAATACTTCAACTCATACATTCAACCAAATACTCACACGATAATCAGCAAAGGTTATAATTTTATCTTCCCAAATACACAAATTCAACACTCACATTCCAACTTCCTGCTACAACAAAAAGGTAATTTTATCTAGCAAACCAACTTATTGTAATTTTATTCGCAATATTTGATTAGATTATTATTTAATTTAATTTTCTAATTTACTTCGTGCTTATTTATGGAAGATTTTGAATTGTACAATAATAAAAAGAAAGTATACGATAAGACCTTAATTACTCATGCACAAATTAAAATGAAGCAGTTGAAAGTTGAAAATCAACAAAATGAGAAGTTGAACTAACAATAAAGTAGGTGAAGCATATTACTTATTTATTTATCATTATAGTTTTTACATTAGATTCACTGTCTTAATCTTGAGCAGTACAAAGGAATTAAATAGTGAGATTATAGTGTCACCAATATCTTAGTTTTTCAAGAATATATATTGAGAACGGATGTTTATTAGATGAAACATAGATATGTTGGTTTTTATTTTTGAGGATTAATTCTCTATACCTTAAATTTAACTTAAACATTTTAATTTTTGACAAGAATGTTTTGTAATGTAAGTTATTATTTATTAATTATCTAAAAATTTTTGAGACAGAATCTCTTTTGTTTTGTAATGTAACTAATTATTTATTAATTGTGTAGGAATTCTTTGTACATAATATTTTCTAATTTAAATTATTATTCATTAATTATGTGGGGATATTTGAAACAGAATCTTTTGTTTTGTACTATAACTTATTATTTATTAATTGTGTAGGCATTCTTTCGACATAATATTTTATAATTTAAATTATTATTTATTAATTGTGTGGGACCTAAATTTCACGTGGATTAATGATTTAATGTATAAATTCATTCACTTTATTACTTCTTTTATAACATTTATGTAACATTTTTATGCAATATCTTTTTCCCGTAATATTTTAATCAATTGGTCCACCATAGGCAAACGTGGTTTTGATGTCAATTATTCCTTCTCTTTCTTTACCCTTTTTTTCCACTTTCTAATTAACAATGATAAAGTTAACATATTTATCTAATGATTTCTTTATACAGATGTCTTTGGAATATATCATTCCTCCAAACCAATGGTATTCTGCTGGCATTACTCAATATTCCAATCATGAGTATCTCAGGAATTTTTTTGAGTTCATCAATGAAGAACAACAAGCTGAGATAATGGGTGGTAACTTTCATGCATTTATATGCAGTGTTTTTTATAGATCTGAAGAACAACAACAGTTTAGTGGTAAACTGGTTCATGAGTTTATAATACGCCTTGTGAATTGTGGAAAAAATAATGAAATCTGGGTGAAATTAAATGATCAACTGGCCCGCTTTAGTATGCTTGAATTTTGTCTTATAACAGGATTACCATGTCATGATATACCTATAGAATGTGAATTTACTAACAATCGACTTAGAAATCAGTACTTCAATGGTATTAACAGAATCAAAATGACAATGCTATCTGAAACATTTCGCCTTTGTCAAAACGAAGATGATAAATTCAAACTTGGTCTAGTGATGTTCGTAGAATGTGTTTTAAAACCTACGGGAAAATGTATTGACCAAAAAACTTTATCTATGGTTGAAAACATTCATACCTTCCTTGTATATCCATGGGGTCGACAAGCATATGTTGTTCTACTAAGGTCTTTACAAGCATCACATGTAGAAAGGGTACAGAGAATGCATCAAAATGAACAACTCGAATCCAAATATTCATTACATGGATATCCACTTGCATTCCAGGTACTATTCTTTTATTATATTGTTTTTCCTATTTTATATATAATTTTATTCACTGATTTATAACTTTATATATCTAATATATATTTCCATTTATGTAAGTACTGGATATATGAAGCATTTCCACGGATTGGCCAAAAATTTGGACAAATTTCTAGAAGTAGAACAATACACATACCAAGGATGTACAAATGGAGGCCGCATAAAGTATTAATGTAAAATTCAATTAAACATTTTTTGTCAACCCATGAGGTATTCTACGTAATCATTACATTCCTTATCATTTTGTTATATACACATACTTACTTTTTGCATATACAAATACTTACTTTCTGCACTTATGAAAAAAATCAAAATAAATTATTTATTTATTTTTATTATACTTACAGATTCAAACAAACATAATACTACAACCTACAGCAGAAGAATTACAAACAATTTGGTATACAACTCTTTCAATGCCAGAAGACAACCATCATATCATACTTCATGGGATTCTCACAGGACAGTTAAACAATATCCCTGAAGAAGTTCATCAGCAACATACCATACCACCTATTCACCGTACTTCCGTTCCAGATACTTCAACCTCTACTCATGTTAGCTCCAACTATCTTACAAGAGGAGAGATGGAGCAAATGCTAAACACACACAGGCAGCAAATTATATCAGATATGTCTGCTTTATGTGATAACATGAGAACAACCATTGTATCAGACATATCTTATTTACACAACAACTTAGAAACAACCATGGCAGAACAATCAAATAGACAACAACGTCAGTACGAAACAATTTTTCAACGCCAAGATGAATTGTTTCAACGACATGAAAAATTACAACAGGACTACAACGAAATCATACAAACTAGAATGCATCATCAACATAATCCTCTTCATCAAGATGCTTCTGTTCATACAAGTCCTGTTGTACAGCATACATCAACGTTTGAACCCACAGAAGACACTACACAACAGACAATACAACAAATACAAAAAGGGAAAAGCACACAATCTTCAATACCATTAATGAATTATCCTTTAGAAGACTACTCAACAGACAGATACTTAGCACTTACAAATTGGATAGCAACAAATCCACCAAGGTAACCGCTCTAATTCTACTCCACTCTTTTACACATTGTTGAATTCATTTAATTCATCTCGAATTAAATTATAATTTTTTTCACAGCGCATTGTTGGATGATGGATCTAAAAATATGTACGGAATGAGCATAATAGAAGCTATGATGGATATAACACAACCTATAACTACTGATGTAAGTAAACTGATTTATTATAATAAATTTAATTTTATATTTAATGCACATTATTTACATCTATTTTTTTTATTAGATTCTTGATTTGGAGTTCAACTTGTTGAGGCAATTCATAAACAACAATCCTACGTCCGTTTCAGAAGAATATGCAATTATGGATTTCAACTATGAAAATGAGTGTACTCGTCAGATGATGGTACAAATGCAAAATCTGGACACAAATACCTTAACCGATGGACTAAATTTACCTATTCTACAAGACTACGTGAATTGCAATTTGCCAATAAATGGTCGTCCATGGTTAAGATGCAAGTACCTGTTAATTCCATGTTCGTATCCAGGAAATACATGGTATTTATACTGTGTAAACATTGATGAATTGAAAACATACATATATGACTGCAGCAATAACAATCATACACCGGAGCAAGTTAGAGCACATTCAAAACCAGCATTTGCTATAACTACGCACTTCCTGATGCATCCGAACTTCACGGCCCACAGATCCTTGAAGAAGAAAAATACAAAAAGAGACATAAAGTTGGAAATCATGCCGCATCAACCTTCAGCAAATAATGGGTAAGTATTTAAATTATACGCTATGTACTATACCATTTCATTCTCTGTTTACTATAATTATACATTTAACATACTAATTAACTTTTATTCTCACCTATCTTTTTCATAGGCCAAATTCTGGAGTATTTTTACTTAAATACATAGAATGTTTAGTTCGAGGTTATCCAATAGAATCAATTTCTGCAGACAGAATGATTTTTTATAGGCGAAAGATTGCCTTAGATATTTGCTTCAATGATTATTTCGTTCATCCTCATTGACTCTTCCACTCGTGGGTAATCATACCTGTGGAGAAGATACTATTTATGGCCAATTCTGCATGCATAAGGTTTGATAACTTTCAATACTCCTTTTACATTTCTCATTTTTGCATTCATTTTATTTAGAAGCTTTTTCTTTCTTCTTTTTGCATTCATTTCATTCAGAAGCTTTTTCTCAACTGTTTAGTTGAAAGAGTTATTTTTTCAGTGAAGAGGCTCTGAGCATTTGGAAATCTGAGTGAATCTGATATCTATTTGCTTGTAAATCCATTGCTCTTATTTACGCTAATTAATGATGGAATCTGAAGCAGAAACTAAGGTTAGTATGAAAAAAATCGCTATTTGTTATTTTCAATATTTGCTTGTGTTTTGTTTTCTTGCATTTCTTTCTATCGCTCACTGAGGGTGTGGAGAGTGAAAAAATTAGAAGTTTAATCAAAAAATTCCACAAAATTTCTATCACAGATTCAAAAGCGTTGTTTATGTAAATCTCTTTCTCTGCCTTTAACCTGAGTAATTTTGAGGATGGGGTTTATCATCTGCTTTCATGGTTGGACTCCTTGTAACCTCTCTAATCTTTGCATCTTTAGCCAAGAAGTAATCAATTTGCTCACTACAATTTTTGCTCTCTCTATCTCTGCCTTGGTATATATCTTCTATAGTATGAACAAGAAGTAAAATATGGAGACAAATCAAGGTAATCAAGCTGCATGTCAGTAGCACACTCTTTGTTAATTACTGACATGAAGCATAATACAATGTTTTCCTTTGCAGTTTATTGGAGCATGTAAAGATCCTTTGATGGTGATTGTTACAGAACTTTTACCGGGAATGTCACTCAGAAAGTATTTATCCAGCATGCGTCCAAAGCAGCTGGACCTGCACATGGTGTTAAATTTTGCTCTTGACATTGCTCGAACCATGAACTGTTTACATGAAAATGAGATTATACATAGAGATTTAAAACCTGGTATCTGATGGGGGCACTGAGCTGTATAAAATTTTAGTTGTCTATACTATTGTTATATTGTGTAGTTTGGAACAATTTTATGTAAATTCTATAACAAGTACTGTCTATAATAACAAGTACTGTCTATAATATTTCATACTTCGCTTTACATAATTATATATTTACCGTACCTATTACATTAAACATAAAACTATTTCTTTATCAGGCCAAACTGTGGAGTTTTTTTGCTCAAATACATAGAGTGCTTCATCTTTAACTACCCGATAGAGATAATCTCTGCAGATAGAATGGCTTCATACAGACGAAAACTCACTCTTGATATCTGCTTCAATGAATATTATCTATACCCTCATGAAGTCTAATTGGATAACCATATGCTAATCAGTATGTTCTCCTTTCTCTATCATCAACTTTTCTTCTTGTTCTTTCTAAAAATTCATGAACACTCGTGTTCGTGTCTTCATGTACTTGAGCAGCATCTGATAATACAATATGTACGTTTTTATTTCAAAAAACCAACTCAATGATTGTTAACAAAAGTGTTCTCAATCGTAACAATGCCACATCTCCCAAACCACGATACCACTGATAAGAATGGCATATCTTCAAATTTTTTTTCTACTTCACATGACTGGTTATACAGATAGTTTGAATAAATTTATAACTGAAAAGAAATGCAAATTCAAAAACTTAATTCCCGTTTCCACACTTCACACCCCATTTATTGCCATATCCAACAATACGCTAACATTTCCTCAATTAAATCAAAACCCGTGCATCGCACGGACACAAACTAGTTAATTAAGAAACGCAAGAATTATTAAGCTAGTATTATGGATCTAGCTAAACATTTTTTTAAAAAAAACCAAGAAGATGAATGGGAAAGTATTACCTCGAATTTATAAATATAAGAAAGAGATGTCACATTTTAATTTTTGTTCTTGATTATCCACCCCAAACTTTAATTCTTCAAGTTCTTTATTTTTAAATTCAATTCACGTGTTATATTTGTTCTCATTTCCAACTTATGAAGAATTTACCCCTCGTCCTTGAATCATTTATGATATAGAAGTGAATTCAGAGGTGAGAGAGTCCTCCAATGGCTGCCCATGTATTGTATTATATAAGGTGAAATTAGGTCAAAAAAAAAAAAAAGTTGGGTTCCAAAAGAGTTTCAATCAAATAAGGAAAAGTTGCTTTAACTCGCGTATGATTATGTATCTGCACAGTCGTCAATATTTTGATCATAATTCTCTCTCGATATTCGATTGAGACTATTCAAAGTGTATTTGAAATCTAACTCAAAGGGCTAAATTTCTTATAGAGTAGAATTTCTCCAATTCAAATATTTACTATCAAAAAATGGGTCTCAATATTCGACTAAAAATTTGAAACATATTTTGTGTGATTAGAAATTGATTTGTGAAAATCTTCTGATTATATTTCACTCTTTTTTTGATTTCTAATTGCATCTAATTGACTTTCAACAATCTTGAATTATCGTTTTGTGGTTCGAATCAACTATTGGATATTTGCAATTTGATCCCGAACTTTGAATTTCTTCATTTTTTGTCCGTTTTTCGTTTTCTTCTTCAAATTCACCCAATTTGCCTCGAGTTTTACTTAACAAACAAAATTAGAATCTAATTAAATCATAATTCATCAAAATTAATTTCAATTAATCGCATTTAACGGTCTAAATAAGTGTATGAAATACACTTATCATTTATGTTTCATGAACAGAATATTACACGCATTTTAACTTATTTATTTTGGGCTTATTCTAATAATTTCAAAGGTATTTGTAGTGAAGACTGAGAAATCGATAGAGGAATGTCTGAGGCAAGTTTAAAGAAACAATTTTTTCACATATACTTCGAATTTCTGATACTGGAGCAAGTAATTTCTGGTGGATCAACTATTCAACTTCGGTTTGGGCGACCTTTTATTATTCACTACTGCAAGTATAGGCAAAATAATAATTTCTTTATCAAGTAGTTATTTAGGATTAATCTCTTTGTATAAGAAGATTGATAGGAAGAAAGGTGGCAGAATAAGGATTGGTTGGAACAAAACTTTTATTTGTCCCAAAACCCAATGAATTAATGCCATGTGTCTTCCTGTAATGCTACATGTACAGTCTCGTAGCATGCTTCAGTTATTTATTAGGGAAAAAGGCGTAAATGGTTCCAAATTTTTGGTCAAATTGTGTTGTCCAAATCTTTAAAATTTGGCGTAAATGACCCGAACTTTTTTTTTTTTTTGGGTGTATAGTCTTTTTGGATGGAATGGCTGTTAATTTTGTACGTGCAATGCAATTGTTCTTTCTTCAAGGAACAGATTCGTGAAATGATTTTCTTCACTCCAAAAGCAAAAAAAGATAAAAAAAAGGATAAAAAAAGTTAATCTTTTTCCGTCCACCTCACCCCCACGAGGCACTACCACCACTGGTACACCACACCACTCCATCGCCGAGCCAAAATCACAGCCAACACTAAATCGTCGAAAACTCCCGTCCAAAAATCAAGGTTTAACTTAAAAATTACAACAAAATAGTAGTAATGAAAAGAGTAATGCTAGATGTACACTTTTGTGTACATCTAGTTTGACACTCCCCACACGAGGGGTGAGGCCCCTGATTTTTAAAATCGCGGACCCCACCCCCATGTGAGGGGAGTGTCAAACTTGTTGTACACAAAACTGTACAATAAGAATTATCCTAACGAAAAACATCTATATTGCAATAAAAAAGCGTAATAAGTAAATATGGGTTCACAACACAAAAATAGTCTTTTGCAACACGTAAAAGGCAACATTCAATAATTAAGTGTTGCTAAAGGGATTTATCGCAACATTTTAATAAGTAAATATTGTAATTGATTAACATAATTGAGTTTTGATAACATTTTATAAATGAATGTTGCTAATGTTGCCTTTTGCAACGTTGTTAAAATTTGATTCTATAGCAACGTTTAGTGTCTGTTGTTGAAATTATCAATATATAATATTTTGCAACGTTCATTGATTGTTGCAAAAAAGTTCACTTTTTGTAATGTTTCTTCAATGTTGCTAAAAATTTTACTTTTTGCAACATTTATTAAATGTTGCAACATTCACTAATTGTTGCAAAAAGTTGTACATTTTACAACGTTTATTAAACATTGTCAAAAAGTTTAACTTTCTACAATATTAGCTAAACGTTGCGAAAAATTTCACTTTCTGCAACGTTCGTTAAGTATTGCAAAAAGTTATATTTTTTCCCAAATATATGGGTTTAACTTGTAGAAGCTCAAAACCCACCCAATACTGAGCCCCATCGTAGCTATATTATAGCCTAAGCCCTCTTAATTTTCTTCTCCAAAATTTGTGCTCTTGCTCTTTCGATTCTCTATCCAATTTTCAAACCAATCCCTTACCTTAATTTTCCACACAAAAAAATGCTAGAACTTGGGCTTGTGTTAGGTAGCCTGTTGAAGAAGGTTCTGGAGGCCATAAAGGACCTAGTGATCGATGCCAATTTCGATTACTCAATAATGAATAGCAACCAGGGGCGGACCCAGTACCCAGCGAGGGGGGCGTCGTCGCCCGTGCTGGATTCGCTGTAGTCTTCAATACCGTCGGGCGCTAGGTCGCTATTGCTGTTGCAGAGAGAAGATGGGAAGAAGACCTTTATTTTTAGTTTGGGCTCCTTTTTTTTTGGCCCTTTTGTTTTGGGTTGAGAGAGTTGGATATTTAAAAAATTTTGGGCCTTTTTTTTATTTTGGCCCTTTTATTTTGAGTTGAGAGAGTTGGGTCTTTTTTTTTTTAAATTACGCCCAATATAAATGAAATAATATCCATTACATTTACTTGGTGGACTCCATTACTCCAAACCCTTCCCTTCACTCTTCAGACTTCGACTTCGCCTCGCACGCAGCTGCGAACCTTCGGTCGAATCTTCACTTCTTCTTCTCCTTGCTCTGCTGCCAGCGTTTTGCGAACCCTGACCTATCGGTTGCTGACATGCTGTGCTGCTGCTTGCTATCGGTAAGCGGCTTCTTGTTGGCTTTATGTTTCTATTTCTATTTCTGTTTCAGTTCTTTTTTTTTTTTTTTTTGTGAATACATTTATGAATTTGAAGAAAACAACAAGAATTAAGAAACTTAGCATTTCAATTTTCAGTTTTTCACCCATTAGTGGTAGGCTAGCTCGTCTATTGCCTTACGAGGAAAGAAATATGAGTTGATGTGGCTTCGATTTATGAGTTATATTCTACACTAGTGACTAGTAAGTAGTGATTAGTGAAAAGTGAAAATTATGGATGAATTTGTGATTTGTCAAGGTGTTAGATGTTGCCTGTTGTCGGACTGGACAGTTAGAGTGTAACAAGTGTTGGATTGTTGGAGTGATTTTAAGTTTTAACTACTTATTACTTATTAGATTGATACAGTTTTAATTGAAACGATTTTTTGCAGATTATGGACCATTTTTCAACCGAAATGGAAGTCCATACCTAGTTTTTTTACTTCTGTAAGGGTGGGCAAAACCCGACCGAACCCGCTAAAACCGCCCAAACCGAACCAACCCGACCGGTTTGGATTGATTTTTTTGTTGTTTTTACACGGGTTGGATGTGTTGATTGTGTAGGCGGGTTGGATTGGGTTTGGCCAGGTCGGGTTATGAGTTAATCCATAAAAATCGAATAAATCCGTCCAACCCAACCCGACTATATTTATGAACTTTACAAGTGTTATGATATTGTTTGAAAACTCTTAGAATAATATTATAAGATTTGGATATAATGCATTTTACGAAAAATAGTATAAGCAAATACACATCAACACAAAAACATTTTAATTGCAAAAAACATTTCTTGACTTTATATAATTTAATATCAATCTGTCCATGTAATATTTTCGGGCATGAAGTGCCAAAATAATTCAATTTTTTTTGGTTCTTTGCAACTATGGAGACAAAATATTATATAAGTCATGAGTCAATTATAAATTCGTCCAACTCGACCAGTCTACTTTAGTCTTTGTTGACAAGTTATTCCAATCCGACCAACCCAACTTGACCAATACTTGATTGGGTTGAGTTTCAAAATTTACACAGATTGTGTTGGAGTAAATTATGATCAAACCGATCATGTTGGGTTGAGTTTGGATTGAGATAAAAATCAACCGAACTCATGCCTACCCCTAGGTAAGACAGGTGAGTGGGTCGAAGAAGAACTTTTATATTTTTATTTATGTTATTCATTTTAACTTTTTCATTTTATTTTATTTTTAGTGGAGTAATTCATTTGATGAAAAAGCCCCTTGAAATAAAAACAAATAAAACAACAGCCCTAATGATGGATTCCGCCAAATGACCATTTACGTCAAAAATGAAAAGGCCAAAAAAAATGAGCGTACTTTGAGCAAAGGTTTGGGTCCATTTGTGCCAATTTTCCTATTTATTTTCATTGGCGGTGCACATATGTTTATTTGACAGTTAGATTATTCAACTAAGCTGGAATGCATTCTTATTTTTTGAACAATGTGGCAGTAGTGATGATAAATAGCAATATTCCATTCAAAACCAAGTGTCAACAGACTACCCTTTCAAATAAAGTAACAAATACCAATGTATATGAACTTAGCCCAGGTAGTCCGGTTCCTGATTTTTATAACATAGCCATAAACCAAGATACTTTCATCGTTTAAAATCAAATAAAACTAAACAATTATTTCCTTTCACACAGCACCAAGTAACAGCATTACTTGCCTGCCCTGGTATCGAACCTTTTTACAATGCTTTCCAATTTTTCCGATCAGACAACCCAGGCACGTTTTTATAACAGAGCCAAATACCAAGATACATTCATGGTTCATAACCAAGTGTCACCAGACTACCCTTTCAAACAAAGTACCATATACCGATGTATGTAAACACTACTCGGTCATTAATTCGGTTTATAGTCTGGTTTTCAATTTTTCAGATTGATCTGGCGAATCTGATCCAGTTTATATGACAGCCAAATACCAAGATACATTCATGGTTCTAAACTTCTAATCTTATGTTGATACACACACAGACTACATCAAGCAAACCCCCATAATGGAGGTCCAAATTTGGCAAGAACGAAAAAATTGTTCATACCCCATAAGGGAAAAAAAAAAGTCACTGTCATGTCTTCAACATTATGAACAATCAACATGAATGTGAAATGAAAAAAAATGATGGTTAGGCAAGGAGAGAAGTTTTATATCTTAGAAATATCTCCATTCATTGATATTCTACATGAAAGTCATTTATTGCAGGGAACATAATCGACAATCAACTTCTTTTGATAAACAAAAGTGATATAAAAATATAAAAGAAAAAAATATATAGAAAGACAGAGAGAAAGGTGAGGAAGAATATACATCCCTCTTTCTACTTCCTTAGCTTACAACAAACCGACGGCGCAACTTAGATGCAATCTGTTCTCCAATCCTCTTAAATGATGGCCTAGTAACATACACCTATAGAAAAAGAGGTCCATTTATTAGAATCGAGAAGGGAGATAAAGGAAACGAAGAGAAGATATGTCAAATGCATTATGTCCCTTAGTATCTGCAATTTGCATAATATGATAACAAATTAATAACCACAGTAAGAGATGCCAAAGATAGCATCACACTGACCAGAAAAGCAGCTTGGCCAAATAATCCCTTGAAGTGCCAATGGTCTCACAAAATTTTTTATCAATATTTTGGTAATTTTCAGTACTCCTTAAAGATGAGTCTCCTTTGTCATCAGACACTATCTCGTCTTTGAAAAAAGTTTGCAATATATTTTGAGCAAGTTGATGGATAATTTCCTCCACCTCGTGTGATGATGGTCTCGATAGTTCAATTACCTGAAGCAAATTTTCCATATCAAGATTTATAAAAACATGAAATAAAGCATAATGTATCTATCCACAATGGGAAGAAATGAGGTCATTACCATCTCAGATTCCAAGGACCTTAAGTACTCTAGCAAATCATTGTTACACTTTTTGATATGCTCCATTTGCAAATTTTCCTGTTTCCGGGCATGAAGTTCCTGAGACAAGATACAATGAGAAACACATAGCATAGAGTTGGCAAAATCTTCACATCAACATCAGAAAGCAAACGTTTATCACCTAATGCCATTTACATTTTCAATTTATGGTTTAGAGTAAAAATCAAATATAAAATTACATCACAAATAAAATTTAAAAAAATATATCTAGAAATTTACAATAGGTTATCAAACCAGGCATGCCATGGGTCATTCATCAAATCCAACAGATATCATAAAGGACCGATACCTAGAACTCCAAACCCATAGTAAATTTATCCTGGACCCCCCCACCCCCCACCAAAAAAAAAAAATGGTGCCATAAACCAATTAGGTTCTCGGGAAGAGCCCTCCATTTTTATCTTGTGCATCTTAAATTTTAAGGCAGATCAAAGATGGGTTATAATGAACAATCTCCCAAGCATAAATATTATAAAGTAAATGAAAAAAGTTGGGAGATAAAATAGAGGCCAATCAGGATATTATATAAATAATCAAGCAATATCATTCAGTTTATACATCATAATCCATTTTCATTATCATCTGTAGTGCCACACCACTGAAAAGGCTAAATCAGAAGCTTCATAGCCATGTGAAATACAGATATCGATGTCCAGGAAAAATACATAGGCACGAATTGTCTAGCATGATGCCAATAATACGAAGTTTATTTGAGCTTATAAGCAATATTACTGGCGGCAAATAATTCTGATCAGTAGTATGCCAACCAAATTCTTGGCCACATATGAACTCAATCTTTTCTATTTGACCAACTGTATATATGTGACAACTCAGTTTGTGCAGGATAGTTAATCTCCAGAGTTCTTCTCAACAACTGTCAACGTTACTCTCAGCAACTTTCAGCAAAGAATACTATTTTGATCACTCATTGTTAAGTCGATTCCAATTAACAAGTTGACGACTCACAAGCTTGACCAAAATGGCTTTTATTTAACTGGTAATGATATAAAAGTCGCTCAGCCAGTTGCTTCACAATGTACCTCCTCTTTAACTGAGTTCACACTTCAAATAGTCAAGGAAGCTTTATTGAACTAAGAGAGTGTAGCCACCGATAAATTTCAAATTTTAAGGCGAAATTTTTTCTCAAATTCTTCTAGGGATCACTTGGTCTAGCCTATGTTAACCACGTGGTATACCTTCGACAATTTATTTTGTGACAAATTATAGTAAAAGTTTAAGTTATGTTTTGTTGCCTAATTGTATTAGAGTTAGTAGTCGCATAAGTCGTGATTCGGTCTAGACTTCTAATTTGTATTGAATACTCCATATCATGAGATTAAATATTTAATTGTTGAAATTTTGAGAATTACTATATTGATATGGGATTCGTTTGGTATCTTATAGTTAATAATACATATTAAGCTCAAGAAGAAGTTAATTTGGATAAGGCCAATCAAGTCAGAGCAAATCCAAGAGAACTATGGTTAATGAATTTTAGAGGAATTTTATACCTTTAGTTATTAAAATCTGGCCAAGTGGGATTAATTTGAAATGTCTATGGGTTATCACGTTTGTTGGAGTGAAGTTTGACTTAGTTAAGAATTTGAATATCATTATCATTATGTTGATTGAGAATCACATTTGTTATCTTTAAGGATTAAACTGAATCACTTGAGTTAATCTTCAATCATCCGACTAGGTGGTGAGGAGATGGAGTTGTTAGGGGACTTATATGAAACCTAACATATTTAGTTGTCAAATCCTGATCCTAGATTCTTTCCCTTAACCTACGAAATATCCAGACGGAGGTTCGCTTCCTAACCTTTTGGCACTTACTGTAAGAGTTTGAAACAATTGGTTAGTTAATTAATATATTTACTTGCGTTAGGATAACCATTTTCAAAGTCCAGTAGTATTAGGATTTCTATTACAACTTTTATATACCATGAGAAACCACCACCCACCATCTTATGTACTCATCAGTCCCTCACTCTATCTTCATAAACTTATGTCATCACTTTTCCTCCGATAACCCAGCAACAAGAATATATACACAGTTCAAATTGTTCAGGAATTAAGATTTCAAGTAAAGGAGACACACGTTGCTCAAACCGTAAGTCTTATTTCAAAAGAGGTAGACTCAAACCCCCATTTTAATTAAATTCATGTTATGGTTGATCATGTTCGATTGTGATAAATAGTTTTTCTTTATGTTATATGTTATGATGCACCGACAAGGACAAGTTTGTCCGACATGTGTCGACGCGTGATTTTTCAAAAAAATATTGCTAGAATACGCAGTCGACAAGTTGATTAAATTATTTAAAATTCTTCATTTATATAGTATAAATTTAATTTTATACTAGTTATTAATTTTGTTGTTGAATTTTTTTTTAAAAATGAGTACCTATTTATTATTTAATAATAATTTTAAATTAAAAATATATAATATTTTTAATAAAGAAAGAAAAATAACTATGGTAAGAGTGTCCAATGTAGAGATGGCAACGGGGTTGGCCGGCTGGCCGCCAGCCCCGTTTCCTGCCCGTTTTTTATTTTTATTTTTTCAAAAATTTCCAATTAAAATACAAATTCAAAATTTTAAAATTCAAAGTAAATAATAATCAAACTAACTACATCAATATTCAAAGCAAGCACTTGAAACAAACAATGTCCAAAACAATTTTTTTTTTATTCTTCACGGGGCAGGTTCAGTGCCGGGCATCTCCGCCCCGCCAACCCATCGGGGCGAGTTTTTTTGCCATCATCGTCCGATGAGTGTCGGTATCCGACATGTGTCAGACACAGACACACTACTTTAGTTGAAGTGTATGTGTATGTGCAACATATGTTATATATGACTCCTTATAGGGTGAAATTATAAATTGGTGGCGTAGTAGTGCACCAAATGTTGATATATATGATCGATATGCTTAAGTTAAATTGCATGAGTATATGTTTACATTATGATATGATTTGACATAACGTGCATATGAGTCTAATGAGTGTTTCTATGAAATACTCAATCCCCTACCTAACATTTTCAGATTAATGCGGTTGATGGCGACGTTGAGGAGAGCAGTGGTACCTTGATGTAAACCCCAAAGTTACTGTTTTAGTCATGCCATGTTTGAACAAATATTTAAATTTCTAAATATGTCAATTTAGCAATTTTGAATGTTTAAAGACAGATTTGTTTGATGGAAATCTGTTCAATGAGGATAGGATACTTTCTTTTGGTTCATCTAGCTGTTTTGAGCTTACAAAGCTCCTTCCATGACCAGAGGAAGGGGCAGGGCTAAGGGGGGCGTAGGGTGCCTATCGTTGCAAGATCCACCCAGAATAATGGTTAGCAGCCATTCAATGGAAGCGGAAAGAGTCCCAGGGTTCAATCTAAGAGAGCTAGTCCTCACCCGACTTATAGACAAGCCATACATAGATAGGGGTAGTGTCCTGAGCGTGTGACATATGCTCGAAGTGGACTTTTTGTGAGAAGTTCTTTGTCCCTTTACTCCGGGTTTACCGAAGGGTGCCAGGCCCCTATGTTTAAAAATTCACCCCGACCAAAATAGAATTTTGAAGTATGCAAGTTGGAAAAGGTAGCCATATAGGTTATCTATCTCTTAGATTTTAAATCACAGATTTTAAGCATCTAAAACTCAAGTTATTGATGTTTTCCTGATGGCTGCCCGGACCTACTCGAGAACAGATACGGTCCGAATCTAAAAATCATTTTGACCACCTATTGATTGAATTTTTATAAGAAATTTTAACATTTAATTCTCCAAGGCGTAATATGCTTACAATTCAATTTTTTGTAAATTTAGGACTTCGTTTGGTTGCCAAATGGATTAGTTTCAGAAAGGTGTCCAAAGATAAAAATCCCAATTTTACAAAAGTAAATTTTCTTCAGTTTTGGAACTGGTCCCTGAAGTCTAAAACCATTTGGTCCAAGTTAATTTCTGAGCTTCTATGAACATGGTATGTAATTATGCTAGTTCAAGGTTATAGTAGTGTCACGGGTTGTTAGGGCTCGGGCAGCTACAGAGAGTTTACAGAAAAATCTCAGTAGGTTCAAGGCCAATTATTTCAGAAGTTATTTCACAGTGTAACAATGTGCATCATGTTGTTCGATCAAACTTCTCTAAGCAAAAAGGAAAGGCAAAATATGCAATCCTCACCTGCTTGAGGGTAGACAACTCCAATTCTAGTTGCTGAATATGATCTGTTGCTTCTGGTGACAAATCCCCTAAATTTTGAAGATTCAATTTCTCGAAATCTTCTACAATACAACCACCACCACCACCTTCACCTGGTTCGCATACTCTCTCCTGCTTCACCTCTGAAACCCCATAGTTTACCGAAAACTCCGACATTCTTGTAGTGTCAGGCGATATATCAAAATTCCGCATCAAAGATATCCTATACTCTGCATTCCACAAAGTATACCTGGACAAATACAAACAATTCACCAAAGAAAACAATAAATCAACGAAATAGTTGAATTGACCACGATTCAGCAATATTATTATGTATGAACTCAGCCTACAAAATTAAATGAATATAAATGGTCCGATCCCTATCTAACAGCTTACGTTATTCCCCGAGATAGTAACTTGTATTGTAAATAATTACCCGGTTATGATGGAAGAAACAATCAAGCGATCGAGGGGGTGTTTGGAAATCCTAACGGTAACGGAAAATTGATCGGACGGTAGAAGTCCCAGCATAGTGGAGATAGTCTGCTTCATGGAGTCTTTAGCAGAGTCCGAAACCCCCTTAGAGATAATCGAATTGTCCAACGGCTCAATCCTCTTCAACATATTCGCAATGACAGAGAATTCGCGGCCAAAGACTGATTTCCTGGTGAACACGAACTCGTCAGGGACCCCTCCGCCATCCACTCCTGAAACTAAACAGCTGATAACAGTCGGAAACTGCCGTTTCCTAGAGGATATTGACGGGAGCAAGCGGCGGATGAGTGGTGGCGGGAAGTTAGGTTTAAGTGATAAATCGGTGGCGCCGGAAATTGTGAGAAGCCTTACCGTGGCCGTGGCTATGGTTGCCATATATAGATATAGAGAGAAACTCTCGGGCGGAAAGGGATGAAATCTCTCCGTTCCTGGGGTAGGGTGGCGTGGGGTCTCCGGCGGAGCTTAAGCTCTGTGGAGATGTGGTTTTCGTATATAGGAATCTCTTCTTACCCTCTCATTTTTCAGCTGTTTTTTTTGTTTGGTGGTGAATTTTGTTGTTTTAAGGGGCTCGTTTTTCGAATTAATTACCGATTCGCCCTTGCAGGAGTGATGTCATGCTGTGAAAAGAATTGATTTTGCTAATTGTACATTAATAAATTACATAACATGATGTTGAAAGAAAATATTGGATGAATAAATTGATTGTATTTTAAGCTCATGTTTGTCATCAATGTTATCAAACTCTGTTTGCTACAGTAAATAATTTACACTACATATTCACTCGATAAAATATTATACACAGAAACCCGTGGGTGAGTAAGTGACGATTGTTATAAACTCATAAATACTAATATTTATGTCAATTGTTTGGAAAATTGCAGAATTGGTCCCCAAATTTATTTCAGAATAACAAGTTGGTTTTCAACTTCTTCGTAGTGGCTCCTTTCTATATCCCATTTCATAGGAAACTTCAAAGTGGCTCTATTTCATTTTATTCCAACATTATACCAATTCTATTTATTTAATACACATTTGGTGTCATTCACATTTAAATTGCTCATTTGGAAAATTTCCGAAAAATTATCCATAGACTTTTTTCTCCCCATTAGAACAACAAAGTCGTCCAATTTAGGCTTATTGGTAAAGCATGATCAACTTCCTTTTGTAGTACCTTATCCTTAGAGAAATTCAAATCTCCATTGCTCCCTTAAGAGAGATGCCCTAAACCACTAGACAAAACGAGGGGGCAAAAAGATTTATCTTTATTCTTATTAGAGGATCGTGACTGGGCAAAGAGAATAATTTCTCCTTTAAAAAGTGTTTATCAACCTTTTATCATAGTTGCATAATTGTTTTCTATGAAAAAAATAAGAGCTCCGTCACATTCTCCTTGGCCCTCATGAAAACTTTTTTTGAAGCACTGACCTAGGTCGGGAAATGCAAATTGACTTCACTAAATATGATATGAAATTGGAGGGTCATGTAACAATTTAATGAATATTTAAATAAAGACTTGTATGTTTATAATTAAAGGTTGATGACCCTTTTTTTTTTTTTCGAATTAGCCCCCGTTTGGTGCACATTTTGGGAGTAAGAATGCATTTTTACTGTTGATGTGATGGTGAATATGTGATTGAAAAATAAGGAAAAGTTATTGATTTGATGAAAAATATTATTTTATTGAAGAATGTGTGGTTGAAAATAAGTAAAAGAATGAGAATGAGAAAAATAATGTGGATCAAACAAGGGCTTAATATCAGAAAAACCCCTATAAACTTGTCCATTTGCGATATATCCATATATCTATTGGAAATTGCAGAAAATTCCTGTGTTTGAAATACCTCTTATCGTCAAGATCCATTAGTTTAATCGTTAAAATTTGTAAAAAATACCAAAATTAAAGAAGAATAACGGATTAATTTCACAAATGGTTACTGAAGTTACATGAAAATTTCAAAACGGTCACTGAAGTTTAAAAATTGCAGAAAACGGTCATTCAACTTTCATGCAGTTTCAGAAATGGTCAGTAAAGATAGTTTTAGGACTTTTATGTTTTAATTGAAACCTAAAGCACCAAAACACTGTCACTTAAAAACCAGAGGACCTAACTTCAAAAATTCATTAAAATCCACCTCCATGCTCCAAGCTCCAACCATTGGACAACTCCTCCACCACCACCGTTCTACGCCACTCCCCACCCCTCTACACCACCACCATCAACCACCTCATCTACCATCCCTCTCTACACTAGTAATTTTTAGAAGAACGTGTATGGAATTAAATCTGCAAAAATGGGTAGGCTGTTTTCCGTTCGCGCTAGAAGGGGCTGGACTTGGATTCAAAAATTGGTGTAGTTTTTTAATCAATTGGTGCAATTGACATGTTACCCATGGTCGTGGCTTCTAAAGACTCGATTGGGGCCAATTTGAGGATTTAATGTTGTGGGGATAGGAATTAAGGAAGACAGGTCCCTAAAGCTGCGCGAATGCGAAATTTGCAGATTTAATTCCGGCCGATTGGGGCATTATTGGTTGATGTATGGCCATGATTGTGATCGTCTGGATGAGGGCTAATGACCGGATGTGATGCACGACCATGGGTATCACCGGAATGGTGATTTCCGACAGGAGAAGAGTTCGGCAGATTTGGTTTTTTAACCGATTTTGCTGCTGATTCCAATGGGTTTGAAGGCGACGGTTGGGTGGTTGTTGTAGAGGGCAATGAGGTGAATTTATTGGTGGTAGATTCCAGTGGCCATGGTGGCCGGAAGGTGGTTGATTTTGGCTCCATAGGTGGCGGTCGTCCCATGGCTGGAGCTTGGAGTTGGAGGTGGATTTTAGATGAATTTTTGAAGTTAGGTCCTCTAGTTTTTAAGTGACAGTGTTTTGGTGTTTTAGGTTTCAATTAAAACATAAAAGTCCTAAAACTATTTTCAGTGACCATTTCTGAAACTGCATGAAAGTTGAATGACCGTTTCTGCAATTTTTAAACTTCAGCGACCGTTTTGAAATTTTCATGTAACTTCAGTGACCATTTGTGAAATTAACCCGAAGAATAACTGTAGTGTCAATATCCGAACTTTCTATTTTTTTTACAAATTATACATAATATTTTTAGAGAAATGCTATTCATCCCCACTGGGGATACATCCCCGATCTATGTGGCGTTAATGTAGCATTAAATGATAGGTGAAATTAAATAAGTTATTTAATTTCACATATCATTTAACCAATCATTTACATCCACATAGACTGGGGATGCATCTCCACTGGGGATGAATAGCATTTTTCTATTTTTATATGTGCCGCCACAATCCCAAATCTTTAAATTTAAAACTTTATTTTTCCCACCCCTCTTCGTCTTCTTCCGCAACCCAATTCATCCTAACCTTTTGAATACCTAACCCATTCCTCTTCCATCTTCTTCCCAACCCAGTAAATAAAAATCCAATAACCAAAACCAAAATACAAAAATTCCCACCCAAAATAGACTTGTTAATTAGACAAGAATGAGATTTACCGAAGGTTTACAGCCAAAACCAGAGAAACATATGCCAAGTTGCACTGTGGAGAAGTTTTTAGGTTATTTCTTGCTGATATACTTTTATTTTAAGGAGTTCTTTTCCTCCTTCCAAGAAAGAAAAGAAGGGGGAATTGGAAAAGCATGGTTACTAAAAGAAAGATCAATCTGCAAGAAAGAAAAGAAAGATTTTTTTTCATAATCTTTCTAATAATTTTGTTTGCTCTTATTATCTCTACAGGAATCTTCGGTTTTGCAGTGTTAAAATGCCACACCGAGTCTCAATATCCATCGACAAACTCAGTCCGGGCAATCCGAGTCGTGTATTCCGTCACTAGGAACCCCCACCACTGCACCACCTCCATCGGCGATAGTTCCCATTTTCCAGAACTGACCCTTCAATGATTTTCACTCTCTCTCCACGTAGCCATCAATGAACTCAAACCCCTCATTTCACTACTCAAGAACACCGACTGTGGAAAACTCCTTAACTACTCACTAAGTCAACTCAACGGATTATTAATATCCAGTGACGACAAGAAATCCATGGATAACGAAACAACGATCAGGGACTTAACGGCGTCGATTGAAGGTGGAATTAGCAATATAGACAAGTGCTTGAAAAGACTAGAATCCATGAGAAGTGAATGGCAAATTGCAAGAGTAAAATTTTACATGGTGCAGGTGTATATGTGGAATAGTTTACAGATTCTGCAAAACAGGAACGCCATTAATGAGCTGTTTTATCCTATTTTCAAAGTATTTTGGCTTCTCTAATGCTGAATCCGGAATCGTATTGTCTGAAGGACTTTTATTTTAAGGATTTTTGTATTTTGATTTTGGTTTAGTGAGGTATTCAAAAGGTTAGGATGTAGTAGGTTGAGGAAGAAGATGGAGAGGAGTGGGGGTGGGAAAAATAAAGTTTTAAAAATTTAGGATTGTAGGTGGCACATATAAAAATATTATGTATAGTTTGTAAAAAAATTGAAAGTGTGGTCCGTGGATACTGAAACTACAATTATTCTTTTTTAATTTTGATAAATTTTACAATTTTAATGGTTAAATTAAAAGATCTTGACATGGGAGGTATTTCGAACAAAAAATTTCAAATATGAGGATTTTCTGCGATTTTCAAATATTTCATTATATTAAGCCCTTGTTTAGTTGTCAGACTTTTAGTATATTTTTGATAAAATTGACGAAATGTGTCGTTAAAAAATTCTGAATTTTCAAGAAATTAATTGTCGATTTAGATTCAAATTAAAATATTGATTTTAATCCCCACAAAATGAAGACTAAACTTGTATCCTGAGGACGTCACCTCAACTATTGATAAGCCCGTAATGAAATTGGAAGGGTGGGATTGTGCAGCTAGATTCCATTGGGGCCAAGTAGATCTTAATCGTGGCTCCCATCTCCATTAACACTTCCTTTTGATATAGACACCAGTCCCACATCAAATTTGGACTTGCCGTAGATAGCAAAATTTCAAGAATATTAAAACTTAAAAAGAAGAAATAGGATTGAACTTGTGTAGTTACGAATTTTCAATTTATTTAAATTTGTGAATCTGGATCCACATGATAAAAATCAACAAGATAAAGATGTGAAGATGAATGAGATAGTCACGAGACTACGGAAAGAATCTTCGAGTCATGTGAAAGTTGCATGCAATTTTGAAATCTATATTGATTGTTTCTCACAAGCAAGAATTCATATTCACATACTCGTGTATGTTGAAGACCTAAAACTTCATTTTCATATGTTAGTGACCCAAATCACGATACTCGAAAGGTTGGAGAGCCTAACCTTAATTTTCCTTAAAATTTAATAGTTAGTGGTGACATACCCGTTTGGAAAAATTTATAACGAAACTATAATGAAGAGTAATAGATATCAAGAAATTTGTAAATAATAAGTGGGAAGTAGTTTTGAATATTCGGAAATTAATAATTAATAAGTGGGAAGTAGTTGAACTGATTTGAAACCTTGCCAGCGAATTGTCTAAATGTTTTAGACGACCAAGTTAGAGGAATATATATGAATAGCACTAGCAGCATGATTATAACATGGAGATTTTTTTATGATGATTCGAGATCAGATTTTAAAATGGTGTGGCAACCGTTACCGATGAAATACACCAAAAGGTTCAAGAAACAATAATGACTTGTTTGGTAAAATCGACTGTACAAAAAGAAAAAGAAACTAAACTATGTTCACTGCACTACAGACGAAAACGTAATGCACCTTAGCAAAACAATCCAAATGTCTCTTGGAAGCTAGAGATATAACAACATTTGACAAGAAATGCAATTTTCATAGTATATACTTCCTCAAAACATTTTGGAACAGTTCACAAATATGTAGAAACTAAGCCCCTATTGGAGGGACTAAAATATAGATTTTAATTAAATAAAAGTTAACAATTAATTTTAATTATAAATTTTATGGAACCCACAAATTTTAAACCATACATTTCATCAATTTTTATCAAAATTTAGAAAAAATTGCAGCATCGGTCCTTAACATTTTCAATTTTTGCAGACTTTACCATAACATTCAATTTGTGCTAACGAAGGTCCACAACCTTTAAAAAATATGCAGCCGGGGGTCCAAATAGATGGATTTGACTGTTAGTTGACCAATAAAAGTGGACTTTGTTCAATTTTGACCAAATTAATAGGAGTAAAATGATAACTTTAGAATTATTACGTTAAATAAATAAACAAAAAAATCAAAAAATAAAAAAGGGAGGGTCTCCTTAAAACCCCATCACCCTACCCCATCCTTTCTCCCACTGCTAGGGGTGGGCAAAAACCTGCCCAACCCGCTTAAATCGCCCAACCCGACCGATTTGGGTCGGGTTTTTTAAAATTTGTAGTTGGGTTCGGGTTGTAGTAAGAGATAGTGGGTCAGGTCGCGGGTTGAACCACTAAAACCCGCTCGACCCAACCCCAACCCAACCCGAATACTTAAAAGGGAAAAAAAAAGACATACAAATTGCATTAAAAAAAAAAAATCGACATATAAAAGGGGGGAAAACCCCTAAAAGGCTAAACTCACAGTTCACACAAGTGACAACCCAACTCACACTCTCTCTCTGTCTTTCGTCTTCATTCTTCAATTTCACGTCGCCCGTAGCCCTATGGCCCCCATCGCTGATATTGTTTTCTACAAATCGCCGTCTTCTTACCTCTCTTTAAGCCGTCCGTTGATCGCCGTTTTATCCACACTGTAGGTAATTTTGATTTCATTTTATGATTCTAATTTTGATTTAGATCTTTCCACACCTAAAGACCTCCATCAAGAGTAATGGTAAGTTTCAGATTTTGATTTCAGTGTTTCCTTGGATGGAAATAAGTAGGTCATGTCGGCGTTTTGCAATTAATGGTAAGTTTCAGATTTCCACACCCAAAGACCTCCGACCCTAATTATGATTGACTTGTGAGCTCAAAAGATTTTGCAATTAATGGCGTTCGCAATTAATTTGTTAATGGCGCTTTTAAAAAAAAGATTTTGTTTTGGTAAAATGGATTGAAATTGTCGAGACTTAACTGTTTGTAATGTTTATGTCTGTTATAGGAGTCCCCTGATTTGCTTACATTTATTGCTATTCTAAACAACAACAAATTAAGTGATGTTAAACTCTTGACTATTTTCAGCCTGGAAGTCCTCCTTCACGAGCTTATGAAGCACCTACTCCTGATTTTGGTCGGACTAACACTGCTGGGGCAATTACAATGAAGCGGGTACTCCAAGGACTAACACTTCCGCCTATGGTATTTACTTATTTACAATTTTTCTTGAAGTTACATTTGCAAATAGTCACTGGAATTTCTAGTACATATGAGGTTATGTGCTCTTGTAATGCATGTGTGATTTTAGTTAATCATAGATGATGATGTTTGTGTGTCTGAAAGATTTATTTTTAATTCCATTAGTTGAAAATGTGATTGGGGAAGATGTTGTCTGGTTTGGAGAAGAAGATAACAGTTTCATTGAATGATTTTATTATTGAAGAAAATATAGTCATAACACACCGGAAGTGATCAAGTGGTGGATTTAAATTCTTATTGTCCGAACCGACTAACCCAACCCAACCCAACCCGACCGACATTTGGTTGGGTTGGATTGGGTTTCAATCTTCACATGGGTTGGATTGGGTTGAATTTCAATCAAATCGACCACGTTGGGTTGAGTTTGGGTTGGGGCAAAAATCGACCCAACCCAACCTACGCCCAACGCTACCCACTGCCACCACCATTGATTGACCTACCACAGTCATCCAAAGCCATTAAGTTTTGGCCCCCCCCAAAAGCCAACAATTCTTTGCAATTAATTTTTTAGCCCACAGAATCCAGCAATTTCTTACCAGGATTAAATTCTGGGCAAATTCCATTGCTGGAGCTACTTCTGGGAGGGGAGTGATGACAGTATTATGCACCATTCTAGTGGCATTTATCCAAACCCCTACCCCTTTGTCCCCACCTTCCATAACCATTCCTCTCTTATCACCTGCTTTGAAAATTCACATTGTCAATTCCCACATAAATTCGAGATCTTGAAACCTAAAAAGAGAAATTGGTATGTATCGGTGTATGTTTGAAACCCCAACTCACAATTGATGCTCCAACATCATTGATGTTGTCCAGAAGACTCGTCCTAAATGGGCTCCAATACCCTTCTGAGGCCTTCGACGATGAGAGTAGTATTATGTAGATGCCAAACTCTTAATAATGGTGACCACGACGAAGTCGTTGACGGGTTCTTCCAATCTGCTAATTCAATAAGCTTTTTCTTCTTTCATTCTTTTTCCAAATCTAGCCAAGAAAAGCAGACACCTAAATCTCATTTTCTTTCACACACACACACACATATCGGGATTTATAAGAACTTTTGGGGTCAAGTGAAGTTAGATCGATCACTTTGATATGTTGCTGAATTTTGTTGAGGTGTTGCTGAATTCTGTTGAGGTGGGGTGGAGGTGAGGCGTGAAGGTTTTGGTGGCGGTTCGGTTCGGTTCGGGATCGGTTTGGGATCGGTTTGGTCAAAACCATAACCGCACCATCAAATTTTTGGTCATACCATAACCGCAACATAACCACGTAAAACGGTTCGGTTCGATTCGATTAATAACCACGAAAATAAATTATTTTTTATAAGTCCAAACTCCAAACGTGAACTGAAGCAGTATTTTCAACTTCAACTGAAGCACTTCCAACTGAAGCGAGAGGAGTTGGAATAGAAGACGCCGACCCATAGCAAATCATATGGGCCACCAATCATTATATTTTTATTAAAATGGTTTATTCAACATTATCATAATCTTAGAAGCAAAATAAACTAAAAAAACTATATAAATCAATACTGCATCATTATTGAACACGATGTATTAATGTAAACAATAAGCATCCAGTTCTTGAAAGCAAAGAAATCTAAGTCTTTAAATCCACTACATATCTTCAAAAAATTTATCTCTTTTATTAGCTATGGATCATGGACCAGTTGTCGACACACTAAAAGTGCAGTTTAAATTAAATAGCCCAAAGAGTGAAACCCAATTGGGGAGTCCAGGATAAATGCCCAAATAAGATTATCGGTGAATGTAGAGGAAGCCCAAGAATACAGTAACATCATCGCTCAAGCCTGCAAGACGTCCAGAATCTGAACGAATGGAGTGCCTTACGGTTGCCTACAGCGATGACCTTGTTCTCGCCCAAACATTCGAGTTGCCCAAAGTCTTAACAAACATGAGATATTGGTTATTCAGAATAGCAGTTATTGAAGCAGTTATCGAGCAATCTTATCACAGTCCACAATTCAAGGGGCCCATTTGAAGGCGGTTGAACTACAAAGAGTAATGCCAGAAGTTAGAGATGGTAGTTCCACGATAATTTAGCCACCATGAAGAAAGTGGGTAGTTATAAAACAATCAAGTAATTTCCAAGCAGTTTTTCACGAAGAAATCATCATGTGAATATAAAAAGGAAGAGAAGACATAGAGAAAAGACCCCGAATCAACCACTCTCAAACAGAGAATATATAATTTCAATTTCTTAGATTAACTTTAATTATCCATTTTCAGTACTCGTGTGCTTACGCCCCCTGGAGACATTCTGTTTATTTCCAATTATAACTCCCATCAATAAAACATCCATTTTTGGGACTTTCTCAAGAGGTTTGTCCCTTACACAATCATCTGAATTCTTTTTAATTGTTAGCGACTACCCACGCGAAATAATTTGGCACGCCCGGTGAGACATTGGTGTTTAGTGTTGAAGATACAAAAAGTGAATCACTATACCTCATAAACATTATGATAGGGAACCAGCAAGTCAGGAAGTAGTCCAGTCTGTAATCAAGCGATATGAGGAGCAGCAAAACTCTCCACGAATAGTGGGACAGAGTCAAAGCAGTCACAGTCGTTACGAGTCAATGACAAAGTTGAGTCCTCGAACCATGCGTGCATTGCTTGGAGAACTTACATAGGATGTCGTTGAACAGGTAAATCTACGAAATGTTCATAATATGGAAAGATTTACCCAATGTGGGAATACACATTATGACAACATGACCAACAACTGAATACATTAAATGAGATAATGAATAAGTTAGTAGGCCAAATGTGTTAGCCAGTTATGCCTATTACAAACCACTTTCAAACCAAGACAATTGTGGGGCATAACTCACCACATAATTCTTATGGTTTGAACTTAAATCAAGGACTAGAACCACACTTTGGTCTATCTACTTCAAACCAGGAGGGTAATGGAACGCCAAACTTGAATGGTGGTAATGTGATTACTAACCTCCGAGGTAATTCGATTATAAGAGAATGTTCTGAATGATGGACAGAATGCCCCGCACGTTAATGATGGTTTGAACACTCAGTTTAATGGTAATAATGGCCCAAACAATGGTAATTTTGTTGCCAACCAAGGACCAAATATTAGACCTCAAGCGAATCAACCATTAAACCAATCTGTAGGAATTCCATATGATCCCAATGTCATGTTGAAGAATCAAATCATAGAGATAGTACAGGATCAAATGGCTCTTGGGGTACATCCTGTCATTAGGCTTACTTACATGAAGCCATATCCTGATTGGGTAGATCAAGCATATCCATGGCTTAGAGGGTACAAAGTGCCAAAATTTTCATTATTCACTGGTTTAGGAGAAGTGTCCACTCTAGAACACATAGGGCGATTCACAAGCAGAGTGGTAAAGTAACCGACTACCATAAAATGAAATTATTCCCTAGTTCATTAATAGAAGTAGCCTTCTCTTGGTTCATTAACTTGTCAGCAAACTCTGCTCAAACATGGCAACAATTGGAACAATTGTTCTATGCTCAGTTTTACGAGATTGAATCTAAAGTTACTTTGGCCTATTTGACAAATCTACGTCAAATGCCAAATGAATGGGCAGAAGGTTTCCTTCAAAGATTCAAAACAGTAAGAAGTAAGTGTTTTGTACCTTTACCTGAAAAGGAATTTGTCAAAATCGCTCAAAATTGTCTAAGCTTTGATTTGAAAAAGAAATTCCAAGACATGGAATTTTTAAATCTTTTCCAATTGAGCGCAAACGTGATTAGATATGAACGATTTATAAGAGAAGAAGAGTAAATGAAAAATTCTAGCAAAGGGACTTATTATAGAGACCCAAATTTTGATGTTCATACCATTAATGACGAATATTATGATCAAATCGAAGTATGTTTGGCCGAATTAATCAAAGGAGATGCGCACACTTGTCCTATAATGGCTAAGCCTAGAGCGTTAGGCAAGGATGAGCCTATAAAAGATGAAAACAAAAAGGCTAGAACGTTCTCGTTCGATGTAACCAAAGCTGACCTTATATTTGATAAATTATATAAGGTTAAGCACATAAACCTGAGCGATAAACATAAGTTGCCAAGCCATGTACAAATTAAGAGTAAAAAATATTGTAAGTGGCATAATGCATGGTCACAATTGACTAACAACTGTTTAATTTTTCGCCATGTGTTATAAGATGCCATTGAATCAGGACGAATTACGTTTGAGGATAAGAAGATGACAGTGGATGAGAACCATTTTCCACAACCACTTGGAGTAAACATGGTGACGACTGGTTTTAAAAACAAGTTGCCAATTCAAGTTGGTCATAGATGACGGAGAAGAGGACTTTGGGCCACACCCCAGTGTCTTTGAACGTATCAAAGGGAAGGAACTTAAAAAGGATGAAGGCGTCCTGTGTGCAAGATGTAAAGGAGAATGAATGCGAAAACAGGGAGCTCAGGAGTAGGGGCAACGTCACCATCGCTCGATTTTGTTCCAAACGCGTAGCCTTTTAGAGGGCGAAGTATGTCATTTTATAGAGGACCACCTTTTGAGAGGCAGCTCAGGCCAACAAATAATGTGAGAACATTTAGGCCGCAACCTCGCCAACCAAATGTATGGCATTCATTTCAGTATAATGAGGATGGCTGATACCCTTCAATGAGATGGCTAGAACCCAATAAAGTTGTTTTCAACGGAATTATGGACGAATGATGAGGCAACAACATGGATTGCTACGTCCTAAGGCGCCTAAGCTACTCGAGGTGGCTAATCAAAATGTTCTCGAAGATAGTGAACAGACTGGTACAGGCGAATCGATGGGAGAATTGCCAGAGAGTTCTTTTGGGAGATCAAAGTTTGAGCAAGACAGAAGGGATGAAGAAGATCCGATCAGCCCCTTACTATTCAGTTCGGTACGTTACCTCATGTCGTGGCTAATAACTATTTACTAGCCAACAAATTCAAGAATAAAAAGAAAGAAGAAGAAAGGGAGGATAACGAAGAAGAAGCATGTGTGCTGGAATGCGAAAAATGCCAAACTACCAGAGGGGCCTACAATAATGAAGAGGATAATAGTATGACGGATATAGAAGAGGAAATTGATCTGGAGGCAGAAAGAAGAAAGAGAGGAGTATCGCACAATAATCTGTTGAAGCAACTACATCGAGAGGGAGTTCGTGAAGTGGACTTGTTGGGGGAATCATCTGGGCATTCTTTCAATTATTACGTGTTGTACGGGACGCCCAAGAAGAAAAGGAGAGTACCTCGCTCTGAAAAGTATGGATCACCTCCAAGAATATTGCCTCCTCCCACAAGTTGGGTAACTGGAAAGGAAGTTCTGGAAAATAGTAAAAAGGAAATCCAAGAAGCGGAAGCTCAGTGCAACATACTGTACGTTGACTTATCACAAAAGGATAATTCAACAGAGGACAAGCAAGAAGTGGAAATAGACGCTTCCGAAAAGGTTATTTTCAAAAGACCAGCCATGAAGTTAACCAAACACTTGAGGCCATTGTAAGTTAAGGCTCTAGCTAACGGTATACCTGTGGCGAAAGTACTCATTGATAATGGAGCAGCTATAAACACCATTCCATTTAGGATGATGAGGAAATTTGCAAAGACAGAAAGTGATATGATTCCAATAGAAGTCATCCTTACAAGTTTTAATGGAGGAACAATTTCAGCTAAAGGAGTTATGCCATTGGACATAACTATTGGGACAACTACTAGGACCACAGTCTTCTTCGTGATAGATGGTCTTACTAGTTACAATGTGTTATTAGGAAGGGATTGGATATACGGAAGTCGTTGCATACCTTCATCGTTCCATCAATGCCTGATTTTCTGGAATGATAAGGGTGAAGCAGACGTGGTGCAGGCAGATCATAGACCTTTTGTCGCAGAAGCAAACTCCGTGGAAAGGTTCATGTACGAGGAAAATTATGGATCTGTCAGAGTAGCCCAAGATGGAGAAGAAACTCAAATTGTTGCGCAGAGCGAAGAGTCGTTTTCAGTAGATGCGCTCACCGATATGTTCAGTCAAATGAGGCCAAACATAGTGGCCCTGGAGGAGCCAGTAATTGGCAAAAAAGTAATTAAAGAGTTTTAAATGAGTTGTAAGCAACAAAAGCAAATGGCCGATGTTCAGGCTTTCAAAGCCAAATTAATAGCTTTCAATAAAGAATGCAAAGATAAGACAAAAGAAGAAGTAACCTTGAAAGCATTGGGAGACATATTGGCAGTGTTCGAGTTGGAGCAAAGTATTGGTCGATAAGTCAACAAAGTGAATTGTTTAGAAAAAGAAGTGCCTATAAGGGACATTGATGATGAAATAATGAGGATCACCAAGCCTGGATACGCTCAAGCACAAGACCCTCTATTTAAAGTGAATATTGGCAATGAAGGGGAAGATCGCCCAACATTCGTCAGCCGATGCTCGACCAGAGGTTAGTGATAAATTAATCGCTTTATTAAAGGAATATCAAGATTGTTTTGCTTGGGAATATGAATATATGTCTGGTTTAGATAGAAATTTGGTGGAACATAGATTGCCAACCAAGCCAAATTTTAAACAACATAAACAACCCACTAGACGTTTTGCTCCTAATGTACTTCTCGAAATAAAGAAAGAGATAGAGCGATTATTAAAATCATGCTTTATTAGAACAGCCAGATATGTTGAGTGGTTGTCCAATATCGTGCCAATACTAAAAAAGAATGGCAAATTAAGGGTGTGCATAGACTTTAGGAACCTAAATATAGCCACACCCAAAGATAAATATTCAATGCCTACGGTAGATTCTCTAGTAGATTCGACTGCCGGACACGTAATATATTCCTTCATGGACGGGTATTCAGGATACAATCAAATTTATATATCTAAGAAAGATATACACAAAACTGCCTTTAGATGCCCTGGATCTCTATGATGTTTTGAATGGGTAGTTATGTCTTTCGACCTAAAAAATGCAGGAGCGACTTATCAAAGGGCAATGAACTTGATTTTTCATGATATGATAGGCAAATTTGTTGAGGTGTATGTAGATGATATAGTGGTCAAATCCATTAAAAAAGAGGACCATTTTGAACAATTGGAATGTTCATTTGAGCGAATGAGACAATATAAACTAAAATTGAATACCTTGAAATGTGTATTTGGTGTTAATGTAGGAAACTTCCTTGGTTTCCTAGTGCACAAAAGGGGAATTAAATTTGACAAAAATAAAGCGAAGGTCATTTCAGAGGCCAAACCACCTAACAATAAAAAAGAATTGCAAAAGTTTTTAGACCAAATAAACTTTTTAAGACGCTTTATTTCTAACTGTGTAGGGCGAACTAAACCTTTTTCGCCGCTTTTAAAGTTGAAAAATCAAGAAGAATTCGTCTGGAAAGAAGATCATCAAAAAGCTTTTGAAAGTCTAAAGACATATGTATCAAGTCCACCAGTGTTGGTGTCACCAATCCAAAGACGGCCGATGAAAGTGTATATATTGGCTGAACAAGAATCAATAGCTGGAATGGTCGCGCAAGAAGACTAATTTGATGAAGAAAGGGTGATTTACTACTTGAGTAGACGGTTAACAATATGTGAATGTAATCATTCTGCCATTGAAAAATTATGTCTTGCATTGTATTTCATGTAACGCCCCAAAATTTCATATATTTTGAGGTGTTACCAAACATAATTTTCATGTATTTAAATGCGGAACTGTAAAATTCATTTCTTTCTAATAAACCAAACATTCATAATTTTAAATACAAATCATAAAATCGTGTCTTTGAAACAATTTAAATATTCTTAACTAACAAATTTGCTAAAAATATTATTGGAACAAAACAAACTAATAATTTTAAATAAAAGCAGTAAAACCTAATGTTATTCTCATCGGTCGAAATCCTTTGGCGCTCTCGCATCACCGTCCCGTCACAGCTCCAATCGACCCGAACTAGTCTGTAAAAATTGTAAGAGTGAGTATTTTGAAAACACTCAGTAAGATACGTGCAGTTTCCATTATACAATTATATGCAATAAAATAACACTTCATACCACTCTTCTCTTATGGAGTATCTCGGTGACCAAGCGAAACACCCATCTAGGTCATCTTAAATTCCCGAAGGATCTCTTATCTCTTTCTAAGGAACCCGAAAGCCCATTGACAATTCATGCATAAAATTACTGAACATAAAAGCATAAGGAAACAAACAACTTTACACAAAAGTATCTTACCTCAATTGATCAAACGAGCTTTTGAAAATAAAAATATACTTAGAATTTACAGCTGTTCTCTATATGAAAACTGCTGTGTAAAATTCTGTGTGGTGAATTGTGAAATATGAGTTCACTATTTATAGGGAAAAAGTACAGTAGTTGAGTCATAATATAACTCTAATATAAATCATATTTATTCTAATAGATAAGAGTTTGTTAAAATGGTTGGTTAGAACTAGAATTTTGATAGGTCAATATATATTAAAGATAAACATGGCTAAAATAACACAATATTATCTTCCAAAAAATATATGTGTGTACACGTGCAATTGAAAAGAATAAGGAATGGTTAATTCATGATTATCTACTTAAATATTATAATATATTGCTAATTATCCTAAAAGGACCATAATTAAATAATAAAATATTGCATATAAATCATACTTCTTCGAATTGAAAGATTTTGGGCTTAACTCATCTGAACTTAAATTTTCTTGAGCCCAATAAACACTATTTAATGCGGGCTACAAAATGAGCACAATATTAATATACTTTTGATCACTCTACAGGAAGTTAAATATTTGGCCCATTTAAAACATAAGGATTTAAAAGATACTTTATTTTAGCCCTTCTACTTTCAAAAACCATAGAATAAAATTTATAAAACAAATATTTTTATTCTAAAATTTTCGGGGTGTTACAATCTCCCCTACTTAAAAAATTTCGTCCTCGAAATTACCTGCGTTCTGGCCGTCTGTGGCTTGTTCTTTAGTTAACGCAAAAACTCGTGCATTCCCCTTCTTTTCTTGTTCAACGTTCCTTTTCGTGGGGTCTTCCTTGCAATTTTTGGAAACATGACCAGCTTTGCCGCATCGATAGCACACGTGTTTCCCGAAGAGACACTCCCCCAATGCATCCTGTTGCACTTTGGACATGGTGAAACGACTTGTCCAAAACTCGATCCGGTGTTAAATTTTTTATTATGTCCTTCCCCTTTTTCTTCATTGGACCCACTCCACTTCCGCTTTCCTAAGGGCTCGGCCCCTTGCTGAAAAACTTGGTCAATCTCTAATCTGTTTGAGATTGCTTGGGCAGTTTGCAGTACCCGACTGTAATTGGTGAATTGATGAGACGCCATTATGCCACCAATCTCAGGACGCAATCCCAGTTCGAACCTCCTTGCTTTCTTTGCTTCCGTGTCCACTAGGTGTGGTGCATACCTAGAGAGTTGTTCGAATTTTCTCTCGTATTCCTCAAGCTTCATCTTCCCCTGTCTAAGTTGAAGAAATTCTGCCTCTTTTCGATCTCTAAGGGCTTGTGGGAAATATTTTCCCATTACTTCGTCCTTGAATTGTGTCCATGTCAGAGCACGTTGTTGTGCTTCTGTTCTAGTGCGCGATGCTGATTCCCACCAGTGGCCAGCAGCATCAACCAACATGAATTCTGCACATAATACCTTTTGAGCATCAGTGCAAGAAAGATGTTTGAAGATTCGCTCCATTCCTCTTATCCATTCCTCAGCTGCTAATGGGTCTGCCTTGCCATCGAAGGTTGGAGGTTTGTAGCGGCGGAATTGTTCCACAATTGAACTGATGTTGTTGGCATTTGCATTCTGGGGACTAGCCTGTGCTTGCTGCCTACCTAAATCTTGTACAGCCCTCAGCAAATCCTTGATGACTGTAGCTTGATTTTGTTGTTGTCTCGGCATTTTCTTAACACAATTAAAATTCTAATTTAGGCAAAGTCTGATAACACAAAAATTAATTATAATATTGATGGTGAAACATTTAAAAATTTCTAATATAATATAAAAATCCAATAGATAACTGAATAAACTTTTGCTAAAGGAATAAAACTATTGTTAATCTCTATGAGTCCTAACAATATTCTTTATGGGGTCTCGTCATCCGAAGTAATGCATGACTCGGGCTCAGAATCTGTAACCAAATCGATGATAGGGTCTTCCGGCTCCACTTCCTCTTCTGGGTCTTCTTCAGGGTCCTCCTCAGGGTCTTCTTCAGGGTCTTCCTCTGGGTCTTCTTCAGGCTCTTCCTCTGGGTCCTCTTCGTGTTCCGCTCGTGCTCGTGTTCTAGTGCTAGCTCTTGTTGTCTGTGGTTCCACAAGATTATGATGTCCTCACAAGATCCCTTAAAATCAATCATGTCCCAATCTTCTTCCAAATATAGCCCATAATCCATATCTCTCACGAAGTAAGCCACGTTTCTCCATTGTGGACGCATGGTGGTTATAAGATGGTATATTGAGAGGATTGTCCCCTCATTATATCCGAACGATCTTGCATGTTCCCACTTAAGAAGGAAGTCTTCAACATGTTCAACAAATGTTCGCTCCCATCTTACTTCGTAATCCATGTATCTCTCGATAGCAATTTGAGCACGTTGTAAGTATGTTGGGCTATTTCCAGTCATCCTAGTTACTTTCCAAGTCCTAATCATGTGACACATATAACTTCAATTATGCTTCATCTTTCAGTGATCATATCATTTCATTCCTTTGCATCAATAATGCACATATCATTTGTGAAAATTTAAACAACTACTAAAATATACGAAGTAAACGTGATTATATATCTCATAATATATGGCAAAATGACCCATAAACATGCTAAAGGAATAACATTTCTTTCCATACCTTGGATCAATTGGAGAGTGATCGAGTAGTGAGCGCTACATGCCAAGGATTTTTTTCATCTCATTACATGTTTAAGATTTTAACTCTGACATTGTCCGTAAACTCCTAATATTTATGAAAATGGTGCATTTTTATAATATCTAAAAATATGATTTTCTCACAATAGAAATTTCTAAAAAGAATTTTTTTTTTAAAAAAAAAAAAATACTGTATGTAAGGTTTGAAATATTGTATTTCATTTCATCAAATTGAATAACGCGCAATCAAAAGGCTTCCAGATGAGGAGGGGGGTCACAATGGACCGCTTAAATCCCAAGCTCTTCTTAGACAGTTTAGGTCTTTTTGACAAAGCCATTCAATTTTGCAATTATGCAAATTAATAAAACTCCAACAATAAATTGAACAAAAACAAAAAAAAAAAAAAAAAATTTTTTGTCACCGTACACGTGAACAGTGTTACTGTTCACGTACGTTTTTTTTTTTTTTTTTTCCAAAACGAAAAAAAAAATGCATATGGGTCTACAGGAAATTAAACCTTTGCTCTGATACCAAACTGTAACGCCCCAAAAATTCAAGCATCTTGAGGTGTTACCAAACAAAATTTTCATGTATTTAAATGCGGAACTGTAAAATTCATTTCTTTCTAATAAACCAAACATTCATAATTTTAAATACAAATCATAAAATCGTGTCTTTGAAACAATTTAAATATTCTTAACTAACAAATTTGCTAAAAATATTATTGGAACAAAACAAACTAATAATTTTAAATAAAAGCAGTAAAACCTAATGTTATTCTCATCGGTCGAAATCCTTTGGCAGCCCGCATCACCGTCCCGTCACAGCTCCAATCGACCCGAACTAGTCTGTAAAAATTGTAAGAGTGAGTATTTTGAAAACACTCAGTAAGATACGTGCAGTTTCCATTATACAATTATATGCAATAAAATAACACTTCATACCACTCTTCTCTTATGGAGTATCTCGGTGACCAAGCGAAACACCCATCTAGGTCATCTTAAATTCCCGAAGGATCTCTTATCTCTTTCTAAGGAACCCGAAAGCCCATTGACAATTCATGCATAAAATTACTGAACATAAAAGCATAAGGAAACAAACAACTTTACACAAAAGTATCTTACCTCAATTGATCAAACGAGCTTTTGAAAATAAAAATATACTTAGAATTTACAACTGCTTTCTATATGAAAGCTGTGTAAAATTCTCGTGTGGTGAATTGTGAAATATGAGCTCACTATTTATAGGGAAAAAGTACGTAGTTGAGTCATAATATAACTCTAATATAAATCATATTTATTCTAATAGATAAGAGTTTGTTAAAATGGTTGGTTAGAACTAGAATTTTGATAGGTCAATATATATTAAAGATAAACATGGCTAAAATAACACAATATTATCTTCCAAAAAATATATGTGTGTACACGTGCAATTGAAAAGAATAAGGAATGGTTAATTCATGATTATCTACTTAAATATTATAATATATTGCTAATTATCCTAAAAGGACCATAATTAAATAATAAAATATTGCATATAAATCATACTTCTTCGAATTGAAAGATTTTGGGCTTAACTCATCTGAACTTAAATTTTCTTGAGCCCAATAAACACTATTTAATGCGGGCTACAAAATGAGCACAATATTAATATACTTTTGATCACTCTACAGGAAGTTAAATATTTGGCCCATTTAAAACATAAGGATTTAAAAGATACTTTATTTTAGCCCTTCTACTTTCAAAAACCATAGAATAAAATTTATAAAACAAATATTTTTATTCTAAAATTTTCGGGGTGTTACAATTCACATGTACAAAATTAAGGGTTTATTTACAGTCTGTAACCGTTTATTTGATTTCTAAAGTGAATTTAATTAAGTATATGTTCTCTCGCCCTGTTTTACACCAAAGGGTAGGCCTTTGGACATTAGTATTATCAGAATTCGAAATACAATACATACCCCAAAACGCAGTCAAAAATCAGGCTTTGGCTAACTTTCTAGCCGATCATCCATGCCTTGACATGCCGAGGAAATTGAATTAAAAATTGATTCATTCGAATTAAAACCTGGGTTTTATTTTTCGATGGGTCAAAAACCTTGAAAAGTGCAGGAGTAGGAGTAGCATTAATAAATCATTTAGGGATTTGTTACAAGTTCACATTCACTTTGAATAGGATGTGCACCAACAATCAAACTGAATATGAAGCCTTAATTGTGGGCTTAGAATTAATGATAGACATGGAGATAAAGAATGTGATTGTTGGGGGCGATTCTCAATTTGTAATTCACCAATTGATTGGTGATTTTAAGTGACAAAGTGATTCCATTATAAATCAATATGAAATCGCCAAAGAATTGTTGGAAGAATTCGACCAAGTAGAGTTTTAATGTGTCAATAGGATATACAATGACATAGCAAATGAGTTGGCCCAGATGGCCTCAGGATATTCAAATGTTTTAAATTGAAAATCTACTTGTGAATATAGAGTAATATTGCCCGTAGTCCAAAAAAGGGCGAGAAAGATCAAAATTCATTGCATACAAGATGGAGATGCAATAGATTGAAGGACAGAGATTAAAAGGTTCCTTAAAGAACCTAATAAAGGAAATGATAAAAAAATGACGTTGCATTTGCTAAATTATACATTGATAGATGAAGAATTGTTTAAAAAACGCTATGATGATATATTACTGAAATGTGCAAGTTTACAAGAAGCCGAACAATCATGGCTGAGGTTCATGAAGGGGTATGTGGAGCTCATCAAGCCGGCCTAAGGATGAGATGGTTGATTATCAGGAGTGTATATTTTTAGCCCAGGATGGGAGAATCATGTGTTCAATATGCGAAAAGTTGTCTAGCATGCCAAAAGCATGGTCCGATACAAAGAACACCGACAAGAGAGACGACACCCATTATCAAACATTGGTCGTTCAAGAGTTGGGCAATAAACCTGATAGGGAAGATTTATCCTCCATCGTCCAAGTAACATACCTTTGTTATAGTTGCAACTGATTTTTTCACTAAGTGGGTAGAAGCGATACCTTTAAAGGAGATCACCCAAAAGAATGTCATAGAATTTATCCGTGCTCATATTATTTACAGATTTGGGATTTCACAAACTTTGATGGTAGATCGTGGAACTTCCTTGAATGGAGATCAAGTGAAGGAATTCTTGAGCGAGTTTGGAGTTAAGTTAGTGAACTTCATACCATATTACGCTCAATTTAACGGACATACGAAATCTTCTAATAAAATTCTAAAAAATATTATAAGGAAAATGATAGATGAAAATGCCAGAAATTGGTACGAATGTCTAAACAGAGCCTTATGGGCTTCTAGAACGTCGTCTCGGTCAAGTACCAAGGTTACTCCTTTGGGGGGTCGACGCCTTGGGAAGAAGGTGGTCTTTCTACTAGTTGCGATGAAGATTCCGGGACTAAGGGTTTCTCTTTAAGCATAGTCTCTTCATCATCTGATTTAGACGAAGCAGCTTCAGCGGAGGGTGATGAAGTAGGAGCTGCCAAAACCAGAGCCTTCGAAGGAGAGGATGAACTTTTCTGAGAAATTCAGGTAAACCATTAGTACATAGAAAAGTATGTTTATGAATAAACAAAATCAGTTACCTTTCTCCTAAGGATAAGAGGAGCATCATCATCATCATCCTGCAAAATGGGAGATGCTGAAACTGGCCGTTTGCGGCTAGAGGTGCCTTTGGCTATATGGTCTTGGCAGGAGGAGAAGCAGATGGAAGAATAGAACATTTAGCGCGAGCAGGTGAGGAAGGATTCCTAATGGACACAGAGGTGGCCAAAATAGGAGAAGTAGAAGAAGTATTTGGCCGATCCAATAAATGGAAGGCACGATTAGCATCAGTTGCAAACAATCTGCATTTTACTGATGGCCGAGCTGTTCAAAGAGAGGACGTGTGACACCGATAGAATTGAAAGGGGCTAAAGAGAAACCTTCGGCCAAAAGGTTATTACGGGTGTCAATAGCTTGCGCCTCGGTCTTGTTGATAGTATGGAAACACTATGTCAAATTTTTAGAATAACAAAGAGGAACAAACTACGTTTGGCCAAAACCAAGCGGCGAGTAAAAAATTGGGGAGCATATATTTCAACCCCGGCCTTGGCATTGGTTCCAGTCAAAATGTCGTGGAACAGTTCTCTCCCGATCAAAAATTGAACCCAAACAAGCAAAAAGGTGCTCACATTGTCCATGGTGGATGGAGGTCGCACGTAATCTGGAGTCAAGTGAGCAAGAAAAGGAAAGAAGGAAGGAATTGAATTTAAGTTATAAAAGAATGAAAAAATGTCCCTACTGGACATATTTACAGGATTCAATGGGTTAATGGCTAACCCATAGCAGCTAGCAAAAAGAAGAGAAGTGGATGGAGCGCCAATTTGTGGAAAGTATGCTCTCAACTACAGCTGAGTGAACCAAAGGGGCCCACTGCCAGTGGGAGATGCACCGTTCTTCAATTGAGATTGAAGGGAAGCCATGCCCTATAAAGGGCAGTTAAGAAGAAGGAACATAAGTTCAAAGGCCTGCCATGCGCCAGTTTATGCACTATGGTTAAGTAGCTCATAGAAGGTTTCATACTTGGCATGCAAAGAATATATTTACAGAGCCAAATTTGAAGAAAGGCCACACGCTTAGTATGAGAAAATTCAACACTTGAATGATTAAAATGACTTTGCATGCTTGAATATGACTCAATAAGTCTTTTCTCAAATTTAGGGGCAATACCAGAAATTAAAATACCAGGAAAGATGGTATCGCCCAAAGGTGGAAGATTTACTAGGGCTCCAATGTCCCTTAAAGCAATAGACATGGGACCAAGCGGGAAAACGAAGGTATTATATTCAGAACACCAAAAACTCAAAGCAATCGGAAAAAGCACTGGGTCGAAAATTGGGGGTTCAAGAGCGATTTCTAATAAATTTGAAATCCGAGCACGATCAAAAATCGCATTGGTAGGGCCATAATTTACCATACGTGCATGCAATCTACGAAAACCATGATCAGTTTTTGGCCAAGTACGGACACCTTTATCACGGATTGACTTCAATGGCAGGGAGTTCAGAAATGGAGGATCTTCAGTACAAGGGAACAGCTGGCCCACCGCCACTTGTTCAACGGCTTCTGCATTATTAAATGATTGACCTAAATAGAATTCATTGAGGTCAGCATTGGCTTCTGAAAGGAAGTCTGGATTTACATACGGCCTAGTAAGGATTTTCCGGAAATCTTCGAAACTGAAAACATCATCAGATTGAGTTAGTGAAGTCGCCATTGAGTGGAAAGTACAGTTTTGTTAAGGTTTGCCTAAGAAACATAGCAAAGAAGCAAGAAGATGAACAGTAAAATAGTGAGGAAAATGCGCGAAATATAGAGACATGGTTTAGTGGTGCGATGAAATGACGTGTCTTTTGGATTTATAAGGGTTTGTAACGTTGCACCTTTTTAGGCTATAGAAGGAAATAACGATTGAGATTCTCGCAAATTTCAAATGTTGCCCGGAAAATATAAGGTGAATATGACATAGATTAATACTTGGTATTAAATGTGCCATATTGGGGGGTAATTGTTGACATACTAAAAGTGCAGTCCAAATTAAATAGCCCAAAGAGTGAAGCCCAATTGGGGAGTCTAGGATAAAGGCCCAAATAAGATTATCAGTGAATACAGAGGAAGCCCACGAACACAGTACCAGAGCGATGACATCGTTTTCGCCCAAACCTTCGAGTCGCCCAGAGTCTTAACAAACATGAGGTATTATGGTTATCCAGAATAGTGTTTATTGAAGCAGTTATCGAGCAGATTTATCACATTCCATGATTCAAGGAGCCCATTTGAAGGCGGTTGAACGACAAAGAGTAATGATAGAAGTTAGAGATGACATTTCCACGACAATTTAGCCACCATGAAGAAAGTGGGTAGTTATAAAGCAATCAAGCAGTTTCCAAACGGTTTGTCAAGAAAAAATAATCATGATAATATAAAAAGGAAGAGAAGACATAGAGAAAAGATTCTGAATCAAACACTCTCAAATAGAGAATATGTAATTTCAATTTTTTAGATTAACTTTAATTATCCCTTTTTAGTACTCGTGTGCTTGCGCCCCTTGGATGCATTCTATTTATTTCCAATTATAACTATAATCAATAAAACACTCATTTTTGGGACTTTGTCTCAAGAGGTTTATCCCTTACACAATCGTCTAAATTCTTTTTAATTGTTAGCGACTACCCGCGCGAAACACCAATGTTAATCCATCCACTTGCAAATTGATGAAAGGCCCACAAGGTAGAAACCAGCAATTTACCCTTCTATTAATCCCAATTAAAGACTTAACTTTGAGGTGCTGACGAAATGAAAGAACAAGATTAGGACTAAACTTCCACTGTTATTGAAATACTGAATATTTCAATGTATAAATATTAAAATAAACAGAATTCTGATAAACTAATAATTGATTTGATGAACAGAAAATACAATTTATGAACAGAAAATAACATTGATTTGATTTAAGAATTGAATGATTTGAATTCAAGAGAAAACTAACCCGTGAAACTTTCGGATCTGGAATTGCTGGAGATAACTCAATCGCATAAATAATAGTGTCAATTAAATCACTTAATTCTGCACGATTTCATTTTTACAATGGTCTGTTTTTCGCGAGCAGGGACACTTGCACCGAGTTCCTGAAATAAGAATTCGATGCACAAAATTATTTACCAAACTTAAGGCACAATACAAGCACTCAAGAAACATGAAACTATACCATACCCAGAATTGGCGAGGGCAGCGATGGATTTGAGTGGAGGAGAAGTGTAGTTTGGAGATTGTAAACCTGAGTTGTAATTTAACGTGGAGGGTATATTGAAATTGGGATATCTGGGCAGTGGGCTGAGTTATTGGGTTAATGTTTACTTAATGTTAATTGGGCCATAAATCTGGGAAGCTCAATTGTCAAAATTGTCCAATTAATTTTGAGAAAGAATAATGGAAAGCCCAATTGTTCAATTAATTTTTTTAAACTGGTAATCGGTTCGGGGCGTGGCACCATCGCTAAATACCATACCCGTCCCTAAATGAAGCGATTCATTAAAATCAAAACCATAATCGCCCCATTGTACCATCGGTTCTGTTTTTTCCGCCCCATTCGGCTCGATTAACTGTGGTTTTCGATTTTAACGGTTTGAATTGCCATCCCTAGATGGTGATTGCCGCAAGTTTTTCATTCCAGGAATGAAGGCTTTGGTTTTGATTTCTCGAGGAGTGAATGTTTTGGTGGAGATGGCCGATGGTTGCAAATTCGCTGTTTTCTTGGGGTGGGGTGGGGTGGGGTGGGGTGGGGTGGGTTTTTATTTTTTAATTTTTTGATTTAATTGTTTTATTATATAAAATATAAATTTACTATTTAAACTTTTTAAAATTGGTCAAAATTTGATCAATCATTTGATTGGTCAACTAACAGTCAAATATTTAGACTTCAACTGCATATTTTTGAAAGGTTAGAGACATTTATTGACACAAATTGAAGGTTAGGGTAAAGTCTATAAAAATTGAAAAGAATAGGTCTGCTGTTGCAATTTTCCTCAAAATCTATTAAACATTTTATTTTAATCCCACGAAACGGGCTAAATCTACGGTGATCTTTGAAATAAGAAATCACAAGTCATAACCAATAAACAACGTGGGATGCCAAGATGTAATCTATAAGACCAATACAAACAAAAGGATCACGCTACAATGAATTTCAGACTAGAGAAAAACTAATAACACATAACTCAACAATGTCCCAAAATGTATAGATAGACAAACAAAATAGTTGAACCTGAGAACACTCTGGTTTTTCTTCTTCTCTCTAGATAATTTTACTGGTCGACTGTGGTGACCTCTTGCCACTCCCCATCAACTGCCTCTTTCCATAACGTGACACTGTTGTCCCCAGAAGCCACGGCCAACAAGTTCCCAGTCAGAGACCATGAGACCCTCCAAACAGGAACCTTAAAGTCCTTCAAAACTCTACCCTCCCATTGATCGCTTTCTTTTACCGCAGTCCATATGACCACTGTACCATCCTGTGAAGCACTGGCAATTGTTGATTTTGGAAGCCCCAAATTCGGTGCCCAGGCAACATCTCTCACCCAATCGGAGTGCATTTGTAGAGCAGGGAAACAGTCCATCTTCCAAGTACCGTTATATAGCTTCCAAACTTTCACTGTATTATCACAGCCACCAGATGCCAACTTCTGAACGGGATCCAGAAGTCCAGATCCAACTAAAGCACCAGGGGCCATTGAAGGGGCCCATGAAACTGAAGTGACTCCAATGGGGTGTGCTTGGTCAATTTTCGTTGTTTCCCAACTACCATCTGATCGCGCTGTGTAGACTGAGATATTCCCATCAGCCGATCCACAAGCCAAGCAGAGACCCAGCTCATGTGGTGCCCAAGCAATAGAATTGACAGATGATTTGTGGTCGGTGAAAGTATGAAATTGAGACCATTCGCCTTGATTACCTTCCTTCCAGATGATGACCTTACCATCATAAGAACAGGAAGCAAGCATCGAGTCAAACTTGGGGTGTGCCCAAGCTACCTGCCAAACTGGACCTTGATGCCCAATCAAAGTAGCGAGATGCTGAGAAGAAGAACTGTTGCCAACACCGATTATTTTTATAGTCGCATCAGACGACGCTGTTGCCACCCGTTTTCCATAATAATCCATGGATACATCATGAACCACGTCGTTGTGACCTGTTTCGATCTTTTGTGCCGGCATATTCTCTAGTTGCTTATCTCTGACACTCAACTTTCTCGAAACACTGTTCTTTCTGATCTTATATCCTAAATTTTTAAATTCAAATTATTCAATAAGAAAATGGTCATCAATTCCTGAAATCAACTTCCAAATCATTTCAAACTCGTATTATAATTCAAATGCAGGAATAATGCCAGTACCTTTCAACCCATCATAGTACCGAATTAGAATCAGACTTTGAGCTATTAAGCCATCTTGGACGGTCAAGACGTGATTTTGCACTCGATTCTATATGAACTAGGAAGAATTTCAACTTAAAACCAGTGAATTGAATCCCACTGGGATTCATTAACCAAAATTGAGCCAAGGGGGATCAGTTAGACATAACGAATGTCTTGATTCAGCTAAATTTACACCCATGTTATTTCTAGATCTGCATCACACTCATATAATGACATGCTTCTCCACAAATTCCCTAACTAAACAGTATCAAAACAACCAAATATATCCTCAATCTTTATTAGAAATAAAAACATATTAAAACCTCTTACTCCGAATTAATTAATCTAATTAATAAATTGAGCTGGTCAATCCTTCTTTAGTTTATAATTAAATTCAATTGTAGAATCTAAATCCCACTTAAAAAGCATGCCTTTATATATAAAAAAAAATTCCATGACGTGAAAAATTAAATCATTAAACGAAAACGAGACAGATCTATGAATTCTTCCCCAGATATCAAAAATACTCACGTGGAAAAAGAGAGAGATTAATCAACCTCAGGATAAATAAATCTAGAAAAAAAAAAAACATTAGACGAAGGTACTTACCAAAGAAGATCGGATTTGGATCCGACCGGGCGGGGGGCTGAAGACAGGAAAAGAGATGCCTAAATGAATACCTGAAGAAAGTGCACTATGTATGTATATATCTCGCATCCCGTATAATGGAAGAATAATGAAAACAGTAACGGTGTGCTTTTAACAAGGAGTTGAATGTTCCCTCACTTGCTCAACTTATTTCCTTAAAACACTTTCGAGTGATGACTAAATTTTAACACATTGCATTACATCGTTCACACGTTATGTTTTATAAGTCATTGAATGCTCCTGAGTGATCAATAATCTTTAACATGTTTGCACTCCATCACTCACCCATTATATTTCATTAGTCATGAACTTATATATCTATCACACTTTATTTACTGAATTTCATAATTTTTTGAGTAAACTTGATTTTTATGAGATTCAACCTAGATAAAAATAAATAAGTAAATAAAACAAATATAGAATAGATAATGAAACTCTAAATTTAAAACGTAAAAAATGATATTTATCCAGAAGGTATAATTTCTTTAGTTGTTAAACCTTATGTTCAGTGATTAATGGAATATGATGAGCGGGTGATGTAGTGCAACACGTTAAAGTTCAGTGACAAATGAAACATGATAAGTGATTAATGGAGTAAATGTGCCTATGGATGACAAAAAACTCCATTCAATCTGATACCCTTCGGACCCCATCCTAAATGGGGCAGAGATTACCCGCCTAACTGGGGTAAAAGGGGGAGAGGACGGAAAAAATAGTCTCCACCCAGCTGCCTGAACCGTTTTAACTTTTTAATCAAACAAAAATAAAAGATGGACCAACTTTTTAATTGATAGTGTTGGACAATTAATTAATTGAGTTATTTATTAATGAGCAAAATTAATTAATTGATGGACCAAGTTTAATTAATTATATTAATTAAATATTGGATCAAATTGAGTTCAAGTGTGAGGTCAAGTCCATTTGAACATCTATTAATAAGAAGTTAGGATTGAAAAATCAGGGGCGGAGCCAGTAAAAGACATTGAGGGTGGCTGAAATTAAAATAAAAAAATCAATGAACTCATGCCATAAGAGATGCTCCATGCCCAAATATTACTTAAAAAGCTAAGCTTATGACACAAATGATAAAGTGAGTCATATACATAAATATGTATAAACATATCAATCCCTAAGATGTCTTACTAAATCTTCGTAGCTTTTCTTGCCAAATAAAAAATCTCGAAACCTCCCTAGAAAATACAAAACGTGCAAAAGGATGATAAACATGAACAAATGATGTATATCCACCAACAAAAAATTAAGAAAAACATATTTTCACTATTAAAAGGCTCAAGGCCTAAAAAGAACAACAAATCATTCAAGTTATTAATGTTTTATAACCAAAATACACCGTTCTAAAAACATTATCTAATATGGGCTATCAACACATTTTAATTTCACCTGAATTGGGAAAAACCAACTAAGAATATCGAGAATTCAAAGAAATTGAATTTATTTCAGTTTTATGTTTGACTCACTTCAATAATATAATTTTAATTTATAAATAAATAATTTTTTAAGAAATATTATTTCTACTAATAAAATTAAATGTAGAGCAAGTTACCTATTTTGATAATAACATCGATTTCATGGTCAATAAGTATTTTTTTAACTTATAAGTAAAATTAATAAAAGAAACGTACAAAAAATTAAATTTTAATTACTTTTAAGATTTTCAATAGTTTTTATTTTTTTTTTTTGGCCCTCATCATATTTTATATGTATGTTTAGTTTCATTAGATAATTTTCTTGCTCATGATAAACATACTAGCATGGATATGATTTCTGATATGAAGAGGTTAAAATATCAATTAATACAATTCTATCATCTCATTTGGATTTTATATCTTTGGACTACTGCAACAAAAATAAGGTTGTTCATTACCTTTTACCTACTGTATTAAATTTTGAAAGAAGTTATATTATTTTGAACAATAGATTTGGAAGTGGGGTAATTCTAAAATTTGGTTCATTTAAGAAATTAGGCTTGAAGTCGACAAATATTATAGAAATGGGCTAATTTGAAATTTGGGCCAAAATATAAATTCTTTAATAAAAAAGTTACAAAGCAAAATACGATATGGGCTAAAGTGGTACTAGGCTGAGGCCCAGTGCAGCCTCCCCCCATATCCGCCCATGGAAAAAATATAACATAATCATTATCTTGCTAACACAAATAAATTTAGACCTTATTATCTCCTTCTCGTTCCATGTATGAATTATTATTGGAGGTTGGACACTTGAAAGCCGTGGTGTGCAGATCGTGATTGTATGTATTCAAGATTGTTAAAGAATTTTGTAGAATTAACTAAAGTTATAATTCTTATTATAGTTTCTATCTAAATACAAAACATATCCTTATTAAGAATTAAAATTATTTTCATGATTAAGAAAATTCCCAACAAGTCATGGGTCTTCGAAAAAAAATCAGGCACTTCTCGTATAGTTTGGTCTAGGGCTGGACAAAACTCTCGAATCAAACCGGATTGAACCAAATCGAACCGAATCGAGTGATTTTTCATAAGTTAAATACTCGAACGGGTATCTGAATCGAGAACCGATGAGTTTGGTTCGGTTCCAGACCAAGAACCAAATTTAAATAATTTTTTTAGTTTTTTTATATTGAATTAATTAAATTAATATAATTTTTTCTAAGCAAATTAGAAAATTAACTAATTTAGTTGAACAAAATTTAGTTTATTTGTATTTGTTAATTGTGTTTTTTTAATTATACTTGTAGAGTTTTTTAGTATGACAAATCAAGTAATTGATAATTAAGTCAAATAGTTGGTAAGTGTTACCAATACTTAAAAGTATTTTATTTTTATAATTTTTAATTTATATTTCATTTTTTTATGTAGTCTGCTTGAAACAAATGAATTATTGATATGGATCACCGATATTTTAGTATTAGTGCCTACTTTTTAGTATTTGTATACATTGAATTAATTTTATTGGAAAACTTATTATTTATATATTTTTAAATTGAGCTACGTTAATTTGTAAAAACGACAAATGAACATGTCATTAGTTGTATTTATGTAGTGTTGTTGTAAATGTTAAAAAATTTAATTTTGGTACAGAACTGAACTGAATCGAACCCGAACGGTTCTATAATTATATTTGGACTCGATTGTTCTATTTATTAAATACGCGAAAATTTTGGTTCGGTTCTGAACCGATCCATGTCCAGCCCTAGTCTGGTCGAGTTATTGGTTCTAACAAAGAATTAACAGTATTTTTCTATAATCTCAATTGAATCAAAGGAAATTCACATTTATACTCCAGATTTTTTAGAGAAATTGTAGGGTTTTCAACCCCTTTACAACACAAATTATTACAGATCAAGTATGAATGATCTCCAATATATATGAGAAAAACAGTCTCACTTCTCAGCAGTTGGTTTTCCGTACAGATGCACTTCTCATTTAAAGCATGGGCTCAGGCGGTTGCCATAAAAATCACGGCACAAGCCGTCCGAAGAGAGTGGTAACTAAGTTTGCCAAGATTTCCAAGGGTTCTCACAGAAAACACTTAAAAAAGAAAATTACACACGAAAGCACTCCCTATAGACCACATATTAGGTTAACACCAAAGAAGCACCGACACGGATACAAGTACGTGTTGGGCACGCCGACACGCGATTTTTTGAGAAATTTTTGACACGATATGTCGCTGACACATACCGTATCGAAAGATCATTATATTCTTTTGAAAATGGCGTATACCCAAGCTGACGGTTTCAATAAAGACTCAAAGTCCAGACTGTAATAGAACAGACGTCGATTAAATATAATTTTTTTAACACTTTTTTTAATTTAATTATCTAAAGTTATTTTTTTAATACTTATTGCATCATATATATAAATAATTAAATAATAAATAGAAATAAAACTTGACATTAAATTCATACAAGTTTCTTAATAACACAAGTTCAAAAAGTAAAAAAAAAAAAGAAAAATTAATTACATCATTCATCTTGAATCTCTTCAACATCTTCATCTCCATCGTCCGCATATACTATTATCTCCAATTTCAGACGAGCAAAATTATGGACCTGTAAGAGTAGTCCAAGATGGAGAAGAAACTCAAATTGTTGCGCAGAGCGAAGAGCCGTTTTCAGTAGATGAGCTCACTGATATGTTCAGTCAAATAAGACCAAACATAGTGGCCCTGGAGGAGCCAGTAATTGGCAAAAAAGTAATCAAAGAGTTTTAAATGAGCTGTAAGCACCAAAGGTAAATGGCCGATGTTCAGGCATTCAAAGCCAAGTTAATGGCTTTCAATAAAGAATGCAAAAATAAGACGAAAGAAAAAGTGGCTTTGAAAGCATTAGGAGACAAGTTGGAATAAAGTATTGGCTGAGAAGTCGAAAAGTGGATTGTTTAGAAGAAGAAGTGCCTATAAGGGACATAGATGATGAAGTAATGTGGATCACCAAGCCTGGATATGCTCAAGCACAAGACCTTCTGGTTAAAGTGAATATTGGCAATGAAGGGGAAGATCGCCCAACATTCGTCAGCTATATGATCGATCAAGAGGTTAGTGACAAATTAATTACTTTATTAAAAGAATATAAGAATTGTTTTGTTTGAGAATATGAATATATGCCTGGTTTAGATAGAAACTTGGTAGAACATAGATTGCCAACCAAGCCAAATTTCAAACCTCATAAACAGCCCATTAGGCGTTTTGCTCCTAATGTACTCCCAGAGATGAGGAAAGAGATAGAGCGATTATTACAAGCAGACTTTACTAGAACAGCCGGATATATTGAGTGGTTGTCCAATATCGCGCCAATACTAAAAAAGAATGGTAAGTTAAGGGTGTGCATAGACTTTAGGAACCTAAATATGGCCACACCTAAAGATGAATATCCAATGCCTACGGTAGATTTTTTAGTAGATTCAACAGTCGGGCACGTAATATATTCTTTCATGGACAGGTATTTAGGATATAATCAAATTTATATAGTTGAGGAAGATATACACAAAACTACCTTTAGATGCCCTGGATCTTTAGAATGTTTTGAATGAGTAGTTATACCTTTCGGCCTGAAAAATGTAGGAGCGACTTATCAAAGGGAAATTAACTTGGTTTTTCATGATATGATAGACAAGTTTGTTGAGGTGTATGTAAATGATATAGTGGTCAAATCTATTAAAGAAGAAGACCATTTTGAACAATTGAGATGTTCATTTGAGCGAATGAGGCAATATAAACTAAAATTGAATCTTTTGAAATGTGCATTTGGTGTTAATGTAGGAAACTTCCTTGGTTTCCTAGTACACAAAGGGGAAATTGAACTTGATAAAAATAAAGCGAAGGCCATCTTAGAGGCCAAACCACCTAACAATAAAAAAGAATTGCAAAGGTTTCTAAGCCAAATAAACTTTTTAAGACGCTTTATTTCTAATTGTGCAGGGCGAACTAAAACTTTTTCGCGGCTTTTAAAGTTGAAAAATCAAGACGAATTCGTCTGGAAAGAAGAGTATTAAAAGGCTTTTGAAAGCCTAAAGACATATTTATCAAGTCCACCGTGCTGGTGTCACTAATCCAAGGATGGCCAATGAAAGTATATATATCGGCTGAACAAGAATCAATAGCTGGAAGGTCGCGCAAGAAGACCAATTTGGTGGAGAAAGGGCTATTTACTACTTGAGTAGACGGTTAACAAAATGTGAATGTAATTACTCTATCATTGAAAAATTATGTCTTGCATTATATTTCACATGTATAAAATTAAGGGCTTATTACAGTCTGTAACTGTTTATTTGATTTCTAAAGTGAATTTGATTAAATATATGTTTTCTCGCCCTATTTTATATCAAAGGATAGGACTTTGGACTTTAGCATTATCGGAATTTGAAATACAATACATACCCCAAAAGGCAATAAAAAATCAGGCTTTGGCTAACTTTCTGATCGATCATCCATGCCTTGACATGCCTAAGGAAATTGAATTAGAAATTAACTCATTCGAATTAAAACCTTGAGTTTTATAGTTCAATGGGTTAAAAACCTCTAAAGGCGCAAGAGTGAGAGTAGTATTGATAAATCCTTTAGGGATTTATTACAAGTTCGCGTTCACTTTGGATATGATATGTACCAAAAATCAAGCTGAATATGAAGCCTTAATTGTTGGGTTTAGAATTAATGATAGATATGGAGATAAGGAATGTGATTGTTAGGGACGATTCTCAATTGGTAATTCACCAATTGATTGGTGATTTCAAATGCCAAAGTGATTCCATTATAAATTAATATGAAATCGCCCAATAATTGTTGGAAGAATTCGACCAAGTAGAGCTTCAATGCGTCAATAGGATATATAATGACATAGCAAATGAGTTGGCCTAGATGGCCTCAGGATATTTAAAAGTCTTAAATTGGGATTCTACTTGTGAATATGGAGTAATATTGTCCGTAGTCCAAAGAAAGGTGAAAAGAACGAAAATTCATTGCATACAGGATAGAGATGCAATATATTGGAGAATAGAGATTAAAAGGTTCCTTAAAGAACCTAATAAAGGAGGTGATGGAAAAACGACGTTGCGTTTGCTAAATTATAGAACAAATTGAGAAGCAATTGAGCTGAACGATTTCCTCAATTATGGAAAGAAAAATCAGAATTACACTACATTACAATGTGCCTTTAAATAGAAAGATATCTAACTAACTAACTATTCACACCAATACAATATGAACACGTGGATTAACTAACTAACTAATTAACAAAAAATAGGTCTAGCTCCAGTAGGCTCCAGTTGCTCCAGTTCCAGCTACGGTTTATAACTCCAGCTTCTTCCAGTTGTAGAATTACAGCTATATAATCTGTTACTCTCCCTCAAGATGGACAATGAAGATTGATGACAGCCATCTTGGATAATAAGGGAAATAGAAGTGAAGCAGGTAGTGCTTTGGTGAAAACTTCAACGAGTTGGTGTTGTGTTCGAATAGGTAAAACTTTATAAAGCCATTAGCAACTTTATCTCTTACAAAATGACAATCAATCTCGATATGTTTAGTCCGTTCATGAAAAATTGGATTAGAAACAATTTGAATGGCTGCTTGATTATCACAGAAAATTAAGGCAGGAATAACTGGTGAAATCTGAAAATCAATAAGCAATTGGTTAATCCATATCAATTCACTAGTAGTAGACGCCAATGCACGGTATTCTGCTTCTATTGAGGATCTGGACAGAGTTGTTTGTTTCTTGACTTTCCATGAAATCAATAAGTCTCCCAGAAATATACAAAATCTTGTGACAGATTCCTTTGAATCAAGGCAAGAACCCCAATCTGCGTCTAAAAAGAAGAACTGGCAGAAAACAAGATCCCTTGACCTGGATTATACTTGATATATTGCACAAGGTGATGAGCTGCATCTAAATGTGGCTGTCTTGGTTAAGAGACGAACTGACTCGGTTTGTGGACTACAAATGTAATATCATGCCTTGTGATGGTGAGGTATAACAGTCGACCAACAAGCCTTTTGTACATTGAAGCATCATTAAGAAGCTCAACCTCAAATGAACTGAGATGAATCTTCGGATCCATGGGCAAAGCAGCAGGTTTACATGCTAGGAAACCTGTGTCTTCAAGAAGTTGAAGAGTGTAATGGCGTTGAGATAAGAAAATAGCTTTAGATAATCTAGCAATCTCCAAACCCAAGAAATAATTTAACTGTCCAAGGTCTTTCAACTTGAATTGATTATATATGAAGCTCTTTAGAGATTCAATTGCTTGATGATTAGGTCCTGTAATAATGGTATCATCCACATAAACTAGCAAAGCTACAAAACAACTGCCAGACCCTTCGGTAAACAAAGAATAATCAGACTTAGATTGGTTAAATCTATGTTGAATAAGAGCATTTGAAAATTTTGAAACCACTGCATTGACGCTTGCTTCAAGCCATATATTGATTTATGAAGTTTGCATACCAAGTGCTCCCCTTGCTTACTAGTATTGGCCTACTTATTATATCCCATTGGAAGATCCATATAGATTTCTTCAAACAAATCACCGTTGAGAAATACATTATTAACATTCAGCGGTGTGACCTGCCATTGATTCCACACTGCAATAGCTAAATGAACTTTTACAATTACTAGTTTAGCAACAGGAGAAAAAATCTCGATAAAATCCAATCTTTCTTGCTGAGTATACCCTTTTGCTACCAATAGAGCTTTGTATCTCTATATGCTGCCATCTAATTTATACTTGATTTTATAAACCCATTTGTAGCCTATAGAGTGTTTAGCCTTAGGCAAACTGGTGACGGAGCAAGTTTTGTTCATTTCCATTGCTCTCAATTCAATTGCCAAAGACTCTCTCCAATGATCAAATTTTATCGCTTGATGATAAAATTGGGGCTTAAAATTTGAGGAACCAGATAGGAGAAAGTTGTTGTGTGCACGAGAAAAATGATTATAGGATATGTATTTGGAAAGTGAATATGGCGATTTATCGGAAAATTGCTGAGAATTTTTCAAGAGATTACAATGAAAGTTCCTGAGATATGAATGGGGATTACTAGTCCCAGAGGATCTTCTGATTCCAACATGGTATATAGAGGAATTATGAATAGATGGATGATGATTAATATGAAAAGAATCAAATTCTGAATCCTGTGAATTGTTGGCTACTTCATTTGGCACTTCAGAAGGTGATGCATTAGGTGAATCATTGGTGGAAATACTAGAATCAGAACTTGAGAGGTAAGGTGGATTACGAGTTTGAATATCACAGTCAGATTTGGGTAATACAATCTGTAGGAAAAGATTAACATCATCTGAATCATGAGTTATAAAATGGAATGGGAAAAATTGTTCATGGAAAACAACATCCCTAGAGATTAAGAAAGATTTTGAAGTAATGTTATAGAGTTTATAGCTCTTTATTCCGGGGAGATAACAAAAAAATACGCCCATCTTAGCTCTAGGATAAAATTTTGATCTTTGTGAGGATAGAGTGGAAGCAAAGCATAAGCAACCAAACACTCTAAGTGAAGATTAGTCCACTGGAGAATTATACAGCAGAGAGAAAGGAGATTTATTTTGTAAAATCGATGTTGGAGTTCTGTTAATGAGAAATGTGGCAGTTAGAACACACTCCCCCATAAATGGATAGGAACTCGAGCCTGAAAATATAAAGCTCTAGCAACATTGAGAAGGTGTTGGTGCTTTCTCTGCACCACTGAGTTTTGTTCAGGTCTTTCTACACATGAAAATTGATGTAGAACTCCTTTGGAATTGAAAATTTCAGTAAACTGCAGCTCAGGAGCATTATCAGATCTGAATTCTTGATAGACTTATGGAACTGAGTTTCGACCATTTTAAAGAATCTGGGAATGATGGAATGAGCATCCGACTTGTATTTCATAAGATATACCTAAGTGAAACGAGTACAATCATCTCATATTGTCAGAAAATATTTATACCACGAGTGTGTAAGGACATGATAAGGCCCCCATGTATCACAATGAAAAATATCAAATGCATTAGGAGACATAAGATTATAAGATCTGAAAGAGAGATTCTTTGCTTGTTTAAATGGTATATATCACAAGGAATTGATTCATGGTTTTTGTCTTTATTACAAATCATGTGCAATTGGTCTCTCAACAAATTTAACTTCTAAAACGATAAGTGCCCATGCCTGGATGGAAAATATAAGCATTCACATTATTTACAGATGAAGATACTGAGGAATTTTGAAATAAACTCCTACTACTACTCTGTATTACATCAAATGAATTACCATTCAATATGTATAGATCATCCAATCTTTCACCCTTGTCAATCATCCTCTGGCTGTGTAAGTCCTGAATAAAGCATGAACCAGTAATGAATTTTATCTCCACATGTAAATTTCTGGTTAAAGAGCTCACTGATATCATGTTGAATTTGAACTGTGGGACATATAGTACATCCTCTAACATCAAATTAAGAGCAATTTTCACTATACCGGTGAACTTAACTGAAATCCTTTCATGATTTGGCAGAGTAATAAAAGTGTTCTGTACCGGTTTGATGATAGTGAAAGTAGAATAATGAGAACAAATATGGAAGCTGGCTCCAGAATCCACCACCCAATGTTTAGGAGAATTAAGCAACATGCTATTAGAAGTAGAGAAACAAATACCTGATACTTGATTCAAGTGTAAATTATGAGCACCAGTATCCACCTTTGTTGATGCCAAGTGACTGCTTAACATGTTCATCAATTGCTGATATTGATCCCGATTTAGTGTCTGTAGGAAATCTCCTACACTGCTCTGTGGTTGCTTTGAATTAGATTCAGAAACTTGATTAGCAACAACATAATTTGGTGGTTTGTTTGCACCAGATTGAGTACCAGAGGTAGGCTTCTATTTGGTCTTATATCTAGGAGGATAAATATGTAGTTTCTAGCATTTATTTCCAGAATGGCCAGAAAATCGATAGTATGTACACATAGGACGTTTTTTCCTGTGAACTTTGTTGTGCAATTGCCTAGTATTAACCTTCTTAATGTTACTTCTGGCATAAAATGCCATAGATTCCGATCCAATGGTGGCATTGGAAGTTGCACTAATATTCCTTTGGCTCTCTTCTTGAGAAACAAGAGAAAACACTTTGTTAATGGGGGGGTATGTGATCCATGAGTAATAGCTATCCCTCGACTTGAGCAAATGAGTCATTTAAACTAATTAAAAATGAAATCACATATTCCATTCGAAAATTATCAACAAGTTTCTTAGATCTCCTATAGTTACACCTTCTATACGAACATATGGGCCTGTAATTGCTAAGTTCTTCCCAGATTGTCTTCAATTTTGTAAAGTATGAACTCACAGAAGATTGTCCCTGTGTATGGTTCATCAATGCAGTCCTCAATTAAAAGATGTGTGGTTCATTGCGCTGCTGATATCTCTTATTCAGATTAAGCTATATGTCTTGAGCAGATTCTAAATAGATAACACTAACAAAAATTTCTATAGAAACTGAATTAAGTATCCACGAAATGACAATGTTATTGTTGCGGATCCAATAATTAAGTAGGTCCTCATTATCTCAAGGTCGAGAGGTGGATCCATTTATGAAACCAATCTTGTTTTTTACAGACAAAGCAATCACCATTTCTCAACTCCAGGAAGCATAATTATCACCGGTTAGAGGCTGTGAAACAAGCACAAATCCTGGATTGTCTGACTGGTGAATGAAGTATGGACTAGATCCATCATCAATGGCAGAATTTCTCATTGGTGTATCTGCTGCAAGTGCCATGATCAAGCAGAAATGCAGGTGATTGTAAGAAAAGCGATCAGTAACAATGATCCAGTTTACAAAGGAATGAATAAAGTAGATTACTCGAACAAATTGAGAAGAAATTGAGCTGAATGTTTTCCACAATTATGGAAAGAAAAATCAGAATTACACTACATTACAACGTGCCTTTAAATAGAAAGATACCTAACTAACTAACTAACTATTCACACCAATACAATATGGACACGTGGATTAACTAACTAAATAATTAACAAAAAGCAGCTCTAGCTCCAGTTGATCCAGTTCCAGCTACAGTTTGTAACTCCAGCTTCTTCCAGTAGCCCCAGCTTCTTCCACGTTGTAGAATTACAGCTGTATAATTTGTTACATTTAGTCCAAAGGTAGATGCCTGTGGAGTAGACATCTAGTGTGAGAGATTGACAACAAAATTGTGGGTGTATTCTGTTAGGTTTTAATTATGTTATTGGTGATTCTGTAAATAAAATGGACTTAATTGTAAATATTGTAAAACGTCAAGGAGTAATGTGCAATTATGTAAAAATAGGTTTTTAGGTTTAAGGTTCGAGTATGGCAAAAGAAGAAAAATACAGAGTAGATTTTTGCTTGACTGTCCCCATGGATTGGCTCGAGCGACAAAAACAGAACCTCCAATGCTCGATTATCACCTTACCGTGGCTGGAGAGAGAGCCCGTCACTTGACTGTAGTGGAACTCTCGCTCGAGTGACAGGATTGTTCGGGAAATTTTTATTTCGCGATTCAAAGGCTTTTTCCCTGACCTATTACTTTTCTAACCTATATATAAATACCAAAACACATCTGAACGTGAATTTTAAGGTTAATCATTGAGAGAGCTTCATTAGAGAGTTCCTACATATTCCTACTTTCAACCTTCATCTTGTGAGTTTGTTTTGGTGAAAAAAACATTAATTTCGTAATCCAAATACCAAACCTTTTTTTCCATCACATTTGTCAAAGTTGTTGAAGATCGAAGAAAGTTGACTGGAAGTTCCAGTCGTTGAAAAATGGGGTGTTCTTTGTGGATCCACAGGAGATAAACGATTTCACAAAGCTGAGACTTACTGTATGGGAGCTTTGGAAACTATAGCTGGGAATGGTGCAGGAGCACATAATCCAGGAAAGTTGTTGGAATTGCAATCAGGAGATCAGATAGTACGTGTCATCATTTAGGTTGTAGACTATGAGTTACAAATAGTTTATAGTGGATCGTTGACTGACAAAGTGCCCGGAGTTTTCACCCAGTTGGGGTTTCTTCGTGATCATATCGTGTGTTCTTACTACTTCCATTATTGATTGTTTTAACTGAGGTATTTAAACATAGATTAAATTGACTTGTATGTTTAATCATGTAGAGATAATTTATTGGTGATATGTTGTTAATTAATTAATACCTTTAATTCCGCATAATATACCTATTCACCCCCTCTAGGTATTGTTAGTGTCGAATTGCGTAAATTTCAAATGGTATCAGAGCCTTAATTAGATTCCTGGCCCTTTATAACAACTAGATGAGTCAATCATTGTCTCTGCCTCCGTTTTTTGATAGAAGCAACTATACCTACTAGAAAGTTTGAATGAGAGCCTTCCTTAAATCTTTGAATGAACGTATTTTGGATTAGCCTTCAAAGAATGGACGTATTTTGGATTAGCGTTCAAAATGGGTAGGCTCCACCTTCAACAACTGTTGCGGGCTTAGTCATACCCACAACATCTCTCTATGGACTAAAATTAACTTAGATGAATGTAACTGGAACAATAAAGCATTACATGCTATGTTCTTGGTTGTGCCTCATGGAGAATTTAGGAGAGTCTCGATGTGTGAAACTGTTAAGGAAGATTGGGATATTTTAGAAACCATACATGAGGGAACTAAAACGGTTAAAAATTCTAGACTGCAGACGTTAACAACTAGGTTTGAAGAGATTAGGATGAAGGACGATGAATCCTTGATGAATTCTTTGTAAAGCTGAATGACATAGTTAATTTGAGCTTTAACTTAGGTGAAAGGATTCCGAGTCCAAAATTGTTAGAAAAGTCCGTAGATCCTTGCCCGAGATGCTTAGACCTAAGGTTACTATGATAAAAGAAAGTAAGGACTTAGATGCGATTAAGATAGAAGAACTCGTAAGATATCTTCAAACTTATGAATTCACTGTCTCTCAACCTAAAGAGGTTAAATCCATCGCCATGAACACCATTAGAAAAGAAGAGAGCGAGTCTAACGATGCTAAGTTACTTAGGGACGACGAAATAGCTTATTTAGCTAAAAAATTTTAGATAGTGATGAGGAATAGGAGAAAACCTCAAGAACGGAAAAATGGATTCCCTAGTAAATTCGTAAACGATAATCGTGAAGAGAGTGACTCTAGGATTGCTAATAAGAAAATTTAATCTGTTAGATGTCATGAGTGTCAGGGTTACGGTGTTCTATAAGAATGAATGTCCTAACTTGAAAATGAGTTCTAATAATGGTCGACGTAAGGCTTTAGCAGTGACCTTAAGTGATGATGAATCAGATTTTAGTGCTCAAAGTGATACTTTTAGTGGTGAAGATAATCAAAAGTTCATGACCTTTACATCTATAGCTATCATAGAATCTGATAAAGAACTTGAGAAGGTTTAGGTTAAGAAGATTGATTTATCTAGGTCAGATGATCAGATGAACTATTATGTTGCCCACGTTGCATTTAAGGCTCAAAATGTTTCTATGTGGTAGCTTGATAGTGCTTGTTCTAGACATATATGTGGTGACAAGGCCCTGTTCTCTTCTCTAGTTGATTGGAATGGTGGTGTCGTAGTTTTTGGAGATAGGGCTATTGTACCTATACTTGGTAAATTTGTTGTTACTATATCTGGACTCCCTGAAATCTTAGATGTGCTGTATGGGAAAGGGTTGAAGTCCAACTTGTTAAGCATTAGTCAAATATGTGATGCTGATTTCGAGGTTAGTTTTGTTCAAAAAAGGTGTACCGTCTATGATTCTACTGGTAACTTTGTTCTAGAAGGTGTAAGAACTTCAGATAATTGTTATGAAGTCCTTCCTAATTCCCACTACATATGCAGTCGTGCCAAAATTGATGTAACTGAACTGTGGCATCAACGGCTTGGCCATATGAACTATAAAAGTTTGTCTAAACTCACCAAGAATAACCTTGTAAATGGCTTACCTAAACTTGAAAATACTAATTGCACAGTATTTGGCTCGTGTCAACAAGGTAAACAGATCAGAGTTCCTCATAAACATACTTCTAAAATTTTAACAAGCAAGCCACTTGAATTACTCCATATGACTTAATGGGACCATCTACGATCGAAAGTCTTGGTGGTAAATGGTATATTTTGGTTGTTGTTGACGACTTCTCTCGATACACATAAATTGAGTTGTTGAGAGATAAAACTGAGGTGTTCGGTCTAATCTCTCATTGTGCAAAATGCTTAAAAATGAGAAAGAGCTTACCATATCACGAATTCGTAGTGATCATAGAAAAGAGTTTGAAAACTCTAATCTTGAGAACTTCTGCTTGGAAGAGCGAATCCAACATGAGCTTACCATATTCTCAGGTCGAATGAGTTGATTTCGATGAAACATTTTGTAACACCCCGAAAATTTAGAATAAAATTATTTGTTTTATAAATTTTATTTTATGATTTTTGAAAGTTGAGGGACTAAAATAAAGTATCTTATAAATTCTTATGTTTTAAATGGGCCAAATATTTAACTTTTTATAGAGTGATCAAAAGTATATCAACATTGGACTCATTTTGTAGCTCGCATTAAATAGTGTTTATTGGGTTCAAGAAAATGTAAGTTCAGATAAGTTAAACCCAAAATATTTCAATTCAAAGAATTATGATTTATATGTATTATTTTATTTTATGAAATTGTACCCTTTTAAGATAATTAGTTAAAGAAAATAATATTATATTAAATAACCACATTTATCTTTAAAATAAGGGGATTAAACATTTTGATATTCTATTTCACTCTTCACGTGTTTTGTATATGTATTCATGCAAGATAATATTATATTAATTATTAACCATGTTTATCTTTAAGATGATTTCACTAATCAAAATTCTAGTTCCAACCAACCATTGTAACAAACTCTTATCACATTGGATAAATACAAATTTTATCACAGTTATACCATGACTCAACTACTGTATTTTTCCCTATAAATAGTGTGCTCATATTTCACAATTCACCACACAGAATTTTACACAACAGTTTTCATATGGAAAGCAGTTGTAAATTCTAAGTATATTTTTTTATATCAAAAGCTCGTTTCATCAATCGAGGTAAGATATTTTTTGTGCAAATTGTTTGTTTCCTTATACTTTTATGTTCAATAATTTATGCATGAATTGTCAATGGGCCTTCGGGTTCCTTAGAAAGAGATAAAAGATCCTTCGGGGATTTAAGATGACCTAGATGGGTGTTTCGCTTGGTCACCGAGATACTCCATAAGAGAAGAGTGGTATGAAATGTTATTTTATTGCATATGATTGTATAATGGAAACTGCATGTATCTTACTGAGTGTTTTTCAAAATACTCACTCTTACAATTTTTACAGACTAGTTCGGGTCGATTGGAGCTGTGGCGGGATGGTGCAGCAGACTGCCAAAGGATTTCACGCTACGAGAATATTAAGTTTTATCGCTTTCCTTTTAAAATTCATTAGTTGTTTTGTCCAATAACAGTAGTTGAGAATATTTAAATTATTTTCGAAGACGTGATTTATGATTCAGATTTAAATTTATGAATATTCTATTTATTTAGAAAATAGAATTTTATAGTTCCACATTTTAAGTACATGAAAATTATGTTTGGTAACACCTCAAGATGATGCTTGAAATTTTGGGGCGTTACACATTTACCCCGATAGCTAGGCTTGAATCCATTAGAATTCTTCTGGCTGTTGCCTGTACTTTAGGATTTAGATTATATCAAATGGATGTCAAGAGTGCCTTCTTGAATGGAATACTTCAGGAAGAAGCCTATGTTGAACAACTTAAAGGATTTATTGATCCTAAATATCCACATTATGTTTATAGGTTGAATAAAGCTTTATATGGTCTGAAACAAGCTCCTAGAGCTGGATATGATATGCTTACTGCATATGTCATAGAACATGGTTTCTCGAGATGTGGTACAGATAGAACCCTATTTATAAGACGTATTGAAGCTAACATCACGATAGCTCAGATCTACATTGATGACATTATCTTGGTTCTCCTGTTGATTCTCTTGCACATGATTTTACTGAGTATATGAAGCAAGAATTTGAGATGAGTATAATTGGAGAATTAACTTACTTTTTAGGGCTTTAAGTTAAACAAATTGATGATAGCTTGTTCATTTCTCAATCGAAATATGCCAAAAACCTTGTCAAACATTTTGGATTAGATAGCAAGAAATACACTAGAACCCCCATGAGCACCAGTGTCAAGTTAGGTAATGTTCCTACAAGTAAGAGTGTTGATCAGACTCTTTACAGAAGTTTGATAGGCAGTTTACTTTATCTTACTGCTAGTAGACCTGGCATAACTTTTAGTATAGGGGTTTGTGCACGCTTTCAGGCTGATCCCAAGGAATCTCACCTGAGTGCCGTACGACGTATCATAAGATATGTCAATGGAACTATAGATTATGAGATCATGTACTCTCGGGACTCTGACCTTGATATTGCTGGCTATTCTGATACCGATTGGGCTGGTAATGCTGATGATAAAAAAACACTTCTGGAGGCTGCTTTTACATTGGAGCAAATCTTGTTGGTTGGATGAGTCAAAAACAAAATTCTATCTCATTGTCCATGGCAGAGGTTGAATATATTACAGTAGGAAGCTGCTGCACTCAACTATTTTGGATGTATCAGATGTTGAGTGACTATGGTATTGAACAAAGTGCTATGACTGTGTTTTGTGATAACACTAGTGCTATTAATATTTCCGAAAATTCTGTTCAACACTCTCAAACCAAACATATTGACATACGGCATCATTTTATTCGAGAGCTTGTAGAGACTTGTGTTGTAACACTTGAGCACATTTCTATCGAGAACCAATTAGTTGACTTATTTACTAAACCATTAGATGGTCTGAGATTTGAATTTCTTCGGACGGCTATTGGTGTTTGTGTGCCTCGTTGATTCGGTATTTTTGTTGCATGCTCGTTCTAAGCCATTGTGTGAAATTTATTTATGCATGTTTTCTTTATCTTATTTTAATTTTTACCATCCTTCCTTTTGGTTGAGTTGTCATTTTACTTTGTGTTGTGTTCCATGCATTATGTTTTAATTTCTACATAAAAAAAATTAAATTAAAAAAATGAAAATGAAAACAAAATATTTTTTTGGACATTAAATTTTCGGCTTAACATATGATGTACTTGATTTTATTTGTTTTGATCAAGCATGGGTCTAATCGATAAGCTATATCACGGTTTCCGTTACTGACATAGGTTATTCATGGAGTACTTAGCATAGGATTCTTCATGTACCTTCTGTAGCACACACTATGATCTTGTTAGTGGGACTCTACCACGTGTGTGAGACTTGGGGTGGCAATCAAATGTTAGTAATGTGACTTTGAACATGATTTGATCATATATATTAGACCTAAGCTCAAGTTTCTCCCTAGTATTATCAAAAAATAAAAACAAAAACAAAATTATCATAAAAAGAGCTAACTATCTTACGTTTTTCTTCGGAGCCTATTTTACTCAAGTAATTAAGCCTGCGGGGTGTCTCGTAACCTGGTGCCTATGGTCGCCTGACTTGGGTTAATCGGCCTAAGTTCCATACATGGGTCATTTTAGTCGCTTATTGAAGAAAAACCTGCATTTAAGATGCTAAACAATAATGGGCTTCATTTATTTAATGATATGACTCATATCATATTACTCATACTCAGGAGGAGATATAGTGCTTCAGTTTATAATGAGCTTTCCCTTATATGTCCTAATGTGCTTTACATGGTTTGCCTTTCATAAGTAGGGGAATACACTTATTGGCAGTGATGTTTCGCACATCAGTTCTCACAAATTTAAGGTCTGAAATCTTATTTTCAAAGGATCAGTGCCACTTTACACATATAGGTCGCTTATACAATTTATTCAATGATACCTTGAGCTAAATATGTGGGAAGGTTTACTGTTCTTTACTTATCTTTGTACCTAATTCATAACAGTATTTTTAAGTTATTATGTATTAATGCTCATATTTTATAATACAAGTGAGGATGCAAAGCATTTTTTATGTTCCTTGGTTACAATGTTGTCCTTGTCATTTTGTGACAAAAAGGGGGAGTAGTTAGGTTCTTTTTGTTAGATATGTTTTGATGTAGTAGATATTTTACGTTTAAATGGATGTATATATTTTTTTTTATCTAGTCGATGTATCTAAAATTTTTTGAGGTTGATGATATTATATATTCAGTCTTGCTAAATTAAGTTTGATATTTTAGTAGTATCAATGTGTCTTCTTGGTATGTTAGGTCGTATTGGTACATGTCTTGATTTAGCATGCATGATTGAAACTTAATAATACCATATGTTTTTAGATTGCCTATATTCTATAAACTGCTTGAATTGCTTTACTTATACTGTTTTTCACACATTTCACACTGGTGTTGAGTTGTCTATTTCAGGAAACATGTGCTGATTAAAATGTAGAATTCGTTCAAGTCAATTAATTAGGTCATAGATAGGGTTGTCAATGGATTGGATTTCGATCCGATTCCGACGAAATTAATGGGAGATGGATTTAGGGTCTCAGTCCGATAACCCAATCAAGATTCAAATTCAATAATTCATTAACTAAATGCATCAAATATGGATATATGTCAATCCGATCCGATTTGTTATAAATAATTGAGTGGGTAAAATATTTTAATGGCATATTATTTGTCACTAAAATAAATAAATGAGAAAATAAATAAATTTAGAATAAAAAATAATCAAATTCAAAACATAAAAAAGTTAAAAAATTTTATAATTATTAAACTTGTTTAAGAATTGAAAATTAAAAAAAAAATTGATTTTAACCAATGTTTTTCTAATTTTAGTTTATTAATTATTAGTTTTTAAAATTGTAAAATAAATTACAATAATAAATTTAATTAAGAAAAATATAGATATTTATTCACTTTAAATTAGTAAACTAAAATTAGAAAAACATTGGTTGAAATCAACTTTTTTTTTTCAATTCTTAAACAAGTTTAATAATTATAAATTTTTTAAATTTTTTTATATTTTGAATTTAATTATTTTTTATTCTAAATTTATTTATTTTAGTGACAAATAATATGCCATAAAAAATTAATAATTAATATGTAACAAATAATTTGATTTGTTAATGGAAATAATGAAATAAAATATTTATATTTAGAATTAAAATTTAATTTTACATTATCCCACATCGAATGTCAATAGAAAAATAGAAGATGACATCTCCTTTAAAAAGGAACATCATGATAGTAGAAGTCACTATTGGGCTTGTTAGGAAAAATAGGTAGGCCTCAAGTTAGTTCAAATTTTTTTCCTAATTTTTATTAATTTCGGATTGGATATCCGATAACATTGCAAATCGGATATGGATTTAGCAATTAAATATCCGTTGGATTATCGAATCGGATAAATTTTCTTATCGAATCGGATCGGATATAGGTAGATCCGATCCATAACCGATCCATTTACAGCCCTAGTAATAGGTGTTTGAGTCTGTATTTCATATTTAATTACTGCCTTAACTTTAGTTAGTAGTTTTGTCACAGAATGCCAAATGTGGAGCTTGTTAGGTTTTAATTATGTTATTACTGATTCTGTAAGCAAAAGGGACTTAATTGTAAATGTTGGAAAAAGTCAGGAGTAATGTGCAATTATGTGAAAATAGATTTATTAGGTCTAGGGTTCGAGAATGGTAAAAGAAGGAAAATACGGAGTGAATTTTTGCTTGACTATCCCTGAGCTCTCGCTCGAGCGACAGGGTTGTTCGGGAAGAAGAAGCACATGCAAGAGTGGGCGAGCTATGCAACTTGACAATTCATACCAAGCTTATCAACAAAGAGAGGGCATGCAAAAAAAAAAAAAAAAGACTGTATGGACCAGCATTTCGGTACTACACTAAATCGATTGGCAGTAAGCATCTATAATAGCTTCAAGTAATGGTAATTAAAAGACAAAAATGGAAAGAAGAGAGACTCAGACTAAGAAGCCAGTATCGCAATGATTAGGAATCTCCAGTGATAAGAAGATTAGAGATAGAGATCCACCATCGAAAGGAAAGGTCTGTACCTATCTTGCATATCAGTTCACTTATGTCGGGCGAACCTTACGGAGGGCATCTGGGACCCGCCTTCTACGGATGGGTCTTCAAGCATTATCCATCCCTTGTTCCCGACGTAGTAAGTCTCCTGCTGCACTATGGCGTTGGAGAGAGAAGGGATGCCGAGTCACTGATCCCATCGAAATGGCCCTGACACTACACTAAATTACATCCAGCCTGGTGTCCAAATTCCATTACGCTGGTGTCGATGATCTCGAAAGACCGCATCGGGACGTTGAAGTGTATTACTACGGCATAGAGCAAGAGGAGCGTGGGGTTGTGCAGCTGGGGCATACCCTTTTCAGGTACTGCTCATCTGTAAACACAATTATCCGCAACCTAATTTGGCCTTACGCAAGACGACTGCTGCTCGACCAAGCTGCTCCAATGTTTGAGCCAATAAATGTATCAGAGTGTTCGATGGTTTGCTACCTCAGCCTTCATAAGACTTTGAAGATCAAAATCTTTAGTGAGGTACACCCGGACCTCATGAACCGCTATCTGTATCCATACCTTGTTGGGTTCGCACACAAGATTATTCTGCCCTACATGGATTGACAACTCCGGTGGGTGGGCTCTGGAAGGATGCATACAAGGCGGCTGTAACATCCAGCGAACTCATGCGGGGAAATTTCTCTAAACTGTATCTATCCGTGTGAGTGGATTGTTAGGGCAGTGATAATGGTGGCTAAAGTGGGAAAGCCAGACCAGAAGATCTCCTTCATTCAACCGGAAAGGGATAGGGGAACTTGGCGTCTAGATGAGGATGAACTGGCCAAGGTACGGAGGGCGCTGTAATCTCTCGAGGAGTTCTTGAAGGAGAGAGGGGATGAATCTGCTACTCTTGCCATCCGCTCCCAGAGAGGGAGGCAGCACATAAGGCTACCACCCAAGAACTTGCTGAGTTGAATAAGGCCTTGGGGGAGAAGAGGTAAACGCTGGAGATGCTGGGTTTGGGACGTAAGAAGAAGATACCATTCGCACAGCGATCATTGTAATGATTCCGATCATGTAAGGCCAATGACACACTCTAAGGAAATGATGGCAATTGTGAAGAAAATTGTATCCATCATCTCCTACGAGGTCTTAAGTGTCGACAGGTGGTACCCTGAAGTGCCTGATAGGATTTGAACCTAAGGATGCACTGTCTCCACAGCCTCACCACTAAAGTGACTTCAGCGGTAAAACAAGTGACCTGGTCTGGTCTAGCAACAATTGTATTATTCAGTTATCGTCTCTATTTTCAAGTAGTCCTACTCTACCAACATTTAGCTAATAAGACCCGCATATTTATTCATAAGCCAGTCAGACCCTATCGATTCATAGAAGGAAAGAAGAAGACATAGCCAGTTATTCCCATCTCTACCTTAGCATAGTCAGAATGTGGATAGAAGGTACGGAGCAAGAAAACGACATTAGCATAACGATAGTCGTAGATCAACAGATCAATCGCTTGATTGTTTGCTAAAGAGACTGATTCCGAACCGTAGTACAGTACGTACCTCAGCGCCTAGAAGAAAGCTTTCATTGACTTTATGTTACTATACAGAGAAATTCCTATTGAGAGCGAACTAAAGGAATGGACGGGATTAGGATGCGATCGACCTTTACCTTAGCAGTTATAGAGATAGCATAGCTGTAGACAAGGGTAGGGCCCAAGACGGATTATATATAATAAAGACGGGAGTCGCTTTGATTGCTTGCGACAGCTTATCGATGCTCGTTATAGCGGTGAAGTTCCTCAAACTAGAAATTTCAATGGGCTACGAGAGAAATAAACTTTACATACTGATATCGCATACCGAATGGAAGGCCTAATTGTACCACTCCTCCTTACCTTCCGCTTTCTGTCCCCCTCCTCTTACCTAGCTAGCTTTCCTTTTCAACTCGGAAGCACTTAGCCTTTCCCCTAAGCTGATCCAACTGATGCGAGAGTTCCAACTTAATCACCTATTTCTTTTATACCTTCATTCAATTCACAGATAATGATTGCGCTAATTCATTCATTAAAGAAAGATTTTCGAATGCTAATTAGAAGAGTGTTATACTCAATCAATTAAAGATAAACTCTCTCTCTACACGATAGGCTAGTCCCATATGTTAATTAGCGGAACTCTTGGAGGAGAGAAGTCTAAGAAACACAATATTTAAGCTTATCTATTACATGAGTCCTCTCGAAACCCCATGCTCCTTCGGTACGTTCTTCTTTTTTCGTTTTTCATGTGCTTTCTGGAAAAAATTCCTTGTACCATCGTTCGAAGGGCGAATTTCGCGAAGCTGCTATAACTATAATAAGAAATCAAAAAAAGCCTATTTTTAGCATGTTCATGTTCCTTTCGTACGTTCATGATATTGCTTTCACATGGCTCTTCAAGGCTCAACTAAATGAACTATAATGGACTTAGTTTGCTCGTGTAAAAACTTCATATCATCCTACTACCTTGAATTCATACTTTGAGTAGATAAATTTGTCCTATTCCTTTATTGTAAACTTGGCTATTGCCATATACCTCCTCTTTCGGGTAATATAATTTGAAGTTCTGTTAATTCCTCCTTCTGGTATCGTATTCCCCATTCAAGCCTCTGTTATCTGTTCTAATGGAATTTCCTTTCGTAGGCTCAAAAAGTTGTCATTCTTTAGATCTTTGATGATTGGCCGGCCGATATGGGATAACCTATTTGAAACAAAGAGATTTGTGTAACGGCTTGGTATACCGAACTTGGCTTATACATTCTCCTATTATACTGCATCCGATAGTCGAACAAGTAAGGGATTCCTCGCCCAGTGTGCTGCCTTGGTAAGCTCGATACCAGGGCATAAAAGACAGATAGTTCGGCCAAAAAGGTTTGTAATTTCCTGAGGAAGAAGGTGAAGACAAGAATGGTTGTTTATTGTTTGACCTCCAATCTGATACTCTTCTTTACTGGCCAGTTCAAGCATTTCCTCTCACTGGACTAACTATATTGAATCTACTTGATGGTTCCAAAACGAGCAGTAAAGGCAGAATCCAGCGGAATAAAATAGTAGTAAAAAGTGCAATTGTTCCTGCTGCTTCATCAATTCCATCGAGCCTCCTTCCCTAAATTGTTTTTTCTTACGTCTCTTGTTCCAACGATTGACTTAACCTGAAAAGTCCCTGAATCCCCTCGCGAATCTAATAAATAGTAGTTTTTTAGTGAAGATGAGTTGTTCGGGTAGAGAAGCATGGATTGAATATCAGGGAAGATCACTCACCTGAAAAAGCCTTCCCTCTACCCCCGGTGGATGTCTAACCAGGAAGAGATATACATGTCAGCTAGCTGAGGAACCCGAATTAATCTCCAGCGCCTGTGGATTCAAAATAGATTTATCAATATAGTTTCTTAACCTAGAGAGATTCGAATAGTATTGAATGGGGGAAGAAATCAGCTAATAGTCCTGGGTTCCTTGCCTATCCTACAGAAGATTAATCTACATTAGCAGTGGGGTAGAAATGGTGAATTGTTAAGTGGTCTTATGAAACGATGCAAGAATTCGCCCCTATCACGTAAAGCTCGCCCTTATAGCTTATGGGGGGGCACACTCGCTGGAAGCCAGACCCATTCGGGAACCAAGCAATGCCTGCTCCGCTAGCTGCCGCGATGAAGTGGGAACCCATTTGTGGCACCCACCAGGGGATAGAGTTTTTAGCCGATTTATTAATTCAAGGGTGTGGTTTACATATTCATATATAGAGGATGTTCCTGCTTTGATCGAAAATATTTTTTCATTAAATTAAGTAAGTCGCAACACATTCATTTGTTGATGGGTGAGAGGCAAAGCAGGAGCCCGGAGCATGTGCCAGTGAGGGAATAATGGAGCAAGCAATAGGAAATGGCGCGAGCACCGCTGAATAAATGCGGTCAAAAGCGATGCCTCGCAGCATGGAATGTTATTTCTTCTTCCTCTGGAATGGAAGAATTGGTTCAGCATCAACTCCAGTCTTCTTTCCCGACCCGATTCTTTCCTTGACTGTCATTTGCATATAACTAGCTAATGCTATTGGGGATGCCCTTGATGTTGATGGATTCTATCTTCTCTTGGTGGAGTAACTTGCTTACAGTACACAGGGCGTCGTCAGTCGTGACTCCTATATATATGCCTATATAATGATATGGAAAGGGATTTTCAAGTGGAAAAAGACCATTCGATTCTCCTTAGCACAAGCACTAAGTAAGCAAGCTACCTTGACCGGATCACATAGCGTTAGCGGAGTGGTAAACTTCGCAGCAGGAACAGTCTTTTACTTTATTACGGAAAAATCGCGAAAAACCTTGCTGCTCGTTCAACGCACGTTAAGTACTCTTCTATCGCGCTTGTGGAGCCCTTTTGAGTTGAGCTTAGCAGGAGCTTATCCGCTTCGGTCTTATTCCTGCTTTACCTTATATATACTATCATCATAACAATTATTAGTTGAGTGTAGCAAAAGATCTGTCGTTATATATACTATCATCATAACAATTATTAGTTGAGTGCAGCAAAAGCTCTGCCGTTAGGCTAATTCCTGAGTAGGGAACCGAAGGCGAGCGCTTTCAATGCCTGTCCTAGTCTGCTTCTTGAAGCCCGATGCGCGCTATAGGGCTCGATGAGTGGCCTTTCTCCGCGCTTCTATTGAGTGAAGCACCGAGCCTACGCTTCTCCTTAGGAATGCACCCTTTAGTTTAGGCTAGTTCCTGATTCAGTCAATTCAAACAAGCTAAGAACCCAGCAGCCAACTCAAGAGGTTACCATTACACCAAATCAAATTAATGCGGCTTTCAAACAATGATGGTATATAAGTTCTCTTATACGGGTCGTAAGATGAGTAGTGGTAGTTAGTGAGTGAGGGTTCAATTATTCAACTAGCATAGGTCGAAGGCAAGAGGTTCATTGCAAGCCCCCATCACCCGTATACGGATCGCACAATCTATCGTCAATCTAACGGCTGGGACAGCCCGTTGAGTGGGACTCGGGTAGTTACAAATGGTATCAGAGCACGGTTGCCATCCGAAAATCGGGAACTAAGTGCTATGCAGGACAAAGTGCTATGCTATAGGGAGTGAGCCACCTCTTGAACTCGTAGGAGTCACTTCCAGAATCTCAATGCCTGGCAACGAATCCTCAAATGGATCAAGCGCGACGAGGATGTCGCGAGTCTAACGGGGAGTGATTGTAATACCCAGACCATAAAAGTTTAAAAGATTTGATAGGTCACTCATACCAACAAGGTGTACATTCTTTTCCGGAAGTCCATCGTTAGAAACTTTACAGTTAAGTGTGCTTGGCTTGGAGCAATTCTATGATGGGTGATCCATTGGGAAGTTTTCTTGCGGAGCGTACAAGTGAGGATAAAGCATGTTGAAAAGACCCATGTTGGCATGGTGGGGATAGTACATCGTCAATCTAACGGTCGAGACATCCCGTTAAGTGGGACTCGGGTCGTTACAGGAACTGTCTCAATGGTTGAGCAGTTTCGTAGGTACAAGCCTCATACTTTTAACGGTGGTTCTGACCCACTGGCTGTTGAAGAGTGGATTAGAGGTCTGGAATGCATCTTTCGTCACATCACTAGTTACAGTAGGAGTCTGTCTCACGTGAAGTTTATGTTTGGTGGAATAGCTAGTCACTGGTAGGAGTCTGTCTCCGCAATACGACCGAAGAGTAACAACGTAACCTAACTTGGGAGTAGTTTAAGGACAAAGTGATGGCAAAGTATTTCCCACGGGCTTTGAGAGATTTCAAGAAATCAGAGTTCCTACGGCTCAGATAAGGGGATATGTCGCTTACTGAGAGTCAATTTGAGCAGCTCTCGAGATATGCCTCGCACTTAGTAGATGCAAAAGTTATGAAGATCTGGATGTTCGAAAATGGACTATGCCCGGAGATTGGCATGATCATTATGTCTCATCATTTCACTTTATATCATGAAATGAGATATACCTCGCACTTGGTAGATACAGAAGGTATGAAGATCAGGAGGTTCGAAAATGGACTACGCTTGGAGATCGGCATGATCATTATGTCCCATCATTTCACTTCATATCATGATATGTTGGAGAGGGCTTATGTTATTTCATATCAAAGGACTACATTTGAACAATATGCTAAATATGAAAATGAGTCATTGGGAAAAAGAAAGTGAAATGATCATAGCAAGGATAAATGTAACTGGTAGAATAAAAGACCAAGCATAGGAGTTCGTATCAGTGGGACGAGTGGGAGTATTATTTCTTGTCTTAAGTGTAATAAACTCCATAGGGGTGAATGCTTGCTTGGAAAGAACATGTGTTTTCAGTGTGGAAAGTCGAGACACATTGCTTTAAACTATATTGAGCCTCCAAAGAAGAAGAATAATTATCAAGGGAAGGCCCGAGTTTTTGTAGTGAATCAGCATGAGGCAAAGAAGAATCCGAATGTGATTGCAGGTATTTTATTTGAAGTACCTATTTATGTTTTTTATTTTATTTTTCATTATCTGTCGCTAAGCCTAACAATATAGTTACGAAAACAGGTATTCTATTATTATATGATGTACCTGCTTACGTACTTTTTGATTCGAGGGCTACAAATTCTTTTATCTTTGCATCCTTCGTCGTTAAGTCTAGATTTACAAGTGTGAAAATGAATAATGAATTAGAGGTTAGCATCCCTTCAGGAAGAACTCTTTGTACAAATCAGATGACTAAGGCGATGAAGTTGGAGATTGACGGAAATGTACAGTTTGCAGACTTATACCTTTTAGAGATGAAAGACTTCGATGTTATTCTGGGCATGGGCTGGTTGAGACTAAATCATGATACCATTCGATGTCACGAGAAAGAAATGTTGTTTCAAAAATCGGGAGAGGAATGTTCAAGTCTCTACATCGCATTGTATCGGCTTTACAAACGGAGAATATACCGAGAAAGGAATCATGCCAGGGATTCTTAGTTAATATCATCGGTTCCACTTATACAAAAACAACTGTTAATGATATCAACATTATGCGAGACTTTACAGACGTATTCCTTTAAGAATTTCTTGGCACTTCACAAGATAGTCAAGAGAATTTAAAATTGACTTGGTTCCCAGGGCGGCACAAGTTTCTAAGGCCCCGTACAGAATGGCACAAAAATAACTTTCGAAATTGAAGTTACAGTTGGAGAAGTTGCTATAAAAAGGTTTTATTTGACCAAGTGTATCTCATTGGGGCGTGCCGTACTCTTTATGAAGAAGGACGAGAGTATGAGGATGTGCATTGACTATCGAGAATTGAATCATCTGACAAGAATAGAAGATTTATTCGACCAATTAAGGGGTGCAAAGGTGTTTTCGAAGATCGGCTTTCCTCCACCATAAGTGAGGTCTTTCAATACAATTCAAACTTTCAGTTAAAAAATCGAATATTCCATCAGTACTTAGACCTATTTATTATAGTATTGATTGATGACACACTGGTATACTCTAAAGATAAGAAGCAGCATGAAGAACAACTACGAGTAGTACTCGAACTTTGAGGAATGAGAAATTATATGCCAAACTCAAGAAGTGCGAATTTTGGCTCGATCGAGTGGGTTTTCTTGGTCATGTGGTTACCGCTCAAGGTATTAAGGTAGACACTGTTAAAGTGGAACTAGTGACCAATTGGCCTAGACTGACATGTGTGGGAAAAGTTCCCAGCTTCTTGGGATTGGTCGATCACTACATGAGATTTATTGAGGGTTCTCAAGAATAGCCGAGCCGATGACTCAGTTGACTAAAAAGTGTACGAAGTTTCAGTGGACGAAAAATTGTGAAAAATGTTTTCAAGAACTCAAGAAGAGATCAGTTTTAGTTCCTGTATTGATGATACCTGAAGGCTCTGATGGATTTGTAATCTACAGCGATGCCTCTAAGCAGGGTTTAGGTTGTGTGCTGATGCAGCATGGAAAAGTGGTTGCTCATGCTCGAGACAGTTTAAGCAGTATAAACAGAACTATACAACGCATGACTTGGAGCTTGCAAGCGATAGTTCATGTCTTAAAGATATGGCATCATTATCTCTATGGTGGAAAGTGTGAAATCCATACAGACCACAAAAGTCTCAAGCAATTCTTCACGTAGAAGAAACTGAATATGAGACAGAGAATATAATTGGAGTTAGTGAAAGATTATGACTGTACTATTCTTTACCATCCTGGTATAGGCTAAAGTAGTTGTAGATGCCCTAAGCATGAAGACAGGATCACAGTTAGCGCTTTTACCCACGGTCAGGAACACTTGAGATTGGAAGTCAACACTCCACTGACTCAGGCTATAGCAAAAATAAAGCATTTATGATTCAACCTACTATCCGGGATTGAATTAAGGAAGTAGATGATAAGGATCCATTCCCACTAAAAATTAAGGCTGATGTTGGTTCAAACAACGCATATGGTTTGAAGTATCTGAGGATAACACATCGACTCGTAGATGAAGGTTGTGTGTACCCAAAGATGAAAGTATAAGAAATGAGATATTGGAAAACGCTCATTCTACCTCGTATACTACACATCCTGTCAATACGAAGATGTTTCAAGATATCCAAGATACATTTTGGTGGAGAAACATGAAGAGAGAAATTGGTCTATTTGTAGAAAAATGTATTGTTTGTCAGTCGATCAAGGCAGAACATCAAAGGCCATCAAGGCTACTGAAATCGTTGGATATTCCAGAACGAAAATGGGAACACATAGTGATGGACTTTGCAGTGGGTTTCCCGAGATCAGCAAAAGGTCCCAATGCTATTTGGGTAGTGGTTGATCGTTTGACGAAGTCTGGCCATTTTCTTCCAATCAAAGTAAATTTTAATATGGAACAACTCGCACAATTATATATTATAGAGATAGTCAGATTGCATGGAGTTCTAGTCACCATTATTTCAAATGGAGACCCGCGATTCACATCAAAATTTCGGAAAATCTTACAAGGAGCCATGGGGACGAAATTGAAATTTAACGCTACTTATCATCCACAGACGGATGGACAATCGGAAAGAACCATTCAAACTCTTGAAGATATGTTGAGGGCGTGTGTTTTGGACCTTGGCGGTAGTTGGGAAATGCATCTGTCGTTAGTGGAGTTTGCTTACAACAATATCTTCCAATCTACTATTAGCATGGCCCCATATGAAGCTCTTTATGGTAGGAAGTGCAAATCACCTATCCATTGGGATGAGGTCAGAGAGAATAGAATTTTGGGTCCTGAAATTATTGAACGAACAGTTGGGGTGGTTGATAAGATTAGAGCAAGAATAAAAATAGCACAAGTTCGACACAAAAGTTATGCTGATGGTAGAAAAAAGGATTTGAAATTTCAAGTTGGTGACAAAGTTTTTCTGAAAGTAGCACCAATGAAGGGTGTATTGAGATTTAGTAAGACTGGAAAGTCAAGGAAGGGAGATTGTAAAATTCCGAATTTTTTTTATATACTATATATATATATATATATATATATATATATATATATATATATATATATATATATATATAAGAGTCAAATATTTGTATATTGATGGAGCTATGATAAGTACACGGATATTGGGCTCGTTGGATAGATCGTAATTAATTATGAATATTAGGCTCGAGAAAAAGTTAATTCGAATAAACAAAACCCATGTTATCGAGGTCGAAAGACATTGACTTAAATTTTAATTTAGTTAAGTTAATTAATGAGTTTAGAATATATGGGTGACACGTGTAGAGTTGGTAAATTGTTAATTAATTTTTTTTATTATATAAGGATTTGTTTTATAGTACAATCACGTGTAGGAGGGGTAATTAAGTAGTTGTTATTATTATTATTATTATTATTATTATTATTATTATTATTATTATTATTATTATTATTATAGTGTAAACATTTCCTAACTTGCAATGTGTCCCATGAAGTGTTGGTTGAGATATCTCATATTACATGATAGATACGTGTGCTTGAAAAATGTCTTCGTCTACACGAAATCAAACACCCATCACTTTCTATAGAATTTATTTTATAATATAACTCATGAAGGCAATAAATTTCTACACTGTACGTATAAGCAAAAACACGGCTGGGGTAGAAAGAATTAAGAGAACGTGATTTCTTTTAGTTTTCTCTTCCAATTTTAAGAAATACAACGAGGTAGGATAACGAGGTGCAATTGTTTTATCTCGTTTAAATTTTTTATTTTCATATTGTTGAATTATTATGCTTATGAAAGTTTAAAGATATTATATGATATGCATGTTATGGCCATCCGGTATCAAAGATATGATGTTTATTAAGATCTTACGAGTTTCTAAAGATACGATGACGGTATGATATTTTGACACATGTATTAAATCTTTTATACAGGATTGTACCATTATTTTTATGTCCTACTGAGTATTCCCATGTACTCTACCTTTTTTCCCTACTTCTCACAGGTTAGTACGGATCGTGTCGGAGCGTGGTGGTTTGATATTGTGGTTGTGCCTCATTTTGCTAGACGAAAATCTAAAATTTAGCTCTTAACTTTGTTCCTTTTTAGTTTAATTGCAACATACATTATTTCAAAATTTAATTCTCATACGTTTATTTGTATATGGATATCTTTTAATTGAAAGTTTGAAATTAATTGCTTGATATAGTAGTGTGATCTTCTGTTGCCCATTTCCATTTTTTAAAATTAATTGTTTAGTTAGCTGTTGAACACATTAAAATACTTATTGTTACAGTTTTATCTAATAAATTTTGGTAACGATTCATATTTAGTTCTATACAAAATTTGGGTAGTTACAAAAGATGTCGAGAAGTGCATATTCGTCCCAGAGCTGCTCGGGAAATATAAAATCGAAGGACTTAGTTTTGATGAGGGGTAAAGGTAGTTGAGATGCTTACCCTGAAGGTAATCTCCAACATCCAATTTTTACACAATTTTCTAACTGAAAATCTGAGTGTCGAGATAAAGGTCAAGACGGTTGCCTTAAAGCAAGTAACTAAGACGGTCACCATGTATGCCAATCATCTGAAGGGGTGAGTATGCTCAAGGAACATACACATATGCCGTCAAACAGGCTCAGGCTTTCAACTTATCCATGTTGACCAATGTGGATCCCACTGATCTTGTGTTAGTACTAATGGTTATTGATGCTCTCGAGCTTTCCTCATTGGAGAGGACCATGATCGAGGATGGGGCTGATGCTGAAGATGAGGATGAAGTCAACAGGGCCCCAAACAATACTTAGATTAGGACCCCAACCTCTCCATTTGTTATGATGTAAATGCTTTTGGATGATTGTACAAGTACATTGCTCCGATCAGGGTGTAATGTTTCTATTTAGAGGACTCCCGATGTTGCTTTATTTTGGTGTTTTCTATATTCATTATCATAATCCTGAGCTTTTGATGAATTCATACCTGAAGAGTTCACTAACAGATCACACATTCAATCGGATGAAGTTGATGAACAAAAAATGTTAGGACTTGAAATTGTGAAACAAATAGTTCTGGCTATTGAAAAGATTAGAATGATTATAAAGATCACTCGGGAGACAAAGAACAGTTATGCTGATAGAAGGCAAAATGATCTAGAATTTGCTGTTGGTGATCGGGTACTTTAAATGTCATGTCAATGAAAGGTGTTATGATTTGGCAAGAAAGAAAAACTTCGACCAAGGTGCATTGAACATTTCGAGAAGCTCAAACGGGTTGGAAATGCAGTTTATCAATTGGCTTTGCCATCAGATCTTTCTGCAATGCACGACGTCTTCCATACATCGATGCTCAAGAAGTATATCCCTAATTTGAATTACATAGTAAAACTTCAATCCTCGAAAATTCAGCAGGACTCGAGTTTTGAGAAAACCTCACTTTAAGTTATAGCTCAGAAAGTACGATAGCTTCGCAACAAAGAAATATCGTTGGTCAAAGTGTTATAGCTTCCCAACTCTTTGATAATGACATCTAAGGTAATTTTCGAGGACGAAAATTTATTTTAAGAGGGGTATATTATAATATCTCGAAAGTTTTTGCATAGTCATTGATGAAAGCTAAGGAACCAAATTGATAACTTTACATAGTTGAAGGACACAATGCACACTTTTTGAATTTCTAATCTTGGTAAAGAAATGTTGATGGAATTGCCATGTTTAGATAAGGAAGAGATTATGTGATTGCCATATATTAAATGTGAATTAGGTAACTTGGCATAAATTATGATGATTTAATTCTTACAAACATATGCATACATAGCTATATAGAGTTTGTGCACATATATAGGTAAATTTAAATCAAATGTTTATTTATATGTCAATGCCTTATTAGTAGCAATTATTTATTTATTAATATAGTTAATTGGGTAATTAGTTGAGTGATTGATTACACTCCATGTAAAAATATGTGGCCTTGATATAGAAATAATTGCGAATATCAAAAATAGGTAATGGGGTCAAACCTTAGAAAACCTTATTTATACCACCCTCGCTTCACTTACACTCACACACAACTTATGTTATACTTTATATCACTCTTCCTCTCAACTCATCTTTTACATACACATTTTACATTACAAAGTTTAGGAAGCACGGTGTCTAAGGAATTTTGGAGTTAAAAGTGTAACAAGGCAGATTATTTGATTTACCTTTATCTTCTTTCATACATCTATAAGTGTAGTATAGCAAATTGTTCTTTCAATATTTGAATTACAAAAATTTATATTATGAGTATGATGATATGAAAATCCAAGATATGTTAATGATAAGGGTCCTAAAGTTAAAAGGAATAGAGTTTAGTAGCGCTATGCACAAGAATTATAGCCACAAGAATTCCCTGTCACCATACATATGTTATTATTTTCCATATTTAAATACGAGATTCAATTCGTTATTACTCATTTATTGATGTTATGTCTCACATGTATATGTTAAATCTTTTATAGGTAATTAAAAAGAGGAGTCCGAGGTGGTCAGAGGTGGATTGTGCTTACGTTGGTGAAAAGGAAGAATAAATTTTGTAGTTACCGGATTTTTAGTAATGCTCATCGTATTTCTCGGTAAAATAATTTTAAATCTTTTCATTTTAAGAAAATATTATGTTTTTCTTGTGTTTATGAAAGTATTGTTTACGATACATATATGTTTAATGATTTCAAAGGTGAAAATTTTGGGTTGTTACATAGTGGCATTAGATGATGTAATGGATCTTCATTTTTTTCTCCTTCTTTGTTATTTAAATAGAGTAATGCTATTCATCCCCATTGGGATTGAGCCCCAATCTATATAGCAATTACATGACATTAAATGATAGATTCATTTAAATACAAAGTCACATGACTCATTTAATTGAGTCTATCATTGAATGCTATGTAATTGCCACATAAATTGTGGCTCAACCCAGTGTGGATGAATATCATTATTCATTTAAATAACAGTGTTTTTGTACACTGAAATTGCATGTCAATTGATCTTATCCTTTTGTAGATAACAGAGTTAAATTATCCTCAAAATCAGTAACTCATTAAAATTCTGCTGCATACATACGTCTGATTTTGCATGTTAAACTAAATGAGTGCATTACATAAAAATGAATGCAAGGAGAAATGAGATCTATATATTTCTATTTTCGTGACTATTGTCCAAGAATTTTATAATCACAAGAGGGTGTACAATTTAATAATTGGAAAGGGAAAATTTTGCTTCAATACAACAGATCAGGCTCTTCACTTGGAAGCTGTAATGAAAATGGAAGAGCAAACGAAAACGAATGGTGGAAAAATCGTTGATGCTGGTATAGGAGGTACATGAAATGTACTCTCAATCAGCTCTCTTCTAAGGTACACTTTCACATGGTTTCCAAGATGCAAATTATCGGGAAATTAACAAAAAAATTAGATTTCTAATTTTTTTTTCCTTCGTAAAATGTGTGTTTGGCGAGATTAATTTTGAAGTTATGGATAGAGATGTGAAAGACTTTGTTTCAACAGATCCGTAAACATTTCTCCTTTCTTCGCAAGTGAAATGGTAAAATAAAGTATCAATGCAAGTCTACAATGGATTGCAAGATTCATGACTATCTAACCAAAGAATGGATAAAAAATAACGCCTCATCCGCCTAATGATTTTTTAAAATACGTAATTCGACCCTAACAATACCTAGAGGGAGGTGAATATATGATTATGCTGAATTAAAATTACTTAACAATTAAATAGCAACAAGTCAATATTAATTATTTTCTAGATGGCTAATCAGACAATTCATATTTTCCTATGTTGAATTATCGCAATTGTGAAAGCAATATATAACACAGAAATGATCATGGAGAAACCCAACTGGGTAAAAACATCGGAAACTTTGCCGGTCAATAATCCACTATAAACGATTGATAACTTATAGTCTACATATTAGACGACGAAATGTACTATCTCATCTCATGATTGTAATTCTAACAGCTCTCCCGGATTCTGTGCGCCTGCACCAACTCCCAGCTGTTGTAACACCCGAAAATTTTAGAATAAAATTATTTGTTCTGTATATTGTATTTTATGATTTTGGAAGTTGAGGGACTATAATAAAGTTTTAAATCCTTATGTTTTAAATGGGTCAAACATTTAACTTTTATAGAGTGACCAAAAGTATATCAACATTGGGCTCATTTTGTAGCTCGCATTAAATAACGTAGAGTGGGCTCGAGAAAATATAAGTTCAGATGAGTTAAGCCCAAAATATTTCAATTCAATGAATCATAATTAATATGTATTATTTTATTTTGTAAAAAAGTATCTTTTAAGATAATTAGTAAAATAAAATAATATTATATTATATAATCACGTTTATTTTTAAAATAAGGGGATTAACATTCTGTTATTTCATTTCAGTTTTGCACGTGTACTATGAATATATTTTTGCAAGATAATATTATATAATATTAATTATTAGCCATGTTTATCTTCAAGATGATTTCACCTATCAAAGATTCAAAATTCTAGTTCCAACCAACTATTATAACAAACTCTTATCACATTGGATAAATACAAATTTTTATCACGGCTATGCTATGACTCAACTACTGTTTTTCTTCTATAAATAGTGTGTCCATATTTCACAATTCACCACACAGAATTTTATACGGCAATTTTCATATAGAAAGCAGCTGTAAATTCTAAGTATATTTTTATATCGAAAACTCGTTTGATTTTTCAAGGTAAGATACTTTTTGTGCAAAGTTATTTGTTTCCTTATACTTTTATATTTAGTAATTTATGCATGAATTGTCAATAAGCCTTTGGATTCTTTAGAAGGAGATAAGAGATCCTTCGAGAATTTAAGATGACCTGATGGGTGTTTCGCTTGATCACCGAGATACTCTATAAGAGAAAAGTGTTATGAAGTGTTATTTTATTGTATATAATTGTGTATGAAAACTGCACGTATCTTACTGGGTATTTTCAAAATACTCACTCTTATAAATTTTTACAGGCTACTATGGGTCGATTGGAGATGTGGCGGGATGGTGCAGCGGACTGCCAAAGGATTTCACGCTAAGAGAATATTAAGTTTTACCGCTTTCCTTTTAAAATTTATTAGTTTGTTTTGTCCAATAACAGCAGTTGATAATGCTTAAATTTTTTTTTAAAGACATGATTTATGATTCGAATTTAAATTTATGAATGTTTTGTTTATTTAGAAAAATAGAATTTTTAACGTTCCGCATTTTAAGTACATGAAATTATGTTTGTTAACACCTCAAGATATAAGAAATTTTGGGGCGTTATACTTTGGTATCAGAGCCCAGAGTTATAAAATTGATTCTGTAGACATCTTTTCAAAAAAAAAAAATCTATGTTTGATTTATTGTTAGAGTTTTGTTGATTTGCGTAGTTGCAAAAATTGAAGGGCTTTGTCAAAAAGATCTAAACTGTCTAAGAAGAGCTTGAGATTTAAGCAGTCCGTTGTAACCCCCTCATCATCTGAAAGCCTTTTGATTGCGTGTTTTTCAAATTAACGAGATGAAATAAACTTTTTTTTCAAAAAACAAAAAATCTATTTTAGAAACTTTTATTTTGAGAAAATCATATTTTTGAAGATTACACAAAAAATGCAGTATTTTTCATAAACATTATGAGTTTACGGGTTATGTAAAATTTTGAAAGTCTTAAAAGTGTAATGAGATGAAGAATCATTGGCACATAGCGCTCACTACTCGATCACTTTCCAATTGATTCCAAGGTATGAAAAGAAATGTCATTATTTTAGCATGATTATGAGTTTTCTTACTTTATGTTATGTACTATTATGAGTATATCAAAGTCGAGTATTTAGAACTTTTCCAATAGTTGATGTAATTTCAAGGACGAAATTTTTTTAAAGAGAGGAGATTGTAAAACCCCAAAAATTTTAGAATAAAATTATTTGTTATGTATATTGTATTTTACGATTTTAGAAGTTGAGGGACTAAAATAAAATTTTAAATTCTTATGTTTTATATGGGCCAAACATTTCACTTTTATAGAGTGACCAAAAGTATATCAACATGGGCTCATTTTGTAGCTCGCATTAAATAACGTAGAGTGGGCTCGAGAAAATATAAGCTCAGATGAATTAAGCCCAAGATATTTCAATTCAAATAAGCATGATTAATATGTATTATTTTATTTTGTTAAAAAGCATCTTTTAAGATAATTAGTAAAATAAAATAATATTATATTATATAATCGCGTTTATTTTTAAAATAAGGGGATTAACATTCTGTTATTTCATTTTAGTTTTGCACGTGTACTATGGATATATTTTTGCAAGATAATATTATATAATATTAATTATTAGCCATGTTTATCTTAAGATAATTTCACATATCAAAGATTCAAAATTTTAGTTCCAACCAACTATTATAACAAACTCTTATCACATTTGATAAGTACAAATTTTTATCACGGTTATACTATGACTCAACTACTATTTTTCCCCTATAAATAGTGTGTCCATATTTCACAATTCACTACACAGAATTTTACACGGCACTTTTCATATAGAAAGCAGCTGTAAATTCTAAGTATATTTTTATATTGAAAGTTCGTTTGATCTTTCAAGGTAAGATACTTTTTGTACAAAGTTGTCTATGGATTCACAAAGAACACCGTGTTCATCAACGATTGGAACTTCGGTTACCTTCCCTTGATCTTTAGAAACTCTGACAGATATGAAGGAAGCAGTAGCTTGGTAATTTGGATGATGAATCTAACATTTTTCTCACCGCCAAGAACAGATCACTATGTGAATGACGAAGGTTGAAGAGTAATTGATGAAAAGAACATGAAAGCCTAAGTGTTGCTTAATGATCAACCTTAAGAAAAAAGTGTTTGGATATTTATATGTAGGTTATGGAATGAATGGACCGGACAAAAAGCCTTTTGAAAAACGAATTAAAAAATTCCTGGATAGCAATGTCGCTCGAGTGAAGGATGAGCGACAGCTTGAGTGAAGGCGAGGCGACGGTGGGCTACACAGTTTTTATTTTTATAAAACCAATTTAAGCGGTTAATCAAGTACTAAATGTAAAAATGAATGAAGTGATTAATAATTTATAATTCATTTTTCAGTGTCATATCATGACAGCTAAATTAAGACATAATATCAACGTAACCCAATATACCAAAAGAAAACATTGACACTACAAAACATAAAAACTTAATTTAGCAATACTGAAAATTATCATTTAATAAATTTTTTTGGATACATCATGTCAAATCAAATTATTATATACAACGAAAATATCAACTCCAAAATATCATATACATCTACACCCTCTTTTTGTGACAAAATGACAAGGGAATAACGTATAGCCAACGAACATCACACAAAAATACTTTAAACCCTCCATTTGGCTTATAATATTTTAGCATTAACATAGAATACTCAAAAATACTATTATGAACATATTATGAACATGCACAAAGATAAGCAATGAACAGTAAACATTTCCACATACTTAGTTCATGTTATCATGGAGTAAATTGTATAAGTAACTCATATGTGTAACGTGTTACCAATCATTTGAAAATAGGACTCCAGACCTAAATTTGTGAGAAAGGATACGCTAAACATTACTACCAATAATTTTATTCCCCTACTTATGAAAGTTAAACCATGTAAAGAATAATATAACCTATAACAAAAAGCTCATAATGAATGGAAGTATTTTTTTCTCCCCCTGAGAATGAGCAGAATATTTTGTTTCACATCATGCAATAAACAAAGCTTATTATAATATTTCTCATCTTAAGTGTAGGTTTTTCTTCATTAAGCGACTAAAATGACTCCTATAGCGAGTTTTAGGCCGATTAACCTAAGTAAGTTGACCATAGGAACCAGGTTTTGAATAACCCTGCAAGCTTAATTGCTTGAACCAAATAGGCTCCAAATAAAAACATAAGATATTAAACTCTTCGTATTTTTATTTTTTTTATTTTTGGTAATACCAGGGATAAATTAAGTTTAGGTCTAATAAATATGGCGAATTCATGTTCAAAGTCATCTTACAAACATGTGATTACCATTTCAAATCTCACACACGCGGTAGAGTCCCACTAACAATATCATTGTGTGTGTGCAGTGCAGACGGTTCATGAAACTCTTATGCTAAGAACTCCATGAAAAACCCAAACCAGCAATGGAAATGATGTTACAATTTATTGATTAGCCCCTTGCCCGATCACAGCAAACAGATCTAAGTATATCATATGTTAAGTTGTAAAAGCAACATCCATATTTGAAAAAGTTTTCAAAATATTTGTATTGTTTTTGTTGTTTTTCAATGCAAAATAGAAAGTATGACATACAAAAAGATGACAACACACATAAAATAAAAGTAAAAAGATAACAATGCACGGATAAACATAAGGCATACAATGATAAAGAACGAGCATGCATAAAAATCAATGAAGTACACAAACACTAAAAGCCGTACAAAGAAATTCAAATCTCAGACCACCCAATGACTTTGTAAATAGCCCAGCTAATTGGTTTTCTATAGAGAAGTGCTCAAGGTTTACAACACGGTTCTTTACAAACTCTCGAATAAAGTGATGACATATATCAATATGTTTGGTTCGAGAGTGTTGAACGAAATTTTTGGAAATATTAATGGCACTAGTGTTATCACAAAATACAATTATAGTCCCCTGTTCAATACCATAATCACTCAAAATTTTCTTCATCCAAAGCAGTTGTGTGCAGTAACTTCCTACAGCTATATATTAGGCCTCTACCGTTGACAATGTGATAGAATTTTGTTTCTTGCTCATCCAAGTGACAAGATTAGCACCAACATAAAAGCATCTTCCAAAAGTACTTTTTCTATCATCGGCATTTCCAACCCAATCAGCATCGGAATAGCCAACAAGGTCAAGAGTAGAATCACGAGAGTACAAGATCCCATACCATTTACATATCTAATGATACGTCCCATGACGCTCAGGTGGGATTCTATGGAATCAGTTTGGAAACGTACACAGACCCCTACACTAAAAGCTATGTCAGGTCTACTAGCAGTGAGATAAAGTAAACATCGAGACCTAGAAAGTGATTTAATTTTCCAATCATACTCATCTCAAATTCTTACTTCATGGATTCAGCGAAATCATGAGCAAGAGAATCAATAGGAGAACCAAAAAATGATGTCATCAACATAAATCTGAGCTATGGTGATTGTTTCCTCAATACCTCTTACGAATAGGGTTCTATCTGCACCACCTCTCGAGAAACCATGTTCCATGAGATATACAGTAAGTGTATCATACCAAGCTCTGGGAACTTGTTTAAGATCATATAAAGCTTTATTCAACCTATAAACATAATGTGGATATTTATGATCAATAAACCCTTTAAGTTGTTCAACATGGACTTCTTCTTAAAGTATTCCATTCAAAAAGGTACTCTTGACATCCATTTGATATAATCGAAATCCTAAAGTTTAGGCAACAGCCAGGAAAATTCTAATGGATTCAAGTCTCGCTACCGGAGCAAATGTTTCATCAAAATCTACACCTTCAACCTGAGTATATCCTTGTGCTACTAGCTTGGCCTTATTTCTAGTTATAGTACCTGGATCATCTGTTTTGTTCTTAAATATCCACTTAGTACCTATAACATTACAAACATCAGGCCTAGGAACTAAATCTCAAACTTCGTTTTTCACAAATTGATTTAGCTTTGCATGCATCGCATTAACACAATATTCATCCCTAAGAGCTTCTTCGACCTTTGTAGGCTCAATCTGAGACACATAGCTAGCATATGTCAAGTTCTTTAATACACTCTTTCGAAGTCCATCACTTCTTCTAAATCTCCAATAATATTAACTTTAGGATGGTTTAAGTCCATCACTTCTTCTAAATCTCCAATAATATTAACTTTAGGATGGTTTATCTTAACTCTGGATGAATGTTCTTTAGGATGTTTAGCTTTATCATCAAGTGTGGACTCCTTATTAGGAGTATCTAAACTAGTAGTTGTGTGTGAGGGATTCTTTCAGTTCAGTTACTATGTTGGGACCAACACTCAAATGTTCCAGATCTGCACAAGCTTCTCCAATCTCTCCCTCACTACGGGCATCATCTACTGCTACATTGATGGATTCCATCACAACTCGTGTACTAGTATTGTATACCCGATAGGCTCTACTATTTCTGGAGTATCCTAGGAAAATTCCCCCATCAATTTGGAACCAAACTTTCCCAAATTTTCTCTCTCTCTCTCTCTCTCTCTCTCTCTCAGAATGTAGCATTTGCTGTCAAACACACGAAAGTTCTTGATAGTAGGCCGTTCACCTTTCCGGATCTCATAAGGTGTCATATCAATTTTAGGTCTAAGATAAACCATGTTTACTATGTGACATGCAATATTGATGGCTTCACCCCAGAAATGCATAGATGTCCTTTACCATGAAACATGGCTCTAGCCAATTCTTGAAGCACACAAATTTTTTTCTCTCAACCACCCCATTTTGTTGTGTAGTGATCAACGAGGAAAACTAATGTTTGATTCCCTCCTCCCGACAGAAGTTCTCAAGATTAGAGTTTTCAAACTCTTTTCCATGATCACCATGAATTCGTGATATGGTAAAGTCTTTCTCATTCCTAAGCTTCTTGCACAATGAGATGATAAGATCGCACACCTCAGTTTTATCTCTCAATAACTCCATCCATGTATATCGAGAAAAATCATTAACCACAACCAAGATATATCATTTAGCACCAAAACTTTCGTTTGTAGATGGTCCCGTTAATTCCATATGCAGTAATTCAAGTGGCTTGCTTGTCAAGATCTTAGAGGTTTGTTTTTTAGGAACTCTAAGATGTTTACCTTGTTTACACAGGCCACATATAGTGGTATCAATATTTTCAAGTTTAGGTAACCCATTTACAAGTTCCTTCTTGGCTAGTTTAGACAAGCTTTTATGGTTCATATGACCAAGCACTTGATGCCACCGTTCAATGACATTAAACTTGGCTCTGCTGCACACGTAGTTAGAATTAGGAATAACTTCATAACAATTATCTGAAGTTCCTACACCTTCAAGGACAATCCTTATAGTAGAATCATGCACGGTACACCTTTTCTGGACAAAAATAACTTCGAAATCAGCATCATATATTTGACTAATGCTTAACAAGTTGGACTTTAACCCTTTCACATATAATACATATGAGATAGCAGGTAGTCTAGATATATTAACGACACATTTTCCTAGAATATGTGCAGTAGCTCCGTCCCCAAAGGTAACCACACTGCTGTTCCAATCAATGAGAGATGAGAACAAGGCTTTGTCACCACACATGTCTTGAACACGCACTATCAAGATACTACATAGATTTATTTTGAGGTCATTCTTCTTTTCCCAAACCTTCTTAGAAGTAGAAGTGATTTTAGTCAATTGAGTCATCATGTCAGTTAAATGGTTAACCTGATTAGCGAGAAAGTCAACCTTTCTAGAGAAATTCTAACTTTTACTCATAATCACGAGTTTAGGACACATAAGTCTTGTGTGTCCCAGTGCGCCACAATTGTAACAGGTGGGAATAAACATAAATTCAAACCTGCTCGAATGATGTTGCCGATAAATAGGATGATTGAAACTACGTCGTCTAGTAGGTCTTGATCCAAAGATATTTGTGATCTTGAGTTCAGGATTACCATTTTGAACATAACTTAAACCATGCCTATTTCCAGCAGGCTTGTTAATTCCGAACAGATTAGCAAGTTTCTGTGAACCACTCATGAATGATTGGAGTTGAGTGTTAGATTTTTCAAGAGCACTTGTAAAGGATTTAGCTTTAGCTTCAAAGTTTTCGTTAACAAGCTTCAACTCACTCAGATTGTTGGTAGAGTCCTGAAGGTCACCTATGAGTTTTTTTTTCTCTCTCTCTTTGAAGTTCATTGACATTTTTCAGTATAACTTTATTGACCTTTTTAATTTAAGATTCTCCTCAAATAGTTCACGATAAGATTCTTGAATATCAGGTTCATCCTCATATTCGTCCTCGAATTTTTCACTCTCTTCATCACTTTTAGCCTTATCACTCTCTTCATCACTTTTAACCTTATCAAGCTCCTTATCAGATTCAATCATAGCTATTGATGTGAAGGCCATGAAATTTTGTTTATCCTTACCACCAGATGTATCACTTTAAGCACTCGAATCTGATTCATCATCACTCAAGGTCACTGCCAAAGCCTTATGCCTTTTTTTATTTGTACTCCTTTTCAAGTTAGGACATTCATTCCTATAGTGACCGTAACCATGACACTCATGACATCTAACATATTGAGTTTTCTTAATGAGTCTTAGAGTTATTTTTCTCACGTCTATTTTTCGAGAATTTGTTAGGGACTTCATTTTTCCGTTCTTGAGGCTTTCTCTTATTCTTCATCACTTTGTAAATTTTTTAATGAAATAAGCTATTTCGTCGTCCCTAAGTGTCTCAGCATCAATTGACTCACTCTCATCTTCTATAACAGTATTCATGGCTATGGATTTAACATTTTTAGATTGAGAAACGGCGAGTTCATAGGTTTGAAGGGATCCTACGAGTTCTTCCATCTTAATTGCATCTAAGTTCTTGCTTTCTTCAATCGCGGTGACTTTAGGTCTAAACCCTTTTAGGTAGGGATCTAACGACTTTTCTAATTATCTTTGAATCAGGAATCTTCTTACCTAGGTTAAAAATCGAATTAACTATATCATTTAGCTTTACTAGAATTCATCGAACGATTCATCGTCCTTCATTCTAATTTCTTCAAACCTAGAGGTTAACATCTGCAGTTTAGAATTTTTAACAGTTTTAGTTCCCTCGTAAGTGGTTTCTAAGATGTCCCTAACTTCTTTAGTAATCTCACACATCGAAACTCTCCTAAACTCTTCTGCAGATACAACCATGAACAGAGCATGAATGCCCTTACTGTTCTAGTTACACACTGCTAAGTCATCTTTAGTCCTTAATGAAATATCAGTAGGTGTACCTACATCAGCAACAGTAGTTGAAGGGGAGTCCACCCAGTTTGAATGCTAAACCAAATACATTCATCCAAAGCGTTAAGGAAGGGTCTCATTCAAACTTTTCAATAAGTATAGTTACTTCCGTCGAATAACGGAGGCAGATACAATGACTGACTCATCTAGAATTTATTAAAGGTCAGGAATCAAATCAAGGCTTTGATATCAATTGAAAATATGTAGTTCAACCCTAACAACACCTAGATGGGGATAAATATGTGACTATACAGAATTAAAATTACTTAACAATTAAATAGGAACAAATTACTATGAATTATTTTTTAGATGGTTAAACATGCAATTCATATTTTCAAATGTTGAATTATCGCACTTGTGAAAGCAATAAATAACACAAAGAAACCCAACTCGGTAAAAACTTCAGGCACTTTGCTAGTCAATAATCCAATATTAATGATTTATAACTTACAGTCTACTAGACTAGACTAGACTTTGGGCACTTTGCTGATCATTCGACTAAGCATCCATTCCTCCATTTCTGGAAAGCTCAACCAGTTCCTCATATGCAGCTAGGTCGGAGAAGAAGCTATTATTCATGACAATATTCATAGTCAAACACAATATGGTTATCAGTTCAAAGACGAAAATTGAGTCTCCAGCCTTATTTGTGACCAGTTTATGTCCCACTATATGGTCAGTTGCATTAGATGGTGTAATGGACATATGAGTTGAGTAAGTTGGATCTTCATTTCTCTCTCTCTCTCTCTCTCTCTCTCTCTCTCTCTCTCTCTAAGTTGGATCTTCATCTCTCTCTCTCTCTCTCTCTCTCTCTCTAATTTAAATAACACCGTTTTTGTACTCTGAAATTGAATATTAATTGATTTTCTCCCTTTTCAAATAACGCGGTCAAATTATTCCCAAAACCAGTAACTCATAAAATTCTGCAGCACACATATCTCTGATTTTGCACATTAAACACAAGCATGGCAATGTAATCTCTTATTCGTTTAAGGTAGCGTGAGCGAATCCATGAGGGACAAACATGAAGAGGGGTTGTCTTCTGCCCCATATGCCTAGTCATCAAAAGTGTCGAGCGAAGTGAAGAAACTATTTGAACATCATTCGCCAAAACATTCCTGAAATTATCCAAGTCAAAAATATTAGAAAATTCACTGCAATAATCATAGGAGAAACATAAATAATTATCAATTCCTCCACAAAGCTGTTCAAAATCATATCATTGATTAAAATGCACCAAAATGATTTGGTTTACTAAAGTGGAAGATCAAAAAAATTTATAAGACATGGACAAATGGAATAACGATAGTATTTCGATCGCTGTAAAATCAAGAAATGGTCAAAGAAGGAACCTTTCATCGCCCCAAATGACATTGACTTGCAAGATAGGAACAGCCAATGCAGCTTCAAGAACTCTTGCAATCACCACACATCAACAATTTGATTCCTCTGCTGATTCATTCCACCAGCAACCGCAACACCAATGTTGGAAAAACAAATCTTCCAGAATTTTGAGTAAAAAGGTGAAAAGTTTCCCACAGTATGAGGCAAGGAACAGAGGCATGTAAATCAATTCAGTTCCTAAAAGTGTTTTGTACTCAACACCGTCATATCTCAACATCCAACAACTATTGTTAGAAATTGTACCTTTGGAGAGCCCCGCAAAACAAGACCATAAAATGGGCAATCAACTGATTTCATGGGAGATTCGGCCATTTGGGATCGGGAAGTGCAAAAGGCAGAGGAATCAAAGAAAGTGGGAATAGAAGGAGAGGAGAGATGGCAGCAATACATAATTAAAGGCTTCAAACATCAACAAACAAAAAGGGGGAAAATGGAACAACTAATTAAACACATGTTAAAACGTAATAAACATTCAGAAGCAAGAAACTGAAACCCAAGAAAGAAGATTGAATCCATACCCATTTCTCCAACCTCAACGATTTTTTTCTCTCTATTATGCATCATTCTCGAATCAACTGCTACAATACCACTGCTTCAAAATTGCGGTGGTTGGCACTGGGGTGGAGGTGGATAGCGCTGTGAGAGAGAGAGAGAGAGGCGAGAGAGATGGAGAAGTTTTGAGTTGAGCTAGTAGAAGCGTTTTAGGAATATGTTTTCTTCAATTTGCAATTTGGTCTCCAAGGTTTCAATATCGTGCCATTTGGTCATACCTCAAATCATCCTGCAATTCCCAAAGAGTTCCACACCAGTCCCCGCATCTTAAAAGTCATCCAAAATTGATCATCTTCAAGTTTCAAAAGTGTGCAAATCAATCAAAAAATATTCAACACAAAAACTATTAGGCCGTGTTTGATAGGCCACATTTTTCGGGAAAGTAGGAAAATATTTTCCACTTTCCACTTTTTTGGCTGTTTGATAGGCGAAATTTTCCACGGAAAATATTTTCCAAATTTTCCCCACATGTGTGCAATTTTTGAGTTTTTGATGAAAATGTTTTCCCGCCTTTTTGGTGGGAAAATATTTTCCCAACTTGCTGGAATTTTTTTTGGCAATGGAAACAAATGTTATAACTAATGGTAAAAAAAATTTCACTTTAATAAACAATTTTCATATAAAACAAAGTCAAACGAATACTAAATTTTGATAAAAAAAAATGATTTTTTAGGAAACAATTTTTTTGCCTTTTTTTTTTCTTTTTGGCAATGGAAACAAATTTTATAACCAATTGTGGAAAAAAAATATCACTTTAATGGACAACTTTCATGTAAAACAAAGCCAAACGAATAGAAAATTTAAAAATTTTCCAGGTGGAAAATGATACCAATCAAACACACTTGAAATTATTTTCCCTACAAAACATTTTCTAAGCAAATCTTTTTCCTGTAAAACATTTTCTTTCCACCCATTTTGCACCCTTGCAATCAAACGCACCCTTAGACAACAAATATGAATGCCATGATAATACCCTTACAATCTAGAGCAATGAATAATATACTTGTCACAATTTTTCTCCTTCATCCCTAGATTTTTTTCATAACAATATACACTGTCAAATTGCATCACACACAAATTATTGCAAGTAATAAAAGTTTGTAGTAATAAGTTTCTCACCAAATATTATTTTGGGGCCATGCTTCCATCATTTTTTTACTACAATCTTTATTATTTGTTGCGTCTTTTGATATTTTACAACAACTTTTTATGTCGCCTTATATTTTTTTGGTACTTACTTTTTTCACCATAATCTTCACAATAAACTTTAAAAATGTGTTGCACTAAATCACTTATTGCGACAACATTTTGTATGTCGCGAAATATCTCGTCTTAAAATCACAATTTTATTGTAATGAGAATTTTTAGCAACAAATATTTTATATCGCAAAAAGTGGACCCTATTGCATCACAAGCACTTTGTTGCGAGAAAATAAAAGTTTGTCACTATAAGTTTCCCACCAAAAATATTTTGGCACCGTGCTTCCCTCATATTTTTATTTTTGGCGACATTCTTTATTGTTTGTCGTAATTTCTCACATTTCACGACAACTTTTTATGTCGCCTTATATATTTTGGTACTCATTTTTTTATCACAATTTTCGCGACAAACTTTAAAAATGTGTAGCATTAAGTCACTTATTGCGACAACTTTATGTATGTCGCGAAATCACAGTTTTGTTGTAGTGTAATAGTGGTATATATCCAACACAGACATTTGCTGAATCCAAGGAAGAGACAATAAACTATAAGTAAGGGATTTATATGCCATTTCTGACAAGGTCTTGGCAAATAAAAGTAATGGATTTATATGCCCTTGTGGAAGAAAGGTTACAAGGAGTACGTAAGGGCGAACCATTTTCTGTATGTGAGATAAGTAGAGATTAATAAATATTAAAAGTGGAGTATTGGATAGTGAACAAAAAGAACAGGGGATGCACAGCAATCAAACACCAATCTACTATGCTGGTTTGGCTGGTTATCAAAGTAAAACATTTAACCTGCTACTCAATTTGAGGATAATGCCATTTGTATACACTTTTTTCTACACAAAATGCAACATCATCATCATCATCATTATTATTATTATTATGTAAAACTCTTTCTAACATATCGTCTAGTGGCCTTAATAAATAATGTTACTAAAACTCAATTAATTTCCAGGATCTCCTTGTGAAATGTTTATAATATAGTTATCCAAATAATCCCTATTAATATCCCTGAAAAGATAAGAATCTCCAAGAAAATGGACTTAAAAGTCTTCCAAAACAAAAAAATTAAAACCACGAGTGGGTTTGTAACATGCTGAAAATTAATAGAATAAGCTTATTTAGTGAAAAGGATTTTGACAAGGCACCTTTTGATAATTTTGAAACAACGAGGGACCAAAGTGAAAATAAATATTAAATTTCCTAGTATTTGACCTAAATAATTAAATATTTATAGATCGAGAATTAGTATATCAATATTGAGCTCGTTTTGTAGCTTGTAATTAATTAAGTGGCTCTAACTGAAGAAAAAAGTTAATTTCTGTAAGATTAAACACATAAGATCCGACTAAATGCAAAAAAGGTTAAATAGAACTTTGAGAAATTAACGATATTGATTACATAAATTAATCCCGTTTTCAACATATTTTGTCTGGAGTGTTTTGAGTATTCAGGCCCCTATTTGATGGGGGATTAAATTCAGGTTTTTATTTTATTTTGATAGAAGTTGATAAAATGTGTGGTTAAAAAGTTGTAGGACCCATGAAATATGTGGTTAGAATTAATTATTGACTTTGTCTTAGATTAAAATCTAAATTTTAATCCATAGCAAGTAGTGGCTTAATTAGGAAACGATTTGTTTTATATAATCGTAATTCTATTATTTGAATCCAATTCTTACCGAATTTTCTTGTGGTACATGGCTTCCAACTTCTAATTACAAACAAACTCATCAAAATATCCACAAAAAGAGAGAGAGAGAGAGAGAGAGTCCCACCAAGATGCAAATTATGGGAGGTATAGGAAATGTACTCTCAATCAGCTATCTTCTAAGTACACTTTCACGTGGTTTCCAAGATGCAAATTATGGGGAAAGTAACTAAAAAATCAGATTTCTAATTTTTTTTTGTCTCCTTTGTAAAATGTGTTTTTGGTGAGATTAATTTTGAAGTTATGGATAGAGATGTGAAAGACTTTGTTTCAACAGATCCGTAAACATTTCTCCTTTCTTCGCAAGTGAAATGGTAAAATAAAGTATCAATGCAAGTCTACAATGGATTGCAAGATTCATGACTAGCTGACCAGAGAATGGATAAAAAACAACTCCTCATCCGCCTAATGATTTTGTTTGTAGTAGTGGCAATATATAACACAAGCTAACCTATGTATCAAAATTATGAAATGATGAAACTTTTGTCAGTAGTAGTTCACGTGAAATGCCTTTAGTTGTCTGGACCTGCTGCTCTAAATACAACGAAAAACCATTTTAATTCTAGATATAAGTTTCACATTCATTCGTGAATACAATATGTTGATGATATCAGAAGTAAATTAGCCTTTTGACCTTGAAAACAATTGACCAGAAGAATATAAAAATCCATCAATGTTATTTGAGAACTCAGGCACGGAATGTCATTATGGACTAAGGCAGATCCTTAGTGCTAAGGAAGAACAAAAATTATATGAATTTGACTAAGTGACGGTACAAATGACAAGCACAACATGATTAAGCCTTCGTTTGACAATTTTATAAATGGTTTATAAATGGGAATAATAGTGGTACCTCAAAATGTGCGGATAATATTTAGTATTAGTTATGAATGTGATTTGGACTTAATTTATGAACTATAAATTATGAAACGTATCCAAACGAAGGCTAAAATCTATATGCGTTTTACTTTTGTAACTACATTATGAGCATGTTTGGCTAAGCTCAACAAATTCTCATACGTAATTAAGTTATTCTCTGAAAAATAGTTGATTTGAAAAATGGGTTGAATTTAGTAATTAACTTAGGTAACTCTTCCAATATGTTCATTTGTATATGCCTACCCTTCCATCATATATATGACTAGCTACGATCCCTGTTCTCAGACGGCTGTAGATAAAAGAACATATAGAAATGACAGTTGATGAAAATTTGTGGCCACATTTTAGTTTGTAGCAACCAAATGGACATAGCATAAGACCAAAAAAAAATGCATAAAACAGTTATGGATATTGTAAGAATTGCTGACGCCTGGCTTTAAGGTCCTTATTGCAGTGCATCTCAACACTTTGAACTATATAAAGAGTAAGTTACCATTCTTAAATAATTCTTTATTTTTATGAGTGAACTTTCCACGTATTGGATATTGAATATAGCGAAGTTAAGTAGTTGATTGATGCATGCTGATTTCGATGATGTAAATCCAAAATCTGTAAATAACTAAGTAAGTTGTCGTTCTTAAATCATCCATTTTTTGAATTAAACTTTTTAGATACTCTATATCTTGGGGTTTAGGTTGTGTTCACGAAAATATGTTCTCTTTTTAAATCACCGTAAGTGTACAGTTCTGGGATGTCGTTCTACAAGGATTGATTTGATTTGATTTCCATTATCAAGACTTTAACCGAATCTATTAAACTTAAGATGGTTGGTTATTTTGATTCTATGACTAAAATATGACTAAAATGCAATTTAAGCTAATGTGACTAAATGAATGCAAAATTTTGTTGAATGCAAAAGTTTGATAAAATTAATGAATGAAAAGCGCACTAGCATCCCAAATCACCAAGTAAGCTCACTTTTAACCTTTATTTCACAATTCGATAACACGATGAATTGATTGAAGAATCAATGTTTCTAACTTAGCCAATAATCTCTTTCGAGTAGAATTGAACATGTTCTCGCATACCATTTGACTATATTTTTATGACAAATGCAATATACAAGAATGCATGACATTTTATAAACACTAGCGGTATATTTGTAGACAGTACAAGGATTTATACCTTGTAGAATCTATTTCCCTTCTTTAGATTACATATAGATTACCAAAACTCACATAATCACATGCATTTAACTATGGAAGCAATAAAGTGTATACAAATCATTCAACATCCATCAATCGTGTTGAATATCAAATTGCAAAAGAGAGAATTAAAAGATCATATAGTGAGGTTCATCGTTCACCTAGTACATGAAAAGGCTAGCCCAGCATGGATAAAATAAAAGAATAATAAAATTGTTTAGAAAAGACATCACCCAAAACTTGAATATGAATTTTGAATTCTTCAATCTTCGATGTAGAAATTTCTTGGTTTTGCCTTCTCCTTGCTTTTCAATGAGTTTTTCTCTCTAAAGTGGTGTAAACCCTTATTCTGGACGAGATTAGGGTTATATAGGGTGTCAAAATATCTTCCATAAGAGATTGGTTGAATAAAGAAACCAGAAAATTCGCGCCAGAATTGAACCAAGCGATTGCATGGTTATATCCCATGCGACAACATGGTTATAAAAATTTGGCACTGTTCATCTCTTGTTGGTGCTTGGGCTATTGCATGAGGTTTCTACCATGCAACTGTACGGTAGAAAGTATTTTTCATTTGGGTTAATTTGGTCTTCAAATTTTATTTCATTTACTTTTTGGCCTTGCTTCCTTCTCATTCTTCTTCTAACATTCCATGACATCACAATATGTTACTTAGCTCAATTGCATGATTGATTTGCCATTCAGGTCATCTTCTGAATAATTGTATTTTGGTCCCCATAGTTTCATTTTCTTCCAATTTGATCCTTTTTTGCTCGCTTTTGTATACTCTTCATTCCATCAATCAATGTAATCCTACAAACACAAGTTATATCGAATTAAGCCATATTTCAACATATAAATAGATAATTTTCCATGTTTTGTGGCCTAAATAAGTGCGCAAAACACACTTATCAAATCCCCCAAACTTGAACTATTGTTTGTCCTCAAATAAGATATGTCTTAATCTACACAAAACATAGCTTAACAATCTACAGTGTCTCAGGATTGGAGCTTAGTAAGAGACCATATGAACAACTATAACCGTGCAAAATCACATCAATCTTCACTTGTTATATGCAAAACTTGACATGTGTGTATGTGTGTGTGTGTGAACTCATACTAGCATATGAGGATAATGGCAGACTCATACCTGACCCAATGTAGTCAAATGTTTCACTCTCATCGCTCGAAAGATACACATTCCCCAAAACTTATTCTTTTCACTCAATTATCTCGAGGTGTGTTCTAAGGCCGAACTCATTTATATCTATTTCTTTCTCTCTTTCAGTTCAGATGAATCATAATATCACAATTTCACACTTTAATAAGTAGAGGTTTTCCTATTTTTGATTTCTTCAACCCTTGAGATTAAACTGAGCTAGTTGCCTCGCATTAGAGATATAGTTTTATCAATCGAATGTCTGGAGCTAATCAATACATTTCATACACAAGAGTACGTATGTAATTCGTCAATAGATAGATACCATTTTTCTTTTCTTTTCTCTTATATAACATTGTTCCTTTGCTTTTTATATAACCCTTGTAGTGAGTTTTAGGCCGATGACTACCAATTCAGATGACCATAGGGAACCAGGGTTTAAACCCTTGTAGGCTTAATCACTCGAGTTATACAAACTCGAACATATGTCTTTTTTATTCAATGATCAGTGCAATGCCCCTATTCTTTTAGACACCCAATTTCAAAAACTACACCATAACTTGAAACTTTCACCTCGTTTTCATCTCATTGGTTTTAGACAATCCACACATAATATAATGCACGGAACCCTTACTCATCTCAGTGCTTCCTTACAATAGTTTAATCACATCTAAACTATTCTAAAAATTGGTCATGGTTTAGCATAAAAAGTGTTTTTTCGGGATTTTCTGACTTTACCTATTTTTAAGTAATGAGTCAACTTGTTAGCCCAATATGCAAACATGAGTGTCGTGCACAAAGTTAATCAAGTTTCACATAAACATGTATTGATCAATCTAATGAAGCACATTTTTCACCATTCACGATCCATACATAGCCCAATATTAAATATCATGGTTGGTAAAATTGTCAAACCCACACAAGCACACAAAATCCCAAGCTATTACTAAGAATACGTAAAACTAAGAATAACTCAACAAAACGAAAAACTAATTTTTTTTCCACACAATCACACAAAAACAAAAACTACAGTAACGTGATAAATGACATATTGATATATTCCCACCCCAAACGTATAAAGAACATTGTTCTCAATGTTTAAAGAATAATAAAATGCAAACTTAGCAGCACATAAAATTAATGACAAATTCACAAAAGATAAAGAACAAAGGGTGAGGAATACTCTCCTGATCGATGGGGATGCGAAGGTAAGGATGGTGGAGGAAAAATAAGCGTGGACCATGCATAGGATCTTTTATTACATATAGAGACGATGAAAAAAAATAACCTTATTACAAATTATAAAAAGAAACTTGAAGATGAAATTATCAATGGAATGCATAAGGCAAAATGAATAAAATTGTAGAAACGATGGGTTGTCTCACATCCAACGCTAATTTATAGTCTATAGCTCGACTGTATCGTGTTAGTCTGTTAAGATACATTGAATATAGTTTTGGAGGTCCTGATTAGCTTTTCCAATAACATTTTCTTTCTTAATGGAGCGTTCCTCCAAACTTTAACCTTATCTTTGTCCGTGTCATCTGTTTTTCCCTCATCAACTATCTCGAACTCAACATTGTAAACTTCTTACTTTTCATGATTTTGTTTGGGTTGAAAATGCACATTATGGTCGTCATCAGTGTTTGAAAGTTTTGAAACACAATTTTATCCTGTATCACCTCATTTACCATATCAATTTGATAGAAACTATATGGGTCGACATGATAGTCCATAGCATTGAAAACGTTGAAAGCGATCTCTAGCCAAATCTCAAATTTAACTTCCCTGTTTGAACATCTATTAGAACTCTGCTGGTAGCTAGGAATGGTCTGCTCAAGATAAGTGAGATATTCATGTCTTCCTCCATATCCAGAATGAGAAAATCGACTGGGAAAATGAATTGGTCCACCTTGTTTAGCACTTATTCAATTATCTCCCTCGAATATGCCAATGATCGATTAGCTAATTGCAGTGTCACAGTGGTTGCTTTTGCTTCACCTAGTCCAATTTTCGTGAAAATTGATAGAGGCATTAGATTAATACTTGTACCAAGACCACAAAAAGCTTTATCAAAGTAGCATTCAGTAATAGTGCAAGGTATAGTAAAACTCCCTCGGTCTTTCGGTTTTGGTGGGACCTTTTTCTGAATTATGGCGCTGCACTCATCTGTTAGCGTCACTGTCTCATGGTCTTCTAGCTTTCATTTCTTAGATATAATGTCTTTCAGGAATTTGGGGTAGCTAGACATTTTGAACCATATCATTCCATGATTGTATACTCCTTGGAGGTAAACAGAGGAACCATGCCCTTGCAGCATCCTTCAAAGTATGCGGGAATAACAGCATTCGAAATGCATCTGCTGATATTTCTCTGTGACTAATGACTTCACATAACAGGAGAAATGCTGAAATATGTTCATGAGGGTTCTCCGTAAGTTTCCCGAAAAACCTGATGTCTTGATGATTTTGAAAAAGATTTATGACATCGAGTTTGAGGTGGAAGTTAGGTTGTCCGAAGGGTGGATAGACCATTGCAGGTTACACTGGGGCATGGATTGGATTCACATAATCCCCAACTAAAATGGGAGCTTCATTCTGGATGTCTCTATGTTAATTTGGTTGCTGGAGTTGATCGTGCACTTGACCTGAGCCTGATTTTGTGGTTGATTCTGATTATCAGCCATTTTCCTTGCTTGACGTTGTCCTCTTCTGGGCTTCTGAATGTCCTTTCAATTTCGTGATCTATTGGAGCTAGATCAACCTCTTCAGGGGCTTGCATACACCATGTTTACCTGAAAAGAGTCAAGACAAAAGAGAATGAAGCAAAGTGATACTAGCCTCAAACAACAAAAATAACAATAATGACGAATCTAGAATATCAATAACTAAAATAAACACCGTTATTCCTTGACAACGGTGCCAAAAACTTGTTCACAAAATATTCCCGCAAGTGTATGGATTTGTTGTACAAGTAATAATTATGATGAGTGAGTTATTGTCCCACAAGTAATAAGGTTCAATTCTAGTGTATCCGATGTATCTAAATTCATAACAATAATAAAACATGGTTGATTTGTATTTAACTACGTTCTATGACTACGAAAGCAATAAAAGAAAGAAAGTGATTTTTAAATCAAGTGTGGATGAACATATTGGATTTCCGAATCCACTACTTTACTCTAGAATTCAATTCTCAACTTGTGATAATTAATTCAATCATTGCATTCGTGATGATCGATAATTCCACTTTTACTTATTATTCTTTTCCAAGATATAATAAACCTATGTTGACCATGACACGATCCTATTTCTAGTCCGCATTCATATGAAAAACATGTATTAAAACATAGGATTATCACACACGATTGCACACTTCACAAATATTATTCATAATATTTATTCTTCATGTGTTCTATATACAGTGTTCTACCTATCGTGAGTTTTCCAACACTACGAATAAGTAACTCATTGTCTTAATAATGCCCAAGCATTAAAATAATATATATGAAAAAGCATGTATATAAAATCACAATGCAAGAATTAACTAAAAATCACAAGTCTTGAATTAAAAAATAGAAATTAAATAGTTTCATCATCCATCCAATACAAATAAACTTAGCCTATCATATTGATATGAAAATCACAATATAATATTTGGAAAAATATAGCCTAGAATGAAAGATAATGAATGAAAGGTGAAAACTCAATTTCTTCTTTGTATTTCCTCAATCCAGACTTTGAATCTTCAATCTCTTGTGATAATCGCCTTTGAATCTTGTGCTAGCCTCTTTCTTTTGGTGAAATTTAGTATTTGATATTCTTTGAGTCGTTCACGCCATTTACCCCCTTAGAAGTAGGTTAAATTTGATTTTTATAGGAATTTGGATAAAACCAGAAAATTGGGCCGTTCAGGCCCAAAATTAGCTTCTGCGTGCGCGCTGTATTATTCCTTGTCCGCACACTGTTCAATTGATTTGGTCTCGATAGATAAAAACTAAGCCCGTGCACGTACGAGAGATTTTGCCTGCGCTAAAATCTTCCAATGTTACACTTTGGTCCCCGAATTTCATTCTTTGTTTATTTTGGTTCCTTCTTTGTATTTTCTTCACCCTCCATCTTCCAATTTCGTGTAATTGACTCCAACATCTTTCCAATCATTGATACTAGGTCCGAATCATCTATAAGAATTTTGTGATTTAGTCCTCGAACTTTGTATTTGATACAATGGAGCCATTTTTCGCTATCTTTGCATTCTTTTCTCCAATTCTTCATCAAACATTGAGTTTTGCCTATGAAATGAAATATAACACAAATTAGGTAGTATTTTATCGAAAGAACAGTAAAATATCATCATTTAGGATGAGTAAGTGTAGAAACTACACTTATCATATATCGCCTGCAACCTATAATGAGGCTGCTCATTCTAAGGTGTGGTTAGATGCAATGAAGGAGGAGATCTCGGTGATTGAAAAGAATGATACTTGGATGCTGGTTGATAGATTAAAAAACAAGAATGTCATTGGAGTAAAATGGGTGTTCAAGACCAAAATGAATGTTGATGGTTTTGTTAACATGTTCAAGGCTAGGCTCGTTGTAAAAGGCTATGCTCAGCAATATCGTTACGCAAAAAATGAGCTTTCATAACATATAAAAGGCAACATTCAGTAGTTAAATGTTGCTAAAGAGGTCTATCGTAACATTTGAATAAGTGAATGTTGCAATTGGTTAACAACATTGAGCTTTAGCAACATTTTTTAAGTAAGTGTTGCAAAAAGTGCCTTTTGCTACGTTTATTAAACGCTGCAGAAAGATTATCTTTTTGTAACATTTAATAAACGTTGCAAAAGATAAACTTTTTGCAGCGTTTAATAAAATTCGACCGACACCGCCGAATAGATGAAATTTCACCCAACTGCAGAGACGACCGCCGACAACCCACCGTCGACCGACACTGCCGAATGCACCTGATTATAGAAACTTCTTTAAATAGTCACGTGGAAGGAAGGAGATATCTATTCCATCTGCTGACTGCGTAGAAAGTCGATCGATCTGAAGGAAAATTGGAAATCTTACTGTGACTCTGTGCTTCAGCCTTCTCCTTTGAGGTACGTCAATTATAGATGAAATTTGAAGTCGATTTGAATCTAAACCCCCAACTGTAGATGAAATTCTAGAACCTAAAAATGTATTTTCCAATTTCACGATTGCGTTGTTAGGGTATTCCATTTGATTTTGTCTGTTTAGTGGCCGTTTCTTAGCCTCTTCCCAACTCCTAGAAAGCTGGAACCTAAGTCCTCATCTTCTGGCAATCTTCAACAGACAGCTGACCGCTTTCAATATCTAGAACATGGTAAGATAATCTACCCACAGTTGAGTCATTAGCTAATTAATCCATGAGACTTCTCAATTCTCAATATTTCAACCTGGTGATTCTATATGGTCCATGAAAAATTGGTGAATGTCACCTTGGTTAGGCCAACTTAAAACAATTGGTGAATACTATTCTGATTATTTTGGAAGGCAATAATAGGCATTAGATAGATTAAAGATTTCAGATGGATTACTATCTTAATGTCATGATTCTCATCGTGTTAGTTTGTGTTTGATGCTGAGATTGATGTAGATGAAATATAGAATTGTTCCAACTTATGGAATTCGTCAAAAGTATTCCTCTTGCACAACGGTGATCAGGCGTTTTGATGTTGAAACTTGTTTAGTTCCCATTGTCCTTGTTTAAGTATATTATAATTATGTCGAGTCTTGAATAAACTTTTAACCTTGCATCATGGAGCCCCTGAGATGAAGAGGAGCAAGCATTATTTTTTGCAAAACCGTAGTTTCTTCAGTAAGAATATTTTAATTTAAGTTCATTTTCTCTTACAAGATCTTGTTTTATTTTGTTTTTCAAATTGATCAGTTCTTGGCTCTTAGAGTTGCAGATAATAGTAAATTTGTGACTTCATCGATTGTGGTTGTTGATGTAGAAAAAGTTATTTCTGAAATGTAATGCAAAATTCTTCTTCATTGTCAACGTGGGATTTTTTTTCATGTGTTGTAAGTGAAGTAAATAGACTCCAGCAACCATATAACATAGTGGAAAAATCTTCTATTTGCTTTACCTGTAGATTAGTCTCGTAGATTTTAAATGGAAAGGGTATTGTACTCCACCTCAACAAAGAAAACTAGGTAAAGGAAAATAATGAACACTTAACCTGTAAGGTAGAGAAGATATGCAACTTCTAGAAGTTGATAAAGTGTAGACTCATAGGATCAAGTATTAAAAATTTTGTGATATGCTAATGTGGTTTGGCTGGTTTATAACATTAGAAATGTTAGGTTAGCTATAGATGTTGGACAACCTATAATGGATATATCTTATAAATTTAGAGTTGCATGAATTCAAAGTGTTTATCACTCTAACGTTTGCCACAACCTATAGTAGACAAAGAGTGGCTGCACTTATCAAAGTTATCATCTGAAACTTATGTTATAAACCTAGTTGTCCAATAAACAAATTAACGTACAATGATCATAAAGTATAATTTGTAGATTTTCAGAACAATATCGAGATGGAGCACCAAATTTTGTTGAGCGAGCTCGTAACTATTGTAATTCAGAAATGATAGCATGCCCTTGCGTTAATTGTAGGAATCTAATGCATCATCATTATGATACAGTCCATGAACATCTGGTTATTAAAGGTATGGATCCTATATATACTGTTTGGGTATTTCATGGAGAGCAACCAAGTGAATCAAATTTGGACGACGTAGAAATGCCTAAGTCTAGTAGGATGTTCAAGGATTTTTACGCACAACATGATGTAGATCCTGAAAACCATCCCAATGGAAGAGATAAAGAGATTGAAAGTTTAGTTAATGATGCTGAAACTCCTTTATATCCTGGTTGCAAGGCATTTGCAAAGATGTCAGCTTCGGTTGCTATGTTTAAGCATAAAGCTTCACATGACTTATCAGACAATGATTTCGATGAACTTATAAATCTTGTTTGAGACATGCTACCTGAGAATAATACACTTTCAAACTCATTTTATGAAATGAAAAAACTTGTTAATACATTTGATCTTGGCTATGAAAAGATTCATGCTTTCCTTGACGATTGTTGTCTATATAGAAAAGAGCTTGAGCATGCTGAATTATGTCCAAAATGTGGTTGTTCAAGATGGAAAATTAACCAACGGACTAAAAAAATTCTGAAAAATATCCCAGCAAAAGTCTTGCGTTATTTTCCTATAATACTAAGATTTAAGAGGATGTTTGGAATACATGAAATGTCAACACAACTTAGATGCCACTCAAGTAATAAAAGTTCAGACGGTAAGATTAGGCATCCGGTTGATTCATTGAGTTGGGAAATGATTAATAGAAGGTGGCCACATTTTGGATCCGATCTTCGAATTATTAGATTAGGTCTTGCTACTGATGGATTTAATCCTTTCAAAGATCTTAACTCTAAATACAGTTGTTGGCCAGTAATCTTAACTATATACAACTTGTCTTGCTCAATTTACATGTCAAAGGAAAGTTTGATGTTGAGTTTATTGATCCCGGGTCCGAAACAGCCAGGTAATGACATAGACATTTATTTGGCACCATTTGTAGACGACTTAATGTTGATAAGGAGTGATGGGGTTGATATGTATGATGTAGTTACGAAGTCTACATTCAACTTAAAAGCTATTTTGATGTGGACAATACACAACTTTCCTGCATATGGAAATATATCCAGGTGGCCCGTTAAAGGAAAAATTGCATGCCCTATCTGTCATGAAAATACATGTTCACTATAGTTGAAGCATGGTCGAAAGTTTGCATACATGGGACATAGAAGAGTTCTCGCTTTTGATCATCCATTTCGCATGAAAAAGGACTGGTTTAATGGACACGTTGAACACGGTATTATGCCGAAGATAAAAAAGGGTGAAGAGGATTCTATTGAAGTTGATAAAATTACAAATGATTGGAGAAAAAGTGGTAAACGAAAGATGAAGAAGAATACAACTCAATCTAATGTAACGTGGAAGAAAAAGTCAATATTTTTCGATCTACCATATTGGAAGGTAATTTTTGTAATAGTTCGTTCATTTTTATTTAAAAATTCTAATTGCGTGTAGTTTTTCATGACTCCATTGATGTTTGATTTGCAAACTTTACTTGTAAGTCATAATTTGGATGTGATGCATGTGGAGAAGAATATTTGTGATAGCATCATTAGCACAAGTTTGGATGTCAAAGGAAAATCTAAAGATGGCATTAACTCTCGTAAGGACATGGAAGAAATGAACATTAGGCATGATTTACATCCTCATAGTAGGGGAAATAAATTCTACCCACCAGCAGCTCTTCACACCTTATCAAAAGCAGAAAAATAATTTTTTTGCAGAAGGCTTGCTGACTTGAGATTACCCGATGGCTATGGATCTAATATTGGAAATTGCATATCAGTGGAAGAATGTAAGATAGTTGGGTTAAAGTCTCATGATTGTCACATTTTAATGCAAAAATTGTTATCAGTTGCATTGAGATGACTTCTACCTAAGGACCAAGGAACTCCATTTTTAGATTGAGTTCATTTTCAAGGAAATATGTCAGGGAATTGTAGATAGAAAAAAGTTGAACAATTAGAGTAGGACATTTTTGAAACTTTATGCATGTTGGAAAGGTTTTCCCGCCTTCCTTTTTTGATATAATGGTTCATTTGACAATCTATATTGGGAGAGAAGTTCGTCTATGTGGACCAGTACAATATCGTTGGATTACCAATTTGAGAGATATATGAAAGTGTTGAAAGGGTATGTTATGAATCGTACAAGGCCTGAAGGGTGCATAGCTGAACGATATGTTGTTGTAGAAAATGCAAAGTTTTGTAGCAAATACTTAAAACAAGCATCTGAAATAGGCTCTAAGCATGAACTCAATGAAGAATATGAGACCGATTTCTTAGTTGCAGGGTGTACAATTTCTAAAAGGAAGGCAATTGTACTATCTAATGAGATGTTGAAAGTTGCTCATTGCTACATGTTATTGAATTGTACAGAAGTTCAACCATACATAAAGTACGTTTATTTGAAAACCGAGTTCCAAAAATTTTGTGTTGTTCCACCATATTCACTTTTTAATATATTGTATTCACCTTAGGATGCATATGGATGAACTCAAGAGTGTTGATAGATGCCTAGGAAGAAATGAGACTTTATTGCATAAGAAGCACATTGATGCTTTTGCTGCCTGGTTGGGTGATAAGGTTGGAATACACATCAAATAATAAATGTCTAGTTGTGCTATTTATTCTTTTATTTCTAACATTTTTAAAATAATAACAGATTAAAGGTCACATATTGATGGACAAAGTATCGAACCATTTGAAGTGTCTTGCCCGAGGTCCTAGATATCAATCCATGTCATATTCTAGATTTCTCATCAATGGTCTTCGATCTCACACTAAAGATGCAGAAAAATCTCGCCAGAACAGTGGCGTTTTAGTTGAAGCAATGACAATATGTAGATCTAGTGCAACAGATAATGCGCAAATAGTTGGGCAAGTTCTTTATTATGGAGTTTTGCGTGATGTTATAGTGTTTGATTATAATATGTTTCATGTTTCAATATTCAAGTGTGATTGGGTAAATATTGTCAACGGAATGAAAAAGGAAGATAGATTTACTTTGGTTAACCTTTATGAGGGACACAGACAATTTGAAAATGATCCTTTCATCTTGGCGTCACAGGGGAAACAAGTCTTTTATTCTAGGGAAAATGAAACATCCAGTTGGTATGTTGTTTTGCAAGCGCCACAAAGAGACTTTGATGCATCACGCATGGACGACGATTATAATAATGAGGCAACTATTCCACTAGATATATCACAGCCTATTATAGACAACCATGATGATGATGAGAATTATGCAAGGATAGATGTTGAAGGCGTATTTTGTGATACGTAGAGTAGTTTGGTAACTCACTTATTTGTAGATAATGTACTTTTTACGTAATGAACAATTTTGTTCTACAATTTTTTATTGCGTGATTTATCTATATATTCATATTGCGATGAAATGTTGAATGCTTTGGATTTATTAAGATCTCTAACTATAATTCATTTTGATGTTGCAGGTTACTCTTCTAGCTCTAGGGATACTTTGCAGCGAGAAACATATTTTGTAAGATGGACAAGGATCAGGTAATTGTGATTTCTTATAATACATGAGATATATGCGAAGTTTTGAAAGTAAGTGCTCTTATCTTTTGTTTTCAGGTTGTATTGTCAAAGTCAACTAAACACAATTCCAAGAGTTCTAAAAAAAGAAGAGCTACAATTGCTAATGCAATTCGAGAGACCGATAAGAGGCTAAGATATTCCAGTGAACAAGGAGATAGTATAACTAGCCCAACAAATGATGAGCAAACCACGTTGCCAACAACTACAAATTCTCCGAAGAAGAAAAGAGGTCCAACACAAGTGAATATGATTCCGGAACATAATTATCAGAAGATGGATCTCGAATTCAATGAATACGGCCAAGTTGTTGGCCAGAACTCAGAAAAATCTGCTAGCACAGTTGGGACCATAGTTCGAGAACATGTGTGTTACAACCCATTTTAATTAGTCAAGGTCAATGGTTGAATTGTCAAGGTCAAAGTCAATATGGACTTAATTGGAATAATTTTTTTGGGGGCTTATGTTATATTTAAGAAAACTGAGGGTTAAGATGGATTAATATTGAAGTGGAGGACTTACTTATACATCATATGATAGTCGAGGGACTTCCTATGCAAATAGCCCATAACTTTACCAATTTTTAAACCCATTTCCCATTTTCATACACCCCCTACACGCATAGAAGAAACTGACCGAGAAAGAGAGGAAAGAAAGGGGAGAAAAAGAAGAAAAAAGGAGGAAAAAGAAGAAGGAAAAGGAAGGAAAAAAAAAGGTAAGTGTTGATTTCTCCATTTTAGGTTTGATTTATCTTAATTTTTTTCAAGGGATATAGAATTATACGTTGTCAATTTTCTAGGGTTTTTACTTGGTTCGAAAATTTCAAATGTAGGTAAAAGATTATGGTTTTTAGTTCAAGTTTTCTTGGTGGTTAGCTTCCATTTACATTTAAGATAAGAAACTCTAATTTTGGGCAAACCCTAGAATTTCTAATTTGATTCTTGAGTAAGGATAATTGTGGGAAATGCTTGTGATGATGAAATATTTACTTGGAAGTATATATTTATGGAAGAAGAGGAAATTTAATGGAATGAATTATCATTTCTAGTTGTCACTAGATTGAAGTGAGTATTTGCATATATGCTCGGATTGAAGGTTATGTTGATGAGTTGGTCATTAGTAAATGGACTAGAAAGTGAGATTAGCTCCAATGGATTAAAGGAATAATTTGGGGAATTTATTCAAGTATGGAGGAATTAAGTTATAAGAGCTTGTATGTTAATACTAAGACTACTTTCTATGGTGGTCGCTAAATTGATTATTCATATTGTATTTCAGGTGGTGACGAGGAGATTGGAAACGTCTATCAGCCAGTCTAGCTTGTAGCTCGTATTTTGTGAGTGGAAAACCTTATTTTTCAGAAATAAATATTTATTAAATATATATTATATCCGAAAGTTAATTATTACCTATATTTGATTTGACGGCATGATTTCCAAAATCAAATTAATTTTTGTAGTCACTTTACTTTTAAAAGTTAAATCTAGTTAATTGAAATTATTTCTCTAGCATGTTATATTCATATTATATATTTGAGCATATTTATAGTTATTTTAAAACCATCGGAAAGTACCCAGGTGATTTTACCCGCTCTGCACTGATGTGAATGTGTTTCCACGGTGTATGACCAGATTAGAGGTCTTTGGGACCCACTCTCGTACACATATAGGCTTTGGGCCGTGTATTAGGGTGATTAGCCTTTGGGGCAGCTCTGCGTACGTGTGACCAGTTTATCAGATTATCAGATTTGAATGGTTTTGCCTTGTACATCGAGATTACTCTGTACATGAGTAAGGCTATTCATTGTGTACTTCTTGGTGTGATTATTTAGTGTATCATTTATATTCATTCAGTTTTAGATTCACAGATTTTCAAATATCAGATAATAGTTCATTTCAGAATATAGAATTCAGCTATTTCAGTTACAGAAATACAATTTTAACTTATAGAAACGATAGTTTTACATATATTTCTGTTGATACCAGATTGTCTATACTTGGCATATTTTTACAATTGGTTATTCAGAATAAATAGTATGAATTTTATGATTTTAGCATGTTTCAGTTATAAAAGGAATTATCAGAATTTCTACAAATTGTAAGAAGAAAGAAAAAATAAATCAGATTTTCAGTAAAAATTTATAAATGGAAAAAGTATATGTATTTGCGAACTATCCACTCACTGAGTTAAAAACTCATATATTTTGTCATGTTTTTCCTATCAGGAGACCGCTGAATTTGAGAATCCTGGAAAGCCTGCTGAAGTCAAGAGCCTGACTACCCATCATTAGGTTGCATGATTTTAACCATATCTAGCATGTAAATGTTTAATTGGGAACTTATGTCATAAAACACTTGGTCTAATATTTTGTGTAATGTTCACTTTGTCGATGGGTTGCTTCATTGTTGTAATGCATGCATGCAAACATGGTGTTTTGAAGTAGAAGTGTTCACTCAAGTTTAATTCCATATTGATTTAGTTGTGGTGGCATTGATGGATTTGGTGATCCCAAAATATTTGATATTGATTATTGTATGGGGTCTTTTGTAAAATTTCAGGTTGGTTTTGTTCTATTTTCAGGGGAAACTCTGCCAAAATTTTTACAAAAAAAATTATTGTATTCACTAAATAGTCAAACAGTCGTAGAACAGTCTATGTGGCCTTGGTGGTGGGTCCAGCATCTAGTTGGAACTCATCATCGGCGCACGTCACGTCTGGGTCCACTAGGGTGACTCGAGACGGGGTCGTGCTAATTTGCCTATAGTAATTAATGATTGGCATTCGGTGGATCAAAAGAAGAAAATAAAGCTTTGGGCATACATACAGGTACTATTTCTTAACTATGTTGAAATATTATTGCGTTGTTCATTTTTCCTTCTTAATGACGCCATTCCCATGAGTCTCAACTTTATGTTTGTACACAAATACAGCAGATGTTCAAAGTTAGTGATTGTCATCAAAGAATGACACTTCAATGTATGGGAAAGTCCTGGAGGACATTCAAAGGATTGAAGATTGTTCTGTATCAATTTCTAATACACCCGCCGAAGATTCCATTCGCGATGATGCCGTCGCTCGAATTTTAGGTCTCGACCGTCATGGGAGAGTTATGGGACTTGGATTTGGAGTTGTACCATCAAAGGTGGATGGACAAATATAAAGTAGTGGAAAGTTTAGAGAACTTGAAAGTCAATTACAGACTCAAGCACAAAGGTTGGGGTCACTAGAGAAAAAGTGGAAGTACTTCTGAAGTTATCTCAACAGGTTATAAGTAGTCACCCTTTATATATAATATAATAATATATCCTAGCTATCAATTACATGTAGAATAACTTTTGATATTTCTGTATCAATTTACAGAATGCAGAGGAGAGGAATTCAAGTGCTATTACTCCTCAGGTTTTTGTGTTATACATTATTAAATGTTTATTCAATATATATCCAGTTTGGAGCATTGTAATGTAAAAAATATTATTTCCTGTCTACTATGAATTTGTAGTCACAACTTGGAAGTATTGTACCCATGACAAATGCAAAATGTCAACTATTGCATTGGTACATGTTTGAGGAGGAAGAAGTCGTAGCAGAAGGGAAGATTGCAACAACAGACCCAAATGCAAAGATGCATCACCTGCCACTCGGTCGAGACTGTTGGGAAGGTTTGGGTTGAGGAAGTGTATATGGGTAATTTGACCTTATACAGACCTACAGATGAATTTCGAACTCTTAGTGAAGCCATGGGAAGCACTGTTGCTTCGCCAAAGAGTAGTATTAGACTTATTTGATTAAGGTATATTTTCTGGAGGTCTGGAGATATGGGCTAATAATTTCTATGTTTAATTATGTATTTTGCTTCGTTTGAAAGGTGGCTTTTAAAATATTTGGTAACTTTTAGATTAGGACAATAACGCTTTCTGGGGTTGGCTTATTGAAATTGGCTTTGTAAATTATGTATTAACTTATGTTGTAGTATTTTGACTGGGATTGTGGGAAGACTCATTCCTACAATTGTTATGTTAATCAAGATGGGAGTTTATAGTTAAACATCTTTTTTCAACAGTTGTGGGGTTTGAATTGTTGATGAATTGTCCTTTGTAGTGTGATAAGCAATCTTGGGTTTTGCTATATTTGTATTTGTATTTGTTCTTTGTTCTTTGAATTCTATGTGGCATTTAACTGATTTATGTTTGGTTTGAATATCTACAAGTTGTGGGTTTTTTTTTCATTTTATGTTTTCAACAATTATGTTTCTTGGTGTGATCTCTTTTGTAACTGAGGAGGGCAAGCTCATCAATTCTTTTAGCAGGGTATATTCTGGCTAACTTTTATCAAAATCAGATAAGAGGCTGCTGGTATATGGACAATTTTAGAGAAATCAGCCAGACAAGAAGGTAGATTGAGGTATATGTTGAGAGTTGAATTGTGTTTTGGCTCTATTCAGTTACACATGCATTCGGATCAGGTGGAGTCAAGTACTAATGATTACCTTACGAATTTGTGTACCAGAGTAGCTGGTGGTTTGGAACGTCAATAAAGTTCATTTGCTGCTTTAGAAAATGAGTCGATACGGTGAATTGTTGAGCTAGGAGGGGGAGAATTTTTGGGTAGAAAGTCTGTTTTCACCATTCCTCCTTGGTGATTATCGAAGTCCACATGTGAGTGGAAGTTTGTATTTGAAGCATGATATGGAAATGAAATGCTACAGCAGGTCAGTTAAGATGGCATGGGAGGTATTTAAGGTCATGGTTAAGACGGCATGTTCGTGGTCCTTTTTCATTTCGTGTATGGTTATTATTTCAGCAATTATGTTCTTAGAGTTCTCTCTATCTCTATAATTCATTGTATTGTGATGATTGTAGAGGGATCTTTGCTGGGTTTCATGATAATTTTCGCAGCCTGACATGATAATTAAAGGACTTGTAGATGGATCTTTTCTTAGTAACTTCTGAACAATTCATCTCAACTCAGATGAAATTACACTTGTTTTGTAGTTATTTACGGGGCTTGCATATCTCCATACAGTTGCAAGGGTCTGCCGTAGGGATATAAAATCGCAAAATCTTTTGGTAAGTAAACTCAACATTGCTACGTTTCTGCTCCAAGCCATGTTCCCCATGCCCTCTGCTTACTTGAGTTGGACCTTTTGGTCAATTTTGCTGAAGTCACGCTATGTGCTTTCTACAGGTCGATCCTCTTACCCACCAGGTTAAGATTTGTGACTTTGGACGTGCTAAGGTTCTCGTAAGTTTATTTCTTTGAAAGTTTGGCCTTCTCTTAATTTATTAGTTATTCCAAGTCCTTGGCAGTTGAAAGCTCCCTGTTATCAATTCTGTCAAGGTCTCTTTTTTTATGCTTCCAGCTTCTACCATGGTTGCATGTGTCTATATATTCATATGTCGATCACGTCTTTACCCATTATTTCTCCTTTTCTTCTGTTAGATGCCGATTCATTATTATCTTATGCTGGATATGCACTACCACATGTATTGAGAGCTAACCAAAAAAATCTAGACAAGGAAAACTCTGCAGTTTCTTTTCTATGTTGTTAGATTGCATAGTGCTTTTGGGGAACAAAACTTAAAATCCTCTCACCCTTGAAGACAGATCCAGTTTTTACTTGGGTTAAGTACAAAATCCTCTCCTATGGTTTATATATATATGTCATCTTTCGTCATTCTTCTATCAACGAATCTCTTGTACTTATAAGTTTTTTTTATAGAACATCAGGACTGAGAAATATATCCTTTGCAGGTTAGTATGCCACTTTCTTGCCTGGCATTTAATAATGGTTTGTGATTGCACATGTTTCTTTTTCAGATGCCAACATCAATCTTTAGTTATAGTTGTTTGTGGTAGGTTCTGATTTTGTGGAACTAACAATGAACTAACAATCTTTAATAATGGTTTGTGATTGCACATGTTTTAGTAGAATATAGCTAGTTTTGAAAAGTTAAAACCACAGTTTGGGAGAAAAAAAAATAGTGTTCCTTTGGTATTTAAGTTGCGGGTTTTTTGGTAAATTCATTTTTGTTTCTTGGCTTTTTGCTCTTCAATTAATGACTGATTTTCCACTTCCATGCAGGAATCTCGTGTCTTTAATTTGCTCAACAATCTTTCTCCAATCAAGCCAGTTAAGTCCATACACATCACTCAAACATGGGCTTACTTTCATGTTGGCACCAACAACTACTTTTTTGATGCTATAGAATATCAATCCAAATTTGCTGAGCACGGGAGAAAAATCTAATATGAATTATTCCACTTTTTGTACTCATCGGAATGATGGAAAAGATGTTTTTGCTGTTGGGTCACTATTTTAAACTGAAAACATGTATTATGAAATTATTTTGAATATTGCACAATGTATATGAGTTGAATATTGCATGGTGTAATTAGTTTCAATGCAAGAGCATATTTTCTCATTTTAATTATGATTTTTTATATTTTTTGATGTCTTGTTACATCTCTCTATATTTACTGGATATCTTATTTATGGTAAAAAGTGCAAAATTACAATTAGGTTGAATGTGTAGAACAAAGTATATGATTTTCGATAGCGTAGTAAGCATCTATATTAAAAATAGAATTAATTTTAAAAACATATTAAAACCACGTCGTTGAAAAAACAGTGCAAAATGGTCAACTGCAACGCTGAAAAAACGTTGCAAAAATGTTTAGCGGAACGTATAAAAAAGGTTGCAAAAGGGTCAATCACAACGTTTAAAAAACGCTGCAAAAGGATCAACCGCAACGCTAAAAAAACGCTGCAAAAGGGTCAACCGTGACGTTGAAAAAACGCTGCAAAAGGGTCAACCGCAACTTTGAAAAAACGTTGCAAAAGGGTCAACCGCAACATTGAAAAAATGCTGCAAAAATTTTTCTACAAAAGGATCAACCGCAACGTTGAAAAAACGTTGCAAAAAGTCTTCCCTCTACGATAACACCGACCTTGGCAACACTTGGAAAAATGCTGCAATTGCAGCGTTTTTTGGCCGTTGCAAAAGCCCTTTTTTGGTGTAGTGTATGGAATAGATTTTACTGATACATTTGCTCATGTTGCCAGACTTGAAACTATAAAGCTGTTATTTCCAATGGCTGCTCAATCAAGATGGATGTGAAATCTGCCTTCCTAAATGGGAATCTGAATGAGGAGATTTTCATTGAGCAACCTCAAGGCTTTACTAAGGAAAGAGAAGAAGATAAGGTGTATTTATTGAGGAAAGCTCTACATGGCTTGAAGCAGGCACCAAGGAGCTGCTATAACAGAATTGACAGTCATCTCAGTAGCCTTGGTTTCAACAAGAGTGTTAATGAGCAAACATTGTTTATCAAACAAGTGGAGGACGATCTTCTCATTGTTTCACTCTATGTAGATGATCTCTTAATCATATGAAGTAATGCAGACTTGATTTATAAGATAAAAGATAAATTGAAGAAGGTTTTTTGAGATGACTGATCTAGGTGAAATGAAGTTTTTCCTTCGAATGGAGGTTGATCAAACTGAAGATGGTATTTTTGTTTGCCAAAGAAGGTATGCTAAAGAATTTTAAAGAAGTTCAATATGGAGAATTGCAAATCAGTTAACATTCCATTAGTCCTAAACTCAAAGCCAATGAAGGATGATGGTGCAAAGAAAAATGGTGAAAAGGTTTATAGAAGCTTGGTTGGATGCTTGCTCTATCTAACAGCCGATATTTACTGTTAACCTACTATCTAGATTCAAGCAAGAGCTAAGTGAAATTCACTTCCAAGCTACAAAAAGATTGCTGAGATACACCAGAGGAACATAGGAGTTTGGAATCAGTTTTAAGAAGTCAAAAACTCTAGTTCTAACTGGCTTTACTGACAGTGATTGGGCCTGTTCTGTTGATGATATGAAGAGCACTTTAGGCTATGCTTTCTATGCTGGTTCAAGCCTGGTTTGGTAGAACTCTATCAAACAAAAAACGGTGGCTCAGTCTACAGCTGAGGCAGAGTATATAGCAGCAATTTGGTTGAGAAAAATGATAAATAATCTGAAACACCAGCAATCTAAGGCAACTACCATTCTTTGTGATAACCAATCTGCCGTGGCCATTGTGAAGAATCCACCAGGGAAGGATAAAACACATAAACATCAAGTATCATTTCATAAGGGAAGCTCAAGAAATGAAAGAGGTGGACTTGAGGTATTGTAGTTCTGAGGAGCAAGTAGCTGATATCTTCACAAAAGCATTGCCTAAGGAGAGATTTGAAATACTAAGAGGATGTCTTGGTGTTTCCAACAAAAATGTCAAGGAGAAGTGATGAACCGGTGTGACATTTTTCTTGTCACTTGGCAATATTTTTTGATTTATGTCTAACTCATGTTATGATGGAGTGTCAGGCTAGTTTACATCTACTATGAGTTATTGTATTGACACGTATGGTTTAGTTGTAGTTTGTAGAATAGTTGTTGGAAATAATTTTGAATTGTACGACATGTATGGCTATAAGTATAAGCCATGTTCCATCATTTTTAACTAGTGTGAAATGTTATTTTCCCTCCTCTTTGTCGATTTCATAGTTCTATCAACCTTGGATTTAATTTGCTGTAGATTCCTTCTCCTTTCGAGGACTTCTGGATATCTCACTTCTTTACATATGCTGGCATGTTCAAGAATCTATTGCTCAAATTTTCAAGTAAAAAACGATGTATTCTCATGAACCATAGTAAAAGGGTCATGCCAAGTCATCCCCTTTTGGATATTGCCATTTGGATACACCGCTTTCTGCACAATGTACTTAAATGAAAAAATATTATGTTAGAGACAGTTTGACAAATGTGTATAGGCATGGGCTGCCCACAAGTTTCCTTAAAATTAAATTATTTTGGTAAAAATAGTGACCAATAGTTCATTTTGTCACAAAGAAATGGAGATGAAGTTATAGAATTTTCCAGAAACGGAGGATTTTGTTTGCTACAATTGATCAAGCTATTCATTTGAAAATGTAATGGAAATTAGATTTGCAGATAATGAGATTGGTGGAAGAATTCCATTTGTTGGTATGGGTGGCATAGGAAATATAACTACCTACCATTATTTGAAAGGTAAGAATCACATGCAGGGGCGGAACCCATTGCAGTCCTCTGAACTTTGGACATAATCCTATATTTTTTTTCTTTTTTTGTACTGGGCTTTCCAATTGATCCAGCACAGGAGAAAAAATTGAAACCCAATATAAAAATTATAACACCCAGCACAATTCACCAAATTGAAAACCTGCCTTTCATCACTTTCTCGCTCATTGCTCCCACATAATTTTTATATTTGAAAAGAAGAGTATAGGGTCATAAACAAACTCCAAGAAGGCAAACGTCCAATTTACACCATCGTTTTCAATTTCATCGACTTCCGTTACTTCAATGTCTTCACCACCTCCGGCAACAATAGGGTAAATAATTTACTTTTTTTTGTCTTCGTTTTACTACTAGTTTTGCTTCAATTTTGTAGATTAATCTAATGGGCACTTTTGGAATTTAGATTATTGATTTTTGCTTTCAATGTTTTATGTTACTGAGTTTTTTTACTGATTTTTATGCTTTACTTTGAGTTTTGTTACTGATTTTACCTTCTTCTTTCTTTTTTTTTTTTGTTTTTTTTAGGTTACTGATTTTTTTTCAATGTTTTATGTTACTGATTTCAATTTAGGTTACTGATTTTTGTACCTCAATTTTGTTTCAATGTTTTATGTTAAAATAAAGGAAAAAAAGGAAAAGAACAGAGAAACCAAAGTGGCTTGAGAAAATCAAAGTTAACAAAGGTTATTGGGAAGGGTTTAGAATTCAACATAGTAATTGGACCTCCCTTCTTTTATCTAAGTGCAGAAGTCTTTATTTATTTTTTATTATTTTTTTCCACAATGAAGAGAGATACTTTTTTTATAAGAGTTCTGTGGACTGTTATAAGCATAATGAATCAGCATTAGCCTTCTGTCAAAACCAAACCAATAGTCTGCTAGTTTATTGAAACCAAGTACTTATATCCATCTGCATTATCATTAAGGACACTAATAGTCTACTAGTTTGTAGAAACCATTCTTAATACAATTAATGTTTTAATCCAAATATCAAATGAGGAGATTCTTTCAAAGAAAATCAATTTAGAAAATGATGATGGGAAGATATCGAATAAAAAACCACTTGGAGTAACAAATTCTAGAAGGTTCAATCCTTCTTGGTTTAAAGAGGTCGGTTGAAGTATAGTATAGAAAAAATATGCTCCTTGTTGTTTGTATTGTTATCTTTTCAAGACATGTAATGGAAAACAACGGGGAGGTGACTCTTTTTGTTAGTAAATTCACGTATTGGAAAGATAAGAAAATGTTTAATATTCATATTGGAGTTCATGATAGTACACATAATCAAGCTCGAATTAAGTGTGAAGCTCTGATCATCTGAGATATATATAGTAAGTGCTAGTGTTTCTGAGACAATCAATGTTATTATCAAAGATGCCGGTGATTCATTATTTTAAATTCTAGTTGATGAATCTTGTTATGTGTCAACAAAGGACCAAATATCAATTTTTTACGTTATGTAGACAATAGTGGATATGTAAGTGAAAGTTTCATAGGGATTGAACATTTACAAGTACCACGGGTCTTTCACTTATGACTTCAATTGATAAGATCTATTCTAGATATAACTTGAGCATGTCTAGATTAAGAGGACAAGTTCTCACAGGCAAAGTAATATGCAAGGTGAATTTAATGGTCTCTAACCACCAATTTTAAAGGAGAGTCCATGTGCCTCTTACATTCAATGTATCACTCATCAACTTCAACTAGCTCTTGTAACAATGGCAAAGAAGAATATTCTCACTACTAAATTCTTTTGTGTGGTTGGCGATGTAGTAAATATTGTTGGAGCAGCTTCTAAATATTGTGATCTTCGTCGAGAAAAATGATTAGACTTTATTATGGAGATATTGGAGAAATGTAAGATTTTAAATGGACGGGGATGTAATCAACAAACAATCCTTCAGCACTCTGGTGATACACGATGCGGGTCACGTTATAATTCTTTGGTCAACTTGCTTGTCATGTTCTCTACCGTTAGTGATGTACTTGAAATGATTGTTGAAGATGAATCTTATTCATGTGATCAAAGATGTGATGAAACAAATTTATTGGAGTCGATACGGGCATTTAATTTGGAGTTGATGAGAAGTTTCTAGGGGATTTCAAATAATCTGTCAAAGGCAGTGCAAAAGAAAGATCAAAATATTGTGAATGCGATGCAATTGGTAAAATTTTGCAAACAACTCCAAGTAATGTGAGATTAAGAGCGGGATTCCTTTATTGGAAGAAGTATGTTCTTTCTATGAGCAGCATTTTATTGATGTTCCCTAGATGATATGTTTCTACGTCATGCACTTCATGATAACCTACAGCATAATCCTCCATCAATTACACATTTACGTCACCATGGTATAGATTTATTTTTCTCTCTCATCGATTTACAACTTGCAGAGTCGAATGATCATTTCTTGGAGGAAAATATAGAATTACTCATTTGTGTAGCTTGTTTATGTTTAAAAAATCCATTCTTCTTTGACAATAAAAGCTCGATTCAACTTGTTGCCAGAAGATTTTCTATAATAGATCTCGTCATACTTAATGAACAATCGAGGATTAAATTTTTGACATGTGCTCTAACAAAGAGTTTTGAGGATTCACTACAAAAAAATGGTTTTTTACTACACATAAATGGCAACATTTGGTTATTAAATGTTGCTAAAGGTGTTTATCGCAACATTCAAATAAGTGAATTTTGCAATTGGTTAATATAATTGAGATTTGACAATATTTTTTAAATGAATGTTGCAAATTTCACCTTTTGCAACGTTTATAGAATGTTGTCAAAGGTTTTAGTTATTGCAATGTTTATCTGACGTTGCTAAAAACTAAGTCTATTGCAAAGTTTAAAAACTGTTGCTAAAACTTGGATTTTAATATACCGCAACGTTTCAAAGACGTTGCTAAAGGTTTAGGCAACATTTAAACGTTGCCTAAACCTAAACCTTTAGCAATCTTTTTAAAACGTTGTGAATATAAATGTGTTAGACTACCTTTTCATAACGTTTGATAAGTGTTGTAAATATACACATTTTGCAACGTTTTTTAAACGTTGCTAATAAGTTTAAGTAGGATAACCTTTTGCAAAGTTTATGAAATGTTGCAAAAATATCCTGGCCATTTAAATAAATCCATCACTTTCCAAACCATTAGCCCACAAAATACCCAATTTCTTTCCCGGCCCACTTAGTAAAAACCAAGAAAGGGCTATCCACGAATGTTGCCCTGAACCCCCAAATCTCTCGACTCTCTCTAGGTCGACCTCGCCTCTCTTCAAATCGCCCTCCCCTCAAATCGATTTCTAAAACCCTAAATCCCATTTGAAGTTAATAACGGTAAGATTTGCATGATTTTCTTGGTAGACATCTAGTTGATTTGGATTTTCTCAACCCAGTAAGTGCCAAGTTATTTTCTTGTGTCATGATTTCTTGCATTTTCTCTTCTTAACGTTGCTAATTTCTGCAGGAGCCTCAAGGGTTTAGTATCTGTCGACTGGTTGCCCTGAGCTTATGTATCTTCACGTACGTATTTTGCATTCAATGGTCTGATTTCCAGAGGAGAATCTGTGCAACTGGTTACCCTCAAGTATTTTGCATTCACTTCATCTTGGAGCACGTGGTTTGATTTCCAGAGGAAAATCTTGCAAGTAAGTATTTTCATTCACTAACTATTTTCATTCACTCTCATCCTCCGCTGCTTGGAGCACGTGGTCTGATTTCCAACAGCCATTCCCACAGCTTTTCTTTGTTTTGCTGCTGCCCGATTGATTGTTGCATTCTGTGTTTCATTTTATTGGTTGAAATTATTTTTTTGATTTAAATATGTTTCTTACAGTAAGACAATAATTTTGATCTTATAATGTTTATTAGTTTGGTACTTACAAATACAGAAATTTATGTCATTGCTGGGATTAATTGATCGGAATCTTAGTTTTTGTTAATTTGAATGGAAATGACAATGTCAAGGTTTTAATACCATGATTTAGACATCAGTTGTACTCAGATTTGTCAAAAGTTATGAAAGTTTTAGTCCTTATGTTTTACATATGATGGTTGGTGGAAATCAGTCAAAAGTTTGTGCCAAGGAGTTATTAAAGCAAAACTACTTAAAACTCGGGACTAGCTTAGTTTGATTGTTTATATCAGTATTCTGCTTGTTATTTGAAATTTGGGGGGACTCGTGGACGTTGTAAAAGAATGAATAAAATTTATTATGGGGCTATATTTTTCTATTTTCAAGATTCTATATGTGATAGAGTTGTTATGTTTGTTGATTGAGTTTGGATGGTGGTTAAATAACATCAACCGTTAATCTCTGTTTTCAATATTCTTGTGCTATTGCACCATTGGCAACTGCAAAGAAAATATTTTAGTGTTCCAATTGCTACCCCATTTCTAGACTTAAAATAACCAATTAAAATTTTGGTGATGCATTAAACCTTTTGTTGTAGATGTAGAGAGGTGATTAGTGCATTTAATGTTTTGCTACATCCCTTTAGTATTGAATAGTATCTTTTGCATACAATAGACAAAGAATGGATACACTTATCAAGGTTATCATCAAAAATTACATATTACGGATCTAGCTATCAATTTAAAAAAGTTTAACATATAATAATCATAAAGTTTAAATTGTAGATTTTCAGAACAATATAGATATGGAGCCCAGAATTTTGTTGAACGAGCTCGTGAAAATTGCAATTCAGAAATGATATTATGCCCTTGTGTTAAGTGTAGGAATCTAATGCATCAACATTATGATACAGTTTACGAACATTTGGTTATTAAGGATATGGATCCTACATATGGGTATTTCGCGGAGAACAACCAAGTGAATCAAATTTGCTCAATTTAGAAATAATTGAGTTACACAGGATGTTTAAGGACTTCTGTGCACAATATTATGTAGAACCTGAAAACCCTCCTGATGAAAGAGCGAAATAGACTAAAAGTTTAGTTCATGATGCTGAAACGCCTTTATATCCAAGTTATAGGGTGTTCACGAAGATGTCAGCTTCTGTTGCTATGTTTTAAGTATAAAGCTTCACATGGTTTATCAGATAGTGGTTTCGATGAACTCATAAATCTTGTTCGAGACATGTTGCTAGAGAATAATACACTTCCAAACTCATTTTATGAGATGAAAGATTGTCAATACATTTGATCTTGACTACGAGAAGATACATGCTTACGTTAATGATTGTTGTCTATATAGAAAGGAGCTCGAACAACCTGAATCATGCCCAAAATGTGGTTACTGAAGATGGAAATTAAACCAACTGACTAAAAAATTCAAAAAAATACTCCAGCAAAAGTGTTGCGTTATTGTCCTATAATACCAAGACTTAAGAGGATGTTCGGAATAGAAGAGATGACAATACAACTGAGATGGGACTCAACTAATAAAAGTTCAGATCGTAAAAGTTAATTCATTGAGTTGGGAAATAATTAACAAAAGGTGGCCACATTTTGCATCCAATCCTCGAAATATTAGATTATGAGAAGAGTTATGAATATAGATCTTTTTCACATTAAAATCACTCTCCTTCATCACTTATTTATTTATTTTTTCTTTCTTTTTTTCCCTCAATAATTCATTTTATTCTTCTTCATCCTGTGTTTTTCTTTTACAATGTAAACTCCAATTTATACACCAATAATGGAACTCTCTAAATTGACATAAAAAATTTGTTTCGATTAATCAATAATAGCACTACCATAAATCTTGATACCCCCACACTTATTTTCTTACATATTCACACTTCTCATGACATTCAACAATACTCCACTAGTTCTAAAGCTTGGGTAAAGACATTGTTTTTCCAGTTTAAAGCTTGTAATGTGAGTTTATACAAAGAAAAGGCAATAAAGCTCAAAGGGTCTCAACAATGGAAAATTCAATTACAGGGTCGGCTATTTGGCTAAGGTGGCTAATTTATGTAACAAAGATGACCTTAATCATGTTCGTGCATGCATGTGTCAATGTGATCTTGAAGAGAATCAAGGCAAGTTCTAGAGAGACAAAACCATGGAAGAATATCACACATGAAAAAAATAATGAGACTGTTATGGATGTATCAGTCTAAAGGCTCAAAAATCTCACCGGCTTTTGTCCACATAATTTAGTTACTATCATTTTCAAAGAAAATAACTGACTAATCAACTCTAAGTTGGAGGATTATTCATTCAATCATGTTATGAGTTCTTCAAAAACCTAATTAATTCTAACAAATAGCATACACAACCCAAAACAATCATTTAGCTCTCAATTCATTTTCATGAAAAATCATGCAAAAATTTGTGAAATTAAACTCGCTCAAAATTTAAATGCAATAAATCTAAATATCTAAATTCTCTCCCCCACACTTAAAACTTACATTGTCCCTAATATAAGGTGAAATGCAAAGAAAAAGACAAAAATAACTAAAATATGAATGCGAAAAACAAAAAAATAAAAATAAAAATAAAAAGATAAAGGAACGAACTCCCCTTGGGTTACCTCCCAAGAAGCGCCTTTGTTTATTGTCTTTGGCTTGACTTATTGCTTTCTTGTTTAGCCCGGGTCTATCATGGTTGGCTTCGATCTTCTTTGCGGTGCACCAAGTCCATTGGGAATAATAACTGGTAGTGTTCCTCTACATCCATGGAATGTATACTTGTAGTGACTGAGGTGAAGCTTCAAATCCAGAATGAAAATTTGCAAAACAAAGGATAAAGGTTTCTCATTAGAAACTGACAATACAAAACAAGAACTATTACCTGACTTTGGATGATCATTTAATGCTGCCACAGTTCTTTGTAACTCGGTGTTTAAGGTCAACTCCTCTTTTTCCTTCCCAAGATGCTCATTAATGACAGATTTCCATTCATTTTTACTAGCAAATTTGAAAACGTCCTGTGCTAATTGATCAATTATATCAATAAAATGAACATGATTATTAATACACGAATGTTTCATGGAATCATAAATATTAAACTTAATGATCTTATCATCAAATTCCATGGTTAATGTACCATTATTAAAATCCATTTTAGTTTTGGATGTCCTTAAGAATGGTCTTCCTAACAAGATAGGGGTAGTATGATTACTATTGCCCATGTCAAGCACATATAAATCAGTAGGAAAAAACAAATCATCAATTTTCACAAGAATATCTTCAACCACCCCCTTAGGATATGCATTATATTTATCAGCTAGTTGAATTATCACACCAGTGTTATTTAAGGGTCCAAGTTTCAAGGAATTGTATATAGAATATGGCATGACATTAATAGATGCTCCTGAATCTAGCATGGCCTTTTCAAACTTAGTGTCGCCTATCATGCAAGTGATAGTGAACATACCTGGATCCGTACACTTTGTTGGAAGTTTCTCTTGAATAATTGCAGATACGTGTTCTCCAACTTTTACACTTTCAATTTCCTTCAGTTTCTGTTTCCTCTTACTTGTGCACAATTGTTTTAAAAATTTAGCATAACGAGGCACTTGTTTAATAATATCTAAAAGTGGAATGTTTACCTCGCATTTACTAGAAATTTCATGCAACTCATCATGATCTCGTTCATATTTTCTACATCCTACTAGAGTTTGAGGAAAATGAGGTACAGGTTTATAATCCGAAAGAGGTGGGAACTTACGCTCAGTTACCTCATTATCGTTGGGAGCAGCCTTATTTGCAACAACGTTTTCTTCCTCTTTTTGCTCAGATGATGTAGGGGTTGCCTTTATTGGAACATCAACCTCTGTGTCCCTCTTCAATGTGATTGCACTTACATTTTCCCTTGAATTTACTACCATTTGAGAAGGCAATTTTCTCGAATTTTGTGACTCCAATCGACTGACCGCGCTAGCCATTTGATCCATTTGATTATCCAAACATTGAATTCTAGTCTTGGTCTCCTGTTGAAATTGTAAAGTGATAAGTGCATTTTTGTGTACTTATTCGGGGCCATTTTACGAGGTTTTTGTGTCGTTTTATTATTGTATTTTACTTAACTTAGGTTACTTGTATCTTATTTCAGTTTTGGACCTATTTTGAAGCAACTGGAGAAGAAAGAAGGATAAATGGGCTAATTGATGAAGCTTTGAGGACCAACATGCATATGGGGGGAAGTTGAAATATAACAATTGAAGTAAATTGATGAGGAGGACTAAGATGGAGGAAAGAATGAAGAAAAGGGCGAAAAAGAAACGTGAAGAAAATTTGGCCTGGGCAAGCTTCAACCCGTTTAGCCTGGGCGGCCGCCCGGAATAAAAATCTTCAACAGAAGCCAAAAACGTAGCCTGGGCGAGCGCCCCATTTTGTACTGGGCGCTAGCCCAGGCTATTTCGGAAAAAAAATTCTGGTTTCCTAATTCGAATACAACTCTTATGGAAACAAATCTTGGGGGCTATTTTAAAACCCTAGGGCCGTCCAAAAAGAGGGGAGAGACATTACAACACAGAGATAACTCGAGAATACATGAAGAAGAAGATTTTGGGGCAAGGATTTCACATCAAAACTACAAGAATTCTTGGATTTGAATCAAAATTGTGATTTTGGTGATGTCTTCTCTTACTTTAATTTTGTATTTTCTTATTTTCTCCATGTTAGGCTAGATCTATTCGTGCTAGGAGATCGATGAACCTTGTTATGTAACTTTGGATTTTAGTTTTACAATTATTGACAATTAAACATGTTTTGAGGTTTGAATGACTTTTATTCACTTATTTGTTTCCACAATTATTATGCATGTGATTGTGTGAGTGTAGTAGTCTATTTCATGCATTCGAGAGAAGGAGAATGGACTTGACGAGGTATTTGTCATCGTAAGGTCCGATAGGGGATAGAGATATACCTCTATGCTTTGCGTAAATCTTTAAGTGATCATAAAAATACATGCATTCTTGTGAATTTACATTCGTCATAGAGATATAGTCGGGTGGGTTACATGAATAGGTCCAGCAAGTCTCGAGAGAGATTGTTGGATAGGTTAGGATCATTGATTTGTCAAAATATCAAGCATGTTGTCAATGTTGTAGAGCTAGATTCCAAGGTGAACATTACATGGGGATTCATAATCCTAGTACTCGTTTGTTATTCATAAGAAACATTCACTTCGCATTTGAACCTTTAATTGCATTTAGTTAGTTGGTAAAATTTAGTTAAGTTGCGTATTTAATCTTTGTTTAGTTACCAATCTTTATATTTATCTCAAACAATTCATAGATTCGGTTAAGGTTTTGGTAATTAGAATTAAACTACATCAATCCTTGTGGGAATGATATTCGGAATTCTCAATTCCACTTTATTACTTGTTACGAACCGTACACTTGCGGTGATTTAAAACGAATAATAATTTTCGTGAACAAGTTTTTGGCGCCGTTGCCGGGGATTGTTTTGTAGTTTGATTTTTATTTACTTAGACACTAATTCGAACTTGTTGTTACTTTTTATTTTTTTTATTATTCAGCATTTCTATTTAGATTTATCTAAGAACTACTGTCATTTTTTCTTCCTTTAGGTTTGCATGCTAAGATCGCTTAGCGGTGAACTACTTCCAGCGGATCTGGAGATTGAACGAACTTTTCATCGCAGGCAAAAGGAAGTTAGAGCGGCACAACAGGGAAATCAAGAACAACTACCAATGGCAAATCAACAGGTTGAACCAATGAGAAATCCTGCAGTTCTAGGAAATGCTAAGGAAGGAGAAGATGGAAATACATTGCTTGGGGATTTCTTATCACCCTTCGTTGTCCAGAGTCAATCCAGTATTGTGTACCCCCCATTCGAACAGCCGAATTTTCAGCTGAAAACTAATGTCATCCAACTCTTCCAGAATGGGCATCAGTTCTACGGGTTGGCAAATGAAAATCCACATACACATATATCCCGGTTCTTGGATATGTGTCAACACTTCAGATACCAAGGAATATCGGAAGACGCTATCCGACTTAGGTTGTTCCCACATACCTTACGAGATAAGGCACTCGAATGGTTGGATTCACTTCCTGTAGCAAGTATTACTACTTGGAATGATCTGGCTCACAAATTCTGCACTAAATTTTTCTCTCCAGCCAAAGTAGCGAAGATGAGGCATGAAATATCAATCTTCAGTCAGGGTGAGTCTGAATCATTTGATGAAGCTTGGAATAGGTTCAAGAACATGCTAAGGAAATGTCCCCAACATGGTTTTGACAGAAAGACACAGATCAGATTTTTCTAACAGGGCTACTCCCTTCTTTTAGGAGCATGGTGGATTCATCGTCCAATGGCTCTATAATCACTAGAACCATTGATGGAGCATGGAAATTGTTTGAGAGAATGGGGAACACTTCAGCTATGTGGTCTGCTGAGCGCGTGGGTTCAAAGAAACCAGCTGGTGTCTATGAGGTTGACACCTACTCGGCCCTATCTGCAAAAATTGACTCTCTATTTCACAAGGTAGAAAGTATATCACAACCTACAAGTGCAGCACAAGTGAAGAAGCTGAACTGTGAAGAGTGTGGAGCGGAGCATAGTACAGTTGAGTGCCCAATTCTGTCATAGAGAATGGAACAAGTGGACTATGCACAATGGGGTCAACGTCAGCAAAACAACCCACATTCTGACACTTACAATCCTGGATGGCGAAATCATCCAAATTTCTCATGGGGAGGAAATCAAAACCAATATCAAAACAGGTCTCAAGGACAGCACCAGCAGGAGAAGAAACCTTAATTGGAGGAGATGTTTGCCAAATTAATGGACAAGACTGACAAATACATGGAAACAACAAATCAGTTCATGAGGAAGACCGAAACAACTCTCCACAATCAGGGGGCTGCAATTAAGAATCTGGAGACACAAGTGGGACAAATAGCACTTTCTATGACAGGAAGAGCTCCGAGTGCACCGAGTAATACCGAAGTGAATCCTAGAGAACATGTCCAAGCCATCACTACACGTAGCGGGATTCAATTACCTGAAATACATGTGAAGAGACCGGGTACAAATGAAGAAATGGTACCGCCGTTTGATGGACATCTGGAGGAGCAGACTGAGCAACCTGGGGAATTATCTAAAAAGGGAACCTCAGATGTAGCGCGGGCTAAAGCAACCACACAAATAAATCGCCATGAACCCCCGATTCCTTTTCCCCAGAGATTAAGAAAGCAAAAGCTAGACCAACAATACATGAAATTTTTAGACATCTTTAAGAAGCTTCACATCAATATACCGTTGGCTGAAGCACTTACACAGATACCCAGTTATGCCAAATTCTTGAAGGAAATCATATCCAACAAACGTAAGCTGGAGGATCATGAAACGGTGATGTTGACAGAAGAATGCAGTGCAAGGATCCAGAAAAAGCTTCCTCCAAAACTAAAAGATCCGGGGAGTTTTATTTGTACCTTGCACAATTGGAAATTATTCTTTTGATAAAGCTTTATGTGATTTGGGTGCAAGTATTAATTTGATGCCACTCTCTATTTTCAGGAAACTTGGATTGGGAGAAGCTAAACCAACTACAGTAACTCTGCAGCTTGCTGATAGGTCACTCACTCATCCACGGGGGATCATAGAAGATGTTTTGGTGAAAGTTGAGAAGCTTATATTTCCTGCAGACTTCCTTATTCTTGACATGGAGGAAGATAAAGATGTACCCCTCATATTGGGCCGACCATTTTTGGCTACTGGGAGGGCTCTAATTGATGTACAGCGAGGTCAACTAATTCTGAGATTGGGGGAAGAACAAGCTTTTTTCAACGTTTTCAAAGCTATGAAATATCCTACAGAATCCGACAGTTGCTTTCAGATTGACATTGTTGACAGTGCAGTTCACAACACCTTTCAGCTCCAACATCCATCTGACACGTATGAAGCTTGTATCATGCATTCTCAGTCCATTCACACCGATTAACGGGCGGAGGTATGTGCAAGATTTTTGGAGACAAATCCACCATATGTACGAAAAAGGAATTATGAGGAGCTGGGAACTGGCCTACCAAAACCACTACCGTCAATTCAACAACCACCGAAGTTAGAGCTCAAACAACTACCTACCCATCTTCGTTATGCTTACTTAGGGGAAGGATCTACACTTCCGGTCATAATTTCAAACTCAATTAGCAAGATGGAGGAAGAGAAATTGCTTAGAGTGCTGAGAGGAAATCAAACAGCGATCGGGTGGTCTATTGCTGACATAAAAGGGATCAGCCCTTCACTTTGCATGCATAAAATTCTCATGGAAGAAAACTTCAAACCAAGCATCGATGGGCAGCGGAGGCTGAATCCAAACATGAAAGAAGTGGTGAGAGCAGAGGTGATTAAACTCTTGGATGCAGGAATAATCTATCCTATTTCAAATAGCAGTTGGGTCAGTCCGGTTCAGGTTGTACCAAAAAAGGGGGGCATCACAGTGGTTGCAAATGAAAAGAATGAATTGATACCAACCAGGACGGTTACGGGCTGGAGAGTTTGCATTGATTATCGCAAACTGAACACTGCCACTCGGAAGGATCATTTCCCACTCCCTTTCATTGATCAGATGTTGGAACGGTTGGCAGGTCATTCGCATTATTGTTTCCTCGACGGTTATTCAGGTTACAATCAGATTCCAATAGCACCAGATGACCAAGAGAAAACTACATTCACTTGTCCATATGGAACTTTTGCCTATCGGAGGATGCCATTCGGCTTATGCAATGCCCCCGCTACGTTCCAGCGATGTATGATGGCCATTTTCTCTGATATGGTGGAAAAATTTATAGAGATTTTTATGGACGATTTCTCTGTGTTCGGCTCGTCGTTTGATGAATGTTTAAAGCATTTGGGTTTGGTTCTACAGCGGTGCAAGGAGACGGACTTGGTGTTGAACTGGGAAAAATGCCATTTTATGGTACAAGAGGGCATTGTCTTGGGACATCGCATATCAGCTAAGGGGATCGAGGTTGATAAGGCCAAAATACAAGTTATTGAAAACCTACCACCACCAACAACAGTTAAAGGAGTGCGCAGTTTCCTTGGGCATGCTGGATTTTATCGACGTTTCATCAAGGATTTTGCACAGATTACAAAGCCTCTCTGCAATTTATTGGTCAAGGATGTGCCTTTTGAATTCTCTGCAGAGTGCGAAGTAGCTTTTAATACTTTAAAGGAGAAGCTTATTTCGGCACCCATCATCACGGCACCAGATTGGAGTCAGCCATTTGAATTGATGTGCGATGCCAGTGATTATGCAGTTGGAGCAGTATTGGGGCAGCGAATAGGTAAAGTGTTTCATGTCATCTATTACGCAAGCAAAACATTGAATGATGCACAGCTCAACTATGCCACTACCGAAAAAGAGCTCCTGGCCATAGTCTATGCCTTTGACAAATTTCGATCCTACCTTGTTGGATCAAAGGTCGTAGTCTATACTGACCATGCGGCATTGAGATATCTGATGACGAAGAAGGATGCCAAGCCAAGGTTAATTCGTTGGATACTACTACTGCAAGAGTTTGATTTGGAAATCAAGGACACAAAGGGCAGCGAAAATGTGGTAGCTGATCACCTATCGTGTTGGAACAAGGAAATCATGACGAACCAGTGGAAATTAATGAGGTTTTTCTAGATGAGCAGATATTTGGTATGGAAGTTACACCATGGTATGCAGACATCGTGAATTATTTGGTCAAATCTATCTCTCCACCTGATTACTCCAACCACCAGCGGAAGAAATTTTTCTCTGAGCTCAAATACTATTTTTGGGAAGATCCTATTCTCTACCGCCGAGGAGTTGATCAGATTATCCGGCGATGTGTCCCCGAGGAGGAGATACCGGCCATTCTTGAACATTGTCATTCATCTGCATACGCGGGGCATTTTGGGGCATCGAAAACAGCTGCAAAAGTTCTACAATCTGGGTTTTATTGGCCGACAATATTCCGAGATGCGTTTGAGTTCATGAAGCGTTGTGACAGATGTCAACGCACCGGTAATATTTCGAGAAGGAATGAAATGCCTTTAAACAGCATTCTTGAAGTAGAGCTTTTTGACGTATGGGGAATAGACTTCATGGGACCGTTCCCACCTTCATTTTTGAATCAATACATACTGGTCGCCGTTGATTATGTCTCCAAATGGGTGGAAGCAGTGGTGTTGCCCACTAACGATGCTAAAGTAGTGATTGGGTTTTTAAAGAAATCCATTTTTACTCGCTATGGCACTCCTCACGCTATAATCAGTGATGGTGGCAAACACTTTTGCAATCGCCATTTTGAGTCATTGTTGGCTAAGTATGGCATCCGACATCGTGTAGCAACTCCATATCATCCTCAAATAAGTGGCCAAGTTGAAATCTCCAACAGGGAGTTAAAGAGGATACTGGAGGTGACAGTAAGCTCCTCGAGGAAGGATTGGTCTAAGAAACTTGACGACGCACTATGGGCCTATAGAACAGCGTTCAAAACACCCATAGGTATGTCTCCATACAGGTTAGTTTTTGGGAAAGAGTGTCATTTTCCAGTTGAGTTAGAGCACCGAGCATATTGGGCAGTCAAGAACCTGAACTTTGATTTGAAAACAGCTGGTGAAAAACGTTTGCTTCAGCTTAATGAAATGGATGAATTCCGGTTGGAAGCATATGAGAATGCAAAACTTTACAAGGAGCGCACCAAGAAGTGGCATGACATGCATATACAAAGGCGATAGTTTGTAGTGGGGCAGAAAGTATTACTGTACAATTCTAGACTCAAGCTCTTCCCGGGTAAATTGCGTTCCAGGTGGTTCGGTCCATATACGGTCACCAAAGTTTTACCATACGGAGCAGTTGAGATTCATCATGAGAGCAAAGGAAACTTTACGGTGAATGGACAACGTCTTAAGCACTATTGGATAGGGGAGTTTTCAAAAGAAAAGTCAACTATCCACCTGACACAGCCGACATGACACACCACGGTAAAGTCGAGCTATCGACTATAACCTAGCGCTGATTGGGAGGCAACCCAACATATTCTTCCCTTTTTATTTATTCTGCTTATTGCATTCATCTTTCTTCATTTTTCACATTTCCATTATTTAAAAAAAAAAAAAAACGGTTTTTAAACTGGGCGAGCGCCCAGTTTTAAAAACCGGGCGCTCGCCCGAAATTTTAAGGGCCAGCAGGCCCTTAAACACCCAACTGGGCGGCTGCCCAGTTTTATACTGGGCGCCCGCCCAGTAACACGAGAAAAAAAAAAATTTTACAGTTTTTTTTTTTTTCCAAAACCGGGGAGGACATCTAACCCCTCCCCATTCATTTTTTTTTCTTTTCTTTCGCTCTAAATCCCTCTCCTACCCAATGCTCCTAAGACAACACCATTTCTTTGGTTTTGAATCTCACATTTAAATGTTTGCTTTGGGAATCATCTCCAATCTCCATTAGCTTAGCCAAAGAAATTCAAGGTATGATTCATTTTTTCTAGATTAATGCACCAATTTGGATATCATCTCCAATCTCCAACATTTTGCCTCTAGATTAATACAATTTTTTGAGTTCTTTTTGAGGAGTATGGGATTAGATAAATCATGGTTCTTGTTGGTTTGTGTTGTTATGACCATAATGGAGATTTGTTCACACATTAATCCTTTTAAATTTCATGGGAAACTACATGCCTACAAGGTGTTTGATAAATTACCTCAATGGAGACTCTTGTATAATTAGGGTGCATCTAGTATGTGAATTTTATTGGTGCACAATTGCTATTGACACTAGTGTTGTAGCTCTATGAAATGGCATTAGAAGACATCAAAACACACATAGACATCAATTGGCACCTTTGGCTCCACTTTTAGGTAATCACATGGACTTGCATCTTTATTCTTCACATGTGGCTCCTTACCACGTATCATGTTATTCTCTTACATGACATAAGCTTTTACATGTTGACACCATTCGGCTAGCATAGAGTTCCTAAATCGGGAGTATTCCACACTTTTGCCTATTGATATGTTTATCATCGCTTTCACTCACATTCTTTATTTTCACATGTAGGTACATAATGCCACCAAAACGAAAAGCTACAGTTCAAGAGAAAGGAAAATCCAAGGCTGGCGAGACATCAACCCGCCGTCAGATGGCAAGCTCCAATCTTGATGAGGGGAATATACCAAGGTTCTTCACTGCTGAAAATCGTTCTCATTTTGAAGGAAAATGGAAGGATAAGAAATTCCATCAAGAGCGGCGAGTTATTATTGATGATTTTCCGGGTAGCCTACTACAACGAGTTGTTCACCACTGTGGTTGGGGCAAAGTTGTTGAGGCTCCTCATGCCGCATATCCTACTTTAGTGAAGGAGTTTTTCGCCAACTTCAATTCCGAAATTGACGTCCCCGAGTCTTCACATAGGAACCAAACATGGGTAAGAGGCAAATGGATTCGATTCAGCCCGAACGTGATTGATAGATACTACGAGCTCAACCGTCTGGCTATAGAGCCATTACCTACTGAGCCTGATTTGGCATTGGTTGCTCGATTTCTATATGGTCGAGATGACGCTTGGCCTCTTCCTACGGATCGTTTCATGCTTAATCAGTTAACTTCGGAGTTGAGACTTCTTCACATCTTTATCTCCACCAATATCCACCCCACCACCCAGCGGAGTCGGTTTAATGAAGAGAGAGCCCACCTACTTTATCATTTGGCACAGGGGCACAAAATAGATTTGGGATCCCACATTTTCATTATCCTACGAGAGTTGATAGCATCGATTGATCCACAGCGCAGCATTATGTTTCCCTGTCTTATCAGTGGGATTTGTTTAGCTGCCGGGGTTCCACTTTTGTCCAATGAAGAGATTGCTCACCCCGATACCCCAATCAGTAGAAGGACCATAGAAAGTTCTGCAGCTCAGCTTCGAGGGGCTGACAGAGTACATCATCCCGAGCAAGCACCGAATGCTTTGGATGCCGACACGGCCCTCCTGAGCAGACAATTGTCCCAAATGCAAGTCACCCAAGAGGAGTTAGGTCGGTCAGTTGGCAACATTACGAATATTTTGGAGGCGATGCAGCAGAGACAAATCAATATTGCAGGAGAATTACAGCGAGTGAGCATGCAAGTTCGCGGGTTTCAACAAACTGATGAGAACATGCGCCATGATCAACGAACCATCTCTTATGCTAATGGTCAGGTACATGAACAGATGCTCCATTTTGGGAGTCGATTGGAAACCATTGATCGTAACGTCAGTCAACTAGCGAGGGATGTTGACTTCCTCCGGACCACCAGTTCATCAGGACAGCTGGACCAGCCTGGTTCTTCCACACCTCCGCATCCACCCCCGGGGAGTCTCTGATCCTTTACTCCTTTATTTTGTATATTTTTGATGTTTACATTGGGGACAATGTAGACAATTTTTGTTGGGGGTGGGGTTGATTTACAATCTTTGTTGACTACTTTTCAATGCTTACTTTTCAATTACTAAAAAAAAATGAAGAAAAATTTTGGTTTAGCGTCGAGTACAACGTTGAACTACTTGCCGCCTATGATGATATTTGTTTGAATTGAATATAACTTGAGCTAGAGCTAGGCAACATCATATCTTATGCTTTTACTTGGGTGCTTATCCATGTTAGACTTGTTACTTGAGCACATAGTCATCATTGACTTATCACTTATATTGGGGCATGACTGGATTATGTGGAGTAAATGGTTGATTTGTTGACCTAAGCTTGAATAAAACCCTCAACCCCTTTATATAGAAACCGAACTGCTAAAAAGGTAGTTTGGGGGTGAGAATGTTAGTGCTTGTATTCATAGAAGTTTGATGGTTTGAGGTTCTTGGATCAGATCCTTGGTTGAAAGAGTTTGAGTTAAGAAGTCTAGAATGGGTACTAAAAATAAAAAAAATAAAAAAATTGATACATCTTACACTTCTCTTCGTAGCCTTTATGACTCGAGTTATTAAGCCTGTTAGGGTGTTCAAAACCCAGTGCCCTATGGTTATCTAACTTGGGAGTCATCGGCCTAAAGCTCGCTACATGGGTCATTTAGAAAGCTTAATGGAGAGAGGTCTTGCACACAAGAGTAAAAAAAAAAAGGTTGCAGCAATCAAGAATATAGACGTAGCAAGAGAAAGAAAAAGGAATTTAGACTATGAGCAGTGAGAGGTACCCTATAATGACTTCAAGATTTGAGCTCTGGATACTGATGGTATGGCTTTGAGAACTTCTTACCATTTTCCTTCTGGGGATATAAGTACCTGATAATGATCACTTTGTGTGGAAAAATGCAGGTTTATGATTATTAGAAGCCCACTTGTGCAAGAATACCTTGGGATTCGAGAGAAAAGCATGATGAGTGAATTTACACGAGAGATGTGAGAAAAAAATAGACCACCTAGGGATGGGATTACGATTAAATCAACAACACCTAATTGATTGTGCTCTAGTATGAGGATGAGTCAATATTGGCTACCACACACACACTAAGTCAAGCTTTGGATGAGTACAAACGTTTTATTTTCTTTTGATGTTGTTTGGATCTATCCAGAGCATTGTTTTAATTCGAACCTGAGGCATATGGCAAGCTGTTTAACGTGAAATTTGTTTATTTTAGATTGTTTAGATTAATGATTTGGTTGAGCTCCTAAGTTTTGTGTGTGTTGTTTTTCTCGAGGACGAACAAAGGCTTTAGTTTGGGGGTGTTTGATAAGTACATTTTTGTGCATTTATTCGGGGCCATTTTACGAGGTTTTTGTGTCGTTTTATTATTGTATTTTACTTAACTTAGGTTACTTGTATCTTGTTTCAGTTTTGGACCTATTTTGAATCAACTGGAGAAGAAAAAAGGATAAATGGGCTAATTGATGAAGCTTTGAGGACCAACATGCATATGGGGGGAAGTTGAAATATAACAATTGAAGTAAATTGATGAGGAGGACTAAGATGGAGGAAAGAATGAAGAAAAGGGCGAAAAAGAAACGTGAAGAAAATTTGGCCTGGGCAAGCTTCAACCCGTTTAGCCTGGGCGGCCACCCGGAATAAAAATCTTCAACAGAAGCCAAAAACGTAGCCTGGGCGAGCGCCCCATTTTGTACTGGGCGCTAGCCCAGGCCATTTCGGAAAAAAAATTCTGGTTTCCTAATTCGAATACAACTCTTATGGAAACAAATCTTGGGGGTTATTTTAAAACCCTAGGGCCGTCCAAAAAGAGGGGAGAGACATTACAACACAGAGATAACTCGAGAATACATGAAGAAGAAGATTTTGGGGCAAGGATTTCACATCAAAACTACAAGAATTCTTGGATTTGAATCAAAATTGTGATTTTGGTGATGTCTTCTCTTACTTTAATTTTGTATTTTCTTATTTTCTCCATGTTAGGCTAGATCTATTCGTGCTAGGAGATCGATGAACCTTGTTATGTAACTTTGGATTTTAGTTTTACAATTATTGACAATTAAAACATGTTTTGAGGTTTGAATGACTTTTATTCACTTATTTGTTTCCACAATTATTATGCATGTGATTGTGTGAGTGTAGTAGTCTATTTCATGCATTCGAGAGAAGGGGAATGGACTTGACGAGGTATTTGTCATCGTAAGGTCCGATAGGGGATAGAGATATACCTCTATGCTTTGCGTAAATCTTTAAGTGATCATAAAAATACATGCATTCCTGTGAATTTACATTCGTCATAGAGATATAGTCGGGTGGGTTACATGAATAGGTCCAGCAAGTCTCGAGAGAGATTGTTGGATAGGTTAGGATCATTGATTTGTCAAAATATCAAGCATGTTGTCAATGTTGTAGAGCTAGATTCCAAGGTGAACATTACATGGGGATTCGTAATCCTAGTACTCGTTTGTTATTCATAAGAAACATTCACTTCGCATTTGAACCTTTAATTGCATTTAGTTAGTTGGTAAAATTTAGTTAAGTTGCGTATTTAATCTTTGTTTAGTTACCAATCTTTATATTTATCTCAAACAATTCATAGATTCGGTTAAGGTTTTGGTAATTAGAATTAAACTACATCAATCCTTGTGGGAACGATATTCGGAATTCTCAATTCCACTTTATTACTTGTTACGAACCGTACACTTGCGGTGATTTAAAACGAACAATAATTTTCGTGAACATAAAGTGTTAGTTGCAAGAGATTTAACAATATCTTCTAAAGACATTTCAGAGTTAGAAGATTGGCCATATTGTTGTCTAGGAGGGTATGGCTGATTATATTGCTAGAAATTCTGTCGATTTTGATTCACTTGTCGATTCCCATAACTAAGGTTTGGATGATCCCTCTATCTTTGGTTGTACGTGTTTGAATAGGGATCATAATTCCTTTGTGGTTGTCAAGAAAGCTACTGGCTACATTTACGTGTTCAATGGATTCTTCTTGAAGTGTTGGGCACATATCAGTAGGATGGTTTACCAATGAACAAATTCCATATGCTTTTGCTATTTGCATAGTACCTACAGCCATTTGGCGAACAAGAGTAGTTAGACTCGCTATTTATTGTTCAATGGATGAGACATTTACCTCGTTAACTTGTCTAGAAGGGGAATCGAATCTAGTGCCAAATTGTTGAGAGTTGGCTGCCATGTTTGCAATTAGGTTCCTTGCTCATTCGGGAGTTTTATCCACCAAAGCTCCTCCACTTGCAGCATCAATCATACTCCTTTCTGTGGGTAGAAGACCTTCATAAAAGTATTGAATAAGGAGTTTCTAACTGATTTGGTGATGGGGGCAACTTGAACACAATTTCTTGAACCGCTCCCAGTATTCATGTAATGACTCTCTGTTGTCCTGCCTTATGCCACATATTTCCTTTCGGATGTTAGCTGCCCTTGAATCTGGGAAATATTTCTCCAAAAATAATCTTCTCATCTCATCCCATGTAGTAACGCTTCCCGATGGTAGATAATAGAGCCAATCATTAGCCGAATCCTTCAGAGAAAATGGAAAGGCTCTCAACTTAATTTGTTCTTCAGTAATTTCTGTAGGTTTCATACTCGTACAGACCACATGAAACTTCTTCAGATATCCATGAAAAGTTGGCAAAAGATGTATTAGCCCAGATTTAAGCTCGAATGTAGTAGCAGTATCTAAATTAGGAAAAGTTATGCATAGAGATTGTTGATTCAATGTAGGGGCTGCAAACTCTTTTAAAGTTCGATTGTCCTCAGCCATGACTTGCTCTTCCTTTGATTCAAAATCACTAGGAAATAAGGTCTCGGGATCAAAATTATTCACTATAAAATTCCACCGATTGTTACTCTTGAACCTGCGTAAAGTTTTTTCTAGTTCCGGATCGTACTACAATTCACCTTGATTAGAAGATCGAGGTGCAGGCATAATCAAATAGAACAAATTAAAGAGAAGCTAGGGTAAGAGAAAAAAAAAGTCTATCCTAAAACTCCTAAAAATATTAAAAGCCTAAAAATCCAAGAAAATTACGATTTTTTTTTTTAAAAAAGGAAACAAATAACTAAAGAAATACAAAATAAATTAGCACCACTCCCCGGCAACGGCGCCAAAATTTGATGTGCTATCGTAGACACCCAAAAATAGTCCTCAAACCTCTAAAACTAATGTAGTAATGGAAGTAAGGGTCGATCCCACGAAAAGTGTGTAATTCAATATTTATGCTTCGTACAATGATTGGGGGGATTTTGTATTCAAACAATTGTAAATAACTCAATTAATAACAATGCCAATTAAATTAACAAAAACAATCAAAAGACTAACCTTGGTCTAAGTCCACATCCACCATCGGAAATCCACAATTGATCATAGATACAAGGATAATTCAATTCATATTTCGAATATTCATTGTTGGAATTGATTCCTATTTCTCCTTAATTTTAGTTAATTAGAAACCAGCGTTCTAATTAACCCTAATTATTAAATAACCCCAGACCAGCGCTCAAGATTCAATTTAACAACAGCTTTACACAATAGAAAAATCGATGAAGTAGATAACACAAACACCAGCGGTTGCATTTAATCTATTTAAACATTCTTCTTAAGATTCAATAACCTCTATCGCAGAAAATAATCAAATCCTAGTGTTTCACAAGTTAAAGGGATCAAACAATTACGAATTTGATGTTTAACTTAGCAGTAGATTGTTACAATCAATAAACTAGCAGGCCCTCTAGCAATTAAACGCAACAAATCATAGAAATAAATGTAGAAGAACATTCAATACTCAAAATATAAATCAAATAATAAGAAAAACTATTTAGATCTCACAATATATGGTTCTGAGGCTTCTGTTTCCTTCAATCAAGTGTAAAAGTTTAGTTACAATTCATGAATCTAAGAGAAAAATGGAAAAGAATGAAGTTGGTGGTGTTTTAAAAGGGTTGAAAAGTTGTGTAAGATATGTTGGCAAAGGAGTTTGAGTCGATTTAGGAAACTTGAGATTCGGCATCAGGAAACAATCATACGATCGCAAGGTATTAAGTCATGCTATTGTAAGGAACAAATAAATTCAACCTTCAGACACTCGGTGATGGTCTGTGCGATCGCAAGGAATTAAAGCCATGCGATCGCAAAGCTTTACAAAACTTCCTCCAGACAGCCTTCATTTTTTTGGCCATAACTTTCTCTCTCGATGTCTGATTGAGGTGATTCAAGATGCATTGGAAATGTAACTCAAAGGGATACAACTTTTATTCAGAGGACATCTTCGAATTCGATATTTTAATATGTTAAAAACTATTCTCAATATGAGGCTGAAAACCGGTACAAAACTTTTCAGTTTGAAAGTTGATATGTGATAATGTCTTGGCTATATTTCATCCCTTTGACTTCTTTCTTCATTCAATTGGCCTCTAGCACTCTCAAGTCTTCATTGTGAGGTTCAATACAACTTTTGAATATTTGCACTTTGGTTCTCGAACTTTCGCTTTCTTTCATTTTGGTCATTTTCCCCTCATTTCTTCCAACTTACACCATATCCATCGAATTGCCACCTAAACCAAAATATGAGAATATTAAGTACATTTAGGCATAAAATAGTCATATGAGAGCATTAAATAAAGATGTAAAATGTGTATTTTATATTTCTATCAGTCTGGTATATGTTTCAACATATCCGAAGAACACCAAGATTTAGTAAAGGTACTTTGAATTAGTATTATAGTTAACTTTTTCTAGTACTAGCTTTTTTTTCCCTACACTTGGTAATTTATTGTCGTAATTCAGCTTGCTTATAATTTTTTGGTTTGTTTCGTAGCTTTCTAAGACATCAAAAGAGAAAAAACTCCCTTTTATTGGGATTGAACATGAAGAAGATCACTGTAAATTCTATTTTAGTTATCGATATAGATGTTGAAGTTAATCAAGTGAGAGAATTTAGAAGCTCACCTAAATCTGATAGGGAAATGCATCAAGGGAACACAAAAACTTGCCTCCAACCTATGCAGTCTTTGGCTGGTTCCAAGAAAGGCCTTTTGATTGCCACTCGAAGGAAGCACATAGGAGGGAAGATCATGTTTCGCTATCAAGCTAGGCAGCTAGATTTTCCGGGTGGGATCGTCCGATGAATTACTGATTTCTTCACCATAGCCATTGAAATAATAGTAGTATGTACCCAACACAGAGGTTGGCTGAATCCAAGGAAGAGACAATAAACTATAAGTAAGGGATTTATATGCCATTTCTCACAAGGTCTTGGCAAATATAAGTAATGGATTTATATGCCCTTATGGAAGTAAGGTTACAAGGAGTACACGAAGGCGACATTTTCTGTACGTGAGATAAGTAGAGATTAAAAAAAATATTGAAAGTGGAGTATTGGATAGTGAACGAAAGGAACATGGGATGTACAACAGTCAAGCACCAATCTAGTATGCTGGTTTGGCCGGTTATCAAAGCAAAACATTTAACCTGCTACTCAATTTGAGGATAATTCCATTTGTATACACTTTTTTCTACACAAAATGCAACATTATTATTATTATTATTATTATTATTATTATTATTATTATTATTATTATTATTATTATTATTATTATTATTATTATTATTATGTAAAACTCTTTCTAACAAGTTTGAGTTGGCAAATTCCCGTATCGCCAAAAAATAAGTTGTGTATACCGTGTGTATAGTCCAATATTGTGTTGTATATTTGTATTTGTGAGGTGTGATGTTTTCACATTTTGATAGAAATGGGATCGACCTTTCATATTTCTACAATTACAAGTTGACTTGTATCATGATATGTTTTTCTATGCAAAGGAAATTAACATATTACTGCCAAAAGAAACAATATGAAATAATATGGTAGTCTAATTTATTATTATGACAATATATTATTGCCATAAAAGAACAATCAGACATATTTATGTCGTTCTAGTGGACGTATTGCAACATTCTATTGTTTTCCTTTCTCATCCGAGGAAGCCACGACAATAGTGTAATTGTAACGCCCCGAGTTCCATGAACCCGAAGTGCCACGTCATCCTCATTTGTCTTGAATTAAATAAAAAAGGATTTGCAAAATAACTAAATTTTAAAGATCACTGTTTTATGATTGTGAACCTCATCGGCAACAAAAACTCATTTGATTTACTTAGGATAATTGATTAAACTTTAAATTTCAAGTTTGAAATAACTGAAATGACAAGTTAAGTTAATAATGTTCATAATGAGTAAATTTCAAAAGTAAATAGCTTCATCCATTAAATCGCGCTACCACTGCCCATCAAACCCAATCGTTTCCGAAATCTGCAATTGTCGTTAAAATAATGGAATGAGTATTTCGAATAAATACTCAGTAAACTCATAGCCAATAATTAATTTATAGAAAAATTGAACACATAAATTATATCTCCGATTCTGCCACCAACCAGACGGTCGGTGTCAGTGCCACGGTCGCGTGCTAGCGCCGGTGCATGTGTAGAGGCGGCAGGGGGTTTTTGGTGTATGGCTCGAAAGCCAACTGAGGCTTGGAGGGTTCGGGTTCTTGGGTTTTCTGGCTGTAATTCGGCTAGAAATGGGTCGGGGAATGAGGTAAGTTCATGGGTCATGTTATTTCTTGATTTTGTGGTTGTTTGGTGTCAATTTTTGGGGTGAAATAGTGGCTGTTCTTGTGGGGTGGCAGGCGGCGGCCGCGGTGGGGGTGCTTTGAGATGGTGGAGTTGGTGTGGTGGCTTGTTTGGTTAGACTGTGGGATGGATTGTAGCGTGTGTGTGTTTGTGTGCAATTGGTGGTGGTAGAGGTGAACCCGATTGCAGCTTGTTGTAATCGATGATGGTAGATGGGTTTCGCCTTGGTGATGCTAGAAATTGATGTTCTAGCATCAAACGTGAATTTCCAATTTGGGGTGGGATATTGTTGATGCTAGAAATTGATGTTGTAGCATTAATCGTGAGTTTCCAAATTGAGGGAGGGTGAGGTTTTCTTACCAAATTGGTTGGCTGCGTGAGGAGTGGAGGGAATGAGAGTTATATGAATAGTAAATTTTAGGGCACAAGATCTTAAGAATAAAGTGGGCCAAGAATTTGGGCTACAAAAATTTTCCTAATTGGATTTAAGTGAATTGGACTAAAATAAACAAGACTTGGACTAACAGAATTTTGGACTCTAAATAACAAAATATTGTACTTTAAACTATTAAAATTTGGATTTAAAAATGATAAGGAAATTGATACTTTAAAATATTCAAGATTGGACTCGACTTGAATAGATTTAAATTTGTTTTACAATGGCTAGACGAACACCCGTTTCATCTTAAAATTTGGGGTGAAAACTTAGCGACACGTTTTTCAAAAAAAATAACTTTATATCATTTAAAATTCTCGATCGCTATTGTAATGATTCGATCCTGAGCCATTAAATCATGCGTACTGTCTGCTTTGAGATAGCATGTGTATATTAAATTTTGGGGCACCAAAAATTTTAGCTCACCATGGGTAGGGACTCTATTACTAAGATAATAACATCTATGCCATATGCATCTTACCCTTCACAGATTTCTTTCTTGTTCTCATATATTTGAAACCAAGACCTCTTTGCCTTAGGGGAGACATAAGGGGTAGTAATTTCTCTAAATCATTAATCCATAAAATTTCAAATGTTGTATGGAGTAGGTGAGATGAAGATGTTATCGGACTGCCAAAATAGACGTGAAACATACAGTCTTGTTTCTAAACTTAACGCTGGGACAACACCATGCTACCCAAGTATCGACTAATACGATGACAAAGAAAAAACATCCAAAATGCTTCCAAAGCCAATTTAAAAGATGAACTTTGCAGGATCATGGACATGAAATGTTATTTGTCACGTCATTCCTGCACATATCGTCTAGTGGCCTTAATAATTAATGTTACTAAAACTCAACTAATTGCCAGGATCTCCTTGTGAAATGTTTGTAATATAGTTATCCAAAGAATCCCTAATAACATCCCCGAAAAGATGAGAATTTCCAAGAAAATGGACTTAAAAGTTTTCCAAAACAAGAAAATTAAAACCACGAGTACTGGGTTTGTAACATCCTGAAAATTTATATAATAAGCTTATTTAGTGAAAAGGTTTTTGACAAGGCCCCTTTTGATAATTTTGAAACAACGAGGGACTAAATTGAAAATAAATATTAAATTTCCTAGTATGTGACCCAAATAATTAAATATTTATAGATCGAGAATTAGTATATCAATACTGAGCTCGTTTTGTAGCGTGTAATTAATTAAGTGGCTCTAACCGAAGAAAAAGTTAATTTCGATAAGACTAAACACATAAGATCCTACTAAAGGCAAAAAAGGTTAAATAGACCTTTGAGGAATTAACGATATTGATTACACAAGTTAATCCCATTTTCAACATATTTTGTGGGGAGTGTTTGAGAGTATTCAGGCCCCTATTTGGTGGGGGATTAAATTCAGGTTTTTATTATATTTTGATAAACGTTGATAAATGTGTGGTTAAAAAGTTGTAAGACCCATGAAATATGTGGTTATAATTAATTATTGACTTTGTCTTAGATTAAAATCTAAATTTTAATCCATAGCAAGCAGTGGCTTAATTAGGAAACAATTTGTTTTATATAATCCTGTTTCTATTATTTGAATCCAATTCTTACCCAATTTCTTGTGTTACATGGCTTCCGACTTCTAATTACAAACAAACTCATCAAAATATGCACAAAAAAAAAAAAAGGAGGAAAGAGAGAGAGTCCCACAAATATCGGAAGAGGAAAAATATAGAAAGAGGGATTTTCATTCGCAAAATTTTATTTCTTCTTACAACCTTATAATAACGAGGTAAGACAATGTAAAAGTGGTTATGCTTTTAAACATGAATTGACAATGGAGCTTCCCGTTCTAATAAAATGTGAACTCTTTTGGATATTTTATAATGAATGGTAACTCATTTAGGAATTCTAAATGAAGCGAAAAGAGAAATCCTTTGGGAATTCGAAATGTACGTGATGAGTGTCTCACTTGATTACTGAAATATGATATGAATTGTTTATTTTATTAATTTATTTAATTGTGCATGAAAACTGCATTTATGTTACTCGGTATTGTCGAATACTCACTCTTACGAAAAATTTATAGGTTTGTTCGGGTCCATCACATGTATAGCAGAATAGTGATGCAGGCTGTCAAGAGGATTTGAAGACAATAAAACATTAATTGTTCTATGTTTTAATTAATTATTTAGTTTTACTTGTGTTAAAAGACATGTTTATTACATAAGTAGGTTATTATGTTTTTGTATGATAAAAATATAAAGTATTCATGTTTTGATTAATATTTATTATTGAAATAAAGGAATAATTTTGTATATGGTTTCCGCATTTACACGAAGAAAATTGAATTTTAGTGATACTCCAAGGTTTATGAAATTTGATCATTACGTTTTAGTAGTAGAGCAAGATCTACCTTTGAGTATTCTTATTATGAAACTTCTAATTTTGTTATTCAAGTGTAAACACTTATTCTTCAGCTCATTACATTAGTAAAAATTAACCAGTAAATAAATGATAAATTTAACGATAGGATATCCTTGGTACCTAGAGTTCATCTATCAGCCACCATCCACAATTTTCAAGGTATGGGATGTGGATAAACTTTTCAATGATATTACTTTCATGCAAGTTTTATTCATGCTATAGCATGATCCAACAAATTTTCTCTTGAACATCTTACTTCATCACTTTAAAATTATGTTGGGGAAGCATAATAAGTGCATATGTATGTATAGGAGTGTGCACCACACCATAAAACAGCTTTTGCAACGGCCAAAAAACATTCCAAGTGTTGCGGGGGTTGGTGTTGCCGCTGAGGGAGGACTTTTTGCAGCGTTTATTCACCGTTGCGAAAAAGTCTTCTGCAGTATTTTTTCAACGTTGCGGTAGACCCACCCTTTTGCAGCGTTTTTTAAACGTTACAGTAAACCATTTTGCAATGTTTTTCCAATATTGCCGGAGACTTTTTTTTTTTAACAGTTATATATGGTAATTGACCGACAAAATTGAAAATGACACTTTGTGAACAAATTTTGGAATTGCATAAAAATTGATAATTTCATTACAAATTCATGGAGTTCTTCAAATCTGGAAGTTCCATCCAGCAGCCTATAACTCAAGAATATTCTATAACACATGAGAGCTTCCTTAGCCACAGTTAACTGCTTCTTCCAGTATCTGCCAAAATATACTCGTGAGCTACAAACCCAGGATAAATGAGGTCCAAATTAATGGTAACTATAACCAAGTCAGATAGCATGGAACTCTATGCAAGTCATCTGGCTACCTAAAAGAAATAATACTAGAATCCATGTCAAGTAAGATTTTACATAAACACCGAAAAAGTTTATTGTATAAAAAATGTTACTGCAGCAATTAACAAAAGTCACAGAACAAGTTGAAAGACCACCATTGTAGCGACCGCGAATTTTTAAATTATATAAATTAATTTTCTCGTAAAACGTGTTGCTAAAACGTAACCCTAATTTTCTAGAGAAACGCGTTCGTCTAGCCGTTATAAAAAACGAATTCAAATCTATTCGATTGAATCCAATCCCGAATAATAATTTTATTATCAATTTCGAATTATTTTTATTTATATCCAATTTTTATTAAATTCAAGCCCAATTGTTAAAATTTAACATTTATGGTCCAATCATAAGCCCGATTTAATTTTAATTCTTTTAGCCCAATTTATTTTAGTCCATTACAATTAAGTTCAATTACGTCGGCCCAAACATTGATGTTTAGGCCCAACCCATTTAGGATTCCTTACAACCCAATTGGCCCAAGTGGCACATAGGGATTTGTGCCCTAACATTTCCTATTTTATTCACCATCACCTCATCCATTTCTCTCCTCCTTTACAACAATTCACGCAGCCAAGGAAGTTGGTAAGAAAATTTCATCTCCCTCAACTTCCTCTATTTCAGCCACTGTAGAATCTCATGTTGATGCTAAAATCGATTTTTAGCATCAACATCAATCCTTCTAAATCTGGAAACTCTTGATGATGCTAGAATGACAATTTCTAGCATCAACAACTTGTTGATTCCACAAATTCTACAGCACAAACACCACAACACTTCACTCACGAGACCAACCTCCACTGTCCAGAACCGTAGCCTCCAACCACCTTCACCATCAACAGTTTAACCATTAGCCACTCAATGACCACCATCCAGTCACCATTTCCACCCCCAAGTAACAACACCAAAACTGCAACTCCAACTCACTGCAACTCCCAACATCACTAGCAACACCAACAACAACCTCACCTAAAACTACCAAGCTCACCCACGAGCCAACACCACCACCAACACCTTAAACCACCATCACTCTCGAGACCAAGCTCACTGACCCAAAACCCATTCATGCCACTGACCACCAATCCCAACCGAATCGCCTCAGCAGCCCATAGTTGGCTGAATTGTCACTGCCCAAACCACCACACCAACACCCAAACCGCAGCCCCTCCAAAACACACACGCATCAAACTGAACTTCGAGCAGTACCCCTCAAACCACCACCTCACTGCCAACCATGTCTCGAACCACCCAAGCTCCAAAGACAACCGGGTGCAACCCAAAAACCCACAGCCATCTTCACCCCATTTTCCTTCAAATCAACACCCAAAAGTCACAAAATCAAGAAGTAAACCAACCCAACAAACTAACCCCGTTTCCAACTCTTTTCCGCCAAGAAATCCAAAAGAAAACCGAGACCACCATCGCCCCAAAACCAAAAGGAAATCAAGAAATAAGGACCCACCCCCACTTACCTGACCGCCGGCGCCACCTCAGGTGGTGGCGCTGCCACCACCACCGGTCGGTGGTGGTGGAATCGGAGGAAGGCGCCCCTTCCCTGTCGCCTCCTCTCTCTCTCTGATTTCGAAATGAGAGAGAGAGAGAGAGAGAGAGGTGATTTTAATTTATTTTGATTTTAATTTCTAAAGATTATGTTTTAGCCCCCAAGTTTTTAATTGTTTTATTTCAGTCCCTAAATTGTTTTTAGTTTAGCCCTTAAGTTTAAGTGTTTTAAATTTCAGTCCCTCAATTTTATTTTCAGTTTTAGATAATGTTTAATTTAACCCCCAAGTTTATAAATTATTATTTCAGTCCTTAATATTTTATTTTCAGTTTCAGCAGATTTTCAATTAAGTCTTTAAGTTCTGAAAATGTTTAATTTCAGCCCTTTAGTTTTATTTTCAGCTTTATTATATTTACAGATTAGTCCTTAAACTATTAAAAATTATTATTTTAGTTTTCAGCTTTTATTTTCAATTTTAATATACTTACAGCTTAGTCCTTAAACTATTAAAAGTTATTATTTCAGTTTTTAACTTTTATTTTCAGTTTTATTATAATTACAGTTTAGTTCCTAAACTTATGAAAGTTATTATTTTAGCCTTAAAGTTTTATTTTCAGATTTAATAAATTTCCAATTTAGCCCATAAACTTTACTTTATCATTTTAAGTCATTTATTTCAATTCCAATGATTTTCAATTAAGCCCTTAAACTTAATTTCAATACTTTAAAACTTTAAAGTTCGAAATACTGATTCAAACTTATTTTCTATTTTTGGCTAGACGATACGTACGAGCAATTAGGAGCTTGAAGTTATTTTTCCGCTCCACTTTTCACGCAACTCGAAATATTTGAGGTAGACTCGCCACCATTAATTAGTTTAAATTATAATTGCATGCTTTATGTGAATTACGTGATTTATATGCTTTATGCATTGGATGAGAATGTGTCATATGAGATATATGATATTGTTATGCTTGCCATAACTTATATGCTTAATTGCATGAGGAAGAAAGAAAGAAAGAATCTCTTATGAGATAAGAAGAGAATGTTATGCATAACTTATGTGCTTCATCCGCACAAGAAAGAAAGACTACCCACAACCCATGTTTTTAAAGAGCCTATGATTTTTAAGAAAATGAGCCAAAGATGATATCACGTTGTATAATGTATGAGTGTGTTTTCAATTATTCTGTAAATTAATTATCGGCGATGAGTCTACTGAGTATTTCTTCGATATACTCATTCTTCTATTTTTAACAATATTTGCAGATTTCGGAGGCGATCGAGATTGATCCGGCAGTGGTGGCATAAAATTTGATTATCGAAATTATTAAATTTTCGAATTTATGTATTGAAACATTGTTAACGTATTTTTTTTCGTTTCCGCTATTTCAAAACATGATATTTAAATTTTGAACAATTATCCTATGTATTTTCTTGCCGACGAAGTTTTCAATTGCAAAATGTGATTTTAAAAATTAGGTTATTTCCGCAAAATTTATTGACAAAATTAGGGCAAAAGACGATGACGTGGCAATCCGGGTTAACAGAACTCGGGGCGCTACAACCATTATAAACGATGAGAGAAAAGACAAAACAAAATCAGTTAGGAAACCACATAATATACCTGAAAACAAATATCCATGAAAAATGTTAAACTAGTCAATCCCTTTTCAGAACTTTTCCCATGTTGCAGAGAAGGCTAAAGCACCTAAGTTATATTGGCAAGCACCTGAGGGAGCAAAAACCATAGCACTTAAGCACATTATCAGTAGCATTTTAATGACAGAAAAAAAAAAAAAAAAGGATTAATGTCAAATGGCAAGCACTTAAGCACATTATCAGTAGCATTTTACAATCGCAAAGAAGTAGGACATCTCCAAGTAAAGGATTACAGAAAAACCATAAAAAGAAATCAATTTTATGAAAGTTATTCACCTGAAATATTTCCACAAAACTCTTCTGTTTGCTGCACAGCCCTAATCCAGGCAAACCAATCAATCCATTAACACCCCATTCTTCAGAACCCTGCACGTTATCCATATCATTCTCACTCTAGATCATATATGAGTTGGTCAATCATTAAGCTATAAATAGGTATTCCGGTGTAGAGGAAAACTCAACTTCTGAATAGCAAACCGGAAAGGAGGTAAGAAATTACATCAAAAGTCACTAGCAACCCAAGAATTTCACCCAAGAAACTTAAATTCTATAACATGATGTTCAGACGTCTAAATTGAAAACAGGAAAAAAATACCAGCACGGAATAGGTAGTCTTAACATTGAATAATCATATTGAATTCAGGAAGATAAAGAAGCAGTGTTTGGCAACTCTAGCTTGGTCACAACAGAGCCCAGCTGGATGGACGAATTCAGCTTCTAGATGAAGAAGCCTCTAGAAGAAAATGCACATGCTGAAGTTTGTTTTTCAGTTATTTTGTACAGCTGTTATTTGGCAACTTGTGTAGAATTAGTTGGATTAGATTCTTTCCTTGCTTATAAATAGTTGAACTATTGTACAGATAAAGGTGTGAGAAAACGATCTTGAATACAAATTGATATTCTTCTCCAAACAATTTTGTTCTTTATATATGTTTTTCTAATATGGTATCAGAGCCTTCAATGGCTGATTCAAATGATTCAGAAGAATCAAATGCTGCTCAAACTAGAAATACATATTCTGATCCTTCACATCCAAATAGTCCCTTCTACATTGGGGGAAATGATAACTCTGGGTCCTTGCTCGCTTCTCATGTCTTGGATTCAAACAATTATCATGCCTGGGCAAGATCCATGAAACGTGCACTAAGAATTAAAAATAAACTTGGTTTCATTGACGGAGGCATATCTGAACCCGTTTCAGCAGACAGTCCCCTCATGTAGCATTGGCTTAGATGCAATGACATAGTCATCACTTGGTTACAAAACACCATGGCACCTGACATCAAATGTAGCACTCTGAATGTTGATACAGCCCATCAGTTATGGAATGAGCTTGAGCAAAGGTTTGCCCAACAGAATGTGCCAAGAGTCTTTGAGATCAAACAGAACATTGCCAACCTGATGCAAAATCAGGATAGTGTCAGTATGTATTTTTCGAAGCTGAAAACCTTCTTAGATGAATTGATGAATTATGAATCTATCCCTAGTTGTTCTTGTGGAGGATTGAAAGATGTGATAAGTAACCAACAGAGAGATTCGGTTATGAAATTCCTAATGGGGCTTAATGATTCCTATAAAGGCTTGAAGGCGCAAATTCTTCTCATCAAACTATTCCCAAGTCTGAACGAGGTATATGCTATTATCCAGCAACAAGAAAAGAGGCGGGAGATATCTTTTGACAGTCCATCTAATGATACTATGGCTATGTTAGCAAAAAGAAACTTTAATTCTGGAAAATCATATCAAGGAATTCATAAGAAAGAAAATTATTATTGTAGTTTCTGTAAGATGTCTGGCCATTCTCTTGAGCGATGTTACAAAGCCAACAAGTTACCATGTTCCCACTGTCAAATGCCTGGACACTCAGTAGACAAATGTTACAAATTACATGGATATCCTCCTGGACACAAGTTTGAAGGGAAAGGCAAACCGACCACATCTTATGCCAACCAAGTTACTGCTCTTATGCCTCTTAATCAGGAGCAAGTCAATGATAATCCACAGTTTTCCTTAACACAGGAGCAATATTCTCAACTGATGTCAATGCTCAAAACACAGGAGCGTCCAGCTTCCACCAGTCATACTAGCATTCCCTCCACTGGTGGTATCTTGCCAACAGTGTCTGGTATTTCCCTTGGTTTATCGGCATATAATACTATATGTCATAATATTTATGTTATTCCTTGGATATTAGATACAGGGGCAACAGATCATATGATCTGTTCCACCTCCTTTTTCACCTCAAATCCTACACCTGTCACAAGTTCAGTAACTTTGCCAAATGGAGAAATGGTTTCGGTTAGTCACATTGGCACCGTTAAATTCACAGATACTATCATCCTTGAAAATGTTTTATGTGTTCCTTCCTTTTCCTTTAATCTCATTTCAGCTAGAAAGATGACACAGAATTTAAGATGTTGCCTTATTTTCCTCTCTGAAACTTGCTTCATTCAGGACCTTGTGACTTGGACAATGACTGGAATGGGTGAGGTGCAGCATGGACTGTATCATTTACTGCAAAAGAAAGTATCCCCTTCAGCCTTGACAGACATCCTTGCTCCTGTTACTGCAAAACTACCTGCTGCTGCTTCAGTTATTAATCATTCCAATAAATTTGATCTGTAGCACTATAGATTAGGTCACTCGTCATATCCCAACTTTCATTTAACTGGTCACATTTCCAGTTCAAAATCTGCTATGAATAAGAAACAATGTTTAGTTTGTCCTTTAGTGAAGTTACACAAAATTCCTTTTCCTTCTAGTCAACACAAATCACAAAAGTGTTTTGATCTTGTGCATTGTGATTTATGGGGACCATTCAATGAAGTTAGCCATGATAATTCAAGATATTTTCTGACTATTGTTGATGATTATAGCCGATGCACTTGGGTTTATCTTTTGAAACACAAATCTGGTACCTCAAATGCCATTCACAATTTTTACAACATGATAGAAACACAATTTAACACCAAAATCAAAATAATTCATAGTGACAATGGTGCTGAATTTAACATGATAGAATTTTACTCATCAAAAGGCATCATACATCAAAAATCTTGCGTGGAAACTCTAGAACAAAATGCAATTGTTGAAAGAAAGCATCAACATATTCTAAATGTTGCTAGAGCTCTCAAATTTCAGAGTGGAATTCCATTAAAATTTTGGAATGATTGTGTTCTCACAGTTGTCTATCTTATAAATAGAACTCCTTCTCCTCTCCTTAATCACAAAACACCATTTGAATTGTTGTTTCAAACTCAACCTTCATACTCCCATCTTCGAGTTTTTGGATGCTTGGCTTTCGCCACCACTCTTGTTCATGGCAGGCACAAATTTGATCCCAGGGCACATCGGTGTGTTTTCTTGGATATCCCTTTGGAATCAAAGGGTACAAACTCCTTGACTTAGAAACCAACAAGTTTTTCATATCTCGAAATGTCGTTTTCCATGAAAATATTTTTCCTTACAAAGAACCTCCTACCACTACATCAAATCTTCCTCCAATCATTTCTCAACCTGTCTTCAAATTTACAAATTCTAGCAACACACATACTGATGAAAATATAGATGCACCAGCTCTTTTACCTTTTAATAACATCACAACAAACGACCATGAACCACATTCATTATCCCAAGAAATTTCCTCATATGAGAATGCTACTTTACCAACCATAGAACCACAATATACACCTGGTCTACGCAGATCCACCAGAGTCAAAAGATTACCTATTCATTTGCAGGAATTTGTCTGTCAAGCTAGCTCACCTCCTCACATCCAGGACTTAACCAAGCAGCAGGTCACACCCTCTCCAGGAAAAGCTTTTCCTTTAGAAGATGCTATTTCCTATCATAAACTTTCACCTCCACACAAAGCTTTCACAGTTGCCATCACTGCACATACAGAGCCTAAAACTTTTGAAAAAGCCATACAATCATCTGAATGGTATAGTGCTATGAAAGCTGAAATTGATGCTCTTGAGTTAAATAAAACTTGGGAAATTGTTGACTTGCCACCTGGTAAGGATGTTGTAGGGTGTAAATGGGTATATAGAATCAAATTCCTTGCCGATGGAACCATTGAAAGATACAAAGCCAGATTAGTGGCAAAGGGATATACACAGCAGGAAGGTTTAGATTACCACGACACATTTTCACCTGTTACTAAACTTGTGACAGTTCAAACCTTATTAGCAATTGCAGCCATTAAAGGTTCGCATTTATGCCAATTTGATGTCAATAACGCATTTCTACATGGGGACTTGGATGAAGAAGTATATATGCAATTACCACAAGGCTATCCGACTATTAACAGCTCAAGTAATGGCAGAAAAGTTTGCAAGTTACACAAAAGCTTGTATGGCCTTAAACAAGCTTCACGTCAATGGTACTCTAAGCTCTCAAGTTTCATCATAGACCAAGGTTTTACACAGTCTAAAGTTGATTATAGCTTATTCACAAAATCTACTTCACATTCTTTCACAGCCTTACTTGTCTATGTAGATGATATAATTGCTGCTAGCAATTGCTTGGACATCACTAACGGTTTAAAATCCTCTTTTCATGATAAGTTCAGAATTAAAGACCTTGGAAAGTTAAAGTATTTTCTTGGCCTTGAAGTGGCCAGATCTTATCGTGGTATTCATATTTGCCAGTGCAAATATGCATTAGATATCCTGACAGATTCTGGTAAAATTGGATCCACACCAACCAAAATCCCATTAGACCAAAATCTGAAATTATCTAAAAGCCATGGCGAAATTCTTGTTGATCCCTCAATTTACAGAATATTGATTGGGAGATTACTATATAAAACAATTACTAGACCTGATCTTTCCTATCCGGTGCAACTGCTCAGCCAGTTTATGGACTCTCCTCGGATTCCACATCTTAATGCAGCTCATAAGGTTCTTCGATACATTAAGCGTTCACCAGGGCAGGGCCTTTTCTATCCTTCCAACTCTATCTTACAACTAGAAGGTTTTTGTGACTTTGATTGGGGGGCATGCCCTGATATGAGGCGATCAATCACATGATATTGTGTTTTCATAGGAAAATCCTTGGTGTCTTGGAAGTCTAAGAAACAAGGAACAATCTCCAGATCCTTTGTTGAAGCGGAATATAGAGCAATGGCAAATTTATGCTGTGAATTGACTTGGATGCGATTTTTGCTTCGAGACTTAAGGATTGAACATCCTCACACTACAAAAAATCTTGGCTCCAGCGACCAAATTAATTGGTCGCTAAAGGGTATTTTTTGGTAGGTAAATACCTTTAGCAACCACAAAACCGTGGTCGCTGCGTGGTCGGTAATTCACCGTTGGTGAAGATTTTCAGCGACCAACAAAGTGTGGTCGCTAAATGTACAGCATACAGCGACCAAAATTTGGTCGCTAAAGGTTTTAGTCATGGTCGCTAGTAAATGTGGAAAATTGGTTGATTCATCATGGCAAACGTCTTTTGCAACCAATTAAGTGGTCGGTAAATGTTAAGTCTTTAGCGACCAGAAATTTGGTTGCTAATATTTAACATCCAGCGACCAAAATTTGGTTGCTAAAGGAAAAATTGGTTGATTTTACACCCTTTTGAAACCAATCTTTGGTTGGTGAACAAATCTTTTAATATAAAAAATACTGTTTATTCCTAATATTTTATCCAATATTTCAACTTTCAAAAACTCCAAAAAAAACTGAAATAAACAATTTCGATAATCGAAAAAAATTAAAATTAAAAAGAAAGATATCGCTGCAGAAATGAAATTGTATTGCACATATTTCAAGTATTAATAGTCAATACATAACCTTAAATGACTAATATTTAACCACAAAAAGAGATTGTAACTTCAAAACTAGATTGAGTTGTCCTATTTACATCGAATTGAACTGTAGAAGGTGTTGAGACAAGAATGTGCAATTGATTAGAGTGTTGTCCTTGCCCACGAGGAGATGGGCTTCCATTGCTTGAGTTTGGAGGAATAGCAGTATATGTGTATTTGTCTTTATGTCTAAGAGGTGCATTACTCTCTAAAGCTGACTTTGAAGATGGGGACTGATCCTGTTTTGGACTTCTGAAAATTTCGTCCATTCTGTCGAACTCTTTCTTCAACCTATCAACAATATAAACAACAGGTTAAAAAATTTAAACACGAGAACAAAATTCAAGATAGAGAATTTTATACTTCAATAAATTATTAAATCACTGATTTCAATGCAATAACAAAAGCTAAAGGTTGATTAGTTTACATCATATGCCTAAGTACTCAAATAATTTCTCTACATGTCAATCTGACCCTTTCAGGTTTACAATTGAACAGTGAAACACAAAGTAAACACCTTTGAAAATGCCTTGCACTAATTACAAGGGAGATTATATACACCACAATCCAAGATCACTAACAAATATATGCATGTTTGTTAACATTTTTGAAGGTATGACCATGAAAATACATAACAGAGTCAACTACTGAACTCAATGCATCATAAATCAACGAATTGGAGTCTTGAATTCTTAACATCGCGGATTTTTTATTAATTGGAATAAACATATTTCATTCAATCTAATAATGCAAATACTGAGAGTGGCTCAGTAATCTACCAAACATTATCTATCAACTAAGCATTTAGCAGTACAAAACAAAACCACCTCAGAATCATTATACCGTTGGACAAAATTTTATCAAACTCTAACTTACCCTTTTTCTTATAAGTTCTAGGTTACCGATGCTATCTCCCAAAACAGGTCGAAGTTCCAAATCATTTTTACAAGCATCTTCCAACACCCTGCACTTAACACAAGTAAAATACTCATTCACTTATCCTACAGGCTGCTAGAGTAATGAGAGTTAACATTTAGTGAATAAACACACACAATTGAAGCAGAAGCACATGCTAACAGCAAGTTAAATTCTCAGGGACTTTGTAACTATTTAGTAAACAAATTTAAAGACTTCTTAATGAATTCCAATCTTCCTGTCAAACATTGGGGACAAATTAGAGTTAAAACTTAAAACTTAAATTTTTTATTGTCATCATCTCTTTACAAAGTAGTTTAATCATCTCAGTAGGTCTAAGTTTTTTATTGTCATCATCATGTTGCTTTGTCACCTGCTTAACCAGAAATCATATTGACGTAACCCAAGAGGGAAAGGCAAAGCATTTAATGTGTCAAATGCATAGGGCATATTTCATATTATATACTCTAGCATTACAAGACAAACTAGAGCAATCAATTTCTGCAATGACAATATAACATTCATACTGTGAAAATACTACATTTAGAAAGCATAACAAAGAATCACAATTAGCAAGAATCAATAAAATTTTAATATGGAGTATAAGGTAAACAATTAGCAGAAAAGAAAGATAATATTACCGTTTTTGCAAGCTGTTGCTTCTTTAAATCTGCTTCCCTTGCCTGTGCATATTCAGGAAAAAGAAGACACGTTTCACTCAGGCGGAGTTATAATAGGAAAAGAAAAGAACAATTGTAAGAAGGTAAAAGAATAAGTTACACTAGCTTTACCCCCGCTTCTAAAAGTCTGATAATCCTCGTGAACATCCCTCGCAAATGACTAAAGAAACACCATCAAACACAAAACCATCAAAATACAACAATGACATTGGTCAGAGCAAAAGTGAGAAACAAAAATTCCAATTTTTGAGCTAATCAGGAAATGCAGTGGCCAAAATAATCGGGGTTCAAAAGAACTTTTAAATTCAAAATAAATTAATTGAAGATTTTTTAAAAGAAAAAAAAAAAAGAAAAGAAAACCACTCAAATTTACAGCAAAAACTGCATTTCGTACGGGCTAAATCACAAATCCAATTGAAGTTTCAAATTACACGAACAAAAAAAAAAAGGATTTTCGAATTTACCTTCAACCGGTCGCACGCCAATGAGTCCTTGCTCGAAGTACAGAAATGAAATGGGTGCTGCTTCTTCACGCTTGGCTTGGCCTCTTCTAGTGGTCGCCAACGACGGGGTGGAGCTTGGGTAATTGATTTTCTTGATTTAGGGTTTCGAATGTCGGGTGAATTTCAAGGATTTGGGAGTTTTGGAGTGGAGCTTGACAGAAATCGATTTGGGGAATTTCTGGATTTCAAGGATTCGAGGGTTTTGCACAGAACGACTTCAAGGCAGAGAGAAATGAAAAGGGCGGCTGAAGGAAATTGGAAATGGAGAAGACGAGACCTAGATAAAAATGAATTTTGGGTTGAAATTCAATTAATTGTGGTGCCCTATATCCCGCCACATTTTTTGCCATGCTAAGATATTCACCGACCACATTTTAGTCGGCAAAAATTCAAGTGGGAAGTGAAAATTTGAGTAGAAGGGAAATTGTCCACTGTAAAAATTGATTATTCAATTTTATTTTATTTTTACATATTTTTATCAATATTTCGATGGATTTAGAAATTGGTTATTCAATTTTTTTACATATTTTTATTAAAGTTTAACGGATTTTTTAAAATATTTTTACCAATATTTCAACGGATTTTTCTAGTTAGTAACTATTTAATATTTTTTTTATGACCAATGGTAAAGAAATACAAAAGGATCTCGCAAGATCTCCCGTATTATTTAGCGACCACGATTCGTGGTCGCTAAATAATGCAAAAAAAGAGGGAAAATGTAGTGCCAAGTGTTCCAGCAACCAAACAAAGTTGGTCGCTGGAAATCACCTTCCAGCTACCAACATTTGGTCGTTGGTAGCCTGTATTATTTAGTGACCACCAAACGTGGTCGCTAAATAATGCAAAACAAGAGGGAAAATTTAGCGCCAAGTGTTCTAGCAACCAAACAACGTTGGTCGCTGGAAAGCACCTTCCAGCTATCAACATTTGGTCGCTGGAAGCCTGTATTATTTAGCGACCACGATTCGTGGTCGCTAAATAATGCAAAAAAAGAGGGAAAATGTAGCGCCAAGTGTTCCAGCAACCAAACAAAGTTGGTCGCTAGAAATCACCTTCCAGCTACCAACATTTGGTAATCGTGGTAGCTAAATAATGCAAAAAAAGATGAAAAATGTAGCGCCAAGTGTTCCAGCGACCACACTGGGTTTGGTCGCCAGAAAGTAACCTACAGCGACCAAAATGTGGTCGCTGAAGAGTTAAAAAAAAATTTCCATTTTAGCAGACCAACCCCTTTCACCAACCACTATGTGGTCAGTGATGGTGCTCTACAGCGACCAAATATTTGTGGTCGCTGGAGCTCTTTTTTTTTGTAGTGTCAGTCACCTACTTTATATTACGACAATAGAGCTGCCATCTACATTACATCAAATCCAGTATTTCATGAGAGAACCAAGTACATTGAGCTTGATTACCATCTCATTTGGGACAAAATTCAAGAAGGGAGCATAACCACCAAGCATGTTAATAGTGAGTCACAAGTAGCAGATTTATTAACCAAAGCTCTATGCTCACCTAGTTTGTACTCCCATTTGTTCAAGATGGGAGTGTTAGACATATACTCTCTATCTTGCAGGGGGCTATTGAATTCAGGAAGATAAAGAAGCAGTGTTTGGCAACTCTAGCTAAGTCACAACGGAGCCCAGCTGGATGGACGAATTCAGCTTCTAGATGAAGACGCCTCTAGAAGAAAATGCACATGCTGAAGTTTGTTTTTCAGTTATTTTGTACAGCTATTATTTGGCAACTTGTATAGAATTAGTTGGATTAGATTCTTTCCTTGCTTATAAATAGTTGAACTATTGTACAGATAAAGGTGTGAGAAAACGATCTTGAATACAAATTGATATTCTTCTCCAAACAATTTTGTTCATTATATATATTTTTCTAATAAATCAATAAAAATTATAATTACAAATTTGAACCTTATCTACAGTGTAAAAACTCAACCGAGATTCCGATCCGGTGGCAGATTCTGTAACTTCTGGAGTTTCTGGGGTTGAATGTTGAGGAACCCCTCGAATTCATCCTCATCCCAGTAATCAAAAGCTGTAGAAGCAGGCTTCGAGCTCGGATTCGGATCATGGGTGGACTCGGAAGTGGGTTGTGAAAGAGAGATGGGGGAGGAGGAGTTGACTGACAAGGAGGAACAACTGCATCGTTGGATTCATCAAGGACAAAATTTTCATCTTCATCAGAGTCGAAGCCTTCGAAGTGGGATTGGGCGGTTGTGGTGTTTGGCTGGTTCCAAGCAAAGACTTTTTGATCACCAATCAGAGGAAGCACAAAGGAGCGAAGATCATGTTTAGCTAGCAATGGAGATCTAGGAAGCTGGATTTTCCAGGAGGGATAGTCCGATGAATGACTGATTTCTTCACCATAGCCATTGAAATAATAGTAGTATATATCCAGCACAGAGGTTGGCTGAATCCAAGGAAGAGAACCGCTGCAGCCCATATAAGCAGGAGACAATAAACTAGGCACGTAACTGGGAAGCCTTGCTCGGCACTGGCGAGAATTGTTTCCCATAATTTGTTGCAACAGCAGTTTCTAATCTCTGTCATGTATTGGTTGTGGTCATCACTAGGTTTGCGCCAATCATAAGAGAATGCTGCAAAAGTAATGTAGTTGGTCAACAACTTTGGTTATCCATTGCTGCCCATATAAACCCATTGAAAAGGTCACTTCAATGCCATTCCTGACAAGGGTCTTGGCAATTTATATGGCATCGTGCAAGAAAAGTTAGGAGGACGTGAGGGCGAACCAATTTCTGTATGTGAGATAAGTAGAGATTAATAAATATTGAAAGTGGAGAATTGGATAGTAAACAAAAGAAACAGGGGATGTGCACAAGTCGAGCACCAATCTACTATGGTGGTTTGGCTGGTTCTCAAAGCAAAACATTTAACTAGCTACTCAATTTGAGGATAATGCCATTTGTATAAACTTTTTCCTACCGAAAATGCAATAGAATTTTATTTTTTTTAATGTTAAACTCTTTCCAACTAGTTTGTCCTGGCATATACACGTGTATAGTCCAAGATTGTGTTGTATATTTGTATTCATGAGGCACAATGTCTTTTTTTTTTTGATAGAAATGGGATCAACCTTTTATATTTCTACAATTACGAGTTGACTTGTATCATGATATGTTTTTCTATGCAAAAGCAATTAACATATTACTGCCAAAATAAACAATAGGAAATCATATGGTAGTCTAATTAAATTTACACACTATCACCTCGTTAATTAATATATTGTTGCCATAAAAGAACAATCAGACATATTTCTGTCATTTTATAGGGCATATTGCAACGTTCTTTTGTTTTCATTTCTTATCTGAAGAAGCTACAACAATAGTGTAACGATTCGAGCCTAACCCATTAACTCGTATGTACTGTCTCTTTGAGACAGCACGTGCATATAAAATTTTGGGACACCCATAATTTTAGTTCACCAAGGGTAGGGGCACTATTTCTAAGATAATAACATCTATATCAAACTTCTTAGTAATAACATCTATATCAAACTGCATGTTACCCCTCATAGATTTCTTTCTTGTTCTCATAGATTCGAACCCAGGATCTCTTTGCCTTATGAGAGACCTTAGGGTAGTAATTTCTCCATAAATTCCAAATGTTGTATGGAGTGGATGTGAAACGTACAGGCCTGTTTCTAAACTTAACCCTGGGAATCACCATACTACCCACGTATCGACAAATACGATGACAGAGAAAAAGTATCCAGAATGCTTACAAACCCAATTTAAAAGATGCAGTCTGTACTATCATGGACATGAGATCCACATGACTATTATTTGTCGCATCATACCTGCACATATTGTTTAGGGGCCTTTAATAATTAATGTTATTAAAACTCAGTTAACTGCCAGGATGTCCTTGTAAATCCCATACCATTGAAAATTTAAAGTAGAAAATCTGTCTACAATAAAATTATCTAAATAATCCCTATTAATATCCCCGAAATATAAGAATTTCCAAGAAAATGTACTTAAAAGTTTTCCAAAACAAGAAAATTAAAGCCATGAGTGGATTCGTAACATCGCAAAAATTTATAGAATAAGCTTATTCAGTGAAAAAGATTTTGACGAGGCACTTTTTGATGATTTTTAAAAATTGAGGGACATGTTAAAATAAATATTAAATTTCATAGTATTTGAGATAAATAATTAAATATTGATAGATCGAGAATTAGTATATCATTATCAAGCTCGTTTTGTAGCTTGTAACTAATTAAGTGGCTTCGACCCAAGAAAAAGTTAATTTCGGTAATAATAAACAAGTAAGATCCAATAATTGGAGACATTGATTACACAATTTAATTCCCTTTTCAGCAGATTATGTGTGTAGTGTTTAAGTATTTAACCCTATTTTGTGGGATTAAAATCAGACTTTTATTAGATTTTGATAAAAGTTGATGAAATGTATAATTCAAAAGTTGTGGGACTACGAAATATATGGTTAAAATCAATTGTTGACTTTGAAATAGATTTTAAACCATACCAGACCTGAGCTTAATTAGGAAACCATTTAATTAATAAAATACTAATTCTATTATTTGAAACAAATTCTTATTAATTTATACAAACAAACTCAATTAGATAAAATAACGTTTTAGTTGATTTGTATTAGGATTTAATTCAGTTGTAATGAAAGTAAAAATAGGTTGCATTAAGTCCAAGTTATAGCAAAAATAGTTTGGGGTTGATAGTCCTAACAAACGTCCAACATATACAAGAAGAAGACGAAGAATCGAACTTCAAGAAATTGATAAGGAAAAGGACTCCCGGCGCTGGCCTACCGCTCAGCCAGTGCTCGAGAAGTAAAATCATGACTTCGCCACCTGCCTAGTGCTAGACTGTAGATAATCCCGAGGTCAGATACCTGTCAATAATCCCGAGGTTAGACCTGTCAGGATGGTCTTCGAGTTTAAGGTCTTCTCGAGCTTCAATCTTTTTAATTATTTGTCAACCTAAGGTTAGTTTAAGGTTTCGAAGATGTCGAGCTCCCTTAAAGGGTAGAAATGAATTTTTTACTTTACTGCCCCTCAAGACCTTGATCATCCATTTAGTCCTTGATAGACTGTTCTGTACACCACTCGTTTCAACGAGGGTTAAGCATATTTTGAGATTTTAGAGAAGGATATGTAGAGATTGGAAGACCTTGTGCATTTAGCCTATACCCTAGACGATCTCTCGAGGACAAAGTCCTTGACCTGGCCAAAGTGAAGGGCGCCAAGGGTAGGAACAAACAATCTTCGATTTTCATTATTTTGACCAAAAAACCACTCCTCGTGGTAATTAGTAGTGCATTTTTGTCAATGCATAGAATGAAATGGTGATCCTCCACTCCTTGGTAAATTGTTAATTGATTTTTTTTTTATAGTACAATCATGTGTAGGAGTTTGTTTGTTGAAGGGGTTATCAAGTAGTTTTTTTTTAATTATTATCCTTATATTTTAGTGTAAAAATTTCCTAGCTTGTCATGTGTCCCATGAAGTGTTGGTTGAGATATCTCATATCACATGATAGAAACGTGTGCTTGAAAAATGTCTTCTTCTACGCGAAACTCAATACCCTTATTCCAACTTTCTATAGAATTTATTTTATAATATAACTCATGAAGGCAATAAATTTTCTACATTCATATATAGAAACACGATAAAGGCAAAAAGCATTAAGTGAGCATGATTTCTTTTAGTTTTGTCTTCCAATTTTAAGAAATCTAACAAGGTAGGATAACGAGGTGCAGTTGTCTTATCCCATTTAAATTGTTTATTTTCATATTGTTGAATTATATGCTTATGAAAGTTTAAATATATGATATGATATGCATGTTATGACCATTCGATACCAAAGATATGATGTTTATTAAGCTCTTACCGATTTGTAAAGATATGATGACGGTATGATATTTTTGACACATGTTTTAAATCTTTTATTTGGGATTGCACCATTATTTTTATGTGCTACTGAGTATTTCCATGTACTCACCATTTTTCCCCTACTCCTCACAGGTTAGTACGGGTCGTGTCGTAGCGACGTTCAATATTGTGGTTGTGCCTCATTTCGCTGGACGAAACTCTAAAATTTAGCACACAGCTCTGTTCCTTTTTAGTTTAATTGCAACCGACATTATTTCAAAATTTAATTCTTGTACATTTATTTGTACGTAGATATGTTTAGATTGCCCTTTTAATTGAAAGTTTGAAATTAATTGCTTGATGTAGTAGTGTGATCTTCTGCTCTGCATTTCCATTTAATTCTTTAGTTGGCTGTTGAACACATTAAAATACTTGTTGTTACGGTTTTACCCAATAAATTTTGGTAACGATTCATATTTAGTTCTATACAAATTTTGGGTCGTTACAATATGGTATAAGAGCTTTTATGTTTAATTTTCTGTAGAGACATATGTAATTTTTATAACGAGTTTAAAAAAAATTTAGAAAATTTCATGAACAGTGATAGTCTCACCACTGTTCACTGTGAATAGTGGGAAAAATGAAATAATAATAATAATAAAAAGAAAAGGTTTGTCAATTTAGAAGTGTATTTTTAAATGATTAAAATAATTGTTATGTTTATTTAAAATATAAAGCGTGTGTGCATTTTTTTTAGTAATTCGTATTTATTTTTCAAAAACAAATAAATGAAAATGGTGATATAATATTAATATTGAGTTTTCATGTTTTAAATGATACATTAATAATTGATTATTTTTAGTCATTTCCTTGCGTAATGTTTGTTAAAAAAAACAATATTTTTCTTAAGATATATGAATTTAAGGATGATGGCAATTTAAAATCTTAAATATGTGAAAGATCTTTGGCACTCAATACTACTAATCGGCCACCCTCCAATGACTCTAAGGTATGTAAAGGAGTAAAAAGAGGAATTTATTCAAACATTTTGTATAATGTACATCTTTTAAATTGCCTACTTTTAAAATTTAAGATATGTATGTTTTTCCTCGCCAAATTTATAATATATTATGAGAATATGGGTATAACATGTTAGACTGGTACGGGTATGTGACGAGTGACTTAATATTAAAATTTTTTTAGGAAATGGCACCACCTACCCACACGAATTTGATGGAGGGCTTATTACAAGCAGTACAAGAGTTGAGCAGGCAGAATCAAGCACCTCCACCACAAAATGCACCTCCATTTGACTAGAAAGTGTGCGAAGTTTCAGTGGACGAAAAATGTGAAAAATGTTTTCAAGAACACAAGCAGAGATCATTTTCAGTTCCTGTATTGATGATACCAGAAGGCTCTGATGGACTTGTAATCTATAGCAATGCCTCCAAGCAAGGTTTAGGTTGTGTGCTGATGCCGCATGGAAAAGTGGTTGCTTATACCTCGAGACAGTTGAAGCAGTATGAACAGAACTATCCAATGCATGACTTGGAGCTTGCAGCGGTAGTTCATGTCTTAAAGATATGGCGTCATTATCTGTATTGTAGAAAGTGTGAAATCCATACAGACCATACTAGTCTCAAGTACTTCTTCACGTAGAAGAAACTGAATATGAGACAGAGAATATAGTTGGAGTTAGTGAAAGATTATGACTGTACTATTCTTTACCATCCTGGGAAAAGCTAATGTAGTTGCAGATGTCCTACGCAGAAAGACATGATCATTGTTAGTGTTTTTACCCACGATGCAGGAACACTTGAGATTGGAAGTCAACAAACCGTTGACTCAGGCTACAGCGAAAATAAAAGCATTTATGATTCAACCTACTATTTGGGATTGAATTAAGAAAGCAGATGATAATGATCCATTCCTACTGAAAATTAAGGCTGATTTTGGTTCAAACAAACGTATATGGTTTAAAGTATCTGAGGATAACGTGCTGACTTTTAGAGGAAGGTTGTGTGTACCCAAAGATGAAAGTATAAAAAATGAGATATTGGAAGACGCTCATTCCACCCCGTATGTTGCACATCCTGGCAATACGAATATGTATCGAGATCTTCGAGATACATTTTGGTGGAGAAACATGAAAAGAGAAATTGGTGTGTTCGTAGAAAATGTATTGTTTGTCAGTCGGTCAAAGCAGAACATCAAAGGCCATCAGGGCTAGTGAAACCGTTGGATATTCTAGAACGAAAATGGGAACACATAGTGATGGACTTTGCGGTGGGCTTCTCGAGATCAGCAAAATGTCACAATGCTATTTGGGTAGTGGTTGATTGTTTGACGAAGTCTACCCATTTTCTGCCAATCAAAGTAAATTTTAATATGGAGCAGCTCGCAAATTATATATTATAGAGATAGTCAGATTGCATGGAGTTCCAGTCACCATTATTTCAGATGGAGACCAGCGGTTCACATCGAAATTTCGGAAAAGCTTACAAGGAGCCATGGGGACGAGAAATTGAAATTTAGCACTGCTTATCATCCACAGACTGATGGACAATCAAGAGCTATTCAAACTCTTGAATATATGTTGAGGGCGTGTGTTTTGGACCTTGGCGGTAGTTGGGAAACACATATGCCATTAGTGGAGTTTGCTTACAACAATAGCTTCCATCTACTATTGGCGTAGCCCCATATGAAGCTCTTTATAGTAGGAAGTGAGGTCGGAGAGAATAAAATTTTGGGTCCTGAAATTATTGAATGAATAGTTGGGGTGGTTGATAAGATTAGAGCAAGAATAAAAACAGCACAAGTTCAACACAAAAGTTATGCTAATGGTAGAAGAAAGGATTTGAAATTTCACGTTGGTGACAAAAATTTTTGAAAGTAGCACCAATGAAGGGTGTATTGAGATTTGGTAAGACTGGAAAGTCGAGGATGAAAATATTTTAAGGAGGGAAGATTGTAAAATTCCGAATTTTTTTTCATGAAATAAAATTATTATTTTTGTATACTTTATTGTTAATATTTTGGAAAGTTGGGACAAAAGTGAAATATATATATATATATATATATATATATATATATATATATATATATATATATATATATATATATATATATATATATGAAGGGTGTATTGAGATTTGGTAAGACTGGAAAGTCGAGGATGAAAATATTTTAAGGAGGGAAGATTGTAAAATTCCGAATTTTTTTTTCATGAAATAAAATTATTATTTTTGTATACTTTATTGTTAATATTTTGGAAAGATATATATATATATATATATATATATATATATATATATATATATATCGTAATAGATCGTAATTAATTATGAATATTAGGCTCGAGAAAAAGTTTATTCGAATAAACGAGGCCCAAGTTATCGAGGTCAAAAGACATCGACTTAAATTGTAATTTAGTTAAGCTAATTAATGAATTTAGAATATATGGGTGACACGTGTAGAGTTGGTAAATTGTTAATTGATTTTTTTTATTATATAAGGATTTGTTTTATAGTACAATCGCCTGTAGAAGGGGTTATCAAGTAGTTTTTTTTTATTATTATCCTTATATTTTAGTGTAAACATTTCCTAACTTGCCATGTGTTCCATGATGTGTTGGTTGAGATATCTCATATTACATGATAGAGATGTGGGCTTGACAAATGTCTTCTTCTACACGAAACCCAACACCCTTCACTTTCTATAGAATTTATTTTATAATATTATTTGTGAAGGCAATAAATTTTCAACATTATATGTATATGCAAAAACATGGCAGAGGCAAACGAGGTGCAGTATCCCTTTTCAATTGTTTATTTCATATTGGCATTATTATGCTTATGAAAGTTTAAAGATATCATATGATATGCATGTCATGGCCATCCGATATCAAAGATATGATGTTTATTAAGATCTTACCAGTTTCTAAAGATATGATGACGCTATGATATTTTTGACACGTTTTAAATCTTTTATATGGCATTGTGCCATTATTTTTAGGTCCTACTGAGTATTTTCTTGTACTCACCCTTTTTCCCCCTTTTCCTCACAGGTTAGTACGGGTCGTGTCAGAGCATGGTGGTTTGATGTTGTGGTTGTGCCTCATTTCGCTGGACGAAAATCTAAAATTTAGCACGTAACTTTGTTCCTTTTTAGCTTAATTGCGACAGACATTAGTTCAAAATTTAATTCTCATACGTTTATTTGTATATGGATATGTTTAGATTACGTTTTTAATTGAAAGTTTGAAATTAATTGCTTGATATAGTAGTGTGATCTTCTGCTGCCCATTTCCATTTTTTAAAATAAATTGTTTAGTTGGCTGTTGAACACATTAAAATACTTATTGTTACAGTTTTATCCAATAAATTTTGGTAACGATTCATATTTAGTTCTATACAAAATTTGGGTCGTTACAAAAGATGTCGAGAAGTGCATGTTTGTACTAGAGCTGCTCGAGAAATATTAAATTGAAGGACTCAGTTTTGATGAGGGGTAAAGGTAGTTGAGATGCTTACCCTGAAGGTAATCTCCAGCTTCAAATTTTTACACAATTTTCTAACTGAAAATCTGAGTGTCGAGATAAAGGTCAAGACGGTTGCTGTAAAGCAAGTAAGTAAGATGGTCACCAGGTACGCCAATCATCTGAAGGGGTGAGTATGCTCAAAGAGCATACACATATGCCTTCTAATAGGCTTGGGCTTTCAACTTATCCATGTGGACCAATGTGGATCCCACTAATCTTGTGCTTGTACTAATGGTTATTGATGCTCTCGAGCTTTCCTCATCAGAAAGGACCATGATCAAGGATGGAGCTGATGCTGAATATGAGGATGAAGTCAATAGGGCCCCAAACAATACTGCGTTAGATTAGGACCCCAACCTTTCCATGTGTTATGATGTAAATGTTTTTGGATGATTGTACAAGTACATTGCCCCGATCAGGGTTTTATGTTTCTATTTAGAGGACTCCCGGCGTTGCTTTATTTTGGTGTTTTCTATATTCATTGTCATAATCCTGAGCTTTCAATGAATTCATACCCGAAGAGTTCACTTACATATCACACATTCAATCGGATAAAGTTGATGAACAAAAAATGCTAGGACTTGAAATTGTGAAACAAATAGTTCTAGCTATTGAAAAGATTAGAATGAGTATAAAGATCACCTAGGACACAAGAACAGTTATGCTGATAGAAGGCAAAATGAACTAGAATTTGCTGTTGGCGATCCAGCACTTTAAATGTCTTGTCAACGATAGGTGTTATGATTTGGCAAGAAAGAAAAACTTCTACCAAAGTACATTGAACCTTTCAAGATGCTCAAACAGGTTAGAAATGCAGCTTATCAATTGGCTTTGACATCAGATCTTTCTGCAATGCACGATGTCTTCCATATGTCGATGCTCAAGAAGTATATCCCTAATTTGAATTATATGGTAAAACTTCAATCCTAGAAAATTCAGCAGGACTCGACCTCTGAGAAAACCTGCTTTAAGTTATAGCTCAGAAAGTACGATAGCTTCGTAACAAAGAAATATCATTGATCAAAGTGTTATGGCCATGGCCACGCCATTCAGTCGAAGAGGCAATTTGGAAACGCCAGAATGAAATATGATCTAAGTATCCCCAACTCTTTGATAATGACATCTCAGGTAATTTTCGAGAACAAAAAATTATTTTAAGGGGGGTATATTGTAATATCCCGAAAGTTTTTGCATAGTCATTGATGAAAGCTAAGGAACCAAATTGATAACTTTACATAGTTGAAGGACACAATGTACACTTTTTGAATTTCAAATCTTGGTAAAGAAATGATGATGGAATTCCCTTGTTTAGATAACGAATAGATTATGGGATTGCCATATATTAAATGTGAATTAGGTAACTCGGCATAAATTATGATGATTTAAATCTTACATACATATATATGTACGTAGCTATATAGAGTGTGTGCATATATATAGGTAAATTTAAATCAAATATTTATTTATATGTCAATACCTTATTAGTAGCAATTAAATATTTATTAATATAGTTAATTGGGTAATTAGTTGAGTGATTGATTACACTCTATATGTTAAAATATGTGGCCTTGATATAGAAATAAATGCTAATATCAAACATAGGTAAATGGGTCAAACCTTAGAAAACCTTATTTATACCACCCTCACTTCACTTACACCCACACACAACTTATGTTATATTTTATATCACTCTTCCTCTCAACTCATCTTTCACATACACATTTTACATTACAAAGTTTAGGAGGCACGGTGTCAAGGAATTTTGGAGTTAAAGTCTAACAATATGATGATATGAAAATTCAAGTTATGATTATGATAAGGGTCCTATATGTGTAAGTTCAAAGGAATAGAGTTTAGTAGCGCTATGCACAAGAATTATAGCCACAAGATTTCCCTGTCACCATACATACGTTATTATTTTCCCTATTTAAATATGAGATGCAATTCGTTATTACTCATTTATTGCTGTTTATGTCTCACATGTATATGTTAAATCTTTTATAGGTAATTAAAAAGAGGAGTCCGAGGTGGATTGTGCTTGTGTTCGTGAAAAGGAAGAATAAATTTTGTAGTTTACGGATTTTTAGAAATGTCATCATATTTCTCGGTAAAATAATTTTAAATCTTTACATTTTCAGAAAATATTATGTTTTTCTTTTGTTTATGAAAGTATTGTTTACGATACATACATGTTTAATGATTTCAAAGGTGAAAAATTAGGGTTGTTACATAGTTGCATTAGCTGATGTAATGGATCTTCAGTCTTTTCTCTTTCTTTCTTACTTAAATAACAGTGTTTTTGTACACTGAAATTGCATGTTAACTGGTTTTATCCTTTTGTAGATAACAGAGTTAAATTATCCTCAAAATCAGTAACTCATAAAAATTCTGCTGCATGCATACCACTGATTTTGCATGTTAAACTGAATGAGTGCATTACAAAAAAATGAATGCAAGGAGAAATCAGATCTCTAGTTCTATTTTCATGACTATTGTCCAAGAATTTTATAATCACAAGAGGGTGTGCAATTTAATGATTGGAAAGGGAAAATTTTGCTTCAATACAACAGATCAGGTGCTTCACTTGGAAGCTGTAATGAAAAATGGAAGAGCAAACGAAAACGAATGGTGGAAAAATTGTTGATGCTTGTATGGGAGGTATAGGAAATGTACTCCCAATCAGCTGTCTGCTAAGGTACACTTCACGTGTTTTCCAAGATGCAAATTATGGGGAAAATAACAAAAAAATTATATTTCTGATTTTTTTTTCCTTTGTAAAATGTGTTTTTGGCGAGAGTAATTTTGAAGTTATGGATAGATTTGTGAAAGACTTTGTTTCAACAGATCCATAAACTTTTCTCATTTCTTCGCAAGTGAAATGGTAAAAATAAAGTACCAATGCAAGTCTACAATGGATTGCAAGATTCATCACTAGCTAACCAAAGAATGGATAAAAAATAACTCCTCATCCGCCTAATGATTTTTTAAAATACGTAATTCGACCCTAACAACATCTAGAGGGGGGGGGGGGGGGGAGGGGGGGACATGTGATTATGCAGAATTAAAATAGCAACAAATCACTTAACAATTAAATAGCAACAAATCACTTTTAATTATTTTCTAGATGGTTAATAATGCAATTCATATTTTTCCTATGTTGAATTACTACAATTTTGAATGCAATAAATAACATAGAAATGATCACGGAGAAACGGAACCGGGTAAAAATGTCGGGCACTTTGCAGTCAATAATCCACTATAAACGATTTATAACTTATAGTATACCAGACTAGACGACGACATGTACTATCTCATATCATGATTGTAATTCCACAGTTCTCCTAGATTCTATGCTCCTGCACCAACTCCCAGCAACAGTTTCCAAATCTCTCCTAGATTGCGTTCTCTTGCAACAATTCCTAATTTTGAAAAATCGTCTCTCCTGTGGATTCACAAAGAATACTGCCTTCTTCAACCACTGGAACTTCAGTCACCTTCCCTTGATCTTTAGAAACTCTGATGGATATGAAAGAAGCAACAATTTGGTATTTGGATTATGAATCTGATATTTTTCTCACCGCCAAGCATAGATCACTATGTGAATGATGAAGGTTGAAGAGTAATTGATGAAAAGAACATGAAAAGTTAAGTATTTGCTTAATGATCAACCTTAGAAAAAAAAGTTATGCGGCGTTTGGATATTTATATGTAGGTTATGGAATGAATGGACCAAACAAAAAGCCTTTAAAAAATGAATTAAAAAATCTTGGATAACACTGTCCCTCAAGCGAAGGGGAGGCAACACAGTTTCTGTTTCTGACGCTTGAGCCAGACCTTGGCGATAAGCTAGCGATATTTTGATGCCCTTTTTCTTTATTTTCCATTTTCGAACCCTAGGCCTCATATAACACAACTTTCTACTATTTACACATTACTCCTTAAATTTTACAACATATCAATTTAAGTCCATTTTGTTCACTGATTTGCCAATTACATTAAATACTTAACAAACTTTCCCTTTGGCATTCTGTGATAAAACTACAATCTAAAGTCAAGGTAGTAGTAAGAAAATACATATTCAAAAACTGACACAATGAAAAACTGTCTCGATCATACTATGTTTTTCATATATCAAAACTTGTTTCCTGAAATGGATAACTCAAGTACCCAGTGTAAAATGTATGTGAAACAGTGTTAAACGTAAAACCAATTGAAGCAGTTAATCTGGTACTAAATGTAAAAATGAATGAAGCAGTCAATAACTTATAATTCATTTTTCAGTGTCATATCATGAGCTAAATTAAAACAAATATCAATGCAACCCAACATGCCAAAAGAAAACATTGATACTACAAAACATCAAAACTTAATTTAGAAATACTGAAATTATCATTTAATAAAAAGTTTATAGATACATCATGTCAAATCAATTTATCATATACATCGAAAATATCTACTCCAAAATATCATATACATCTACTCCCTTTTTTTGTTACAAAATGACAAGGGAATAACGTATAGCCAAAGAATATTGCACAAAAATGCTTTAAACCCTCCATTTGGATTATAATATTTTAGCATTAACATAGAATACTCAAAAACACTATTATGAACATGTACAAAGATAAGCAATGAACAGTAAACTGTCCCATATACTTAATTTAAGTTATCATGGAGTAAATTGTATAAGCAACCTATATGTGTAACATGTTAGCAATCCTTTGAAAATAGGACTCTAGACCTTAAATTTGTGAGAAAGGATACGCTAAACATCATTGTCAATACGTTTGTTCCCCTACTTATGAAAGTCAAACCATGTAAATAATAATATAACATACAACAAAAAGCTCATAATGAATGGAAGTACTTTTTCTCCCCCTGAGCATGAGCAGAATATTTTATTTCACATCATGCAATAAACAAAGCTCATTATATTATTTCTCATCTTAAGTGCAGGTTTTTCTTCATTAAGCAACTAAAATGACCCATGTAGCTAGTTTTATGCCAGTTAACCTAAGTTAGTTGACCATAGGCACCAGGTTTTGAATAACCCTGTAGGCTTAATTTCTCGAGCCAAATAGGCTCCGAAGAAAAACAAAACATATTGAGCTCTTTGTAATTTTTTTTTTATAATACCAGGGATAAACTTGAGTTTAGGTCAATTCATGTTCAAAGTCACCTTACAAACATGTGATTGCCATCCCAAGTCTCACACACGCGGTAGAGTCCCACAACAATATCATAGTGTGTGTAGTGCAGACGGTACATGAAGGCTCCTATACTAAGAACACCATGAAAAAACCCTAAACCAGCAATGTAAATGATGTTACAGTTTATTGATTATCCCCATGCCCGATCACAGCAAACAGATCCAAGTATACCATATGTTAAGTTGTAAAAGCAACATCCACATTTGAAAGAGTTTTCAACATTTTTATATTGTTTTGTTGTTTTTCAATTCAAAATAGAAAGTATGACACACAAAAAGATGACAACACATACAAAATAAAAGTAAAAAGATTATGAAGCATGTATAAACATAAGGCATACAATGATAACGAATGAGCATGCATAGAAATCAATGAGGTACACAAACACCAATAGCCACACGAAAAAATTCAAATCTCAAACAATCCAATGGCTTTGTAATTAGGTCAGCTAATTGATTTTCTATAGAGACATGCTCAAGGGTTACAACACGGTTCTTTACAAGGTCTTGAATAAAGTGATGACATATATCAATATGTTTGGTTCCAGAGTGTTGAACGTGATTTTTGGAAATATTAATGGTACTAGTGTTATCACAAAATATAGTTATAATCCCCCGGTTCAATACCATAATCACTCAACATCTGCTTTATCCAAAGCAGTTGTGTGCAACAACTTTCTGCGGCTAATATTCGGCCTCTACCTTTGACAATAAGATAGAATTTTGTTTCTTTCTCATCCTAGTGACAAGATGAACACCAATATAAAAGCATCTTCTAAAAGTACTTTTTCCATCATCGGCATTTTCAGCCCAATCAGCATCGGAATAGCCAACAAGATCAAGAGTAGAATCCCGAGAGTATAGGATCCCATAATCAATAGTACCATTTACATATCTAACAATACGTCGTATGACGCTCATGTGGGATTCCTTGGGATCAGCCTGGAAACGTGCACAAACCCCTACACTAAAGGCTATATCAGGTCTACTAACAATGAGATAAAGTAAACTACCTATCATACTTATGTACAGTATCTGATCAACACCTTTACCAGTAGGGTCATGACCTAACTTGATACTAGTGCTCATGGAGGTCCTAATGTGTTTTTTGCTGTCTAATCCAAAATACTTGATAAGATTTCTTGCATACTTTGACCGTGATATGAACAATCCATCATTAGTTTGTTTAATCTAGAGACCTAGAAAGTAATTTAATTCTCCAGTCATACTCATCTCAAATTCTTATTTCATGCATTCAACGAAATCATGAGCAAGAGAATTAACAAGAGAACCAAAAAATGACGTCATCAACATAGATCTGAGCTATGGTAATGGTTTTCTCAATACGTCTTACGAATAGGGTTCTATCTGTACCATCTCTCGAGAAACCATGTTCCATGAGATATGTAGTAAGTCTATCATACCAAACTCTAGGAGCTTGTTTAAGACCATATAAAGCTTTATTCAACCTATAAACATAATGTAGATATTTAGGATCAATAAAACCTTTAAGTTGTTCAACATGAGCTTCTTCTTGAACTATTCCATTCAGGATCAATAAACCCTTTCTAGGATTGAAGTATTCCATTCAGTAGATATTCTTCTTGCTACCAGGGTAAATGTTTCATCAAAATCTACACATTCAACCTGAGTATATCCTTGGGCTACTAACTTGGCCTTATTTTTAGTTATAGTACCTTGATCATCGATTTTGTTCTTAAATATCTACGTAGTACCTATAACATTACAAACATCAGACCTAGGAACTAAATCCCAAACCTTTTTTTCTCTCAAACTGATTTAGCTTTACATGCATTGCGTTAACCCAACATTCATCACTAAGAGCATCCTCGACCTTTGTAGACTCAATCTGAGACACATAGCTAGCGTATGTCAAGTTGTTTAATACCCTCTTTCGAAGTCTCATCCCTTCTTCTAAATCTCTAATAATATTAACTTTAGGATGATTCGTATTAAATTTGGATAAAGGTTCTTTAGGATGCTTAGCTTTATCATCAGGTGTGTACTCCTTATTAGGAGTATCTAAACCAGTAGTTGTGTGTGATGGATCAGGAACTGAAGTTTCTCTAGGTTCAGTTACTATGTGGGAACCAATACTCAAGTGTTCCAGATCAACACAATTTTCTCCAATCTCCCCCTCACTACAGGCATTATCTACCACTACATTGATGGATTCCATCATAACTCGTGTACGAGTATTGTAGACCCGATCGACTCGACTATTTCCGAAGTATCCTAGGAAATTTCCCTCATCACTTTTGAAACCAAAATTTCCTAAATTTTCTCTATCTCTCAGAATGTAGTATTTGTTGCCAAACACACGAAAGTTCTTGATACAAGGCCGTTTACCTTTCCAGATCTCATAAGGTGTCATATTAGTTTTAGGTCTAAGATAAACCCTGTTTACTATGTGACATGTGGTATTGATGGCTTCACTTCAAAAATGCATAGCTAGTCCCTTACCATAAAACATGGCTCTAGCCATTTCTTGAAGTACACAATTTTTCCTCTCAACCACCCCATTTTGTTGTGTAGTGATCGGCGAGGAGAACTCATGTTTGATTCCCTCCTCCAGGAAGAAGTTCTCACGATTAGAGTTTTCAAATTCTTTTCCATGATCAATACGAATTTGTGATATGATAAAATCTTTCTCATTCCTAAGCCTCTTGCACAATGAGATGATAAGGTAAGTTGTTCTGGGAAATAGTGAAAAATTTTGTTGATCAGCATGTCAACTATAAAATAAGTTTCTCATAACTAACATTTTCTCACCAGTTATGCAAAACTGATGAATCATTGCGTAACAACTGATGAATCCTTAGGTTGTTTACTTTGTAGCGTTTTCTCAACATTCATGAAAAATAAGGAAACTAAACATTGATTGTACTTTCTGAATAAATCAGCATTGTCAATAAATGATGGGCTTGACTATGATTGGACACTTTCATCGCTCTCACGGGGAATGCATTGACAAATCAATTCGACTTGGGTATGTAATGCAATTGATCAGCTCTCAACATATATTGCTCTAGTCCACATTCCATTCAAAATGATATACGCTTTGATGTTCTCATTAGTTCAGTGTACGCAGATGTTGAGAAGTATGAAGAGGAGGTATAGTTCTGCATTATTTGGAACTCAATTTCTTCAACCATTCATCTAGCTGTCCTCCTCCCAGCCAAAGAATAAATTTTAGACAGAATCTTATAGGTCAGTTATCAGGAATTGCTACTTCACTGAGAAGAAAGAACGTGCAATCAGCAGGTTAGATGGATGCATGAATATATGCGAAATGTTTATAGCCCATTGCATCGTGCTAAATCACAAAATGATCCATCTAATTATGGTTTTCATAGTTGTTACAAAGTATCTAGGTTCTAATTCACAGTAGTATCCTTCACCTTTTGGGGGCATCTGGATATATATCTTACTTCTATACATGTGCTGGCAGATTCAAGAATCTATTGCTCAAATTTATCAAGTAAAAAACGCTGTATTTTTGGTTTTCTACTGTTCTCATGAACCATAGTAAAAGGGTCATGCCAAGTCATCCCCTGATATGTTTCAGAAGTCGGCTTTGGTACTATGGAATTCTCCTCGTGCAATGGTAGGAAATCCATTTTAATAAAGGGATTGAAATCTTCAGCCTCTAAATATGCTAGTGAACAGGTAAGGAAACAAATAGAACACCAAAAAAAAAGTTACATGAGAGAACAGCTTTCTTGTTATTTTATCGTGATATAGTTTATGAAAACATGTAACTATCTTATTAATACAGACTAGTGCAAGAGCATCAGCTGACTCGAGGAATGTGACGGAGATCCTGCTGTGGAAAAACCAAAAATTAGGAGAAGACTTTTTGATATTGCCATTTGGATACACAGCTTTCTGCACAAAGTGCTTAAACCAAAAAATATTATTTAAGAGACAGTTTGACAAACGTGTATAGGTGTGGGCTATCGACAATTTTCCTTAAAATTGAATTATTTTGGTAAAAATAGTGACCAATAGTTCATTCTGTCACAAAGAAATGGAGATAAAGTTATAGAATTCTCCAGTTGTTTGTTGGTGTTTTGGAGACAGTTTGCTGTAGTCCTGGAAACAGTAAGAAAACATTTGCATCTCCCACTTAACCATATTGGCTTGCTCTTATTTTACTTAACTCATGATTTGGTTTCCAATTGTGGTTCAGTAAAAATAGTAACACTTTCTTTAGTTTTCTTGGTGATAATATTTTTTATTATAAAAAATGTTTATCTTAAACTTTATACTTTGATAAGTTCAGAAAATTAAAGCAACAAAGTTATTGTTAAATGTTTAAAGAGTAGATATATGTTTTATTCCTTTTGATATTCTATATTTTGGATCATTTAATAAATAAAATAAAATCTGATTTTCCCAAAAATATTATTAAGATGAAATTTTTCTGCAAAAGATGAAAAATTAAGGCCCTATTCTCTTTACCATTTTCAAGCCATTTTCTATTTTCGATTTTTCAAAACGGTGAAAACGTGTTCTCTTTCCCGTTTTCAAAAACGTATTTTCGAAAACACCAAAAAAATATTGAAGAAAACAAAAAACGGTGAAAAAGTCGTTTTGGGCATTTTCGGTTGAAAACACGCAAAAATTGAAAACACGGCAAACAAGTTGATTTTCTAAAACCTACCTGTGAGAGAAAAGTCTCTTCATCTTCCTCAACAAACTACAAGCAACCGTCAACTGAACCTCTCTCAATCCACTCCCGTTCGAACCCCATAAACTCTCTCTTCTACCCTTTATACTCGTCCATGCCATTTAGTTGCAAAAACCGCCCCCAATTTATGGAAAAAAACGCGTGACTATCGACGGTTTTTCCATATTACCACCGCCGTCGGCCACCGTTTCGAAGTTGGAGCACCACCATTCAACTCCTCTCAACCAGACACATCCAGTTTCACCATTGGAATCCTACAATTTATCGTCTAGAATCGAGCGAAAACTGTGGAACCAGTTGAGTGCCTTTTGTGAATTCGTCTACCTGGCTCCTTCATTACCAGGTTAGTTGTTAATTTTACACCATTTAAGTTCAATTGATCTTGAATTGACAAAGTAATTGTGAAGTTTGACGTTTAATTTCGCCTATTCCTTTGTGGTTCATTTTGTGTATTTCTCTTGGTTTCACAAGAAATGAGTTCGTTGTGCTGTATAATTTTAGAAAAAAGATTAGAATAGTTACTGTTCTGGTTGTACTTAATATCTATGCTTATTGTAGAGGTGGTGGTGGATTACTAGACCTTGGAAAATTTCTGAGGCCATGTCTGAAAGGGTGGACTTGTTCGGTTGAAATTTTTTGCTATTTATTTGTATCGCAGCAATTGCCACCGATTGTGCTTTCCTCGATGTAGAAGCTTCTTGTGAAGTGTATTTTGATGCTTTGTTGCTCGCATTACATTTTTGTTGACATCTTATCTGCAGACAGATTTATTTTGCCATTTTATCTGCACATAGGTTGTTCTAAATGAGTGGTTCAATTGTATGCTATCTTTTTGGTTTCTCACGCTATAGAAATGAACATAGGTAATCTTGTGCTCACTTGTAACTTCTCCTTTCTCTCTCCCTGCGTGCATATCTGCGTGTGGTACTGAATTTGGATTCCTCATGTCAGATGTCATTTTTCTTATTAGAAATATCTTGTAACTATTACGTTTATTTTTCTTCCTTTGTGTTATAGCTGGTGAGGTTACATAGCCATGAATCTAAACTTGCATAAATTTTATGTGTTTAGAAACTATATCGTTCGACTCTCGCTACATTGTTTGTGCATCAAATTTTACATTGTTTAGCCTTAACATAAAGGTCAAGTAAGCCGTCATATTATGATACTTGGATTTGATTTGATTGGAGGGAAGATGAATAGGTAAGTAGGCATATATATATTTTCTTTTCAATATACTCTTTTGCCAATTGGATGATTTTACAAGGGATCAGTATCTGCCAATAATTTTTTTTATTTTTTCCGATCATGACGATCCATGTCTTTCTTAAACTAGTTTTCTTATAACTGATGAAGTGAAATAAACATGAACTGAAACCTACATTAAAATTATAATGTATGGAGGTTTTGTAATTATCTCTTACTCCATCATAACGAAGTTTTATATTTTATGTAATTCTATATTAGAGAACCATGCTCTGCACCTGTATATAATCAATATAGGGAAGATGGATAGTAGTATATTGCATTTTATTGAACAAAATAACAACTTTGGTAGCGCTCTATTTATTTCTGACTGTGCAATGTTAACATCAGAGTGCCAATATGTTTAGAAAGCAGAAATTAACATGATGCTCCAATATGTCTTATTTATATGAAATTGATGAGCCAACCTTACTAACTACCAAGTTTGATGAGTTTAGGCAGCAGAATGCTACTAACATTGGGTCAATGAATCATCATTTAGGTGTCTTGTGTTTTATTCAAGTTTACGTGTTGTTCATAAGAATATTTAGTCCACAGTTTTCACTAAAAGCTTTGTCTTTCAATTTGTACCAGAATTTGTAGAACTGGATTTGTCCACTATTCTAATCTCTTTATTCTGACATTTGGTAGTCCACCTCTCCCCAGCTTTAGAATTCCAGTGATATGCCCAGTTAATTCCCCTTGCTTGAACTATTTTTTGATTCTATCTTGGAGACCTTTGTTGGCAAACCAATCTGCTGCATGGTTACTTGCTATGTTGCTTCATTTTTCAAGATTAGGTAGCTTGTTGACAATCTTTTGTGGCAGTCAGCGGATGAGTGAACTGACCCTTTCATTTCTTTTGCTCAGATTTGTCAACACTATTTTAACAGAATCTTCACCGAGATTTTATGATTTGCAAACTCTTTAGCGCATTATGATCAAAGTTTCAATAGCAATTGTTTTTATAAGGATATATACATACTATGAATTCTTTGTTGATTAACCCGTGTAGTTTATTCAAGAAATTTGAGATAATTATGAAATAACATGAATAAACCTAAATATATAAATATACTAAATGATGGAACCAGGTTTAGAGCTTCCCAATGTAACAATATTCTATGGTTTCATCTTTCAAAGAAGTTAAATACCGATTTGTTGGCAATTTGGACTGGAGTGTCTAAAACTATAAGAATTGTAAGATGTGGTTTTCAGATGACAATCTATGGATTCTTGGAAGATGTTGTAATAGCTTGAGCATCTTTCATCAATTTTCTAATATGCCTAGATAATGTTATGTTTAACATATTTCTTTCAGACTGCAAAGCTGACTTTGATCCCTGAGAAAAAAAACTAAGGAAAACGAGGATATCTCCATTTAACAAGAAAAGTGGTTCAGTGCTGGGAAGAATGGCCACAATGGAGGAAGAGGAGTCTCCAACTTCAGCCGGTATAGAAGAGAGTAACCAAGTGGTGGTTACAAGAGCCAGACCACTGAGGGCTAACAGTAGGAAAGCTACATATGTTCTAAGTGATGATGATTCTGAAGATGCTGCTACTGCAGCTGTAGATTTGGACAGTGATGCGGCTGAATATTCAATTAGTGATGTTGCTGATGATGACTCTTGACTTCAATTAAGAATAGTAATTCTTGTAGTTCATTTTAGAACACAGCAATCTATACTTGGGAACTACTGAATTTCGTTTATAGATGGTGAACTTGTTTGCTTCCAATGAAAATGCAACTTTCTCTAGTGTTTCATGATTAAATCAGTTGGGATTGGATTAATGCATTGCAGAGTTGTAATAGCAAATTCAGTATTAGATTCTTTACCATCGTTGATTCACATTCTTGCTTAGGATGGTAAAATATAAAATTTACATATATTTAATTAAATGAGCTTTAGATATTTTTTGAATCATTGGAAAGGATATTAGTAGTACGAGAATAATACAATATAGGAAGTATTAAGGAAGAAAAATGACCTGAAATATTGCTAATAATATTGTTGATTTTTTTCAAATATTGAGTACCAAACATGCACCAAATGAATATGACACCAAATGTCATCAATATGGATATCTGACCTCGATAAGATTGATTTCAAAATATTTATTACCATGTCAACTTGAGATTAGTGCTCCTATTTTTGCAACTTGATTAGGTTTGGTTGTAACCTGGTGCTAGTTAATTCTTGTAACAAGTTATGTACAAGGACAAAAACAAGGACTTGCCAAATTTAATTTAGGTTGTATTTTTTATATCTAGGAAAAATATTTTATTTCAAGATTCACCAATTTCAAAATTTAAATATTATTTAATACTATATTAACATTAAACCATTAAAATTTATTGAATAATCAGATTTTTCTAATAAAATATTATTAAAAAATTCTCAAAATTTCAAAGTAAACGCGTTTTCCATTTTTACGTTTTCGAAAACAGTTTTTCAGAACGGCAAAAAGAACGCATTTTCAGAAATTTAAAACAGACACTCAAAACACAAAAACAAAAGTAATTCAAAACTCAAAATACAAAACTGAAACACAAAGAGAACGCCCCCTAACTTTCTTTAAATTGAAAATGGTAGTCTTATACAAATTAAAATAAAAAATAGAAATAAATAAATAGCTTTAAATCCACCAAGAAAAAACTATGAAATTACAACTGAACCTAACGACAGAGTTCTCAGTAATGTTTAAACTATAGTGTGCATCTTTATATTTTTTAAATAAATAAAGACTTCCACACAATTTAAAATGATCTTAGTTATTCCAGAATGCTTTTGTAAGAGAACATTTTAGTACTTCAACTATGTATTCGTTCATGTGTGTTTTTAATTAATTAATATACATGCCAATTAAATACTATCAATTTGTTCAAATTCTAATATTTTGTAAGAAGAATTGTAACATTTGTATCCATGGATACTGTAGGAGCCCGCTCGATAACTTAAACTTCATATATAAAAGAACACCTAGGGTTTCCATTTGTACACCCACTAATTTTTCTCTCTTTCAATCTGAAAGCACATTGAATTCTCTTCTATTCAACTCAGTGCACACACATACATACACGTATATGCTCCATTTATCAGTTTGCTGAAAGGTAAAATACTGGTCGGATCTTAGTTTTTGCAAATTTTGTCCTCCAAGTACTGCTTGGTTAAGATTTGAGTTTGGTTTTTGTTCATTATTTTGTGGGCTCCTGAATTTTGTGAATACAGATAAGAATATGTTGGTATCGAGCTGCGTGTTATGATCTTTGAATTTGATGGATATTAAAAATTGAATTTGTAGGTTGGATATGACTGGAGTTCTACTGACTTCAATTTGATTTAATTAATTTTTTGTGTTAATTTTAAATAAATTTAAGGAAAAAATTGGGTTTGAGTTTCACTTAAATTGATTTGCATAGATCCACTCTACATAAAGAATGATATGTGATATGGTGGTGTGTTAGAGATTGTTAATTTTTATTTGTTACGGTTTTTCAATGAAGACATCGAAGATAATTTACTGTTCATTGAAAAAATGTCTTGATAGCCGCTCTCCTAACCAAGGAGAAAAATGGTGAAAACATATATTTGCTTCCAAAACTATAAAGTAAAGTGATTTGTTTGTGTTTCTTAAATATATTTGTCACGATTTGTCTATATTTTATTTATTTTCCTTGAAAATTATTTAATCCTTTTATTTTTTCCCTAATCAAACTGCATGTTTTTTATCTTTTAATTTCCATCGTCAAAGACTATGATGTGCCTTAACTCAAAGATATCTACAGTTTTGTGTTTATTCTATGGGGACAGGTTGAATATAAGGGCAATAGTGTAAATGCTTAGAATTTTTAAAATATCACTTTTGAAGTAAAAAGACAAAAAAAAAACAAAAATGAAAATAAAAGAAAAAGGTAATGTGACTTTCGCGACATCTTCTCTCTTAACGTGGGGTGGGAGTGGGAATGAAAGGATTTATTTGCTTCCAAACGTTATAGTTATTTGTTCTCTTTTCTTTAAAAAAAAAAAAAAACTTGTTCTTTGGAAATGCTTGTTTTAGTTTGCTTAGTTACTTGAAACATAATTCTTGATCAAGGTCCGATTTTATTAAAATATATTTTCTCAAGGTCCAACCCTAAGATTTATATGCTTTCATGTTTAAGGTATGGGAGGCAGTTTGGTGGTGAGAGTGACTGTATCAAAATGTAGAAATTTTAAATGATTGAATTTGTATTACAGCTGTAAATGCAGAGTAGATCAAGTTTATTATTACCAATGCATTGAATAAGACAAAATAATCCAATTTGTCAAGTAAGCTCTAAAGCACAATCTAATTGTTTTAATGTTATTGGATTTTAAGAGGAAATTGCTAAGCTTACATTTGGCATTGCTGTATTTCTCTGAGCTGGGATTTGGGTTTTTCACACTATACTAATGGTATTTTTTCTTGATCTCGAAAAACGGAAAAAAAAAATAACATATTTTCCTTTCTTGTTGTCCGAGGAAAATAATCCATGTTGGTACCAATATTTTAATCAATTATCTTTTATTGAGGTTGGAAAGGTCTAAAAGAAATTAAACCTGCTTTAGACGGATAATTGAAGAATCGAAAGGAAGATGGCTCAAGAATTCTTCACTAGACCAACCAATTTATTTATTGCGGAGGGAAGATTTTTTTTGCTACAATTGATCAAGCTCTTTGTTTGAAAAATGTAATGGGAATTAGATGTGCAGATAATGAGATTGGTGAAGAATTCCATTTGTTGGTGGTATAGAAAACATAACTACCTACCATTATTTGAAAGGTACGGATCACACGCAGGGGCGGAACTCAATGCAGTCCTCTGAACTTTGGTCATAATCTTATATATATATATATATATATATATATATATATATATATATATATATATATGTTATTATTATTATTATTTTTTTTTTTTGGCATTCCAATTGATCCAGCTCAGGAGAAAATTTTGAAACCCAATATAAAAATTATAACACCCAGCACAATTCACCAAATTGAAAACCAACCTTTCATCACTTTTCGCTCATGGCTCTCACATAATTTTCAATCAGATTTTTCCTCATTTCAATCTGATTTATATTTGAAAAGAAGAAGAGTACAGGGTCATAAACAAACTCCAAGAAGGCAAACATCCAATTTACACCATCGTTTTCAATTTCATCGATTCCCGTTACTTCAATGTCTTCACTTAAATTCATTTGCATAGATCCACTATAAATAAAGAATGATCTGTGATGTGGTGGTGTTGTCTGTTAGAGATTGTTAATTTTTATTCGTTACGATTTTTTCTATGAAGACATCGAAGAGAATTTACTGTTCATTGAAGAAAAATGTTTTGATAGCCGCTGTCCTAACCAAGGAGGAGAAAAATGTTGAAAACATATATTTGCTTCCAAAACGATAAAGTAAAGTGATTTGTTTGTGTTTCTTAAATATATTTGTCCTGATTTGTCTATATTTTATTTATTTTCCTTAAAATTATTTAATCCTTTCATTTTTTTCCCTTATCAAACAGCATGTTTTTTTATCTTTCCATTTCCATAGTCAAAGACTACGATGTGCCTTAACTCTAAGATATCTATGGTTTTGTGTTTATGCTATGGGGACGGGTTGAATATAAGGGTAACAGTGTAAATGCTTAGAATTTTTCAAATGTCACTTTTGAAGTAAAAAGAAAAGAAAAAGGTAATATGACTTTTTGGACATCATCTCTCTTAACGTGTGTCAGGGTGGGAATGAAAGGATTTATTTGCTTCCAAATGTTATATTTGTTCGTTCTCTTTCCTTAAGAAAACTTGTTCTTTGGAAATGCTTGTTTTTGTTTGCTTAGTTACTTGAAACATAATTCTTGATCAAGGTCTGATTTTATTAACCCTAAGATTTATATGCTTTCATGTTTAAGGTATGGGAGGCAGTTTGGTGGTTAGAGTGACCGTATCAGAGTGTAAAAATTTTAAATGATTGAATTTGTATTACAGCTGTAAATGCATAGTAGATCAAGTTTATTATTACAAACGCGTTGAATAAGACAAAACAATCCAATTTGTCAAATAATCTCTAAAGCACAATCTAATTGTTTTAATGTTATTGGATTTTAAAAGGAAATTGCTAAGCTTACAGTTGGCATTGCCAAATTTCTCTGAGCTGGGATTTGGGGTTTTCACGTTGTACTAAAGGTATTTTTTCCTGATCTCGAAAAATGGAAAAAAAAATTACATATTTTTCTTTTCTTGTCGTCCAAAGAAAATAATCCATGTTGGTATCAATATTTTAATCAATTATCCTTTATTGTGGTGGGAAAGGTCTAAAAGAATTTTGGTTGTTAAACCTGCTTTAGATGGAGAATTAAAGCAATCGTAGTTCTTTTTATCACGATCTTTTTCAGAACAAAAGAATCGAAAGGAAGATGGCTCAAGAATTCTTCACTAGACCAACCGATTTATTTATTGCGGAGGGAAGATTTTGTTTTGCTACAATTGATCAAGCTCTTCATTTGAAAAATGTAATGGGAATTAGATTTGCAGATAATGAGATTGGTGGAAGAATTCCTTTTGTTGGTATGGGTGGCATAGGAAATATAACTACCTACCATTATTTGAAAGGTATGGATCACATGCAGGGGCGGAACCCAATGCAGTCCTCTGAACTTTGGTCATAATCCTATTTTTTATTTTATTTTATTTTATGTACTGGGCTTTCCAATTGATCCAGCTCAGGAGAAACAATTCCCAATATAAAAATTATAACACCCAGCACAATTCACCAAATTGAAAACCTACCTTTCATCACTTTCTCGCTCATTGCTCTCACATAATTTCTATATTTGAAAAGAAGAGTGCAAGGGCCATAAACAAACTCCAAGAAGGCAAACGCTCAATTTACACCATCGTTTTCAATTTTATCGACTCCCGTTACTTCAATGTCTTCACCACCTCCAGCGACAATAGGGTAAGTAATTTACTTTTATGTCTTCATTTTACTACTAGTTTTGCTTCAATTTCGTAGATTAATCTAATAGGCACTCTGGAATTCAGGTTACTGATTTTTGCTTTCAATGTTTTGCTCTTAGTTTTGTTACTGATTTTACTTTTTTTTTTTTTTTTTAGGTTACGGATTTTTTTTTTCAATGTTTTATGTTACTGATTTTTGTACCTCAATTTCGTTTCAACGTTTTACGTTAAAATAAAGGAAAAAAGGAAAAGAATAGAGGAACCAAAGTGGCCAGAGAAAATCAAAATTAACCAAGGTTATTTGGAAGGGTTTAGAATTCAACATAGTAATTGGACCTCCTTTCAGTTCGCAGTAATTGGACCTCCCTTCTTTCATCTAAGTGCAGAAGTCTTTATTTTTTTTTTTTCCCACAATGAAGAGAGATACCTTTTTATATAAGAGTTGTGTGGACTGTTATAAGCATAATGAATCAGCATATTAGCCTTCTGTCAAAACCAAACCAATAGTCTGCCAGTTTTTGAAACCAAGTACTTGCATCCATCTGCATTATCATTAAGGACACTAATAGTCTACTAGTTTGTAGAAACCATTCTTAATACAATTAATGTTTTAATCCAAATATCAAATGAAGAGATTCTTTCAATGAAAATCGATTGTAGAAAATGTTGATGGGAAGATATTTAATAAAAAACCACTTGAGTAACAAATTCTAGAAGGTTCAATCCTTCTTGGTTTAAAGAGGTTGTTGGAGTATAATATAGAAAAAAGATGCTCCTTATTGTTTGTATTGTTATATTTTCAAAACATGTAACGGAAGGATAAGAAAAGGTTTAATATTCATATTGGAGTTCATGATAGTACACATAATCAAGCTCACATGAAGTGTGAAGCTTTGATCATCTCAGAAATATATAGTAAGTGCTTGTATTTCTGAGACGATTAATGTTATTATCAATGATGCCGGTAATTCATTATTTTCAATCTTAGTTCATAAATCTTGTGATGTGTCAACAAAAGACCGAATATCAATTTTTTACGTTATGTAGACAATAGTGGATATGTCAATGAAAGTTTTATAGGGATTGAACATTTACAAGTACTGCGGGTCTCTCACTTATGACTTCAATGGATAAGATCTATTCTAGATATAACTTGAGCATGTCTAGATTAAGAGGACAAGGTCATCATAGGGAATGTAATATGCAAGGTGAATTTAATGATCTCGAAGCACCAATTTTAAAGGAGAGTCCATGTGCCTCTTACATTCAATGTATTGCTCATCAACTTCAACTAGCTCTTGTAGCAATGGCAAAGAAGAATATTCTCACCACTAAATTCTTTTGTGTGGTTGGTGATGTGGTAAATATTGTTGGAGCATTTTCTAAATGTTGTGATCTTCCTCGAGAAAAATGTGAGATTTTAAATGGACGGGGAGTTCATAAAAAAAAAACCCTTCAGCGCTCTGGTGATACACGATGAGGGTCACATTATAATTGTTTGGTCAACTTGCTTGTCATGTTCTCTGCCGTTAGTAATGTACTAGAAATGATTGTTGAAGATGAATCTTACTCTTGTGATAAAAAATGTGATGAAACAAATTTATTAGAGTCGATACGGGCATTTAATTTGGAGTCGATGAGAAGTTTCCAGGGGATTTCAAAGGATATGTCAAAGGCAATACAAAAGAAAGATCAAAATATTGTAAATGCGATGCAATTGGTAAAATTGTACAAACAACTCCAAGTAATGTGAGATTAAGGGCGGGATTCCTTTATTGGAAGAAGTATGTTCTTTCTAGCAACATTATATTGATGTTCCCTGGATGATATGTTTGTTCGTTGTGCACTTCATGATCACCTACAACGTTAATCCTCCATCAATTACAAATTTACATCATTATGGTGTAGATTTATTTTAGTCTATCATCGATTTACAACTTGAAGAGTCGAATGATCATTTCTTGGAGGAAAATATGGAGTTACTCCTTTGTGTAGCTTGTTTATGTCTCCAAAATTCATTCTTCTTTTGACAATAAAAGCTCGATTCAACTTGTTGCCAGAAGATTTTCTATAGTAGATCTCGTCATACTTAATGTTTAACCCGGGCTTAAATTTTTAACATGCACTCTAACAAAGAGTTTTGAGGATTGAACGATCTTGTAGAGAAGTCAGTTATGACAACAAAAAGTAAGCTATATCCGTTGGTCTTCAAGCTCTACATTTTAGGATTAATTCCACCGGTTGCTACCTCTGTTTTCAACAATGAGTATTGTAAATGACAGATTGCGCAATTGGCTCGGAGATAAGTGGATAAATGATAGCATAAGAGAAAGATATATAAATTTTAAAATTGATAATGAAGTCATTGTACAATGATATCAAAGTATGAAAACTCGAAAGGAACAATTGTACTTTATAAACAATGTCATTTTTAGTGTTTTCATAATATTGTTTTATATTTTTATCATTGTTAAATCCATGGCCGAAATCTCAAAGTCCGGCCTTGATTAAATTCTGCAGTGGACAATCTGGCTCCATTCCTAATTACATGTATTAAAACGTACAAATCGCGTATCTTTATAAATTCGTTAACTATCTTCCGTATAAGTCCACATGACCAAGAGAGCACGTGGATGTTCTGAGAACTCATCCAGAAATCGATCTAAATAGCCCGTAAGGAGAACTGAATTATGCCCTGCTAGAAGTCAAAGAGAGAAAATCATGACAGGTCATTCGACTAAGCATCCATTCCTCCATTTCTGGAAAGCTCAATTAGTTCCTCATATGCAGCTAGGTCGGAGAAGAAGCTATTATTCACGACAATATTCATAGTCAGACACAATATGGTTATCAGTTCAAAGAGGAAAATTGAGTCTCCAGCCTTATTTGTGACCAGTTTATGTCCCACTGTATAGTCAGTCGCATTAGATGATGTAATGGACATATGAGTTGAGTAAGCTGGATCTTCAGCTCTCTCTCTCTCTCTCTCTCTCTCTCTCTCTCTCTAATTTAAATAACACTGTTTTTGTACTCTGAAATAGAATGTTAATTGATTTTCTCCCTTTCCAGATAACGCAGTCAAATTATTCCCAAAATCAGTAACTCATTAAAATTCTGCAGCACACATACCTCTGATTTTGCACGTTAAACTGAATGAGTGTATTAGATTTTTTTCTGCATTATTGCAAAATTTAGTGATTTCTTAATTTGTCTTATTTTTTTGAGAAGATGGCTCCAATTGGAGAAGACAATCAAGTTAAAATTTGACCGTTCAGCGAATTCGGAGCAGATTCACACGAAATGGTTGTGTGTGAAAATGAGAATTGGAAAGATATCTTCCTCCTTGGGTTGTATGTTTTCCGGAGGAACTTCATTCGAGTTCAAGATTTCCTCGAAAGTAAAGGCATGGGTTCCGTACTGTCATTTTATTACACAAAGTTTTATCGCTATCGAGAACATTGTACATGGTAAGAATTTTGAAAGAAAAAACCAAATAAACAGAAGGAATGAAAAAGATATTTTCTGAACTGAAGTGGTGTATGCCTCAACATATCCAAAGAACACGAAGATTTAGTGAAGGTAATTTGAATCAGTATTATAGTTAATTGTTTCTAGTACTAGCTTGTTTTTTTTTTGCCACACTTTTGGTAATTTATTGTCTTAATACCGCTTGCTTATAATTTTTTGCATTGTTTCATAGGTTTCTAAGACATTGAAAGAGAAAAAATTCCCTTTTATTGGGATTGAACGTAAAGAAGATCACTGTAAAGTCTATTTTAGTCATCGATATAGATGGTGAAGTTAATCAAGCGAGAGAATTTAGAAGATCACCTAAGTCTGATAGGGAAATGCATCAAGGGAACATAAATCAAGGGAAAGACCTTTTGATTTCCACTCGAAGGAAGCACATAGGAGGGAAGATCATGTTTCGCTATCAAGCTAGGCAGCTGGATTTTCCGGGTGGGACCGTCCAACGAATTACTGAATTCTTCACCATAGCCATTGAAATAATAGTAGTATATATCCTACAAAGAGGTTTGTTGAATCCAAGGAAGAGACAATAAACTATAAGTAATGGATTTATATGCCATTTCTGATAAGGTCTTGGCAAATATAAGTAATGGATTTATATGCCCTTGTGGAAGAAAGGTTACAAGGAGTACGTGAGAGCGAACCATTTTCTGTATGTGAGATAAGTAGAGATTAATAAATATTGAAAGTGGAGTATTGGATAGTGAACAAAAGGAACAGGGGATGTACAGCAGTCAAGCACCAATCTACTATGCTGGTTTGGCTTGGTTATCAAAGCAAAACACTTAACCTGCTACTCAATTAGAGGATAATACCATTTGTGTACACTTTTTTCTACACAAAATGCAACATCATTATCATTATTATTATGTAAAACTCTTTCTAACAAGTTTGAGTTGGGAAATTCCTGTATCGCCAAAAAATACGTTGCGTATACCGTGTGTATGATCCAAGATTGTGTTGTATATTTGTATTTGTGACGGATGATGTTTTTTCATTTTGATAGAAATGGGATCAACCTTTTATTTTTCTACGATTACGAGTTGACTTGTATCATGATATGTTTTTCCATGCAAAGGCAGTTAACATATTGCTGCCAAAGGAAACAACAGGAAATAATATGGTAGTCTAATTTATTATTATAACAATATATTGTTGCCATAAAAGAACAATCGGACATATTTATGTCATTCTAGTGGACGTATTGCAACATTCTTTTGTTTTGTTTTGTTTTCTTATCCGAGGAAGCCACGACAATAGTGTAATGATTCGATCCTGAGCTGTTAACTCGTACGCACTGTCCGCTTTGACATAGCACATGTTTATCAAATTTTAGTTCACCATGGATAGGAATTCTATTACTAAGATAATAACATCTATGCCTTATGCATCTTACCCCTCATAGATTTCTTTCTTGTTCTCATAGATTTGAATCCAAGACCTCTTTGCCTTAGGGGAGACCTACGGGGTAGTAATGTATCTATATCACGAATCCATAAAATTTCAAATGTTGTATGGAGTAGGTGAGATGAAGATCGACTGCCAAAATGGATGTGAAACATACAGTCTTGTTTCTAAACTTAACGCTTGGACAACACCATGCTATCCAAGTATCGACAAATACGATGACAAAGAAAAAACATCCAAAATGCTTCCAAAGCCAATTTAAAAGATGAACTGCGCAGGATCATGGACATGAGATCCTCATGAATGTTATTTCTCACATCATTCCTGCACATATCGTCTAGTGGCCTTAATAATTCATGTTACTAAAACTCAATTAATTGCCAGGATCTCCTTGTAAAATGTTTATAATATATTTGCCCTAAGAATCCCTATTAATATCCCTGAAAAGATAAGAATTTTGAAGAAAATGGACTTAAAAGTTTTCCAAAACAAGAAAATTAAAACCACAAGTGGGTTTTTAACATCCTGAAAATTTATAGAATAAGCTTATTTAATGAAAAGGATTTTGTTAAGGCACCTTTTGATAATGTTGAAACAATGAGGGACTAAAGTGAATATAAATATCAAATTTCGTAGTATTTGACCTAAATAATTAAATATTTATAGATCGACAATTAGTATATCAATATTGAGCTCGTTTTGTAGCTCGTAATTAATTAAGTGGCTCTGACCCAAGAAAAGGTTAATTTCGATAAGACTAAACACATAAGATCCGACTAAAGGCTAAAAAGGTTAAATAGAACTTTGAGGAATTAACGATATTGATTACATAAGTTAATACCATTTTCAACATATTTTGTGGGGAGTGTTTGAGCATTCAGTCCCCTATTTGGTGGGGGATTAAATTCAGGTTTTTATTATATTTTGATAAAAGTTGATAAAATTTGTAGTTAAAAAGTTGTAGAACCCATGAAATATGTGATTAGAATTAATTGTTGAATTCGTCTTAGATTAAAATCTAAATTTTAATCATAGCAAGTTGTGGCTTAATTAGGAAACAATTTGTCTTATATAATCCTAATTATATTATTTGAATCCAATTCATACCCAATTTTCTTGTCGGACATGGCTTCCGACTTCTAATTGCAAAAAAAAAAAAAAAAAACAAAAGAAAAAGAGAGAGAGAGGGAGAGATAGTCCCACCAAGATGCAAATTATGGGAGGTATAGGAAATGTACCCTGAATGAGCTATCTTCTAAGGTACACAAGCTAATCTATGTATCAAAATTATGAAATGATGAAACTTTTGTCAGTAGTAGTTCACTTGAAATGCTTTTAGTTGTCTGGAGCTGCTGCTCTAAATACAATGAAAAACCATTTTAATTCTAGATATAAGTTTCACATTCATTCGTGAATATAATACGTTGATTGTATCAGAAGTAAATTAGCCTTTTGACCTTGAAAACAATTGACCAGAAGAATATAAAAATCCGTCAATGTTATTTGAAAACTCAAGGGAATGTCATGTATGGATTAAGGCAGATCCTTAGTGCTAAGGAATAACCAAAATTATATGAATTTGACTAAGTGACGATACAAATGACAAGCACAGCATGAATAAGCCTTTGTTTGACAAATTTATAAATGGTTTATAAATGGGAATAATAGTGGTAACCTCAAAATGTGCGGATAATATTTAATATTAGTTATGAATGTGTGTTTGAAACTAATATTTGTTAGGACTTAATTTATAAACTAAATTATGAAATGTATCCAAACGAAGGCTAAAATCTATACGTGTTTTACTTTTGTAACTACATTATGAGCATGTTTGGCTAAGCTCAACAAATTCTCATACGTAATTAAGTTATTCTCTAAAAAATAGTTAATTTCAAAAATGGGTTGCATTCAGTAATTAACTTTTGTAACTCTTCCAATATGTTCATTTGTATATGCCTACCCTTCCATCATATATATGACTAGCTACGATCCCTGTTCTCAAAGGGCTGCAGATAATAGAACATAAAGAAATGACAGTTGATGAAAAATGGTGGCCACATTTTAGTTTGTAGCAACCAAATTGAAATAGCATAAGACCAAAAAAAAAAAAAAATGCATAAAATGTGATTCATTTCGTCTGTAAATAACTAAGTTGTCATTCTTAAATCATCCATTTTTTTAAGTAAACTTTTTAGATACTCTATATCTTTCGGTTTAGGTTGTGTTCACGAAAATATGTTTGTTTTGTAAATCACCACAAGTGCACGGTTTGTTAACAAGTGATAAAGTCGAAATTCTAAAATTTCGAGTATCATCCACGAGAATTGATATGATTTGATTTCTATTACCAAGACCTTAACTGAATCTATTAAACTCAAGATGGTTGGGTATTTGGATTTTTTACTAAACTATGACTAAAATATGACTAAAATACAATTTAAGCTAATGTGACTAAATGAATGCAAAATTATGTTGAATGCAAAAGTTTGATGAAATTAATGAATGAAAGCGCATTCTATTTCACAATTCGATAACACGATGAATTGGTTGAAGAATCAATGTTTCTAACTTATCCAATAATCTCTTTCGAATAGAATTGAACATATTCTCACATACCATTTGACTATATTTTATGACAAATGCAATATACAAGAATGCATGACGTTTTATAAACACTAGAGTATATTTCAATCCCCTATCGGATCCCAGATGATATATACCTTGTAGAATCTATTTCTCTTCTTTCGAATGCATAAAATAGATCACTCAAACTCACATAATCACATGCATTTAACTATGGAGGCAATAAAGTATGTATAAATCATTCAACATCCATCAATCGTGTTTGAATATCAAATTGCAAAATAGAGAATTAAAAGATCATATTACAAGGTTCATTATTCACCTAGTACATAAAAAGTCTTGTCTAGCATGGATAAAATAAAAGAATAATAAAATTGCTTAGGAAAAGACATCACCCAAAACTTGAATATGAATCTTAAATTCTTCAATATTCGATGTAGAAATATCTTGGTTTTGCCTTCTTCTTGCATTTCAATGAGTTTTTGTCTCTAAAGTGGTGTAAACCCTTATTCTGGACAAGATTAGGGTTATATATGGAGTCAAAATATCTTTCCATAAAAGATTGGTTCAGACAAGGAAACACGAAAATTCGCGCCAGAATTGAACTATGCGACTGCATGTTTATAAAAAAATTGGCATTGTTCATCTCCTGCTGGTACTTGGGTGACTGCATGAGGTTTCTACCATGGGCTATGGTAGAAAATATTTTTCATTTAGGTCAATTTGGTCCCCAAATTTTATTTCATTTACTTTTTGGCCGTGTTTCCTTCTCCTTTTTCTTAAAACATTCCATGATATCACAATGTATTACTTAGCTCAATTTCATACTTGACTCGCCATTCAGTTCATCTTCTGAATAATTGCATTTTGGTCCCCGAAGTTTCATTTTCATCCAATTTGGTGCCTTTTCGCTCGCCCTTGCATACTCTTCATTCCATCCATTAATATAATCCTACAAACACAAATTATATCGAATTAAGCCATATTTGAACATATACATTGAAAATTTTTCATGTTTTGTGGCCTATATAACTGTGCAAAACGCACTTATCAAATCCCCCAAACTTGAACTATTGTTTGTTCTCAAACAAAATATGGATTAATCTATATAAAACATAGCTTAACAATCTGTCGTGTCTCAGGATTGTAGCTTAGTAAGAGACCACATGAACTACTATAGTCGTGCAAAATCGCATCAATTTTCACGTGTTATATGCAAAACTTGACGTGTGTGTGTGAAAACTCATACCAGTATATCAGGATAATGGCTGACTTATACGCGACCTAGTATAGTCAAATTTTTCGCTCCCATCGCTCGAAAGACTCACATTCCCCCAAACTTATTCTTTTCACTCAATTATCCAGGGGTATGTTCTAAGGCTGAACTCATTTATATCTATTTCTTTCCCTCTCTCAGTTCAGAAGAATCATACTATCACAATCTCACACTTTAATAAGCAGAGGTTTTCCTATTTTTTATTTCTTTAACCCTTGAGATTAAACTGAGCTGGTGGCCTCGCATTAGAGATTGGAAATATAGTCTTATCAACCGAGTGTTTGGGGCTAATCAATGCATTTCATACACAAGAGTACGTATGTAATTCATGAATAGATAGATACCATTTTTTTTCCTTTTTTTTATATAACATTTGCTTTCTATATAACTCGTGCAGTGAACTTTAGGCCGATGACTCCCAAGTCAGATGACCATGGGACACCAGGTTTTAAACCCTTGCGGGCTTAATCATTCAATTTATACAGGCTCGAACCGGTGTCTTTGTTTATTCAATGAATAGTGTAATGCTCATTTTCTTTTAGACATCCAGTTTCTAAAACTACACCATACCTTGAAACTTTCACATCGATTTCATCTCATTGGTTTTAGAAAATCCACACATAATATCATGTATGGAACCCCTACTCATCTCAGTGCTCCCTTGTAACAGTTCAATCACATCTAAACTACTCTAAAAATTGGTCATCATTTAGCACAATAAGAGTTTTTTTGGGATTTTCTAAGTTTCCCTATTTCTAAGTAATGAGTCAACTTGTTAGCCCAATATGCAAACATGAGTGTCGTGCGCAAAGTAAATCAAGTTTCACATAAACATGTAATGATCAATCTAATGAAACGTAGTTTTCACCATTCACGGTCCATACACGGCCCAATATTAAACATCACGGTCGGCAGAATTGTCAAACCCATACAAGCACACAAAATCCCAAACTATTACTAAGAATGCGTAAAACTAAGAATAACTCAGCAAAACAAAAAAACAAATTTTTTTTTCACACAATAAAAAAAACTGCAGTAACATAACGAATGACACATTGACATATTCTCACCCCAAAATGTATACAGAACATTGTCCTAAATGTTTAAAGAATAATAAAATGTAAACTTAGCAACGTATAAAATTAAGAACAAATTCACAGAAGATAAAGAACAAAGGGTGATGAATACTCCCCGGATCGATGGGGATGTGAAGGTGAAAATGGTGGAGGAAAAAGAAGTGTGGACAATGCATAGGCTCTTTTATTACATGTAGAGATGATGAAAAAATAATCTTATTAAAAATTATAAAAAGAAACTTGAAAAAGAAATTATCAATCGAGTGCATAAGACAAAATGAATAAAATGGTAGAAACTATGGGTTATCTCCCATCCAGCGCTAGTTTATAGTCTATAGCTGGACTATACTGTGTTAGTCTGGAGGTCCTGATTAGCTTCTTCAATGATATTTTCTTTTTTACTATAGTGTTCCTCCAAACTTTAACCTTATCTTTGTCCGTGTCATCTGCTTTTCCCTCATCAACTGCCTCGAACTCAACAATCTAGACTTCTTACTTCTCATGATTTTGTTTGGGTTGAAAATGCACATTATATTCATCAGCAGTGTTTGAAAAGTTTTGAAACACAATTTTATCCCGCATTACCTCATCTACCATATCAATTTGATAGCAACTATATGGCTCGACATGATGGTCCATAGCATTGAAAATGTTGAAATGACCTCTTTCCAAATCTCAAATTTAGCTGCCCCGTTTAAACATCTATTAAAGCTCTGCTGGTAGCTAGGAATGGTCTACCCAAGATAGTGGGATATTCTTGTTTTCCTCCATATTCGAAATGAGGAAATCAGCTGGAAAAATGAATTTGTCTACCTTGATTAGCATGTCTTCAATTACCCCTCTCAGATGTGCCAATGATCGATCAGCTAATTACAGTGTCACCGTAGTTGCTTTGGCTTTACCTAGTCTGATTTTCCTAAAAACAGAGAGAGGCATTAGATAAATACTTGCACTAAGATTACAAAGAGCTTTATCAAAGTAGCATTCACCAATAGTACAAGGTATAGTAAAACTCCCTAGGTCTTTCAGTTTTGGTAAGAGCTTTTTCTAAATTATGGCACTGCACTTCTTTGTTAGCATCATTGACTTATGGTCCTCTAGCTTTCGTTTCTTGGATATAATGTCTTTTAGGAATTTGGAGTAGCCAGGCATTTTGAACAGTGCTTCCACAAATGGGATATTTATGTGGAGTTTCGTAAAGATTTTGAAGATTTCCTTGTATTGCTTCTCCATCTTGTGCTTCCTCGACCATTATGGGAATGGAATGGGTAGCTCATAAGGGTTTATTGAATTATTTGGCACTTCTTGTGATTTTTCTGAACTTTCTCTTATTGATGTCTTCTTGGTGTTGTCAACCTGCTTCTCACTCTCTTCTTCAGAAGATTCCACTTGTTTTGTATCTGCATCTAGCCTTTTTCCATGTATCTCGTGCAGTTGAACTATACTTTTTGTAGTAATATCTTGAACGTGCTCCCTAGGATTCACTTCTGTATTGCTTGGACATGCACTCAGCACTCTTCATGTCATAGATAAAGCCAATTGTCCCATCTATGTTTCCAGGTTCTTAATCATTGCACCCTAATTTTGGAAGTTTGTTTCAGTCTTTTTGTTAAATCGATTCGTGGTTTCCATGAACTTTGCAAACATATCTTCCAACTGTGGGTTTTTCTCTTGCTGGAACTATCCTTGAGCTCGATTGTGATTTTGATTTTGATTTCCACCTCAAGAGAAATTTGGATGATTTCTCCATCCCGGATTATATGTGTCAAAATGGGGGTTGTTTGGCTGACATTGACCCCATTGGACGTAATCCATATGTTCATTTCCTTGTATAAGTATGGGACATTCAATTGTGCCATGTTCTGCTACACATTCTTCGCAATTTGACTTCTTCACTTGTGCTGAGTTCACCGTTTGTGTTATACTCTCCATTTTGTGAAATAGGGAGTCAATCTTTACCGATAAAGCTGATTATGTATCTACCTTGTAGACTCCAACTATTTTCTTTGGACCTCCTCGATTTGAAGACCACATGGCTGAAGTATTAGCCATTCTCTCGAACAATTCCCAAGCTTCATCAATCGTTATAGTGGTTAGGGACCCATTTGATGACGTGTCCACCATGCTCCTGAAAGTTGGAAGTAGTCCCGTTTAGAAAAACCTGATTTGTGATGGTTTGTCAAACCCATGTTGTGGATATTTTCTCAACATATTCTTGAACCTGTTCCATGTCTCATCAAATGATTCGGACTCATTCTTGCTGAATATTGATGTTTCATGCCTCAATCTTGCAACCTTGGCAAGTAAGAAGAACTTCGTGCAGAATTTATGAGCCAAATCATTCCAAGAAGTGAGATACATGCATATGTGGATTCTTGTTGTCCATCCCGTATAATTGATGTCCATTTTGGAATAGTTGGATGACAATCGTCTTCAACTGAAAGTTTGGTTGTTCGAATGCGATTAGACAATGATGGATTGACTTTGAGTGATGAAGGGTAACAAGAAATCCCCAAGAAGAGTATTTCCTTCATATTGTGGCTCCAGTTGTTGGTCATTCATTTGTATGTGTCTTTGATTTTCCTGTTGTGCTATTTTAGCAATCCTTTGCCTGTGATTAAAAGTTCGTTCAATTTCCAAATCCGTTTGAAGTAGTTTACCCCCAATTGATCTTCGCATGCAATACCTGAAGAGGCGAAAAATAGTAGCACTTAGCTCAGCCTAAGTAGACAAACTAAATAGAAAACAATATGTAAACTAAAATTAAAAAAAAGTTCGAATTAGTGTCTAAATAACAAAAATAAAACTAAAACTCATTCCTCGACAACGGCACCAAAAATTTGTTCATGATAATATGTTCGCTTTGTAAATCACCCCAAGTGCATGGTTCGTTAATAAGTAATAAAGTGAAAATTGTAAAATTTCGAGTATCATCCCACGATAATTGATTTGATTTGATTTCTATTATCAAGACCTTAACCGAATCTATTAAACTCAAGATGGTTGGTTATTTGGATTTCATGACTAAACTATGACTATATATGACGAAAATGCAATTTAAGCTAATGTGACTAAAAGAATGCAAAGTTGTTTTAAATGCAAAAGTTTGATGAAATTAATGAATGAAAAACGCACTAGGATCCCAAATCACCAAGCAAGCTCACTTTTAACCTCTATTTCACAATACAAATTGGTTGAATTTCTAACTTGTCCAATAATCTCTTTCGAGTAGAATCGAACCTATTCTTGCATACCATTTGACTATATTTCTATGACAAATGCAATATACAAGAATGCATGACGTTTTATAAACACTGGAGGTATATTTCTATCCCTTATCGTACCCTACGATGATTTATACCTTATAAAATCTATTTTCCTTCTTTCGAATGCATAAAATAGAACACCCAAACTCACATAATCACATGCATTTCACTATGGAAGTAATAAAGTGTATATAAATTATTCAACATCCATCAATCATGTTTGAATATAAAATTGAAAAATAAAGAATTAAAACATCATATTGCGAGGTTGATTGTTCACCTAGTATATAAAAAGATTAGCCTAGCATGGATAAAATAAAAGAACAATAAAATTGTTTAGGAAAAGACATCACCCAAAACTTGAATATGAATCTTGAATTCTTTAATCTTCGATGTACAAATCTCCTGGTTTTGCCTTTTCCTTGCTTTTTAATGAGTTTTTCTCTCTAAAGTGCCATAAAACCTTATTCTGGACGAGATTAGGATTATATAGGCATCAAAATATTTTTCTATAAGAGATTGGTTCGAACAAGGAAACTATAAAATTCGCGTCAAAATTTAACCATGTGACAACATGGTTATATCCCATTCGACAATATGGTTATAAAAATTTGGCAACGTTCATCTCCTGTTGGTGCTTGGGCGACTACATAAGGATTCTACCATGCGACTGCATGGTAGAAAGTATTCACAATGTGTTACTTAGCTTAATTTCATGCTTGATTCGCCATTTGGGTCATCTTTTGAATAATTACATTTTGGTCCCCGAAGTTTCATTTTCTTCCAATTTGGTCCTTTTTCTCTCGTCTTGCGTACTCTTCATTCCATCCATCAATGTAATCCTACAAACACAAGTTATAACGAATTAAGCCATATTTCAACATATACATCGACAATTTTCAATGTTTTGTAGCCTAACTAAGTGCACCAAACACACTTATCAGGTTGAAGTGTAATGCATTGTGATTTGAATGCTTCTAGAGAAGCTTCATATTTAGAAACATACGTAGTCTATTACCCTCATTTATTTGGAAGGTACACTCAACGATTCGTTTCCTTATTTTCCATAAATGTTCAGAAAATATTACAAAGTAAACAACCAAATGACTCATCAGTTATATTGAGATTCCAAGAGCTTGTGACCATTTTGATCTGGGAAATAGTGCAAAATTTTGTTGATCAGCATATCGTGTATAAAATAAGTTTCTCATAACTAACATTTGCTCGCCAGTTATGCAAAATTGATGAATCATTGGGTAACTACTGATGAATCCTCAAGTTGTTTACCTTGTAGCGTTTTCTCAGCATTCATGAAAAATAAAGAAACTAAACATTGATTGTACTTTGTGAATAAATCAACATTGTCAATAAATGATGGACATGACTATGATTAGATGCTTACACCGCTTTTGCGGGGAATGAATTGACAAATCAATTCGACTGGGGTATGTAATGCAATTGATCGGCTCTCAACGTATGTTGTGCCAGTCCACATTCCATTCAAAATGATATACGCTTTGATACTCTCATTAGTTCAGTGTACACAGAAGTTGAGAAGTATGAAGAGGAGTTATATCTCTGCATTATTTGTGTTGGGAATTTATTTAACATGCACAGCGGAAATTAAACAATTTTCAATTCCCAAACGAGGATCTGCAATGTGTTTAGATAGAAACTGTGATGAGAATGATACCTTTGATGAATTCCACAAACTCTTTTGCTTTTCCTTGAACTTCAATGATCACGATCTGCAATCCAAGCTGTCCAATTGTCCAGCCTCCAATGGTGATCCACACAGAGAATAAGAATGACGGCTAGGGTTTTCTTTTCTTGTGCTAGCAAGAATAATAAAATTTCTCTACAGTTTTTCAAACCCTAACAGCTTATTAATATAAGTCCAGATGGGCTCGGCCCATCTATTAAACTTAACCCGGTCCAAGATTTAATTAATCAAATTAATTAAACCTGGTCCATGAATTAATCAATCCAATTAATTAATCCGGGCCTATTAATAAACAACCCAATTAATTAATTATCCAACACTTGTCAATTAATAAATTGGTAAATCTCATTCTTCTGATTCTCTTTTGTGTGTGACCCATTAGGTTCCCGATCACGATGCCGAACGACGTGAATTATTATTTTTCATCTACTCAAAAACAAGAACTTAAAACGCCCCTGTTAATTTATCACTCAGTCAATTTCGTTGTCCCAAATTGACATATAGTAATGTATCAGGATAATACATGTAACGGAAAATATCACATAGTATGATAAAATCAAACTTATTTGTTTATCGTTAAACTATAATCCATTCGTCTGAATAATCTGATCAATTACGAGATCTGGATATTTGTCAATTTCAATTATCGATCATATCTTTCATCTTACCATTAAGTCAATATAAGTCGAAAACTCTTTTCGACTTATGAGTACACATTGGCCAAAAATTTCCTTATCAACTTAATTGAATGAAATATAGATAATAATCTCTTATTATTTAAGAGTGACGAATTATCTATTGATCATTCACAATTTTCATATGATTCTTGATATACCCGAACGATCTTTGTATTAGCGACCCTTGACAGAGCAACATCCAACATCACCAAAGTATGGTCGCCCTCATATAAGGTACTATGATGACCTCAAATCGAAGGATCAATTCAATTATCGAACATTAGAAATTAAACACTGACACTTAGACAGTTTATCCATGTGAAATCTCCTGAATGAGTTTCCAATGTTTTGTTCTATATTAAAACATTTACGTGTTCATTTAAGTGTCATCAAACTTTAGCTTGTAAGATCAACTACTTACTTCACAAGTAAGAATGCCACACGCGATAGTCTATCCGTAATAACGATATCCGTATCTCGTTATTACTTCGACCATGAACGATTTAAGATTCAGTCATATGTAATTTGTATCTCACAATCACAACTCCTTGTGATTAACAAATCACCAAGACTTGAATCTACGGATTCTATTATTTAATTTATTATAATATTAATTCAATTAAATAACAGATATTTCCATATATATGCATTGATTATATATATTCAAAGTGTTTATGTCCAAAGTTGATTGGACTAGGGCATAACACTTACAAACTCCCACTTGCACTAGATCCAATCACTTATGTATCTTATACCATACGAGTCTACATGACGATCATGTTTATACTGCGACAACTCTTTGTCAGTGGATCTGCAATTTAATAACTTATGGGAATTCGTTCTTCATTTACATCATTTCTTTGTATTATCTTTTCAATGAGATAACACTGCCTTAACATGTGTTTAGATCATTGATGAGACCTTAGTTCCTTAGCTTGCACGATGGCTCCATTGTATCACAATGCATAAGCATGTGATCAACAATGTTAGGAACTACTCTAAGTTCAGTAATGAACTCCCTGATCCAGACCACAACTTTTGTTGCTTTGTAAAGCAATGATGTATAAGGCTTCCATTATTGAATCAACGGTTATTTGGAACATTTCCAACACACCGCTTAAGAGTAAACCAATATCCTTTTTGAGATGTGCTATTATTCTAGTCTGACTAGAAGTTAGCATCATTCTATCCATGAACTCTCAGTTCATTTTCTCCATATAAAATCTTCTCGAGATTTTATCTGTATAGATTGGGATGAGTTAAGTAATCTTCTAGATCTATCTCTATAGATCAACTTGCTTCTCTCATATCCATCACGGAGAAATTATCTGACAACCATAATTTCAACAATTGAAATATAGAGACGTCGTTTCCTATAATATGTCTCATACATATAATATCAGGAATGCAACAATGCTCCCACTATCTTCTTGTAAACGCACATTTCATCTTCATTTTTGATAAAATCAAACATTTTGACTTTTGTATCAAATCGAAGATTCTAGCTCCAAGAGGCTTGTTTCAATCCATATTGACATTTTCTTGTAAACTCATTTACAACCTATGGGTTCTAATCCATTAGGCAAGTCGACCAAGGTCAAACCTCAGTTACATGCAACAAGTCCATCTCTTTGAGTCAACACTTGACTTTATTTCTATGTAATTAGTAGGTTCATTATCCTTGATTAGTAATCATGGATTCGTACCTTCTAGGAGGTCAAATGATCCTACAAGATTTACACTGAGCTAACGTGTTCTCAGAAGTCTCCACTTCTTGATCAAGAGTATGTCCCTCAGCTGGTGTGGGATAAGACTCAGGTTCATCTATTCGGTCAATTATATCCGTGGACTCTTGAACTCTTTCAAGATTTATTCTACTCTTGTCTCTTAGAGTAAACACTTTCTCTAAGAGTACGACATGTATTGAGATGAACCTCTTCTTCTCAACGGGTTTATAGAATTGATATCCAATTGTCTATTGGATATTCACAAATATGTATTTAATGGATCTGGTTTCAAACTTATCTGATCCAATATGCTTCACATAAGCATCACAGCCCAAACTTTCATATGAGATAAGTTGGGCATTTTCATAACTCGTATGAAGTTTTGTCAACCGATTTAGATGAGACACGATTTAGTACGCAGCACGTATCAATCAGTGCATGACTTCAAAACGACTTTTGAATGTTTGCATGGCTGGTTCTCTATTGCACTATGTCTAATAGTGCACGATTCCTCATTTCAGATGCATCATCATGTTGCAATGTATGTGGAGGAATCCACTGCATGAGAATCTAATTCTCTTTTAGATAATCTAAAATTCTCCATTTTAGATATTCTTTACCTCGAACAAGTCTTAGTGTAAGAATATATTTACCTATTTGTTTATCAACTTTTAGTTTGAATCCTTTGAACATTTCAAGAGATTCATGCTTGAATTTCATCAAACATATATGATCATTTCTGAAATGATCATCAGTAAATGTGATGAGATAAGATAAACTTCACCTGACATTAATTGATATGGATCTACATACATCACTATGTATTAGACCTAATAATTGCGCAGATCAATTTCCTTTTCAAGTAAAAGGAGATTTGGTCACTGTGTCTTACAGACATGATTCGCATTTGTCAAATGATTCAAAATTATTTGACCCAAATATACATCTCCATGTAAGTTTGGAATTGCATTCTCATTTATGTGACCAAATCCGCAATGCCGGATATAGGTGTTATTGATTATCATTTTTATGCCTTTCAATTTCTATACTCATTATAGAACACTCAACATTTAGAATATAAATGTCATTTTGTAATTTACCATAACCATTAAGATCTTATCAAGATAAAAAGGAACAACAATTGTCCTTAACATTAAAATAATTCATGTCAAAACATGAAATTTATTTAATGCTCTTGGTAATGGTGAGAACAAAATTAACATTTCTCTAATTCTAATGTCGAGCCTAAAGGCAATGGCAGGAAATATGCTTCTGGCTGGGCAATGCAACAACTTTTGCTCATTTTCAACGTGTAGGTCAACTTCTCCATTCTCAGATCTACTTTTATTTAGTTTACGCATATTGATATAAATATGAGATCTATATCTAGTATCTAATACCCATGAAACTAACGAAGTAGATTTAAGCCTTGCAATTTCATTTCTAATGACCCATCATTCCAAAATGATAATAAGGATCATCGATTTGGTATTGTCCTTATTCGCTTTAACCGTCTTAGTCATCTTGGTTGCTTTCCTAAAGCATCCTTTAGACATCCTTAGAGGAATCTATGACTAAGATTTGTCCACTACAAACACGGATGTTGGACTTAACAGCTTTAAACATGTTCAAAGAACTCAATGAGCGTGCTTCGAGTTTATTCATATTAAATTCATAATTAGTTATGATTAACTCTTTGTGACAGAGATTGCAGAACCAAGTCTATACTTAGTTCATTGTTCATGACCGAACGCAATCAAGACAACTTCTCAAAGTATTCTGCATCTTCGATGCAAGCTACGATCGAAGATTCTTCTCGTCATTAAGCACCGGTATAGTTCTTTGGGAAATATCATACATTTCCTCGTATGATTGTTCATCATTCAACATATTGAGATGAAAAATCATGTGTTAGCATCTATACTCTTATGTCGCTTTGTAACTCAGGTGACATAGTTACAAACATCACATATGTTGTAGTACTATCGTCATCACTGTGTTTATTATAGCAGCCACCTCTTCTTTTATCGAGTCATCAACAGTGTCTCTAGAAAGGACTACTCAAGGACACAACCAATTTTTCATGCCTGAGAACAATTCTCAGATTGCGGCGTCAATCAAGAAAATTTGCTTTGGTTGTTGGCATACAATATGCCTCTTACATATGGTTACTCATGATTCAATAAATGTAAACGACGAAAAGTAAAAGAAATAATATATATAATACATGAATTAATTTAACATGGCATTTTATTAAATTAATTTCGCTCCCACTGTTTAACTCAAATTTATGACCCTCTCATATAAATTTATGGAATCCATACTTGATTCCCAGTGGGCTGGAATTCCATTTGTTATATTAAAACCTTGAGTGTACTCAACAAGCCCTAATAAAACATTTGGGTAGATACTATTATCAATTGTATCTCCATACAACTCCCAGATCATTAAGCCGACAACTCTTTGTCTTCACACATCTTATGTGTTAGCTTAACATGCCTCTAAGATTTATCTCCTTGAGTGTACTCAACAAAAGATAAATATTAGTTAAGTCAAACCCATCATTCAGAAATATCTAATATTTCATAGTGTCAAACATATCCCTAATGGACCAGCCTTGAGTATACTCAACAAGCTAAGATCGATTTAGGACTCTCGTTTTTCACTATAATGATGGAAGGCAAATATAAATATGACTTAATATTTTAACATGCCTCTAAAAATTTATCTTCTTGAGTGTACTCAACAAAAGATAAATATTAGTTAAGTCAAAACCATCATTCATAAATATCTAATATTTCATAGTGTCAAACATATCCCTAATCGACCAGCCTTGAGTGTACTCAACAAGCTTAGATCGATTGAGGACTCTCATTTTTCACTATAATGATGGAAGGCAAGTATCAAATTGACTTAATATTTTTAACGAGGGGTTTTGCATGCAAAAGGTCTCATCATAATAATTATATATATTTTATTATACATCTAACATGCAAATAAACATACATATAATAGTGTGGACGATTATGGACTTATACTATCTAGTCTTCCCGAGCCATAAGGAAGACTAGTCGGTCAGTTCCTAGGGGGTATAGCATTAATTCATACAATGCTCCATCTCTATGGTCTCCTCCTCTTCTTGTATCTCCAATTAGTCCAGCTGCAACTTGTATCCTATACTAGTTGGCACGCAGGCCTAAATAATATTGGACACGCAGGCCCATAATTATAATAACGGACTCGCAAGTTCAAAATAAATAAGAGCTCCCAGGCTCATAAAACAACAAGAATAAAACTAACCATTCAACACATCCACATGGTCGAGTCCATAATCATCCACTAATTAAACATTCATCAAATAAATGCTTTCCTATATAATATCTAATATTATATGCAAATATGTTTCAAGTTTCTAGCACTAAAGTCGTCTAAACTAATTTAGACAAATGGATCGGAAGAATTAAATAACTAATTAATCAAATTAATTAATTAATTTAATTAGCGGACTTATTTAATTAAAATCAAATTTTAATTAAATATCAAATTAGAGTCCAACTCTAATTCTACAAATATAAGGCGGGACTATTTAATTAAAATCAAATTTTAATTAAATACCAAATTAGAGTCCAACTCTAATTCCAATAAAATTTTAGGGCAAAACAATTTAATTAAAATCAAATTTTAATTAAACGTCAAATTAAAGTTCAACTCTAATTATAATCAAATTAATATTGAATTTAATTAAAATCAAATTTTAATTAAATACAAAGTAAGAGTCAAACTCTAATTCTAAAATATTAGGGCGAACTTATTTAATTAAAATCAAATCTTAATTAAATACCAAATAAGAGTCAAACTCTAATTTCAAAAAACAATTTAGGGCGAGACAATTTAATTAAAATCAAATTTTAATTAAAATGTCAAAATTAGAGTCCAACTCTAATTTTAACAATATACTAGGGTGGATAATTTAATTAAAATCAAATTTTAATTAAATACTAAATTAAAGTCCAACTCTAATTTAAAATTGAATTAATATTTTAATTTAGGATAAAACTCCTAAATAAAATAAAATCCACTTTAGGGTCAAAGTTTAATATTTAAGTTAAAATCTAATTTTAACGAAAATATAAAAAGTCGTCAATTTTAAATAAAATTTTGAACGGGTCAAAATTGAATTTTAGGTCAAATCATTTGAAAATCAAATTAAAACCATTTTAATATTTAAATTCAAAACTATTTTGAAAATTGTAAATTGACCCAAGTTCCAAATTAAAAACAAACCCCTTCAATTTCGAAAATTGCAAGACGGCCCTTCATTTAAAAAATTGCAAACTTAACCCTTTATCCATTATTGCAGGCGGGGGCCTGAAATTTAGAAAATTGCACAACAGGCCCCCGCCTCCACCTCTCAATCTACCCGTCTGAAACCCTAAGAAATTTACCCCCCTTTTCGCCGGCGTTTCGTCTCCGGCGCCTCCCGATCCCGTCGCCTGCTGCGGCGGGTTACTGCAGCAGTAACCCGCCACCGGCGACGACTCGTTGAGCCGCTGTGAGCTGCGGCGTCGCAATGCAGGTCGTCGTGCGATTTCAACGACGGCGTCGTCGCGTACGCCCAGGCGACGCGACGCTGGGCCAGCAAATTGCCGGCATGGCAGCCGATCGGCTAACTTCGGGCAGCTAGCCGACTGTCGCTGCTGCGGCCCCTTCCCCCGTGGCAGCGCGCCTGCTGCCCGTGTGCGGCAGCAGGTTTGCCGCCATGGCCGGCGGCGGCTTTTTCAAAAAAAAATTTTTTTTTTTTTTTTTTTTTTTTTTTTTGGACGAAAAATTATTTTCATTTTCAAAACAGATTTTTGAAGATGAAAAATAATTTTCTAAATTGCTAGATTCAAGAAACAAAAATAAACAATTAACTTTTAATTGTTTAATCGTGCAAAACAATTTCTAACAAACACAAAGTAGGCTCTGATACCACTGTTGGGAATTTACTTAACATGCACAGCGGAAATTAAACAATTTTCAATTCCCAAACGAGGATCTGCAATGTGTTTAGATAGAAACTGTGATGAGAATGATACCTTTGATGAATTCCACAAACTCTTTTGCTTTTCCTTGAACTTCAATGATCACGATCTGCAATCCAAGCTGTCCAATTGTCCAGCCTCCAATGGTGATCCACACAGAGAATAAGAATGACGGCTAGGGTTTTCTTTTCTTGTGCTAGCAAGAATAATAAAATTTCTCTACAGTTTTTCAAACCCTAACAGCTTATTAATATAAGTCCAGATGGGCTCGGCCCATCTATTAAACTTAACCCGGTCCAAGATTTAATTAATCAAATTAATTAAACCTGGTCCATGAATTAATCAATCCAATTAATTAATCCGGGCCTATTAATAAACAACCCAATTAATTAATTATCCAACACTTGTCAATTAATAAATTGGTAAATCTCATTCTTCTGATTCTCTTTTGTGTGTGACCCATTAGGTTCCCGATCACGATGCCGAACGACGTGAATTATTATTTTTGATCTAATCAAAATCAATAAATTAAAACGCCCCTTTTAATTTATCACTAATTCATTTTCGTTGTCCCAGATTGACATCTAGCAATGTATCAGGGCAATACATGTGACGGGAAATATCACGTAGCATGACAAAACCAAACTTGTTCGTTTATCGTGAAACTATAATCCTTTCGTCAATATGATCCGATCAATTATGAGATATGGATATGTGTCAATCTCAATTATCGATCATATCTTTTATCCCACTGTTAAGTCAATGTACGTCGAAAACTCTTTTCCGACTTATGAGTTCACCTTGGCCAAGGATTTCATAATTAACTTAACTGGATAAAATGTAGATCATAATCTCTTACTATCTAAGAGTGACGAATCCTCTATTGATCATTCACAACCTTCATATGATTCTTGACATACCCGAACGATGCTGTATTAGCGACCCTTGACAGAGCAACATCCAACATCACCAAAGTATGGCTGCCCTCATATAAGGTACTATGATGACCTCAAGTCAAAGGACCAATTCCACTACCGAACGTTAGAGATTAACCACTAACACTTAGATAGTTATCCATGTGGAATCTCTCAGCGGGTCTCCAATATTTTGTTCTATAACAAAACATTCACGTGTTCATTCAAGTGTCACCACACTTTAGCTTGTGAGATCAGCTACTTACTTCACAAGTAAGAATGCCACACGCGATAGTCTATCCGTAATAACGATATCCGTATCTCGTTATTACTTCGACCATGAACGATTTAAGATTCAGTCATATGTAATTTGTATCTCACAATCACAACTCCTTGTGATTAACAAATCACCAAGACTTGAATCTACGGATTCTATTATTTAATTTATTATAATATTAATTCAATTAAATAACAGTATATTGCCATATATATGCATTGATTATATATATTCAAAGTGTTTATGTCCAAAGTTGATTGGACTAGGGCATAACACTTACAATTTGGAACTCCCTTTCTTAAACCACTCACCTAGCTGTCCTCCTCCCAGCCAAAGAACAATTTTTAGACAGTATCGTACTGGTCAGTTATCAGGAATTGCTACTTCGCTGAGAAGAAAGAACGTGGAATCAGCAGGATAGATGGATGGATGGACGAATATATGCTTGTAGAAATGTTTATAGCCCATTGCATCGTGCTAAATCACAAAATGATCCATCTAATTTTGGTTTTCATAGTAGTTACAAAGTACCTTGGATTTAATTTGTAGTAGATTCCTTCTCCTATCGGGGACTTCTGGATATCTTACTTCTTTACATAGCTGGCATATTCAAGAATCTATTGCTCAAATTTTACAAGTAAAAAACGCGGTATTCTCATGAACCATAGTAAAAGGGTCATGCCAACTCATCCCCTTTTGGATATTGCCATTTGGATACACTGCTTTCTTCACAAAGGGCTTAAACCAAAAAGTATTATGTAAGAGACAGTTTGACAAATGTGTATAGGCGTGGGCTGTCCACAATTTTCCTTAAAAATTGAATTATTTTGCTAAATATAGTGACCAATAGTTCATTCTGTCACAAAGAAATGGAGATGAAGTTATAGAATTTTCCAGTTGGTTGTTGGTGTTTTGTTGATGGTTTGCTGTAGTTCTGGAAACAGTAAGAAAACATTTGCATCTCCCACTTAACCATATTGGCTTGCTCTTATTTTACTTATCTCTGGATTTGGTTTCCATTTGTGGTTCAGTAAAAATAGTAACACTTTCCTTAGTTTTCTTTGTGATAATATTTTTTATTGTAAAAACATTATACTTCGATAAGTTCAGAAAATTAAAACAACAAAGTTATTGTTAAATGTTTAAAGATTAGATATCTGTTTTATTCCTTTTGGTATTCTATATTTTGGGTCATTTAATAAAAAATAAATAAAATAAATCTGTTTTTTCCAAAAATATTATTAAGATGAAATTTTTCTGCAAAAGATGAAAAATTAACTTTCTAAGTTAAAATGGTATTCTTAATGGTATTCTTCTATAAATTAAAATAAAAATAGAAATAAATAAATAACTTTAGATCTACCAAGAAAAAATTATGAAATGTTTAATATTCATAACGACACAGTTTTCAGCAATTTTTAAAACTAGAGTGTGCGTCTTTATATTTTATAAATAAACTAAAGAATTCCACGCAATTTAAAATGGTCTTAGTTATTCCAGAATGTTTTTGGACGAGAACATTTTAGTACTTCAACTACGTATTCATCCATGTGTGTTTTCAATTAATTAATATACATGCCAATTAAATGCTGATAGAGTGACAAGTCTTTCAACAACATTACCCAAAATATATATATCAATTTGTTCAAATTCTAATATTTTGTAAGAATAATTGTAAAATTTGTATCCATCCATACTGTAGGAGCCAGCTGGACAACTTAACTTCATATATAAGAGAACACCTAGGGTTTCGTTTCCGACACCCACTAATTTCTCCCTCTTTCTATCTGAAATCACATTGAATTCTCTTCTATTCAACTCAGTGCACACACACACGTACAGGTATATGCGCCATTTATCATTTTGCTGAAAGGTAAAATACTGTTCAGATCTTAGTTTTTGCACTTCTTTTGTCCTTCAAGTACTGCTTGGTTAAGATTTGAGTTTAGTTTTTGTTTATTAGTTTTTGGGCTACAGAATTTTGTGAATACAGATAAGAATATGCTGGTATCTAGCTTCATGTTAGATTGAGTTTAAGTGTTGATTGAATGAGCTTTGAATTCGATGGATATTAAAAATTGAATTTGTAGGTTGGATATGATTGGAGTTCTACTGACTTAAATGATGTAATTAATTCGATCGATATTAAAAATATTAATTTGTAGGTTTGAGTCAAAGACTACGATGTGCCTTAACTCTAAGATATCTTCGGTTTTGTGTTTATGCTATGGGGACGGGTTGAATATAATGGTAACAGTGTAAATGCTTAGAATTTTTCAAATATCACTTTTGAAGTAAAAAGAAAAGAAAAAGGTAATATGACTTTTCGGACATCATCTCTCTTAACGTGGGTAAGGGTGGGAATGAAAGGATTTATTTACCTATTTGTTTATCAACTTTTAGTTTGAATCCTTTGAACATTTCAAGAGATTCATGCTTGAATTTCATCAAACATATATGATCATTTCTGAAATGATCATCAGTAAATGTGATGAGATAAGATAAACTTCACCTGACATTAATTGATATGGATCTACATACATCACTATGTATTAGACCTAATAATTGCGTAGATCAATTTCCTTTTCAAGTAAAAGGAGATTTGGTCACTGTGTCTTACAGACATGATTCGCATTTGTCAAATGATTCAAAATTATTTGACCCAAATATACATCTCCATGTAAGTTTGGAATTGCATTCTCATTTATGTGACCAAATCTGCAATGCCAGATATAGGTGTTATTCAGATTATCATTTTTATGCCTTTCAATTTCTATACTCATTATAGAACACTCAACATTTAGAATATAAATGTCATTTTGTAATTTACCATAACCATTAAGATCTTATCAAGATAAAAAGGAACAACAATTGTCCTTAACATTAAAATAATTCATGTCAAAACATGAAATTTATTTAATGCTCTTGGTAATGGTGAGAACAAAATTAACATTTCTCTAATTCTAATATCGAGCCTAAAGGCAATGGCAGGAAATATGCTTCTACAGGCAATGCAACAACTTTTGCTCATTTTCAACGTGTAGGTCAACTTCTCCATTCTGCAGAGATCTACTTTTATTTAGTTTCTGCATATTGATATAAATATGAGATCTATATCTAGTATCTAATACCCATGAAACTAACGAAGTAGATTTAAGCCTTGCAATTTCATTTCTAATGACCCATCATTCCAAAATGATAATAAGGATCATCAGATTTGGTATTGTCCTTATTCGCTTTAACCGTCTTAGTCATCTTGGTTGCTTTCCTAAAGCATCCTTTAGACATCCTTAGAGGAATCTATGACTAAGATTTGTCCACTACAAACACAGATGTTGGACTTAACAGTTTTAAACATGTTCAGCAACTCAATGAGCGTGCTTCGAGTTTATTCATATTAAATTCATAATTAGTTATGATTAACTCTTTGACAGAGATTGCAGAACCAAGTCTATACTTAGTTCATTGTTCATGACTGAACGCAATCAAGACAACTTCTCAAAGTATTCTGCATCTTCAGTACACAAGCACAGACTGAAGATTCTTCTGTCATTAAGCACTGGTATAGTTGCTGGGAAATATCATACATTTCCTCGTATGATTGTTCATCATTCAACATATTGAGATGAAAAATCATGTGTTAGCATCTATACTCTTATGTCGCTTTGTAACTCAGGTGACATAGTTACAAACATCACATATGTTGTAGTACTATCGTCATCACTGTGTTTATTATAGCAGCCACCTCTTCTTTTATCGAGTCATCAACAGGTGTCTCTAGAAAGGACTACTCAAGGACACAACCAATTTTTCATGCCTGAGAACAATTCTCAGATTGCGGCGTCAATCAAGAAAATTTGCTTTGGTTGTTGGCATACAATATGCCTCTTACATATGGTTACTCATGATTCAATAAATGTAAACGACGAAAAGTAAAAGAAATAATATATATAATGCATGAATTAATTTAACATGGCATTTTATTAAATTAATTTCGCTCCCACTGTTTAACTCAAATTTATGACCCTCTCATATAAATTTATGGAATCCATACTTGATTCCCAGTGGGCTGGAATTCCATTTGTTATATTAAAACCTTGAGTGTACTCAACAAGCCCTAATAAAACATTTGGGTAGATACTATTATCAATTGTATCTCCATACAACTCCCAGATCATTAAGCCGACAACTCTTTGTCTTCACACATCTTATGTGTTAGCTTAACATGCCTCTAAGATTTATCTCCTTGAGTGTACTCAACAAAAGATAAATATTAGTTAAGTCAAACCCATCATTCAGAAATATCTAATATTTCATAGTGTCAAACATATCCCTAATGGACCAGCCTTGAGTATACTCAACAAGCTAAGATCGATTTAGGACTCTCGTTTTTCACTATAATGATGGAAGGCAAATATAAATATGACTTAATATTTTAACATGCCTCTAAAAAATTTATCTTCTTGAGTGTACTCAACAAAAGATAAATATTAGTTAAGTCAAACCCATCATTCAGAAATATCTAATATTTCATAGTGTCAAACATATCCCTAATCGACCAGCCTTGAGTGTACTCAACAAGCTTAGATCGATTGAGGACTCTCATTTTTCACTATAATGATGGAAGGCAAGTATCAAATTGACTTAATATTTTTAACGAGGGGTTTTGCATGCAAAAGGTCTCATCATAATAATTATATATATTTTATTATACATCTAACATGCAAATAAACATACATATAATAGTGTGGACGATTATGGACTTATACTATCTAGTCTTCCCGAGCCATAAGGAAGACTAGTCGGTCAGTTCCTAGGGGTATAGCATTAATTCATACAATGCTCCATCTCTATGGTCTCCTCCTCTTCTTGTATCTCCAATTAGTCCAGCTGCAACTTGTATCCTATACTAGTTGGCACGCAGGCCTAAATAATATTGGACACGCAGGCCCATAATTATAATAACGGACTCGCAAGTTCAAAATAAATAAGAGCTCCCAGGCTCATAAAACAACAAGAATAAAACTAACCATTCAACACATCCACATGGTCGAGTCCATAATCATCCACTAATTAAACATTCATCAAATAAATGCTTTCCTATATAATATCTAATATTATATGCAAATATGTTTCAAGTTTCTAGCAATTAAAGTCGTCTAAACTAATTTAGACAAATGGATCGGAAGAATTAAATAACTAATTAATCAAATTAATTAATTAATTTAATTAGCGGACTTATTTAATTAAAATCAAATTTTAATTAAATATCAAATTAGAGTCCAACTCTAATTCTACAAATATAAGCGGGACTATTTAATTAAAATCAAATTTTAATTAAATACCAAATTAGAGTCCAACTCTAATTCCAATAAAATTTTAGGGCAAAACAATTTAATTAAAATCAAATTTTAATTAAACGTCAAATTAAAGTTCAACTCTAATTATAATCAAATTAATACGGTTGAATTTAATTAAAATCAAATTTTAATTAAATACAAAGTAAGAGTCAAACTCTAATTCTAAAATATTAGGGCGAACTTATTTAATTAAAATCAAATCTTAATTAAATACCAAATAAGAGTCAAACTCTAATTTCAAAAAACAATTTAGGGCGAGACAATTTAATTAAAATCAAATTTTAATTAAAATGTCAAAATTAGAGTCCAACTCTAATTTTAACAATATACTAGGGTGGATAATTTAATTAAAATCAAATTTTAATTAAATACTAAATTAAAGTCCAACTCTAATTTAAAATTGAATTAATATTTTAATTTAGGATAAAACTCCTAAATAAAATAAAATCCACTTTAGGGTCAAAGTTTAATATTTAAGTTAAAATCTAATTTTAACGAAAATATAAAAAGTCGTCAATTTTAAATAAAATTTTGAACGGGTCAAAATTGAATTTTAGGTCAAATCATTTGAAAATCAAATTAAAACCATTTTAATATTTAAATTCAAAACTATTTTGAAAATTGTAAATTGACCCAAGTTCCAAATTAAAAACAAACCCCTTCAATTTCGAAAATTGCAAGACGGCCCTTCATTTAAAAAATTGCAAACTTAACCCTTTATCCATTATTGCAGGCGGGGGCCTGAAATTTAGAAAATTGCACAACAGGCCCCCGCCTCCACCTCTCAATCTACCCGTCTGAAACCCTAAGAAATTTACCTCCTTTCGCGGCGTTGCCTCCGGCGCCTCGATCCTTGCTGCGGCGGGTTCATCTGCAGATAACCCGCCACCGGCAGCTCGTTGGAGTCGCGTGCAGCGTCGCAGCGGCAAGCTGCCGCTGCGATTTCAAGCAGCGCTCGCTGTAATAATGCTAGCCGATGCATTGCTGCAGCCGCAGCAGCCGATCGTCGCCGCTGCCCTTCCCCGTGCGCGCCGTCGCCCGTGTGCGACAGGTTTGCCGCGCCATGGCGGCGGCTTTTTCAAAAAAAAAAAATTTTTTTTTTTTTTTTTGGACGCAAACTTATTTTCATTTTCAAAACAGATTTTTGAAGATGAAAAATAATTTTCTAAATTGCTAGATTCAAGAAACAAAAATAAACAATTAACTTTTAATTGTTTAATCGTGCAAAACAATTTCTAACAAACACAAAGTAGGCTCTGATACCACTGTTGGGAATTTACTTAACATGCACAGCGGAAATTAAACAATTTTCAATTCCCAAACGAGGATCTGCAATGTGTTTAGATAGAAGCGTGATGAGAATGATACCTTTGATGAATTCCACAAACTCTTTTGCTTTTCCTTGAACTTCAATGATCACGATCGCAATCCAATTGTCCAATTGTCCGACCTCCAATGGTGATCCACACGAGAGAATAAGAATGACGGCTAGGGTTTTCTTTTCTTGTGCTAGCAAGAATAATAAAATTTCTCTACAGTTTTTCAAACCCTAACAGCTTATTAATATAAGTCCAGATGGGCTCGGCCCATCTATTAAACTTAACCCGGTCCAAGATTTAATTAATCAAATTAATTAAACCTGGTCCATGAATTAATCAATCCAATTAATTAATCCGGGCCTATTAATAAACAACCCAATTAATTAATTATCCAACACTTGTCAATTAATAAATTGGTAAATCTCATTCTTCTGATTCTCTTTTGTGTGTGACCCATTAGGTTCCCGATCACGATGCCGAACGACGTGAATTATTATTTTTGATCTAATCAAAATCAATAAATTAAAACGCCCCTTTTAATTTATCACTAATTCATTTTCGTTGTCCCAGATTGACATCTAGCAATGTATCAGGGCAATACATGTGACGGGAAATATCACGTAGCATGACAAAACCAAACTTGTTCGTTTATCGTGAAACTATAATCCTTTCGTCAATATGATCCGATCAATTATGAGATATGGATATGTGTCAATCTCAATTATCGATCATATCTTTTATCCCACTGTTAAGTCAATGTACGTCGAAAACTCTTTTCCGACTTATGAGTTCACCTTGGCCAAGGATTTCATAATTAACTTAACTGGATAAAATGTAGATCATAATCTCTTACTATCTAAGAGTGACGAATCCTCTATTGATCATTCACAACCTTCATATGATTCTTGACATACCCGAACGATGCTGTATTAGCGACCCTTGACAGAGCAACATCCAACATCACCAAAGTATGGCTGCCCTCATATAAGGTACTATGATGACCTCAAGTCAAAGGACCAATTCCACTACCGAACGTTAGAGATTAACCACTAACACTTAGATAGTTATCCATGTGGAATCTCTCAGCGGGTCTCCAATATTTTGTTCTATAACAAAACATTCACGTGTTCATTCAAGTGTCACCACACTTTAGCTTGTGAGATCAGCTACTTACTTCACAAGTAAGAATGCCACACGCGATAGTCTATCCGTAATAACGATATCCGTATCTCGTTATTACTTCGACCATGAACGATTTAAGATTCAGTCATATGTAATTTGTATCTCACAATCACAACTCCTTGTGATTAACAAATCACCAAGACTTGAATCTACGGATTCTATTATTTAATTTATTATAATATTAATTCAATTAAATAACAGATATTTCCATATATATGCATTGATTATATATATTCAAAGTGTTTATGTCCAAAGTTGATTGGACTAGGGCATAACACTTACAATTTGGAACTCCCTTTCTTAAACCACTCACCTAGCTGTCCTCCTCCCAGCCAAAGAACAATTTTTAGACAGTATCGTACTGGTCAGTTATCAGGAATTGCTACTTCGCTGAGAAGAAAGAACGTGGAATCAGCAGGATGGATGGATGGATGGACGAATATATGCTTGTAGAAATGTTTATAGCCCATTGCATCGTGCTAAATCACAAAATGATCCATCTAATTTTGGTTTTCATAGTAGTTACAAAGTACCTTGGATTTAATTTGCAGTAGATTCCTTCTCCTATCGGGGACTTCTGGATATCTTACTTCTTTACATAGCTGGCATATTCAAGAATCTATTGCTCAAATTTTACAAGTAAAAAACGCGGTATTCTCATGAACCATAGTAAAAGGGTCATGCCAACTCATCCCCTTTTGGATATTGCCATTTGGATACACTGCTTTCTTCACAAAGGGCTTAAACCAAAAAGTATTATGTAAGAGACAGTTTGACAAATGTGTATAGGCGTGGGCTGTCCACAATTTTCCTTAAAAATTGAATTATTTTGCTAAATATAGTGACCAATAGTTCATTCTGTCACAAAGAAATGGAGATGAAGTTATAGAATTTTCCAGTTGGTTGTTGGTGTTTTGTTGATGGTTTGCTGTAGTTCTGGAAACAGTAAGAAAACATTTGCATCTCCCACTTAACCATATTGGCTTGCTCTTATTTTACTTATCTCTGGATTTGGTTTCCATTTGTGGTTCAGTAAAAATAGTAACACTTTCCTTAGTTTTCTTTGTGATAATATTTTTTATTGTAAAAACATTATACTTCGATAAGTTCAGAAAATTAAAACAACAAAGTTATTGTTAAATGTTTAAAGATTAGATATCTGTTTTATTCCTTTTGGTATTCTATATTTTGGGTCATTTAATAAAAAATAAATAAAATAAATCTGTTTTTTTTCCAAAAATATTATTAAGATGAAATTTTTCTGCAAAAGATGAAAAATTAACTTTCTAAGTTAAAATGGTATTCTTAATGGTATTCTTCTATAAATTAAAATAAAAATAGAAATAAATAAATAACTTTAGATCTACCAAGAAAAAATTATGAAATGTTTAATATTCATAACGACACAGTTTTCAGCAATTTTTAAAACTAGAGTGTGCGTCTTTATATTTTATAAATAAACTAAAGAATTCCACGCAATTTAAAATGGTCTTAGTTATTCCAGAATGTTTTTGGACGAGAACATTTTAGTACTTCAACTACGTATTCATCCATGTGTGTTTTCAATTAATTAATATACATGCCAATTAAATGCTGATAGAGTGACAAGTCTTTCAACAACATTACCCAAAATATATATATCAATTTGTTCAAATTCTAATATTTTGTAAGAATAATTGTAAAATTTGTATCCATCCATACTGTAGGAGCCAGCTGGACAACTTAACTTCATATATAAGAGAACACCTAGGGTTTCGTTTCCGACACCCACTAATTTCTCCCTCTTTCTATCTGAAATCACATTGAATTCTCTTCTATTCAACTCAGTGCACACACACACGTACAGGTATATGCGCCATTTATCATTTTGCTGAAAGGTAAAATACTGTTCAGATCTTAGTTTTTGCACTTCTTTTGTCCTTCAAGTACTGCTTGGTTAAGATTTGAGTTTAGTTTTTGTTTATTAGTTTTTGGGCTACAGAATTTTGTGAATACAGATAAGAATATGCTGGTATCTAGCTTCATGTTAGATTGAGTTTAAGTGTTGATTGAATGAGCTTTGAATTCGATGGATATTAAAAATTGAATTTGTAGGTTGGATATGATTGGAGTTCTACTGACTTAAATGATGTAATTAATTCGATCGATATTAAAAATATTAATTTGTAGGTTTGAGTCAAAGACTACGATGTGCCTTAACTCTAAGATATCTTCGGTTTTGTGTTTATGCTATGGGGACGGGTTGAATATAATGGTAACAGTGTAAATGCTTAGAATTTTTCAAATATCACTTTTGAAGTAAAAAGAAAAGAAAAAGGTAATATGACTTTTCGGACATCATCTCTCTTAACGTGGGTAAGGGTGGGAATGAAAGGATTTATTTGCTTCCAAACGTTATAGTTGTTTGTTCTCTTTCCTTAAGAAAACTTGTTCTTTGGAAATGCTTGTTTTAGTTTGCTTGGTCACTTGAAACATAATTCTTGATCAAGGTCCAATTTTATTAACCCTAAGATTTATATTCTTTCATGTTTAATGTATGGGAGACAGTTTGGTGGTTAGAGTGACATTATCAAAGTGCAGAAATTTTAAATGATTGAATTTGTATTACAGCTGTAAATGCGTAGTAGATCAAGTTTATTATTACCAACGCGTTGAATAAGACAAAACAATCCAATTTGTCAAATAATATCTAAAGCACAATCTAATTGTTTTAATGTTATTGGATTTTAAGAGGAAATTGCTAAGCTTGCAGTTGGCATTGCTGAATTTCTCTGAGCTGGGATTTGGGCCCTGTACTAAAGGTATTTTTTCTTGATCTCGAAAAATGGAAAAAAAATTACATATTTTCTTTTCTTGTCATCCAAGGAAAATAATCCATGTTGGTACCAATATTTTAATCAATTATCTTTTATTGGGGTTGGAAAGGTCTAAAAGAATTTTGGTCATTAAACGTGCTTTAGATGGAAAATTGAAGTAATCGTTGGTTCTTTTTGTCAGGATATCTTTCAGAACAAAAGAATCGAAAGGAAGATGGCTCAAGAATTCTTTACTAGACCAACCGATTTATTTATTGCGGAGGGAAGATTTTGTTTTGCTACAATTGATCAAGCTCTTCATTTGAAAAATGTAATGGGAATTAGATTTGCAGATAATGAGATTGGTGGAAGAATTCGTTTTGTCAGTATGGGTGGCATAGGAAATATAACTACTTACCATTATTTGAAAGGTACGGATCACATGCAGGGACGGAACCCAATGCAGTCCTCTGAACTTTGGTCAAAATCCTATTTTTTATTTTATTTTATTATATTTTTGTACTAGGCTTTCCAATTGATCCAGCTCATGAGAAAAAATTGAAACCCAATATAAAAATTATAACACCTAGCACAATTCACCAAATTGAAAACCTACCTTTCATCACTTTCTCGCTCATGTTCTCACATAATTTTTATAATTGAAAAGAAGAGCGCAGGGGTCATAAACAAACTCCAAGAAGGCAAACACCCAATTTACGCCATCGTTTTCAATTTTATCGACTCCTTCACCACCTCCGGCGACCATAGGGTAAATAATTTACTTTTTTGTCTTCATTTTACTACTAGTTTTGCTTCAATTTTGTAGATTAATCTAATGGGCACTTTTTGGAATTTAGGTTACTGATTTTTGCTTTCAATGTTTTATGTTACTGATTTTTTTACTGATTTTTATGTTTCTCTTAGAAAATCGATTGTAGAAAATGTTGATGGGAAGACATCGAATAAAAAACCACTCGGAGTAACAAATTCTAGAAGGTTCAATCCTTCTTGGTTTAAAGAGTTCGGTTGGAGTATAATATAGAAAAAATATGCTCCTTATTGTTTGTATTGTTATATTTTCAAAACATGTAACGGAAAACAATGGGGAGGCGATTTTTTTTGTTAGTAAGGATTCACGTATTGGAAAGATAAAAAAATGTTTAATATTCATATTGGAGTTCATGATAGTACACATAATCAAGCTTGCATGAACTGTGAAGCTTTGATCATCTCAGATATATATAGAAAGTACTTGTGTTTATGAGATGATCAATGTCATTATCAAAGATGCCGGTGATTCATTATTTTCAATTCTAGTTTGATGAATCTTGTGATGTGTCAACAAATGGCCAAATGTCAATTTTTACGTTATGTAGACAATAGTGGATATGTAAGTGAAAGTTTAATAGGGATTGAACATTTACAAGTACCACGGGTCTCTCACTTATGACTTCAATTGATAAAGGTACTTTGAATTAGTATTATAGTTAATTTTTTCTAGTACCAGCATTTTTTTTTTTCCCTACACTTGGTAATTTTTTATCTTAATTCAGCTTGCTTATAATTATTTGGTTTGTTTCGTAGGTTTCTAAGACATCGAAAGAGAAAAAACTCCTTTTTTTGGGATTGAACATGAAGAAGATCACTGTAAATTATATTTTAGTTGTCAATATGGATGATGAAGTTAATCGAGTGAGAGAATTTAGAAGCTCACCTAAATCTGATAGGGAAATGCATCAAGGGAACACAAAAACTTGCCTCCAATCTATGGAGTGTTTGGCTGGTTCCAAGAAAGACCTTTTGATTGCCACTCGAAGGAAGCACATAGGAGGGAAGATCATGTTTCGCTATCAAGCTAGGCAGCTGGATTTTCCGGGTGAGATCGTCCGATGAATTACTGATTTCTTCACCATAGCCATTGAAATAATAGTAGTATGTATCCAACAAAGAGGTTGGTTGAATCCAAGGAAGAGACAATAAACTATAAGTAATGGATTTATATGCCATTTCTGATAAGGTCTTGGCAAATATAAGTAATGGACTTTTATGCTGCAGCGACCGCGAACTTTTAAATTATATAAATTAATTTTCTCGAAAAAACGTGTCGCTAAACTTTAACCCTAATTTTTTAGAGAAGCACGTTCGTCTAGCCGTTATAAAATTGAATTCAAATCTATTCGATTAAATCCAATCTCGAATAATTATTTTAGTATCAATTTCGATTTATGTTATTTAAATCCAATTATTATTAATTTCGAGCCCAATTGTTAAAATTCAACATTTATGGTCCAATCATAAGCCCGATTTAATTTTAATTCTTTTAGCCCAATTGGAAAATCCAAAGGCCCAACAATTAGGCCCAATTACCCGTCTGGGGTTTTGTGCCCTAATTTTTACCACTATTCATACCCCACTCCACTCACACTCTTCACTCACTCTCACAATTATCCACTTGGTAAGAATTTGTCAATTCTCTCCAACTCTCTCCCCATTTCAATGTGTCCAATGTGAGACACCATTGATGCTAGAAAATCCATTTCTAGCATCAACAGTAAACTCACACAAATTGAACAATGCAACTTACAACACCATTCACCATCAACAGTGAACTCAACAGTGCAGTCACTCCAACCCCATTCATGAAACCGAGACCAACACTACCAAACCACCAACCAGTCACTGCAAGCCCAACTTCACACGCTACCAACGTCCACCACATCCAAGCAGCAACACCCACCAAACCGCCACAAATGAACACCAAAACTCACCTCCAATCGAACCACCCAAAACCACCAATGGAAATCCCCAGGTCGAGCCAACCGAGACCTCAAACCGCAACACCAAACCAACATCAATTCACAATACCTCAAAACAGCCTCAAACCAAGAACACCCACTCCACCAAAACCGAACAAGTCACCCTAAGTCAAGCCAAACCCGAGACCACAAAGCTCCACCATCGCACAACCGAAACCGTAAAACTCCAACACTGCCACAAAGATGAAAACAACCAAAAATAAAACCCAACACCATAGCCAACAACCAAGAAAAAAATCAAAAAATAAGAAGAAACCCATGAACTTACCGAATGAAATCCGAGCCTTCAAGCCACGGTTCTTCCTCATTTCGAGCCCAAAACACCCAAATAAACCCCCCCCACCTACCTCTATGTCCGGCGCCACCACCGCCGGCCGGTGGTGGCGAGATCTCGAGGAAGGGGGCGAAGCCCCTTCCCCGTCGTCTTCTCTCTCTCTGGACGAGAGAGAGACGTGTTTTATTTTTTTTTTTATTTTGTTTTAATTGTTTTGTTTTGTTTTAATTTAGTTAGTTTAGTTTATATATATTTATTTCAATTGATATTTAAGCCCTAAGTTATGTTAAATTATTTAGGTTAGCCCTTAAGTTTAAGAATTTTAAATTTCAGCCTTTACATTTCTTATTTCTAGCTTTAAAGTTATTTAATTTAGTCCCTAGTTTAAATAAATTATTTATTTCCAACTTTATTTTATTTACAGTGTAGTCCTTAAACTTATATAAGTCATTTAATTCAGCTTTTAAGTTTTATTTCAGCTTTATTATATTTACAATTGAGTCCCTAATGTATAGAAATTATTATTTCAGTCTTTAAATTTTATTTTCAGCTTTAATATATTTACAGATTAGTCCTTAAACTATTAAAAGTTATTATTTTAGTTTTCAGCTTTTATTTTCAGCTTTAATATATTTACAGCTTAGTCCTTAAACTATTAAAAGTTATTATTTTAGTTTTCAGCTTTTATTTTCAGCTTTAATATATTTACAGCTCAGTCCTTAAACTTATAAAAGTTATTATTTCAGTTTTTAACTTTTAATTCCAGCTTTATTATAATTACAATTTAGTCCCTAAACTTATGAAAGTTATTATTTTAGCCCTTAAAGTTTTATTTTCAGATTTAATAAATTTCCAATTTAGCCCCTAAACTTTACTTTATCATTTTAAGTCATTTATTTCAATTCCAATAATTTTCAATTAAGCCCTTGACCTTAATTTCAACACTTTAAAACTTTAAAGTTTCGAAATACTGATTCAAACTTATTTTCTATTGGCTAGACGAAACGAACGGACAATTAGGAGATTGAAGTTACTTCTCGCACCATTTTCACGAAACTCGAGATATTGAGGTAGACTCGCCACCATTAATTAGTTTAAATTATAATTGCATGCTTTATGTGAATTGCGTGATTTATATGCTTTATGCATTGGGTGAGAATGTGTCATATGAGATATATGATATTGTTATGCTTGCCATAACTTATATGCTTAATTGCATGAGAAAGAAAGAAAGAAAGAAAGAATCTCTTATGAGATAAGAAGAGAATGTTATGCATAACTTATGTGCTTCATCCGCACAAGAAAGAAAGACTACCCACAGCCCATGTTTTTAAATGGCCTATGATTTTCAAGAAAATGAGCCCAAGATGATCACATTGTATATTGCATAAGTGTGTATTCAATTATTCTGTAAATTAATTATCGGCGATGAGTCTACTGAGTATTTCTTCGAAATACTCATTCTACTATTTTAACAATATTTGCAGACTTCGGAGGCGATCGAGATTGATCCGGCAGTGGTGGCATAAAAGAATTTGACTATCGAAATTATTATCTCTTTGAAGTTTTGTATGTTAACGTATTTTTCGTTTCCGCTATTCCAAAACATGATATTTAAATTTTGAACAATTATCTTATGTATTTTTCTTGTCGACGAAGTTTTCAATTGCAAATGTGATTTTAAAAATTAGGTTATTTCCGCAAAATTGATTGACAAAATTAGGACAAAAGACGATGACGTGACAATCCGGGTTAACAGAACTCGGGGCGCTACATATGCCCTTGTGGAAGAAAGGTTACAAGGAGTACATGATGGCTAACCATTTTAGTAGAGATTAATAAATATTGAAAGTGGAGTATTGGATAGTGAACGAAAGGTTACTATGCTGCAGGCTTGGCTGGTTATCAAAACAAAACATTTAACCTGCTACTCAATTTGTGGATAATGCCATTTGTATACACTTTTTTCTACACAAATTGCAACATTATTATTATTATTATTATTATTATTATTATTATTATTATTATTATTATTATTATTATTATTATTATTATTATTATTATTATTAACGAGTTTGAGTTGGCAAATTCCCGGTATCGCCAAAAAATAAGTTGTGTATACCATGTGTATAGTCCAAGATTGTGTTGTATATTTGTATTTGTGAGGTGTGATGTTTTTTCATTTTGATAGAAATGGGATCGACCTTTCATGTTTCTACAATTACGAGTTGACTGGTATCATGATATGTTTTTCTATGCAAAGGCAATTATCATATTACTGCCAAAAGAAACAATAGGAAATAATATGGTAGTCTAATTTATTATTATAACAATATATTATTGCCATAAAAGAACAATCGGACATGTTTATGTCATTCTAGTGGACATATTGCAACATTCTTTTGTTTTCCTTTCTTATCCGAGGAAGCCAAGACAATAGTGTAATGATTCGATCCTAAGCCGTTAACTCATGCACACTCTCCGCTTTGAGATAGCATGTGTATATCAAATTTTGGGGCTCCAAAAATTTTAGCTCACCATGGGTAGGGACTCTATTACTAAGATAATAACATCTATGCCACATGCAACTTACCCTTCACAGATTTCTTCTTGTTCTCATAGATTTGAATCCAAGACCTCTTTGCCTTAGGGGAGACCTAAGGGGTAGTAATTTCTCTAAATCATTAATCCATAAAATTTCAAATGTTGTATGGAGTAGGTGAGATGAAGATGTTCTCGGACTGCCAAAATGGATGTGAAACATACAGTCCTGTTTCTAAACTTAACGCTGGGACAACACCATACTACCCAAGTATCGACAAATACGATGACAAAGATAAAACATCCAAAACGCTTCGAAAGCCAATTTAAAAGATGAACTTTACAGGATCATGGACATGAGATGTTATTTGTCACGTCATTCCTGTACAAATTGTCTAGTGGCCATAATAATTAATGTTACTAGAACTCAATTAATTGCCAGGATCTCCTTGTGAAATGTTTATAATATAGTTATCCAAAGAATCCCTATTAATATCCCTGAAAAGATAAGAATTTCCAAGAAAATGGATTTCCAAAACAAGAAAATTAAAACCACGAGTGGGTTTGTAACATCCTGAAAATTTATAGAATAAGCTTATTTAGTGAAAATGATTTTTACAGGGCACCTTTAGATAATTTTCAAACAACGAGGACTAAAGTGAAAATAAATATTAAATTTCCTAGTATTTGATCTAAATAATTAAATATTTATAGATCGAGATTGGTATATCAATATTGAGCTTGTTTTGTAGCTTGTAATTAATTAAGTGGCTCTAACCGAAGAAAAAGTTAATTTTGATAAGACTAAACACATAAGATCCGACTGAAGGCAAAAAAGGTTAAATAGAACTTTGAGGAATTAACGATATTGATTACATAAGTTATTCCCCTATTTTGATTACAAAATTTCAACATATTTTGTGGGGAGTGTTTGAGTATTCAGTCCCCTATTTGGTGGGGGATTAAATTCAAGTTTTTATTATATTTTGATAAAAGTTGATAAAATGTGTGGTTAAAAAGGTGTAGAATTCATGAAATATGTGGTTAGAATTAATTGTTGACTTTGTCTTAGATTAAAATCTGAATTTTAATCATAGCAAGTAGTGGCTTAATTAGGAAACAATTTGTTTTATATAATCCTAATTATATTATTTGAATCCAATTCATACCCAATTTTCTTGTGGTACGTGGCTTCCGACTTCTAATTACAAGCAAACTCTTCAAAAAAAAAAAAAAACAAAAACAAAAACAAAAGGAAAAAACAAAGATAGAGAGGGAGAGATAGTCCCACCAAGATGCCAATTATGGGAGGTATAGGAAATGTACTTTGAATCAGCTGTCTTCTAAGGTACACTTTCATGTGGTTTCCAAGTGCAAATTATGGGGAAGTAACAAAAAAATCAGATTTCTTATTTTTTTGTCTCCTTTGTAAAATGTGTTTTTGGGGAGATTAATTTTGAAGTTATGGATAGAGATGTGAAAGACTTTGTTTCAACAGATCCGTAAACATTTCTCCTTTCTTCGCAAGTGAAATGGTAAAAATAAAGTATCAATGCAAGCCTACAATGGATTGCAAAATTCGTGACTAGCTAACCAGAGAATGGATAAAAAATAACTCCTCATCCGCCTAATGATTTTGTTATTAGTAGTGGCAATATAACACAAGCTAATCTATGTATCAAAATTATGAAATGATGAAACTTTTGTCAGTAGTAGTTCACGTGAAATGCTTCTACAACGAAAAACCATTTTAATTCTAGATATAAGTTTCGCATTCATTCGTGAATATAATATGTTGATGATATCAGAAGTAAATTAGCCTTTTGACCTTGAAAACAATTGACCAGAAGAATATAAAAATCCATCAATGTTATTTGAGAACTCAGGCAGGGAATGTCATGTATGGACTAAGGCAGATCCCTTAGTGCTAAGGAAGAACAAAAATTATATGAATTTGACTAAGTGAAGGTACAAATGACAAGCACAGCATGATTAAGACTTTGTTTGACAAATTTATAAATGGTTTATAAATCGGAATAATATTTATAACCTCCATGTGCGGATAATATTTAGTATTAGTTATGAATGTGTGTTTGAAACTATTCTTTGATTTGGACTTAATTTATAAACTAAATTATGAAACGTATCCAAACGAAGGCTAAAATCTATACATGTTTTACTTTTGTAACTACATTCTGAGCATGTTTGGCTAAGCTTAACAAATTCTCATACGTAATTAAGTTATTCTCTAAAAAATAGTTAATTTCAAAAATGGGTTGCATTTAGTAATTAGCTTTCGTAACTCTTTCAATATCTTCATTTGTATATGCCTGCTCTTCCATCATATATTTGACTAGCTACGATCCCCGTTCTCAGACGGCTGCAGATAAAAAAACATATAGAAATGACAGTTGATGAAAAATGATGGCCACATTTTAGTTTGTAGCAACCAAATTGACATAGCATAAGACCAAAAAAAATGCATAAAACAGTTATGGATGTTGTAAGAATTGCTGACGCTGGGCTTTAAGGTCCTTATTGCAGTGCATCTTAACACTTTCAACTATATAAAGAGTAAGTTACCCTTCTTAAATAATTTTTTATTTTTTTGAGTGAACTTTCCTCATATTGGATATTGAATATAGTGAAGTTAAGTAGTTGATTGATGCATGTTGATTTCGATGGTGTAAATCCAAAATGTGATTCATTTCATCTGTAAATAACTAAGTTGTCATTCTTAAATCATCCATTTTTTTAAGCAAACTTTTTAGATACTCTATATCTTGGGGCTTAGGTAATGCACTGTGATTTGAATGCTTCTAGAGAAGCTTCATAGAAATATACGTATTCTATTACCCTTATTTATTTGGAAGGTACAATGAAGGATTAGTTTCCTTATTTCCCATAAAAGTTCAGAAAATGTTACAAAGCAAACAACCCAATGACTCATCAGTTACATTGAGATGCCAAGAGCTTGTGACCATTTTGATCTGGGAAATAGTGCAAAATTTAGTTGATCAGCATATCGCCTATAAAATAAGTTTCTCATAACTAACATTTGCTCTCCAGTTACGCAAAATTGATGAATCATTGGGTAACTACTGATGAATCCTTAGGTTGTTTACGTTGTAGCGTTTTCTCAGCATTCATGAAAAATAAGGAAACTAAACATTGATTGTACTTTGTGAATAAATCGGCATTGTCAATAAATGATGGACTTGACTATGATTGGACGCTTACACCGCTTTTGCAGGGAATGAATTGACAAATCAATTCGACTGGGGTATGTAATGCAATTGATCGGCTCTCAACATATGTTGCACCAGTCCACATTCCATTCAAAATGATATACGCTTCGATACTCTCATTAGTTCAGTATACGCAGAAGTTGAGAAGTACGAAGAGGAGGTATATCTCTGCATTATTTGTAACTCCCTTTCTTGAACCATTCACCTAGCTGTCCTCCTCCCAGCCAAAGAATAATTTTTAGGCAGTATCTTATCGGTCAGTTATCAGGAATTGCTACTTCGCTGAGAAGAAAGAAAGTGCAATCAGCAGGTTAGATGGATGCAAGAATATATGCTCGTAGAAATGTTTATAGCCCACTGCATCGTGCTAAATCACAAAATGATCCGTCTAATTTTGGTTTTCATTGTAGTTACAAAGTACCTTGGATTTAATTTGCAGTAGATTCCTTCTCCTTATGGGGACTTCTGGATATCTTACTTCTTTACATAGACTGGCAAATTCAAGAATCTATTGCTCAAATTTTTCAAGTAAAAAACTCTGTATTCTCATGAACCATAGTAAAAGGGTCATGCCAAGTCACCCACTTTTGGATATTGCCATTTTGATACACCGCTTTCTGCACAAAGTGCGTAAACCAAAAAATATTATGTAAGAGACAGTCTGACAAATGTGTATAGACGTGGGCTGTCCACAATTTTCCTTAAAATTGAATTATTTCGGTAAAAATAGTGACCAATAGTTCATTCTGTCACAAAGAAATGGAGATGAAGTTATCGAATTTTCCAGTTGGTTGGTGGTGTTTTCGAGATGGTTTGCTGTAGTTCTGGAAGCAGTAAAAAAAACATTTGCATCTCCCACTTAACCATATTGTCTTGCTCTTATTTTACTTATCTCAGGATTTGGTTTCCATTTGTGGTTCAGTAAAAATAATAACACTTTCTTTAGTTTTCTTTGTGATAATATTTTTTATTATAAAAACTTTATACTTTAGTAAGTTCAGAAAATTAAAGCAACAAAGTTATTCTTAAATGTTTAAAGATTAGGTATCTGTTTTATTCCTTTTGGTATTCTATATTTTGGGTCATTTAATAAAAAATAAATAAATAAATCTTTGTTTTACAAAAATATTATTAAGATGAAATTTTTTCTGCAAAAGATGAAAAATTAACTTTCTAAGTTAAAATGGTATTCTTATATGAATTAAAATAAAAAGTAGAAATAAATAAATAACTTTAAATCTACCAAGAAAATTATGAAATGTTTAATATTCATAACAACACAGTTTTCAGTAATGTTTAAAACTAGAGTGTGCGCCTTTATATTTTTTAAATACACTAAAGACTTCCGCGCAATTTAAAATGGTCTTAATTATTCCTGAATGTTTTTGGACGAGAACATTTTAGTACTTCAACTATGTATTCATCGAAGTCTTTCAACAACATTACCCAAAAGATATACGTCAATTTGTTCAAATTCTAATATTTTGTCAGAATAATTGTAAAATGGGGGATTTGTTTAAAAAACCTAGTCAACAATAATGTTTGGTAAAATAGCCTATATCAATAATGTTTTGTAAAATAACCTTTAGTCTATTTTATCATTTATTAATAGTCATAAATACCCTTCATTTGAAATATTTAAAATGTCCAATTTCAAATCAAAATTTACCAAAATCCTGTAACATAAATTCCCACTTTCATTCTCACTTTTCGTACCCAATTCAAAACCAACGACAAAATGGCATGCTTCCTTTTTAAACGACCGAGTGCCATTTTAACCAATTTTTTATTCGTTTCACTTTATGTTCCCTCTTATTCACACAAAAATTAATAAAACGTGTTTTAACTATATCTTGAGGGAAATTCAAAATTCGTAACCAAAATGACATGATATCGTTATAAACGATTTGATGACGTTTTAACTAATTTTGTATTTGTTTTACTTTATATTCTCTTGTACACACATGAAAATGGAAGTAGAAAAATTTTAAGTATATTTAGAGTAAAATCAAGACCCGCTACCAAAATGGCAAGTTGCCATTTTAAATGATTGGGTGTCGTTTAAACTGATTTCTTATCAATATCACATTATTTTCACTCATATCTACGTGAAAATGAGTGAATGCAAATTTTCATTGCATTTGAACAACGGTGTTGATACAAAGTTCACACGATAATGACCAACACTATTGTTAGGTAAGTAAACTACACTAGATTTAACTACGAACGAAACTAAGTAATTCAAATTATATTATATTTCAATTATGAGATAATATACTGAACAAATTACCTTGTTTAACTTGTATAAATTTTCTAAGATGTCTCAAGATAAGATTGACTAATTTTGGAGTGAAAACGAGACTTTGTAACCCAAAACGATATGCTATCATTTTCAATTGTTGAATGTCGTTTCAACTATTTTTATATTTGTTACAATTTATGTTTACTTATATCTATATAAAAATGATCGAAATCAAGTTTTCACTACGTTCGAATATCAAGGTCGATATAAAAGTTCATCCAATAGTAATGAATAATATTCTTTCGTGAGTAAACTGCTCTAGACTTCACTATAAATGAAAGTAACCCAAATTCTATTATATATCAATTAAAAGATAAGATACCTAACAAACTAACTCATTTAACATGTGGAACTCTTGTAAAATGTTTCAAGACATGATCAATTAATTTTTGAGTGAAGTCGAGACTCCATAATACAAAATGACATGCTGTCATTTTAAACGGCTGGGTACTGCAACCTTTTTTTGTTTGTGTCATTTTATGTACACTCATATCCATATGAAAATAAGCGAATGCAAGTTTGACTGCATTTTCGATACCAAGATAGAAAAAAATTTACCCAATAGTGATCAATAACGTTGTTCCATGAGTAAATTATACTAGTTTTCACTATGAATGAAGGTAAGCATCCTAAGTTCCTTTATATTTCAATTATAGATAAGATACTCAAAAAATTAGTTTGTTTAATTTGTATAAGTCTTTTAAGATGTTCAAAAATATAATCGAATAGGTTTAAAGTGAAGTCGAGACCCTGTGACCCAAAATGACATGCTAACATTTTAAATGGCCAGTTGTCATTTCAACTAGTTTTTTGCATTCATTTCACTTTACATTCACTTGTATTTATATAAAAATTAAATATATTCAAGTTTTTACCATATTTGAACAGCAAGTTAGAAAGTTCATCCGATAATGACCAACACTATTGTTCCGTAAGTAACTACACTACACTTGATAAAAAAAAAAACCTCAAGAGTAGCAATTATGGTATCCAAAATATAGCATGTGTAGTCATTCAATGTGTATGAGTCATGTATAATGTTTCAAACACTGTTTTACTAGTTTCGGTGTGAATCGATATTCCGTGACTCCAAACAACATCTGTTCATTTTAAACAGAGGGTTGCCATTTAGGGTTTAGGTTTTAGGGTATAGGGTTTGCAAAACAGAAAGCATATAATTGTTCAACATGCCTTTTTAAATGACTAAGTGTCATTTTAACAAATTTTTATTCATTTCACTCTATATTCCCTCGTATCCGTATGAAAATTATTGAAAATATGTTTTAACTATATCTAGAGTAAAATTTAGAGTTCGTAACCAAAATGACATGCTATCGTTATAAACGATTTGACAATGTTTTAACTAATTTTGTATTTGTTTCACTTTATATTCTCTCGTACCCACATGAAAATGAAAGTAGAAATTTTTTCACTTCATTTAAAGTAAAATCGATAAAAAATATTAAACATCCAAGATCGATAAAAAAAGGTTCACCCGATAGTGATCAACAACAATGTTCCATGAGTAAACTATACTAGTCATCACTATGAATGACGGTAAGTATCCTAAATTCCATTATACTTCGATTATAGATAAGATACTCAAAAAATGACTTTTTTTAACTTATACAAGTCTTTTAAGATATTAAAAAAATGATCGAATGGTTTTAAAGTGAATCGAGACTCTGTAACCCAAAATGTCATGATGACATTTTAAATGGCGTGTTGCCATTTCAACTAGTTTTGTATTCATTTCACTTTATATTCACTTATATTTATATAAAAATTAAATGTATTCAAGTTTTTACCATATTTGAACAACAAGTTAGATAGAAAGTTCATCAGATAATGACCAACACTATTGTGCTGTAAATAACTTATACTCCACTTCACTACGAATAAATGTAAGTAATACAAATTTCATTATATTCTAATTGTGAGATAAGATACTCAACAAATTAGCTAGTTTAACATGTACAAGTCTTCTAAGATGTTTTTGAGTCATGTATGATCTTTCAAAGCATATTTTACTAGTTTTGGAATGAAATCGATACCCCGTAACCCAAAATGGCATCGGTCGTTTTAAACGTATGCCGACATTTCTACTCATGTAGTGTTCATTTAGGTTTATTCACATCTGTAACCACGTGGAAGTTTATGTGTGAAAGTTTTAACTATATTTTGACATTGCGATCGACACATTTGTTCAAATTATAGTAAGTTACTCCATAATCTAGTAGGAAACTGCGCTACACTTCACAATAAAGAAAAACATAAGTAGCAAGTATGATATCGAAAACATAGCACCTGTTGTCGTTCAATGTGTACGAGCCATGTATAATGTTTCAAAGCATGTTTTACTAGTTTTCGAAGTGAAATCGATACCCCATGACCCAAAACGACATCTAATCGTTTAAACTTGTAGCTGACGTTTATCCTCATTTAGTGCTCGTTTCGATTCATTTACGCTCGTAACCACGTGAGAGTTTGGGGATGAAAGTTCGAAGTGAAATCGATGCCTCGTGATCCAAAATGGTATCCAATCATGCAAGTCTTATATAATGTTCGAAACACTATTTTACTAGCTTTGGAGTGAATTTGAGACCCCTTCATCCAAAACGGCGTGTTGTCATTTTACACGTAGAGGTGCCATTTAGGGGTTAGAGTATACAAAAATATAGCACACATAATCATTAAATATGTACAAGTGAAATTGAGACCCTATTACCCAAAACGACGTGTTATTATTTTATAAGTATGTCTGTCATTTAGAATATACAAAACATAGCATGTCTCACACTAAGATTGACCCATCACCTAAAATGGTGCATGAATATTTTAATCGTATGACTACCATTTTTTCTACTTTATTGTTCAGTTCGCATCATTTTCGATCATTCAACCCGGACAAGTCATCTATGATATTCCAAAACTTGTTTCGTAGTGAAACCGAAACCTCGTGACCCAAAACAGCATGTTATCCTTTTAAACGTATAACTGCCGTTTTCCAACCTAGGTGAATTTGCGCAGTTCGCATAAATATACAAGTTTCATAAAAACTGCAACTCCGTTTCAACTCTGACTGCTCTAATGTTTGAATAAAACATTTATTTAATGGAAAACATAGCAATCAATCATAAAAATCAACACTAATTAGACAAAATCCGCATCCATGAACTTGTTTTCTATCTAAATCATACAAAACACTACCAACTAGACAAAATTAGCATCTAAGTTCTATATCCTCCGAGCACATAAAATTGAAAAATATACAAAGAGAACGATTATGGATCAAAATGCACAGCAAAAACTTCAGCTGCTAGTCTCTTCCTCCAACATTCAATCATATCATCAAATATAAGTTTCACGTCTGATCCGGCCGACAAAATTTCTATAAACTTGATAGTGTATATTCTGCAATCTCCCCTGTACATAAGAGCTACCGATGTGAAAATAAAAAAAGCTTGTAGCCCTAAGCTCTGCTCTAAATAAGAGAAAATCAGAAATACCCTTTTTATTTTGATAATCTAAAAACATAATACCAAGAATTTATCCAAACAACAAAACAATGACCAAGAATTTATCCAAACAACAAAACAATGACCAAGAATTTATCCAAACAACACTACCTTTTCTTTACGAATATCATTCTCAGTGTGAGAACCAATAATGACAACATTATCAGGTATCTTCTCCGGCTTGTTTCTAAATGTTTCTTAAAAAGGTTATTTCACAAACATAGGGTTATTTCACCTTTGTGTGTTATAATATTATACTAAAAAGTCCAGAAAATGGTGCACTGAAGTACAACAGATGTAATAATAAAAAATCAACCCCCTTTAAAACAAAACAAAAAGTAAATTACCTCATAGACCCTATATAAGATGCCAAATTAACTTTCACAAGAATGTGTTTTTAACAAACTATAATGTATAACATAATAACCTTAACAATTAATTATTACCAATGTAAAAATGGAAGACCAAAAAATTCACCAATAAAGATTCTTGTGAAAAATGATCAAAACCTTTATTTGCCATAGAACATTGGATTTAACAAGAAAAATCTATTTATCAGCTATTTTTATGAGTAAGCACAATGACTATCTAGTACTGAATCCTACCATTTTCTCATGCCTGTGCATTTTCCTTGGAGACGGCATGAACAAATTAACCTTATCCAAAGTCTCAAGAATTAGAAGTCGTGATTAATTTTATTCATTTGTAAAATCGTGTTTAGTATTTAGAATCATGTTTCATTTTCAGTTGTGATTTGCTTCAGAGGTGTATCAGAACATTTTTAAAAGGCATTTTATTCCCGTGTCCTAAAACCATTTGAACATATCCTTCAAAAATTGATTTAATCTCCTATTCCTATCACAAAACATTTCAACTGCGGAAGTAAAAGGACAAGGCAATAATACATGCATAGAAATGACTTCATAAGAAATAAGAAAGCCATCTTTAGCTCTGTACAAATCCTTATACTAAAGATCGTAGGCTAAAATTTCATCAAACCAAGACAATGGAGAACTGAGCAAAATAATAGGAAGCCTGAAATATGTGCAAACGGGTGGAGGACGGGTTAATAGTAACGGAGTTACTGCTTCGAGAAGCAGGAGAAATCTGATTTCCTCTTGCAACAGCAAATGGAAATCTGCCCAACTAATAGTCAAGAATGCTTACACCCAAGCTAATCGGACAAAGGTATTCTCTCCTTCGACTTCGAGAGATGAATATTTAGGGTTAAAGAGTTTCAGACGAAGGGATTGTTGACTTCAACTTTGAGAGGTGAGAGATGAATTTAGGGCTGAAGGGTTTCAATTGATTTGGGCAAGGGAGAAACAAAAAATTACTCATATGGAAAGAGGTAATTTAGGTAGTTCATTAATGTTGAATTAATATATTAATTTTAAAACATTAATTGTGGTCAAAGGCTAAAATCCCAAACTGTATTATGAAATAGGCCATTTGCCCCAATTACCACATGTAAAATTTGTATCCATCGATACCATATATAGGAGCCAGCTGGACAACTTAACTTCATATATAAAAGAACACCTAGGGTTTCCATTCTGACACCCACTAATTTCTCTCTTTCTATCTAAAATCTCATTGAATTCTCTTCTATTCAACTCAGTGTACACACATACATGCAGATATATGCGCCATTTATCATTTTGCTGAAAGGTAAAATACTGTTCAGATCTTAGTTTTTGCACTTCTTTTGTCCTTCAAGTACTGCTTGGTTAAGATTTGAGTTTAGTTTTCGTTTATTATTTTTTGGGCTTCAGAATTTTGTGAATACAGATAAGAATATGCTGGTATCTAGCTGCATGTTAGATTGCGTTTAAGTGTTGATTTTATGAGCTTTGAATTCGATGGATATTAAAAATTGAATTTGTAGGTTGGATATGATTGGAGTTCTACTGACTTCAATTTGATGTAATTAATTTTTTGTGTTAATTTTAAATAAATTTAAGGGAAAAATTGGGTTTGAGTTTCACTTAAATCAATTTGCATAGATCCACTATAAATAAAGAATAATCTGTGATGTGGTGGTGTGTTAGAGATTGTTAATTTTTATTTGTTACAATTTTTTCTATGAAGACATCGAAGAGAATTTACTGTTCATGGAAGAAAAATGTTTTGATAGCCACTGTCCTAACCTAGGAGGAGAAAAATGTTGAAAACATATATTTGCTTCCAAAATGATAAAGTAAAGTGATTTGTTTGTGTTTCATAAATATATTTGTCATGATTTGTCTATATTTTATTTATTTTCCTTGAAAATTATTAAATCCGTTTATCTTTTTCCCTTATCAAACTGCATGTTTTTTTATCTTTCAATTTCCATCGTCAAAGACTACAATGTGCCTTAACTCTAAGATATATAAGGTTTTGTGTTCTTGCTATGGGGACAGGTTGAATATAAGGGTAACAAAAAATGCTTAGAATTTTTCAAATATCACTTTCAAAGTAAAAAAGGAAATATGACTTTTCCAACGTTGTCTCTCTTAACGTGGGTCGGGGTGGGAATGAAAGGATTTATTTGCTTCCAAACATTATAATTGTTTGTTCTCTTTCCTTAAGAAAACTTGTTCTTTTGAAATGCTTGTTTTAGTTTTCTTAGTTAGTTGAAACATAATTCTCGATCAAGGTCCGATTTTATTAACCCTAAGATTTATATGCTTTCATGTTTAAGGTATGGGAGGCAGTTTGGTGGTTAGAGTGACCGTATCAAAATGTAGAAATTTCAAATGATTGAATTTGTATTACAGCTGTAAATGCATATTAGATCAAGTGTATTATTACCAACGCGTTGAATAAGACAAAACAATCCAATTTGTCAAATAATCTCTAAAGCACAATCTAATTGTTTTAATGTTATTGGATTTTAAGAGGAAATTGCTAAGCTTATAGTTGGCATTGCTGAATTTCTCTAAGCTGGGATTTGGGGTTTTCACGCCATACTGAAGGTATTTTTTCTTGATCTCGAAAAATGGAAAAAAAATTACATATTTTCTTTTCTTGTCGTCCAAGGAAAATAATCCACGTTGGTACTAATATTTTAATCAATTATCTCTTATTGGGTTGGAAAGGTCTAAAAGAATTTTCGTCATTAAACCTGCTTTAGATGAAGAATTGAAGTAATCGTTGTTCTTTTTGTCAGGATCTCTTTCAGAACAAAAGAATCGAAAGGAAGATGGCTTAAGAATTCTTCACTAGACCAACCGATTTATTTATTGCGGAGGGAAGATTTTGTTTTGCTACAATTGATCAAGCTCTTCATTTGAAAAATAAAATGGGAATTAGATTTGCAGATAATGAGATTGGTGGAAGAATTCCTTTTGTTGGTATGGGTGGCATAGGAAATATAACTACCTACCATTATTTGAAAGGTATGGATCACATGCAGGGGCAGAACCCAATGCAGTCCTCTGAACATTGGTCAAAATCCTATTTTTATTTTATTTTATTTTTTGTACTGGGCATTCCAATTGATCCAGCTCAGGAGAAAAAATTGAAACCCAATATAAAATTTATGACACCCAGCACAATTCGCCAAATTGAAAACCTACCTTTCATCACTTTCTCGCTCATTGCTCTCACATAATTTTTATAATTGAAAAGAAGAGCGCAGGGGTCATAAACAAACTCCAAGAAGGCAAACGCCCAATTTACACCATCGTTTTCAATTTTATCGACTCCCGTTAGTTCAATGTCTTCACCACCTCCGGCGGCAATAGGGTAAGTAATTTACTTTTTTGTTTTCGTTTTACTACTAGTTTTGCTTCAATTTTGTAGATTAATCTAACGGGCACTTTTGGAATTTAGGTTACTGATTTTTGCTTTCAATGTTTTATGTTACTGATTTTTATGTTTCTCTTAGTATTGTTACTCATTTTACTTTTTTTTTAGGTTACTGATTTTATTTTTTTTTCAATGTTTTATGCTACTGATTTCAATTTAGGTTACTGGTTTTTGTACCTCAATTTTGTTTCAATGTTTTATATTCAAATAAAGGAAAAAAGGAAAAGAATAGAGGAAGGGTTATTTGGAAGGGTTTAGAATTCAACATAGTAATTGGACCTCCCTTCTTTCATCTAAGTGCAGAAGTCATTATTTTTTTTTTCCAAAATGAAGATAGATACTTTTTTTTTTATAATAGTTGTGTGGACTGTTATAAGCATAATGAATCAGCATTAGCCTTCTGTCAAAACCAAACCTATAGTCTGCTACTTTAATGAAACCAAGTACTTGCATCCATCTGCATTATCATCAAGGACACTAATAGTCTACTAGTTTGTAGAAACCATTCTTAATACAATTAATTTTTTAATCCAAATATCAAATGAGGAGATTCTTTCAAAGAAAATCGATTGTAGAAAATGTTGATGGGAAGATATCGAATAAAAAACCACTTGGAGTAACAAATTCTAGGAGGTTCAATCCTTCTTGGTTTAAAGAAGTCGGTTGGAGTATAATACAGAAAAAATATGCTCCTTATTGTTTGTATTGTTATCTTTTCAAAACATGTAACGGAAAACAACAGGGAGGCGATTTTTTTTGTTAGTAAGGATTCACGTATTGGAAAGATAAGAAAATGTTTAATATTCATATTGGAGTTCATGATAGTACACATAATCAAGCTCATGTGAAGTGTGAAGCTTTGATCATCTCAGATCTATATAGAAAGTACTTGTGTTTATGAGATGATCAATGTCATTATCAAAGATTTCGGTGATTCATTATTTTCAATTCTAGTTTGATGAATCTTGTGATGTGTCAACAAAGGACCAAATATCAATTTTTTACATTATGTGGACAATAGTGGATATGTAAGTGAAGGTTTCATAGGGATTGAACATTTACAAGTACCACGGGTCTCTCACTTATGACTTCAATTGATAAGATCTATACTAGATATAACTTGAGCATGTCTAGATTAAGATGACAAGGTTCTCATGGGCAAAGTAATATGCAAGGTGAATTTAATGGTCTCAAACCACCAATTTTAAAGGAGAGTCCATGTGCCTCTTACATTTAATGTATTGCTCGTCAACTTCAACTAGCTCTTGTAGCAATGGCAAAAAAGAATATTCTCCTTACTAAATTCGTTTGTGTGGTTGGTGATGTGGTAAATATTGTTAGAGCATCTTCTAAATGTTGTATTCTTTGTCGAGAAAAATTGTTAGACTTTATTATTGAGATATTGGAGAAATGTGAGATTTTAAATGGACGGAGACTTAATCAACAAACAATCCTTCAACACTCTAGTGATACACGATGGGGTCACATTATAATTCTTTGGTCAACTTGCTTGTCATGTTCTCTGCCGTTAGTTATGTACTTCAAATGATTGTTGAAGATGAATCTTACTCTTGTGATCAAAGATGCGATGAAACAAATTTTGGGGTCGATAATGTCATTTAATTTGGAGTTGATGAGAAGTTTCTAGGGGATTTCAAATGATCTGTTAAAGGCAGTACAAAAGAAAGATCAAACTATTGTGAATGCAATGCAATTGGTAAAATTGTGCAAACAACTCCAAGTAATGTGAGATTAAGGGCGGGATTCCTTTATTGGAAGAAGTATGTTCTTTCTATGAGCAACATTATATTGATGTTCCTTGGATGATATGTTTGTATGTCGTGTACTTCATGGTAACCTATAGTGTAATCCTCCATCAATTACAAGTTTTCATCACTATGGTGTAGATTTATTTTACTCTCTCATCGATTTACAACTTGAAGAGTCGAATGACCATTTCTTGGAGGAAAATATAGAGTTACTCCTTTGTGTAGCCTGTTTATGTCTACAAAATCCATTCTTCTTTTGACAATAAAAGCTCGATTCAACTTGTTGCCACAAGATTTTCTATAGTAGATCTCATCATACTTGATGATCAACCGGGGCTTAAATTTTTGACATGCGCTCTAACAAAGAGTTTTGAGGATTGAATGATCTTGTAGAGAAGTTAGTTATGACAACAAAAAGTAAGGTATATCCATTGGTCTTCAAGCTTTACACTTTAGGGTTAATTCTACCAGTTGCTACCTCTATTTTGGATAGAGTATTTTCAACAATGAGTATTGTAAATGACAGATTGCGCAATTGGTTGGGAGATAAGTGGATAAATGATAGCATAAGAGAAAGATATATTTTTTAAGATTTATAATGAAGTCATTGTACAATGATATCAAAGTATGAAAACTCGAAAGGAACAATTGTACTTTATAAACAACGTCATTTTCAGTGTTGTTGTAATATTGTTTTATATTTTTACCATTGTTAAATCCATGGCCGAAATCTCAAAGTCCTGCCTTGATTAAATTCTGCAGTGTACAATCTGGCTCCACTCCCTAAGTACATGTAAACGTAGAGATCGCGTGTATTTATGAATTCGACTTTAACTATCTTCCTTATAAGTCTACAAGACCAAGAGAGCACGTGGACGTTCTGAAAACTCATCCAGCAATCGATCTAAATAGCCCGTAAGGAGAACTGAATTATGTCCTTCTAGAAGTCAAAGAGAGAAAATCGTGACAGGTCTTTCTACTAAGCATCAATTCCTCCATTTCTGGAAAGCTCAACTAGTTCCTCATATACAGATAGGTCAGAGAACAAGCTATTATTCACGACAATCTTCATAGTCAGACACAATATGGTTATCAGTTCAAAGAGGAAAATTGAGTCTCCAGCCTTATTTGTGACCAGTTTATGTCCCACTGTATAGTCAGTCACATTAGATGATGTAATGGACATATGAGTTGAGTAAGCTGGATCTTCAGTTCTCTCTCTCTCTCTCTCTCTCTCTCTCTCTCTCTCTCTCTCTCTCTTTAAATAACATTGTTTTTGTACTCTGAAATTGAATGTTAATCGATTTTCTCCCTTTCCAGATAACGCAGTCAAATTATTCCCAAATTCAGTAACTCATTAAAATTCTGCAGGACACATACCTCTGATTTTGCACTTTAAACTGAATGAGTGTATTAGATTTTTTTTTCTGCTACTTCTTCTGCATTATTGCAAAATTTATTGATTTCTTAATTTGGCTTATTTTTTGAGAAGATGGCTCCAATTGGAGAAGACAATCAAGTTAAAATTTGACCATTCAGCGAATTCGGAGAAGATTCACATGAAATGGTTGTGTGAAAATGAGAATGGGAAAGATATCTTCCTCCTTGGGTTGTATGTTTTCCGGAGGAACTTTATTGGTGTTCAAGACTCGAAAGGAAAGGCATGGGTGCCGTACTGTCATTTTATTACACAAAGTTTTATCGCTATTTTCTGAATTGAAGATGCTCGAGTCACTGTCTGGTGTATGTCTCAACATATCCGAAGAACACCAAGATTTAGTAAAGGTACTTTGAATTAGTATTATAGTTAATTTTTTCTAGTACTAGCTTCATTTTTTTTTCCCCTACACTTGGAATTTATTGTCTTAATTCATCTTGCTTATTATTTTTTGGTTTGTTTCGTAGGTTGCTAAGACATCGAAAGAGAAAAAACTCCCTTTTATTGGGATTGAACATGAAGAAGATCACTGTAAATTCTATTTTAGTTGTCGATATGGATGGTGAAGTTAATCAAGTGAGAGAATTTAGAAGCTCACCTAAATCTCATAGGGAAATGCATCAAGGGAACATAAAAACTTGCCTCCAATCTATGTAGCGTTTGGCTGGTTCCAAGAAAGACCTTTGGATTGCCACTCGAAGGTATCACATAGGAGGGAAGATCATGTTTCGCTATCAAGCTAGGCAGCTGGATTTTCTGGGTGGGATCGTCCGATGAATTACTGATTTCTTCACCATAGCCATTGAAATAATAGTAGTATGTATCCAACACAGAGGTTGGCTGACTCCAAGGAAGAGACAATAAACTATAAGTAATGGATTTATATGCCATTTCTGATAAGGTCTTGACAAATATAAGTAATGGATTTATATGCCCTTGTGGAAGAAAGGTTACAAGGCAAGAAGGCGAACCATTTTCTGTATGTGAGATAAGCAGAGATTAATAAATATTGAAAGTGAAGTATTGGATAGTGAATGAAAGGAACAGGGGATGTACAGCAGTCAAGCACCAATCTACTATGCTGGTTTGGCTGGTTATCAAAGGAAAACATTTAACCTGCTACTCAATTTGAGGATAATTCCACTTGTATACACTTTTTTCTACACAAAATGCAACATCATTATTATTATTATTATTATTATTATTATTATTATTATTATTATTATTATTATGTAAAACTCTTTCTAACAAGTTTGAGTTGGCAAATTCCCGTATTGCCAAAAAATAAGTTGTTTATACCGTCTGTATAGCCCAAGATTGTGTTGTATATTTGTATTTGTTAGGTGTGATGTTTTTTTCACTTTGATAGAAATGGGATCGACCTTTCATATCTCTACAATTACGAGTTGACTTGTATCACAATATGTTTTTCTATGCAAAGGCAATTAACATATTAATGCCTAAAGATACAATAGGAAATAATATGGTAGTCTAATTATTATTATAACAATATATTATTGCCATAAAAGAACAATTGGACATGTTTATGTCGTTCTAGTGGACATATTGCAACATTCTATTGTCTTCGTTTCTTATCCGAGGAAGCCACGACAATAGTGTAATGATTCGATCCTAAGCCATTAACTCATGCGTACTCTCCACTTTGAGATGGCATGTGTATATCAAATTTTGGGGCACCAAAAATTTTATCTCACCATGGGTAGGGACTGTATTACTAAGATAATAACATCTATGCCATACGCATCTTACCCCTCACAGATTTCTTTCTTGTTCTTATAGATTTGATTCGAAGACCTCTTTGCCTTAGGGGAGACCTAAGGGGTAGTAATTTCTCTAAATCGTTAATCAATAAAATTTCAAATGTTGTATGGTAGGTGAGATGAAGATGTCCTAGGACTACCAAAATGGATGTGAAACATACAGTCCTGTTTCTAAACTTAACGCTGGGACAACACCATGCTACCCAAGTATCGACAAATACGATGACAAGGATAAAACATCCAAAATGCTTCCAAGGCCAATTTAAAAGATGAACTTTACAGGATCATGGACATGAAATGTTATTTGTCATGTCATTCCTGCACATATCGTCTAGTGGCCATAATAATTAATGTTACTAGAACTCAATTAATTGCCAGGATCTCCTTGTGAAATGTTTATAATATAGTTATCCAAAGAATCCCTATTAATATCCCTGAAAAGATAAAAATTTCCAAGAAAAAGCACTTAAGAGTTTTCCAAAACAAGAAAATTAAAACCACAAGTGGGTTTGTAACATCCTGAAAATTTATAGAATAAGCTTATTTAGTGAAAAGGATTTTGACAAGGGACCTTTTGATAATTTTGAAACAACGAGGGACAAAAGTGAAAATAAATATTAAATTTCCTAGTATTTGACCTGAATAATTAAATATTGAGAATTAGTATATCAATATTGAGCTCATTTTGTAGCTCGTAATTAATTAAGTAGCTCTAACCGAAGAAAAAGTTAATTTCGATAAGACTAAACACATAAGATTCGACTAAAGGCAAAAATAGGTTAAATAGAACTTTGAGGAATTAACGATATTGATTACATAAGTTAATCCCGTTTTCAACATATTTTGTGGGGAGTGTTTGAGTATTCAGTCCCTTATTTGGTGGGGGATTAAATACAGGTTTTTATTATATTTTGATAAAAGTTGATAAAATGTATGGTTAAAAAGTTGTATGACGCATGAAATATGTGGTTAGAATTAATTGTTAACTTTGTCTTAGATTAAAATTAAAATTTTAATGCATTGCAAGCAGTGGCTTAATTAGGAAACAATTTGTTTTATATAATCCTAATTCTATTATTTGAATCAAATGCTTACCAAATTTTCTTGTGGTACATGGCTTCCGACTTCTAATTACAAACACACTCATCAAAATATCCACACACAAAAAAAAAAAAAAAGAGGAAACAGAGAGATAGTCCCACAAATATCGGAAGAGGAAAAATATAGAAAAAGGGATTTTCATTCGCAAAATTTTATTTCTTCTTACGACCTTATAATAACGAGGTAAGACAATGTAAAAGTGGTTACGCTTTTAAACATGAATTGCCAATGGACCTTCCCGTTCTAATAAAATGTGAACTCTTTTGGATATTTTATAACGAATGGTAACTCATTTAGGAATTGTAAATGAAGCGAAAAGAGAAATCCTTTGGGAATTTGAAATGTACGTGATGAATGTCTCACTTGATCACTGAAATATGATATGAATTGTTTATTTTATTAATTAATTTAATTGTGTATGGAAACTGCATCTCTCTTACTCGGTATTGTCAAATACTCACTCTTACAAAAAATTTATAGGTTTGTTCGGGTCCATCACATGTATAGCAGAATAGTGATGCGGGCTGTCAAGAGGATTTGAAGACAATAAAACATTAATTGTTCTATGTTTTAATTAATTATTTGGTCTTACTTGTGTGCAAAGGCATGTTTATTACATAAGTAGGTTATTATGTTTTTGTATGATAAAAATATAAAGTATTCATATTTTGATTGATATTTATTATTGAAATAAAGGAATGATTTTGTATACGGTTTCCGCATTTACATGAAAATTGAATTTTAGTGACACTCCAAGGTTTATGAAAATTGGATTGTTACGTTTTAGTAGTAGAGCAAGATCTACCTTTGAGTAGGCTTATTATGAAACTTTTAATTTTGTTATTCAAGTGTAAACACTTATTCTTCAGCTCATTACATTAGTAAAAATTAACCAGTAAATAAATGATAAATTTAACGGTAGGAGATCCTTGGTACCTAGAGTTCATCTATCAGCCACCATCCACTATTTTGAAGGTATGTGTTGGGGATAAACTTTTTAATTATATTACTTTCATGCAAGTTTTATTCATGCTATAGCATGATCCAACGAATTTTCTATTGAACATCTTACTTCATTACTTTAAAATTATGTTGGTGAAGCATAATTAGTGCATATGTATATATAGGCGTGTGGTTATTATTTAACAATTCTAAGGATGTTTGTTTTATGAGGTTCAGATGGAATATATCTGTGGATTATCTTGTCCTAAGAAACATTTATATTTATATTAATTGTGATTGAGATAAGTTCGATTTATGCTTTAGGAATGTTTTAGAACTTGTTGAGTCATCTAGATGTGTGATATACTTTGATGCATTTAAAGATTTATGCATATCAGTTTAAGACATCGGGAGATCAATCTAAAATCCTAGACTACATGAAACATATATTGTTATGGGATAGCCAAGAGATGAATACCGATTCAAGTATTTTACATTGACCTAGGGACATTAAAGAATACTTAAGTTTGCAATTTCTTGGGATTACAAGATATATTTGTGGTCTAAAGATAGTTTAAGTAACGTTATTGGAGTATATAAATTGTTAGTGTTTGAACAGGTATAATAATCGATATTTTAGATGTACTCATCAATGATATTACAATACGAGCGACCATTTGGAGATCTTTAATAAAAATCTTCAGCACACATTATTTTAGAAAAGAGGAATATGATGCACTTTAGCAGTCTATTGTAAGTTTAAGGACTAGAGTATAATTTATGGAAAAGATTAAGAAACGTGAATTTAAGTCCTTAGAATTCTGTAGCAATATCTTGTAATTAAAATAGTGGATTTTATTTGCTTAAATTCAAGATTGGACCCTAAATGCAAGTGTATAATTTAGGACTCTCGGGTAGACTTCATTTACAATCTTTATTAATAATGTTAGAATTTATATATAAGTACATTTTAAATTTCTGGACGCATTTTGTTTACTTGAAGAGAATTTAACCCTATTGATTACATTTTATAAGCTGGGACATGTTATACTTCATAAATTTCAGCAATCTGCCCTTACTTTAAGAATTCACTGCAATTTGTAAACTTTTGAATGTCAGCATGATTTTAATTGGAAAACGATCAATCATTAGTTTTCTATGATATCAAATTGAAGCCATATCAATTAGAGTCCTGTAAAATTTATTATTACAATTCGGTAAACTGCATTGGACCAAAATTGAAAGTACAGTTCAGCATTTATGAAAATGTTATTGTGTCTCAAATGTCATTGTCGGGACCCCATATTTTGATAATAGTATGTGTACGAGTTTTATGCTTTATATTAAATTTCCATAATTCTTGGTCGACGTTTGCTAGGTCAAATTATATTTTCAACTCGGTGCACAATTGGGTTAAGACAGCCCCATCTTGCTCATTTTTTCTTGAAGGCTTTCCAAATTAATTAATTCCTTACTTTCGAAGTCTATATTGTCAAAATGTTAGGTTATTTCCTTATTTATTAAGTATGCAAACTCTAACACCGCTTTGAATTTTTTATTTGACGGTTAACGTCAAGTTACTCATATTTTGTAAAATTATTGTACATGGTCCGAATTTTGATAAAAAAAAGCCAGAAAAGAAGAAATGAAAAAGATATTTTCTGAATTGAAGGTGCACGAGTTGCAGTCTAGTGTATGTCTCAACATATCCAAAGAACACCTTGTAAAGGCCCTTTTAATTAGTATTATAGTTAATTTGTTCAAGTACCAGCATTTTTTTTCCCTACACTTGGTATTTGTTTTCTTAATTCTGCTTGCTTGTAATTTGTGGTTTGTTTCGTAGGTTACTAAGACATCAAGAGAGGAAAAATTCCCATTTATTGGGATTGAACATGAAGAAGATCGCTATAAATTCTATTTTAGTTGTCGATATGGATGGCGAGCTCAATCCAATGAGAGAATTTAGAAGCTCACCTAAATCTGACAAGGAAATGCATCAAGGAAACACAAAAAACTTGTCTCCTATCTTTGTAGTGTTTGGCTGGTTCAAAGCAAAGACTTTTTGATCACCACTCAGAGGAAGCACAAAGGAGCAAAGATCATGTTTAGCTAGCAATGGAGGTCTAGGAAGCTGGATTTTCCAGGAGGGATCGTCCGATGAATGACTGATTTCTTCATCATAGCCATTGAAATAATAGTAGTATATATCCAGCTAGGAGGTTGGCTGAATCCGAGGAAGAGAACCACTGCAGCCCATATAAGCAGGAGACAATAAACCAGGCACATAACTGGGAAGCCTTGCTCGGAACTGGCGAGAATTGTTTCCCTTAAGGTGTTGCAACCGCAGTTTCTAATATCTGTCATGTATTGGTTGTGGTCATCACTAGGATTGCGCCAATCATAAGAGAATGCTGCAAAAGTAATGTAGTTGGTCAACAACTTTGGTTATCCATTGCTGCCCATATAAACCCATTGAAAAGGTCACTTCAATGCCATTTCTGACAAGGGTCTTGGCAATTTATATGGCATCGTGCAAGAAAAGTTAGGAGGACGTGAGGGCGAACCAATTTCTGTATGTGAGATAAGTAGAGATTAATAAATATTGAAATTAGAATTGGATAGTAAACAAAAGTCAAGCACCAATCTATTATGGTGGTTTGGCTGGTTCTCAAAGCAAAACATTTAACTAGCTACTCAATTTGAGGATAATGCCATTTGTATATCTTTTTCCTACCGAAAATGCAATAGAATTTTATTTTTTTCATGTTAAACTCTTTCTAACTAGTTTGTGCTGGCATATACACGTGTATAGTCCAAGATTGTGTTGTATATTTGTATTTGTGAGGCACAATGTTTTTTTATTTTTGGGTAGAAATGGGATCAACCTTTTATATTTCTACAATTACGAGTTGACTTGTATCATGATATGTTTTTGTATGCAAAGGCAATTAACATATCACTGCCAAAAGAAACAATAGGAAATAATATGGTAGTCTAATTAACTTGATACACTATTACCTCGTTAGTTAATATATTGTTGCCATAAAAGAACAATCAGGCATATTTCTGTCATTTTATAGGACCTGTTGCAACATTCTTTTGTTTTCATTTCTTATCTGGAGAAGCTACAACAATAGTGTGACGATTCGAGCCTAACCCATTAACTTGTATGTACTGTCCGCTTTGAGACAGCACGTGCATATAAATTTTTGGGACACCCATAATTTTAGTTCACCAATGGTAGGGGCACTACTATTACTCAGATAATAACATCTATATCAAACTTCTTAGTAATAACATCTATATCAAATTGCAAGTTACCCCTCATAGTTTTCTTTCTTGTTCTCATAGATTTGAACCCAGGACCTCTCTGCCTTATGAGAGACCTTAGGGTAGTAATTTCTCCATATCATTACTCCATAAAATTCCAAATGTTGTATGGAGTGGGTGAGATGAAGAGGTTCTGAGACTGCCAAAATGGATGTGAAACGTACAGGCCTGTTTCTAAACTTAACCCTCGGAATCACCATACTACCCACGTATCGACAAATACGATGACAGAGAAAAAGTATCCAGAATGCTTACAAACCCAATTAAAAAGATGCAGTCTGTACTATCATGGACATGAGATCCACATGACTATTATTTGTCGCATCATACCTGTGTTGAAAAGTAAACTTGATTTTGGAGGAAGTAATATGTGTTTAAAAATTTTGCTCATAGGCCCAATTCAAAGGCCCAACAAAATCTAGCATTTTCTAGAATTATATTCTAGAAAGATCCATGTAAATATCTAAGTAATAGATGTGATCATAAATATGCATTGTATCTAAAATACTCTAGGAAAATATCTAGTCCAAATATGAAATCTAGAAGCCTCATGAAAATTTATGGACTAGAATTCTCTAGATTAATGTGCGATATAGAAGTCTCATGTAAGCCCTATATAAAGGGGTAGAGTCCCTCCATTTTGTAACAACAAGTCAAGTCAAGTGTTGTAAGTGTTGAAGTTGAGAAATATAAGTTAACATTTTATTTACCTCTTCCTATTAGTATTGTCCTTCCTATCAAGTCTTAGCCAAATCAAGTTGGTAAACCCCTATTTCCTCCAACAAACTGGTATCAGAGCCCTAAGGTCCTTGTGAAAAATGGCAAGTGAGATGATTCCTTTTCAAGCCCCTCAACTTAACAAGGATAACTGCGACAATTGGAGCATAAGGATAAAGGCATTGCTCGGGTCGCAAGATGCATGGGAGATAGTAGAGAAAGGCTACACGGAGCCACAGGACGAGGTCACTCTATCCCAAGCACAAAGGGATAGTTTGAAGGATGCAAGGAAGAAGGACAATAAGGCGCTCACCCTCATCTATCAAGCCTTAGATGAAGGCATGTTCGAGAAAGTAGCTTGTGCTACTACGAGCAAGGAAGCATGGGAGATCTTGCAAAACTCCCACAAAGGAGTTGAGAAGGTGAAAAAGGTTCGACTCCAAACACTTCGAGGTGAGTTTGAAGCTTTACATATGAAAGAATCGGAATCAGTATCTGATTACTTTTCAAGAGTATTGGCCATTGTGAACCAATTAAAGAGGAATGGAGAAAAGTTGAATGGCACTAGAGTAATTGAGAAGATACTTAGGTCTTTAGATTCTAAATTTGACTACATAGTTGTAGCCATTGAGAAATCTAAAGATCTAGATAGTATGAGTATCGATCAACTCGTGGGATATTTACAAGCCCATGAGGAAAGACAAAAAAAGAAGGTGAAAGAAGAGCCATTAGAGCAAGCTCTTCAAACAAACCTCACCTTGAACAATGGTGAAAGAAAGTTTAGCAATAGGAGAAGCCAAAGAGGAAGAGGACAAGGCCAAAATCAAGGAAGAAATGCATTCTACAAGGAGGAAAGAAGCCTAAGCCCGTTTTCCACTAGAGGTTATGGAAGAGGAAAATGTACGAGGCAAAATGAAAGGCCAAGGTATGACAAATCTCAAGTTAAATGTTACAATGGTCAAAAATTTGGCCATTATGCTTTAGAATGTAGAAATGGTACTAACCAAGTCAAGGAGAAAGCCAACTATGCTACTCAAGAAAATGAAGTGGATCCTACACTATTGATGGCATACAAAGGTGAAGAAAGCAAGGAAATAAACACTTGGTACTTGGATACGGGAGCAAGCAACCATATGTGCGGAAGAAGAAACATGTTCGTGGAGCTCGATGAATTAGTAAGCGGCAATATCACTTTTGAAGATGAATCGAAGATCCCCGTGAAAGGCAAAGGTAAAATCTTAATTCGCTTGAAGAATGGTATGCATCAATTTATCTCAAATGTCTACTATGTGCTCAATATGAAGAATAATATTCTAAGCTTGGGACAATTCTTAGAGAAGGGCTATGATATTCATTTGAAAGATCATAGTCTTTCAATAAGAGATCAAAGAGAAAATCTGATTGCTAAAGTCCCTATGACAAGAAATAGAACGTTTGCATTAAGCATTCAAAATGATGTTGCTAAATGCTTAAAAGCTTGTTTTAAAGATTCATCTTGGCTTTGGCACTTAAGATTTTGGCATCTTAATTTTGGGGGCTTAAAGTTGTTAAGTAAGAAGAAGATGGTAAGAGGTTTGCCTCCAATAAATCATCCGAATCAATTATGTGAAGGATGCTTACTTGGGAAGCATTTGAGGAAAAGTTTTCCAAAAGAAGCATCTACAAAAGCTAAAAAGCCACTAGAACTTTTACACGCAGATGTTTGTGGGCCAATCAATCCATGTTCTCTTCATTGATGATTTTAGTAGAAAGACTTGGGTCTATTTTCTCAAACAGAAATCGGAAGTTTTTAAAACTTTCCAGAAGTTTAAAGCTCTCGTTGAAAAGGAAAGTGGCTATAGCATAAAAGCCATGAGATCGAATAGAGAAGAAGAATTTACTTTCAAAGTGTTTGAGAAATATTGTGAGGAAAATGGACTTCGTCGCCCATTAACAGATTCATACTCTCCACAACAAAATGAAGTAGCCGAAAGAAAGAATAGATCAATTCTTAACATGGCCCGCTGCATGCTCAAAAGCAAGAGATTGCCCAAAGAATTTTGGGCCGAAGCTGTTAATTGCACTGAATATCGATCTAATCGATCTCCTTCTAGAAGTGTGTGGAATAAGACACCACAAGAAGCATGGAGTGGAAGGAAGCCCAGTATCTCTCACCTGCGAGTTTTTGGGAGCATTGCATATGCTCATGTACCGGATCAAAAGCGGTCCAAGCTAGATGATAAGAGTGAAAGGTATGTTTTTATCGGCTATGACTCTCGCTCCAAAGGCTACAAACTGTATAATCCAAGCAAGGAGAAGATTATCATAAGTAGAGACGTCGAGTTCAATGAAGAAGGAGATTGGGATTGGGGTGTCCAAGAAGAAGACTACGACTTCTTGCCATTTTTTGAGGAAGAAGAACAAGAGAATGAAGAGCAGCAAGAGCCTACCAGTCCACTTCTATCACCTACTCATGGAGATGCTTCACCAGTATCTTCACAAGGAGAAAGCTCAAGCGAAAGGACACCACGGATGAGGAGCCTACAAGAGCTATATGAGGTAATAGAGAATCAAAATAATCTCACACTTTTTTATCTTTTTGCCGATTGTGAGCCAATAGGGTATGAAGAAGTAACGCAAAATAAAAGATGGAGATATGCCATGGATGAAGAGATTAAAGCTATTGAGAAAAACGATACATGGGAGCTGACGACTCTTCCCAAAGGAAAAAGAGCAATCGGAGTCAAGTGGATGTACAAGGTAAAGAAGAATGCTAAAGGAGAAGTGGAGAGATACAAAGCAAGATTGGTCGCCAAAGGCTACAACCAACGGTCGGGGATCGATTTTGAAGAGATATTTGCCCCTGTTGCTCGTTTAGAAACGATAAGATTAATTATCTCTCTTGCCGCGCAAAACAAATGGAAGATTTTTCAAATGGATGTGAAATCAGCTTTTCTAAATGGTTATCTTGAAGAAGAAGTTTATGTAGAGCAACCAATGGGATATAAAATAAAAGGGCATGAAGGTAAAGTCTTAAAACTCAAAAAGGCTTTATATGGGTTGAAATAAGCTCCAAGGCCATGGAATAGTAGAATTGACAAGTATTTTCTAGAAAATAACGTCACAAAATGCACTCACGAGTATGTCCTTTTGCACAAAGGTAAATGAGAAATGAGATATCTTGCTTGTTTGTTTGTATGTGGATGATCTTATATTCACAAGAAATAATCTAAGCATGATCACTGAGTTTAAGAAGGCCATGGCTCAAGAATCCGAGATGACAGATATCGGTCTTATGGCCTACTATCTTGGGATTGAGGTAAAGCAAATGGAGGATGGCATCTTTATCTCACAAGAAGGGTACGCGAAAGAAGTTCTAAAGAAATTCAACATGGCAGATTGCAAGCCTGTATGCACCCCCGTCGAATGTGGAACCAAGTTATCGAAGTATGATGAATGTGAAAAAGTGGATCCAACACTCTTTAAGAGTCTTGTCAGAAGTCTAAGATATTTGACATGCACAATACCAGATATCCTCTTTGGAGTAGGGCTAATCAGTCGCTATATGGAGATACCCATCATGACCCATATGAAAGCTACAAAGAGGATTCTTCGCTACATCAGAGGTACGCTTGACTATGGTTTAATCTATTCATCATCTAATGAATTCAAACTTGTTGGCTATAGTGATAGTGATTGGGGCGAAGACATTGACGATAGAAAGAGCACTACTGGATATGTATTCTACTTGGGCAACACTGCATTCACTTGGAGCTCGAAGAAGCAATCGATCGTGGCGCTATCTACATGTGAAGCTGAATATGTTGCAGTTACATCAAGTGTTTGCCATGCAATTTGGCTTAGAAACTTGTTGAAGACACTTGGAGTCTTACAAGATGAACTGACTGAGATCTATGTTGACAACAAATCAGCACTGGCATTGGCAAAGAATCCAGTATTTCACGATAGAAACAAGTATATCGATACAAGGTATCAATTTGTAAGAGAGAGTGTTGCAAAGGATGAGGTGCAACGGAAGTATGTAACCTCTCAAGAGCAGATCACCGACATTTTCACTAAGCCACTCAAGCATGACATGTTCCGCAACCTAAGAACTTTACTTGGAGTAGCAAAATCAAGTTTAAGGGGGGAAGTTGGAAAGTAAACTTGATTTTGGAGTAAGTAATATGTGTTTAAAAATTTTACTCATAGGCCCAATTCAAAGGCCCAACAAAGTCTAGCATTTTCTAGAATTATATTCTAGAAAGATCCATGTAAATATCTAAATAATAGATGTGATCATAAATATGCATTGTATCTAGAATACTCTAGGAAAATATCTAGTGCAAATATGAAATCTAGAAGCCTCATGAAAATTTATGGACTAGAATTCTCTAGATTAATGTGTGGTCTAGAAGTCTCATGTAAGCCCTATATAAAGGGATAGAGTCCCTCCATTTTGTAACAACAAGCCAAGTCAAGTGTTGTAAGTGTTGAAGTTGAGAAATATAAGTTACAGTTTATTTACCTCTTCATATTAGTATTATCCTTCCTATCAAGTCTTAGCCAAATCAAGTTGGTAAACCCCTCTTTCCTCCAACAACCTGCACATATTGTTTAGGGGCCTTTAATAATTAATGTTATTAAAACTCAATTAACTGCCAGGATGTCCTTATAAATCCCATACCATTGAAAATTTAAAGTAGAAAATCTGTCTACAATAAAATTATCTAAATAATCCCTATTAATATCCCTAAAAATATAAAAATTTCCAAGAAAATGTACATAAAAGTTTTCCAAAACAAGAAAATTAAAACCATGAGTGGATTTGTAACATCGCAAAAATTTATAGAATACGCTCATTCAGTGAAAAAGATTTTGATGAGGCACCTTTTGATGATTTTTAAAAATTGAGGGACTAATGTTAAAATAAATATTAAATTTCATAGTATTTGAGATAAAAAAAAATTAAATATTGATAGATCGAGAATTAGTATATCAATATCAAGCTCGTTTTGTAGCTTGTAAATAATTAAGTGGCTTCGACCCAAGAAAAAGTTAATTTCGGTAATACTAAACAAGTTGTTGGGAATTTACTTAACATGTACAGCGGAAATAAAACAATTTTCAATTCTCAAACGAGGATTTACAATGTGTTTAGATAGAAACTGTGATGAGAATGATACATTTCATGAATTTTACAAACTCTTTTGCTTTTTCTTGAACTCCAATGATCACGATCTGCAATCCAAGCTGTCCAATTGTCCAGCCTCCAATGGTAATCCACACATAGAACAAGAATGATGGCTAAGGTTTTCTTTTCTTGTGTTAGCAAGAATAATGAAAAATTTCATCCATCTTTTCAAACCCTAATAGTCTATTAATATAAGTCCAAATGGGCTCGGCCTATCTGTTAAACTTAACCCGGTCCAATATTTAATTAATCAAATTAATTAAATCTGGTTCATGAATTAATTAATCCAATTAATTAATTCGAGCATATTAATAAACAACCCAATTAATTAATTATCCAACACTTGTCAATTAATTAATTGGTAAATCTCATTTTTCTGATTCTCTTTTGTGTGTGACCCATTAGGTTCCCGATCACGATGCCTAACGACGTGAATTATTATTTTGATCTAATCAAAATCGATAAATTAAAATGCCCCTTTTAATTTATCACTAATTCACCTTCGTTGTCCCAGATTGACATCTAGCAATGTGTCAGGGCAATACGTGTGACAGAAAATATCACGTAGTATGAAAAAACCAAACTTGTTCGTTTTCCGTGAAACTATAATCCTTTCGTCAATATGATCCGATCAATTATGAGATATGGATATGGGCCAATCTCAATTATCGATCATATCTTTTATCTCACTGTTAAGTCAATATACGTCGAAAACTCTTTTCCAACTTATGAGTTCACTTTGGCCAAGGATTTCATTATCAACTTAAATGGATAAAATGTAGATCATAATCTCTTACTATCTAAGAGTGACGAATCCTCTATTGGTCATTTACAACCTTTATATGATTCTTGACATACACGAACGATGTTGTATTAGCGACCCTTGGCAGAGCAACATCCAACACTACCAAAGTATGACTGTCCTCATATAAGGTACCATGAAGACCTCAAGTTAAAGGACCAATTCCACTACCGAACGTTAGAGATTAACCACTAACACTCAGATAATTATTCATGTGGAATCTCTCAGCGGGTCTCCAATGTTTTGTTCTATAACAAAATATCCACGTGTTCATTCAAGTGTCACCATACTTTAACTTGTGAGATCAGCTACTTACTTCACAAGTAAAAATGCCACACGCGATAGTCTATCCGTAATAACGATATCCGTATCTCGTTATTATTTCGACCACAGACGATTTAAGATTCATTCATATGTAATTTGTATCTCACAATCACAACTCCTTGTGATTAACAAATCACCAAGAGTTGAATCTATGGATTTTATTATTTAATTTATTAGAATATTAATTCAATTAAATAATAGATATTGCCATACATATCAATTGATTATATATATATATATATATATATATATATATATATATATATATATATATATATATATATATATATATATATATATATATATATATATATATATATATATATTCAAAGTGTTTATGTCCATTTATGTCCAAAGTTAATTGGACCTAGGGCATAACACTTACAAACTCTCACTTGCACTAGATCCAATCACTTATGTATCTTATACCATAAGAGTCTACATGACGATCATATTTATGCTGCGACAACTCTTTGTCAGTGGATCTACAATTTAATAACTTGTGGGAATTCGTTCTTTATTTACGTCATTTCATTGTATTATCTTTCCAATGAGATAACAATGCCTTAACATATGTTTGGATCATTGATGAGACCTTAGTTCCTTCGCTTGCACGATGGCTCCATTGTTATCACAATGCATAAACGTATGATCAACAATGTTAGGAACTACTCCAAGTTCATTAATGAACTTCTTGATCCAGATCACAACTTTTGTTGCTTTCTAAACCAGTGATGTATAAGGCTTCTATTATAGAATCAACGGTTATTTTAGATTTGGAACATTTTCAACACATCCTTTAAGTGTAAACCAATGTCTTATTTGAGATATACTATTGTTCTAGTCTGACTAAAAGTTAGCATTAGTGTATCCATGAACTATCAGTTCATTTTCTCCATATAAAATCTTCTCGAGATTTTATCTGTATAGATTGGGATGAGTTAAGCAATCTTCTAGATCCATCTTTATAGATCAACTTGCTTCTATCATATCTATCACAGAGAAATTATTTGACAACCATAATTTCAACAATTGAAATATAGAGACGTCGTTTCCTATAATATGTCACATACATATAATATCAGGAATGCGACAATGCTCCCACTATCTTCTTGTAAACGAACAATTCGTCTTCATTTTTGATCAAATCAAGCATTTTGACTTTTTGCATCAAATCGAAGATTCCAGCTCCAAGAGGCTTGTTTCAATCCATATTGACATTTTCTTATAAACTCATTTACAACCTATGGGTTATAATCCATTAGGCAAGTTGACCAAGGTCAAACCTTGGTTACATACAACAAGTTCATCTTTTTAAGTCAACACTTGACTTTATTTCTGCGTAATTAGTAGGTTCATTATCCTTGATTAGTAATCATGGATTCGTACCTTCTAGGAGGTCAAATGATCCTACAAGATTTACACGGAGCTAACATGTCCTCAGAAGTCTCCACTTCCTGATCAAGAGTATATCTCTCAGCAGGTGTGGGATAAGACTCAGGTTCATCTATTCAATTAAGTACATCCGTAAAATCTTGAACTCCTTCAAGATTTATTCTGCTCCCACCGTCTCTCTTAGAATAAACACTTTATCTAAGAGTATGACATGTCTTGAGATGAACATCTTCTCAACGAGATTATAGAATTGATATCCAATTATCTCTTGGATATCCACAAATATATATTTATCGGATTTTGTCTCAAACTTATCCGATTCAGTGCGCTTCACATAAGCGTCACAACCCAAACTTTCATATGAGATATGTTGGGCCATTCCATAACTCGTATGGAGTTTTTGTCAACCGATTTAGATGGGACACGATTTAGTGTGCAGCACGTGGCAATCAGTGCATGACCTCAAAATGATTTTTGAATGCTTGCATGGCTTGTTCTCTATTGCATTATATCTAATAGTGTATGATTCCTCATTTTAGATGCACCATTATGTTGCAATGTATGTGGAGGAATCCACTGCGTGAGAATCTAATTCTCTTTTAGATAATCTAAAATTCTCCATTTTAGATATTCTTTAAGTCGAACAAGTCTTAGTGTAAGAATATATTTACCTATTTGTTTATCTGTTTCTAGCTTGAATCCCCTGAACATTTCAAGAGTTTTATACTTGAATTTCATCAAATATACATGATCATTTCTGAAATGGTCATTAGTAAATGTGATGAGAAAAGATAAACTTCACCTGACATTAATTGATATGAATCTACATACATCACTATGTATTATACCCAATAATTGTGCAGATCATTTTCTTTTTCAAGTAAAAGGAGATTTGGTCACTGTGTTTTACTGACATGATTCGCATTTGTCAAATGATTCAAAATCATTTGACCTAAATATACATCTCCATGTAAGTTTGAAATTGCATTCTTAGTTATGTGACCAAATCCACAATGTCAGATATAGGTGTTATTTAGATTATCATTTTTATGCCTTTCAATTTCTATACTCCTTATAGAATACTCAATGTTTAGAATATAAATGTCATTTTGTAATTTACCATAACCATTAAGATCTTATCAAGATAAAAGGAACAACAATTGTCCTTAACATTAAAATAATTCATGTCAAAATATGAAATTTATTTAATGCCCTTGGTAATGGTGAGAACAAAATTAACATTTCTCTAATTCTAATATTGAGTCTAAAGGCAATGGCAAGAAATATGCTTCTACAGGCAATGCAACAACTTTTGCTTATTTCCAACGTGTAGGTCAACTTCTCCCTTCGCAGCGATCTACTTTTATTTAGTTTCTACATATTTATACAAATATGAGATCTATATCTAGTATTGAATACCCATGAAACTAATGAAATAGATTTAAGCCTTGCAATTTCATTTCCAATGACCCATCATTCCAAAATGATAATAAGGATCATCAGATTTGGTATTGTCCTTATTCGCTTTAACTGTCTTAGTCATCTTGGTTGCTTTCCTAAAGCATCCTTTAGACTTCCCTATCGAAGTCTATGACTAAGATTTATCCACTACAAACATAGATGTTGGACTTAACAGTTTTAAGCATGTTCAACAACTCAATGAGCGTGCTTCGAGTTTATTTATGTTAAATTCATAATTAGTTATGAATAACTCTCTGACAGAGATTGTAGAACCAAGTCTATACTTAGTTCATTGTTCATGACTAAACACAATCAAGACAACTTCTCAAAGTAGTCAGCATCTTCAGCACACGAGCACCGACTGAAGATTCTTCTGCCATTATGCACCGGTGCAGTTGCTAGGAAATATCATATACTTCCTCGTATGATTGTTCATCATTAAACACATTGAGATGAAAATCATGTGTTAGCATCTATACTTTTATATTTCTTTGTAACTCAGGTGACATAGTCACAAACATTACATATGTTGTAGTACTATCGTCATCACTGTGTTTATTATAGTAGCCACCTCTTCCTTTGTCAAGTCATCAGCAAGTTTCTCTGGAAATGGCTACTCAAGGACATAACCAATTTTTCATGCCTGAGAACAATTCTCATAATGTGGAGCCAATCAAGAAAATTTCGTTTAGTTGTTGGCGTTCAGTATGCCTCTCAAATACATATGGTTACTCATGATTCAATAAATGCAAACGACGAAAAGTAAAGAAATAATATATATAGTGCATGAATTAATTTAACATGGTCTTTTATTAAATTAATTTCGCTCCCACTGTTTAATTCAAATTTATGACCCTCTCACATAAATTTATGGAATCCGTACTTGATTCCCTGTCGGTTGGGATCTCATTTGTTATATTAAAACCTTGAGTGTACTCAACAAACCCTAATAAAACATTTGGGTAGATAATATTATCAATTGTATCTCCATACAACTCTCAGATCATTAAGCTGACAACTCTTTATCTTCACACATCTTATGTGTTAGCTTAACATGCCTCTAAGATTTATCTCCTTGAGTGTACTCAACAAGAGATAAATATTAGTTAAGTCAAACCCATCATTTAGAAATATCTAATATTTCATAGTGTCAAACATATCCTTAATGGACCAGCCTTGAGTGTACTCAACAAACTTAGATCGATTTAAGACTCTCGTTTTTCACTATAATGATGGAAGGTGAACAACAAAATGACTTAATATTTTTAACGAGGGATTTTTCATGCAAAATGTCTCATCGTACTAGTCGGTCAGTTCCTAGGGGGTATAGCATTGATTCATACAATACTCCATCTCTATGGTCTCCTCCTCTTCTTGTATCTCCAATTAGTCCAACTGTAACTTGTATCCTATACTAGTTGGCATGCAGGCCTAAATAATATTGGACGTACAGGCCCATAATAATAACAATAGTAACGGACTCCCATGTCCAAAATAAATTAGAGCTCGCAGGCCCATAAAACAACAAGAATAAAACTAATCATTCAATACATCCATATGATTGAGTCCATAATCATCCACTAATAAAACATTTATCATATAAATACATTCCTATATAATATCTAATATTACATGCAAACATGTTTCAAGTTTCTAGCAATTAAAGTCGTCTAAACTAATTTAGACAAATGGATTGGAACAATTAAATAATTAATTAATCAAATCAATTAATTTATTTAATTAGCGGACTTATTTAATTAAAATCAAATTTCAATTAAATATCAAATTAGAGTCCAACTCTAATTCTACAATTATAGGGCGGGACTATTTAATTAAAATCAAATTTTAATTAAATACCAAATTAGAGTCCAACTTTGATTCCAATAAAATTTTAGGGCAAGACAATTTAATTAAAATCAAATTTCAATTAAATATCAAATTAGAATCCAACTCTAACTTCAACAACATACTAGGGTGGTCGATTTAATTAAAATCAAATTTTAGTTAAATATTAAATTAAAGTCCAACTCTAATTTAAAATGAATTAACATTTTAATTTAGGATAAAATTCATAAATAAAATAAAATTCAATTTAGGGTCAAAGTTTAATAATTAAGTTAAAATCCAATTTTAACGAAAATATAAAAGGTCGTCAATTTTAATTAAAATTTTAAACGGGTCAAAATTGAATTTTAGGTCAAACTATTTGAAAATCAAATCAAAACCATTTTAATATTTAAATTCAAAACCCTTTTAAAAATTGGAAATTGACCCAAGTTTAATATTATAAACAGGCCCTTCAATTATTTAAATTGCATGACAGACCCTTTTTCTAATAATTGCAGGTTTGAGCCTTGAATCATAATTTCAGGCGGGGGCCTGCAATTTCGTAAATTGCAAGAAAGGCCCCGCCTCCACCTCTTCTCTCCCCGTTTGAAACCCTAAGGAAAAAAAAATTTTCTTTTCCTTTTGCGACGTCATCCACGCTGCTGCAAGACTGCAGCGCGAACGCTGCAATTTGCTGCTGCAGCGGCAATGATCGCAGCGGCGTTTGTCGCCACTGCATCTGCAGCTGCAGCACGCGAAGTCGCATGCTGCTGTCCTGCGGCGGTGCGTCGTAGAGCTCACCGTTGCAGATCCGACGGCAGTGTTGCCGCCGTCGGCAACACCGCCACCATCCCGTTTCCTCTCCATTTTTTTTTTAAATTTTTTTATGAAATATTATTTTCCTTTTCAAAAACAGATTTTTGAAGATGAAAAATAATTTTTTCAAAATTGCTAGATTCAAGAAACAATTATAAACAATCAACTTTTAATTGTTCAATCATGCAAAACAATTTCTAAAAAACACAAAGTAGACTCTAATACCACTGTTGGGAATTTACTTAACATGCATAGTGGAAATAAAACAATTTTCAATTACTAAACGAGGATCTGCAATATGTTTAGCTAGAAACTGTGATGAGAATGATACCTTTGATGAATTCTACAAACTCTTTTGCTTTTTCTTGAACTCCAATAATCACGATCTGCAATCCAAGTTTCCAATTGTCCAGCCTCCAATGGTGATCCACACATAGAACAAGAATGACGGCTAGAGTTTTCTTTTGCTGTGCTAGCAAGAATAATGAAAAATTCCATCCATCTTTTCAAACCCTAATAGCCTATTAATATAAGTCCAAATGAGCTCGGCCCATCTGTTAAACTTAACCTGGTCCAATATTTAATTAATCAAATTAATTAAATCTGGTCCAAGAATTAATTAATCCAATTAATTAATTCGGGCATATTAATAAACAACCCAATTAATTAATTGGTCAATCTCATTCTTCTGATTCTCTTTTGTATGTGACCTATTAGGTTCCCGATCACGATGCCTAACGACGTGAATTATTATTTTGATCTAATCAAAATCGATAAATTAAAACGTCCTTTTTAATTTATCACTAATTCACCTTCGTTGTCCCAGATTGACATCTAGCAATGTGTCAGGGCAATACGTGTGACGGGAAATATCACGTTGTATGACAAAACCAAACTTGTTCGTTTACCATGAAACTATAATCATTTCGTCAATATGATCCGATCAATTATGAGATATGGATATGTGTCAATCTCAATTATCGATCATATCTTTTATCCCACTGTTAAGTCAATGTACGTCGAAAACTCTTTTCCGACTTATGAGTTCGCCTTGGCCAAGGATTTCATTATCAACATAACCGGATAAAATGTAGATCATAATCTCTTATTATCTAAAAGTGACGAATCCTCTATTGGTCATTCACAACCTTCATATGATTCTTAACGTACCCAAACGATGTTGTATTAGCGACCCTTGGCAGAGCAACATCCAACACCACCAAAATATGACTGTCCTCATATAAGGTATCATGATAACCTCAAGTCAAAGGACTAATTCCACTACCGAACGTTAGAGATTAACCACTAACACCCAGATAGTTATCCATGTGGAATCTCTCAACAGGTCTCCAATATTTTGTTCTATAACAAAACATCTACGTGTTCATTCAAGTGTCACCACACTTTAGATTGTGAGATCAGCTACTTACTTCACAAGTAAGAATGCCACAAGCGATAGTCTATCCGTAATAACGATATCTGTATCTCGTTATTATTTCGACCACGGACGATTTAAGATTCAGTCATATGTAATTTGTATCTCACAATCACAATTCCTTGTGATTAACAAATCACCAAGACTTGAATCTTTATTTAATTTATTAGAATATTAATTCAATTAATTAATAGATATTGCCATACATATGTATTGATTATATATATATATATATATATATATATATATTCAAAGTGTTTATGTTCAAAGTTGATTGGACTTAGGGCATAACACTTACAAAAGTAAGATCCAATAATTGGAGACATTGATTACACAAGTTAATTCCCTTTTCAGCAGATTATGTGTGTAGTGTTTAAGTATTTAGCCCTATTTTGTGGGAATAAAATCAAACTTTTATTAGATTTTAATAAAAGTTGATGAAATGTATAAGTCAAAAGTTGTGGGACCACGAAATATAGGGTTAAAATCAATTGTTGACTTTGAAATATATTTTAAACCATACCAGACCTGAGCTTAATTAGGAAACGATTTAATTAATAAAATACTAATTCTATTATTTGAAACAAATTCTTATTAATTTATACAAACAAACTCAATTAGATATAATAACGTTTTAGTTTATATGTATTAGGATTTAATTCAGTTGTAATGAAAGTAAAAATAGGTTGTGTTAAAAGTCCAAGTTATAGCAAAAATAGTTTTGGGGTTGATAGTCCTAAAAAAACGTCCAACATGTACAAGAAGAAGACGAAGAATCGAACTTCAAGAAGTTGATAAGGAAAAGGACTCCCAGCGCTGGCCTACCGCTCAGCCAGTGCTCGAGAGGTAAAATCATGACTTCACTGCCTGCCTAGCGCTAGACTGTAGATAATCCTGAGGTCAGATACCTGTCAATAATCCCGAGGTTAGACCTGTCAGGATGGTCTTCGAGTTTAAGGTCTTCTCGAGCTTCAAATTTTTTAATTATTTGTCAACCTAAGGTTAGTTTAAGGTTTCGAAGATGTCGACCTCCCTTGAAGGGTAGAAATGAATTTTTTACTTTACTGCCCCTCAAGACCTTGATCATCCATTTAGTCCTTGATAGACTGTTCTGAACACCACTCGTTTCAACGAGGGTTAAGCATATTTTGAGATTTTAGAGAAGGATATGTAGAGATTGGAAGACCTTGTGCATTTAGCCTATAGCCCAGACGATCTCCTCAAGGACAAAGTCCTCGACCTGGCCAAAGTAAAGGGCGCCAAGGGTAGGAACAAACAATCTTCGATTTTCATTATTTTGAACAGAAAACCACTCCTCGTGCTAATTACTAGTGCATTTTTGTCAATGCATAGATTGAAATGGTGATCCTCCACTCCTTGGTAAATTGTTAATTAATTTTTTTTTATTATATAAGGATTTTTTTTATAGTACAATCACGTGTAGGAGTTTGTTGAAGGGGTTATCAAGTAGTTTTTTTTTTAATTATTATCCTTATATTTTAGTGTAAAAGTTTCCTAGCTTGTCACGTGTCCCATGAAGTGTTGGTTGAGATATCTCATATCACATGATAGAGACGTGTGCTTGAAAAATGTCTTCTTCTACACGAAACCCAATACCCTTATTCCGACTTTCTATAGAATTTATTTTATAATATAACTCATGAAGGCAATAAATTTTCTACATTCATATGTAGAAACACGATAAAGGTAGAAAGAATTAAGTGAACTTGATTTCTTTTAGTTTTGTCTTCCAATTTTAAGAAATCTAACAAGGTAGGATAATGAGGTGTAGTTGTCTTATCCCATTTCAATTGTTTATTTTCATGTTGTTGAATTATTATGCTAATGAAAGTTTAAATATATGATATGATATGCATGTTATGACCATCTAGTACCAAAGAAACGATGTTTATTAGGCTCTTACCGATTTGTAAAGATATGATGACGGTATGATATTTTTGACACATGTTTTAAATCTTTTATTCATGTACTCACCCTTTTTCCCCTACTCATCATAGGTTAGTACGGGTCGTGTCGGAGCGAGGTGGTTCGATATTGTGGTTGTGCCCCATTTTGCTGGACGAAACTCTAAAATTTAGCATGTAACTTTGTTCCTTTTTAGTTTAATTGCAACCGACATTATTTCAAAATTTAATTCTTGTACATTTATTTGTATATGGATATGTTTAGATTGCACTTTAATTGAAAGTTTGAAATTAATTGCTTGATGTAGTAGTGTGATCTTTTGCTCCCCATTTCCATTTTTTTAAAATTAATTTTTTAGTTGGCTGTTGAAAACATTAAAATACTTGTTGTTACAGTTTTACCCAATAAATTTTGCTAACGATTCATATTTAGTTCTATACAAATTTTGGGTCGTTACAGTATGGTATAAGAGCTTTATGTTTAAGTTTATGTAGACACATGTATTTTTATAACGAGTTTGAAAAAAAATTCAAAAATTTCATGAACAGTGATAGTCGCACCACTGTTCACTGTGAATAGTGGAAAAAAATAAAATAATAATAATAAAAAGAAAAGGTTTGTCAATTTAGAGGTGAATTTTTAAATGATTAAAATAATTGTTATATTTATTTAAAATATAAATTAGGTATGTGTGTATTTTTTTTAGTAATTCATATTTTATTTTTCAAAAACAAATAAATGATAATGGTGATATAATATTAATATTGAGTTTTCATGTTTTAAATGATACATTAATAATTAATTATTTGTTAGTCGTTTCTTTGCATAACGTTTGTTAAAAAATAATAATAATATTTTTCTTAAGATATATGAATTTAAGAATGATGTCAATTTAAAATCTTAAATATGTGAAAAATCTTTGGCACTCAAGACCACTAATCAGCTACCCTCCGATGACTCTAAGGTATGTAAAGGGGGTAAGAAAGGGAATTTATTCAATCATTTTGTATAATTTACATCTTTTAAATTGCCTACTTTTAAATTTTAAGATATGCATATTTTCCCTCACCAAATTTATAATGTATTATGAGAATATGGGTATAACATGTTAGACTGGTACGGGTACGTGACGAGTGACTTAATATTAAATTTTTTTAGGAAATGGCACCACCTGCATACACGAATTTGATGCGGGACTTATTGCAAGCAGTACAAGAGTTGAGCAAGCAGAATCAAGCACCTCTACCACAAAATGCACCTCCATTTAACTAGAAAGTGTGCGAAGTTTCAGTGGACGAAAAAATGTGAAAATTGTTTTCAAGAACACAAGCAGAGATCATTTTCAGTTCTTGTATTGATGATACCTGAAGGCTCTGATGGATTTGTAATCTACAGCGATGCCTCCAAGCAGGGTTTAGGTTGTGTACTGATGCAACATGGAAAAATGGTTGCTTATGCCTCGAGACAGTTGAAGCAGTATGAACAGAACTATCCAACGTATGACTTGGAGCTTGCAGTGGTAGTTCATGTCTTAAAGATATAGCGTCATTATCTCTATTATAGAAAGTGTGAAATCCATACAAACCACAATAGTCTTAAGTACTTCTTCACGTAGAAGAAACTGAATATGAGACAGAGAATATTGTTCAAGTTAGTGAAAGATTATGACTGTACTATTCTTTACCATCCCGGTAAAGGCTAATTTTGTTGCAGATGCCCTAAGCAGGAAAACGGGATCATTGTTAGCATTTTTACCCACGATGCATAAACACTTGAGATTGGAAGTCAACACACCGCCGACTCAGGCTACAGCGAAAATAAAAGCATTTATGATTCAACCTACTATTTGGGATTGAATTAAGGAAGCAGATGATAATGATCCATTCCTACTGAAAATTAAGGCTCTTGTTGGCTTAAACAAACGTATATGGTTTAAAGTATCTGAAGATAACGCGCTGACTTTTAGAGGAAGGTTGTGTATACCCAAAGATCAAAGTATAAGAAATGAGATATTGGAAGATGCTCATTCCACCCTGTATGCTGCACATCCTGGCAATACGAAAATGTATCGAGATCTACGAGATACATTTTGGTGGAGAAACATGAAGAGAGAAATTGGTGTGTTCGTTGAAAATATATTGTTTATCTATCGGTCAAGGCAGAACATAAAGGCCATCAGGGCTATTGAAACCGTTGGATATTCTAGAATGAAAATGGGAACACATAGTAATGGACTTTGCAGTGGGCTTCCCGAAATCAGCAAAAAGTCACAATGCTATTTGGGTTGGTTGATCGTTTGACAAAATCTACCCATTTTTTGCCAATCAAAGTAAATTTTATTATAGAGCAGCTCGCACAATTATATATTATAGAGATAGTCAGATTGCATAGAGTTCCAGTCATCATTGTTCAGATGGAGACCCGCGGTTCACATCGAAATTTCGAAAAAGCTTACAAGGAGCCATGAGGATGAAATTGCAGTGCTTATCATCTACACACGGATGGAAAATCGGAAAGAACCATTCAAACTCTTGAAGATATGTTGAGGCTTGTGTTTTGGACCTTGGCGGCAGTTGGGACACATCTGCCATTAATGGAGTTTGCTTACAATAATAGCTTCCATCTACTATTGGCATGACCCCATATGAAGCTCTTTATGGTAGGAAGTGCAAATCACCTATCCATTGGGATGAGGTCGTAGAGAATAGAATTTTGGGTCCTGAAATTATTGAACGAACAGTTGGGGCAGTTGATAAGGTTAGAGCAAGAATAAAAATAGCACAAGTTCGACACAAAAGTTATGCTAATGGTGGAAGAAAAGATTTGAAATTTCAAGTTGGTGACAAAACTTTTTGAAAGTAGCACCAATGAAGGGTGTATTGAGATTTGGTAAGAGTAGAGAGTTGAGGATGACAATATTTTAAGGAGGTAAGATTGTAAAATTCTGAATTTTTTTTCATGAAATATAATCATTTATTTTATATACTATATTTTTAATATTTTGGAAAGTTAGGGATAAAAGTGAAATATATATATATATATATATATATATATATATATATATATATATATATATATATATATACTAAATTTCATTTTTATCATAGTCAATTATTTGGATATTGATGGAGCTATGATAAGTATGTGGATATTGGGTTTGATGGATAGATCGTAATTAATTATGAATATTCGGCTCGAGAAAAAGTTATTCGAATAAACGAGGCCCAAGTTATCGAGGTCGAAAGACATTGACTTAAATTGTAATTTAGTTAAGCTAATTAATGAGTTTAAAATATATGGGTGACACGTGTAGAGTTGGTAAATTGTTAATTGATTTTTTTTTATTACATAAGGTTTTGTTTTATAGTACGACCACCTGTAGAAGGGGTTATCAAGTAGTTTTTTTTTATTATTATCCTTATATTTTAGTGTGAACATTTCCTAACTTGCCATGTGTTCCATGAAGTGTTTGTTGAGATATCTCGTATTACATGATAAAGACATGTGCTTGAAAAATGTCTTCTTCTACACGAAACCCAACACCCTTCACTTTCTATAGAATTTATTTTATAATATTATTCATGAAGGCAATAAATTTTCTAATTTGTATGTATATGTAAAAACACGGCAGAGGCAAAAAGAATTAAGAGAACATGATTTCTTTTAGTTTTGTATTCCAATTTTAAGAATCCAACATGGTAGGATAACAGTTGTTTTATCCCTTTTAAATTGTTTATTTTCATATTGGCATTATTATGCTTATGAAAGTTTAAAGATATCATATAATATGCATGTCATGGCCATCCGGTATCAAAGATATGATGTTTATTAAGATCTTACCAGTTTCTAAAGATATGATGATGCTATGATATTTTTGACACATGTTTTAAATCTTTTATATGGGAATGTACCATTATTTTTAGGTGCTACTGAGTATTTTCTTGTACTCACCCTTTTTCCCCTTTTCCTCACAGGTTAGTACGGGTCGTGTCGGAGCATGGTGGTTTGATGTTGTGGTTGTGCCTCATTTCGCTGGACAAAAATCTAAAATTTAGTACGTAACTTTGTTCCTTTTTAGCTTAATTGCAACATACATTATTTTAAAATTTAATTCTCATACATTTATTTGTATATGGATATGTTTAGATTACGTTTTTAATTGAAAGTTTGAAATTAATTGCTTGATATAGTAGTGTGATCTTCCGCTGCCCATTTCCATTTTTTAAAATTAATTGTTTAGTTGGCTGTTGAACACATTAAAGTACTTATTGTTACAGTTTTATCCAATAAATTTTGGTAACGATTCATATTTAGGTCTATACGAAATTTGGGTCTTTACAAAAGATGTTGAGAAGTGCATATTCGTACCAGAGCTGCTCGAGAAATATTAAATCTAAGGACTCAGTTTTGATGAGGGGTAAAGGTAGTTGAGATGCTTACCCTGAAGATAATCTCCAGCTTCCAATTTTTTACACTATTTTTTAACTGAAAATCTGAGTGTCGAGATAAAGGTCAAGACAGTTGCTGTAAAGCAAGTAAGATGGTTGCCAAGTAAGCCAATCTTCTGAAGGGGTGAGTATGCTCAAAGAGCATACACATATGCCTTCAAATAGGCTCGGGCTTTCAACTTATCCATGTTGACCAATGTGGATCCCACTAATCTTGTGCTTGTACCAATGGTTATTGAAGCTCTCGAGCTTTCCTCATCAGAAAGGACCATGATCAAGGATGAGCTGATGCTGAATATGAGGATGACGTCAATAGGGCCCCAAACAAAACAGCGTTAGATTAGGACCCCAACCTTTCCATTTGTTATGATGTAAATGTTTTTGGATGATTGTACAAGTACATTGCCCCGATCAGGGTTTTATGTTTCTATTTAGAGGACTCCCATCGTTGTTTTATTTTGGTGTTTTCTATATTCATTGTCATAATCCTGAGCTTTCGATGAATTCATAGGCGAAGTGTTCACTTACAGATCACACATTCAGTCGGATAAAGTTGATGAACAAAAAATGCTAGGACTTGAAATTGTGGAACAAATAGTTCTGGCTATTGAAAAGACTAGAATGAGTATACAGATCACTCGGGACACAAAGAACAGTTATGCTGATAGAAGGCAAAATGAACTAGCAGTTGTTGTTGGTGATCGAGTACTTTAAATGTCATGTCAATGAAAGGTGTTATGCTTTGGCAAGAAAGAAAAACTTAGAACAAAGTGCATTGAACCTTTCGAGATGCTCAAACAGGTTGGAAATGCAGCTTATCAATTGGCTTTGACATCAGATCTTTCTGCAATGCACGATGTTTTCCATATAATGATGCTCAAGAAGTATATCCCTAATTTGAATTACATAGTAAAACTTCAATCCTAAAAAATTCAGTAGGACTCGAGCTCTAAGAAAACCTACTTTAAGTTAAAGCTCAGAAAGTACGATAGCTTCGTAACAAAGAAATATCGTTGGTCAAAGTGTTATGGCCATGGCCACACCATTCGGTCGAACAGGTAATTTGGAAACGCGAGAATGAAATATGATCTAAGTATCCCCAACTCTTTGATAATGACATCTACGGTAATTTTCGAGGACAAAAATTTATTTTAAGGGGGGTATATTATAATATCCCAAAAGTTTTTGCATAGTCATTGATGAAAGCTAAGGAACCAAATTGATAACGTTACATAGTTGAAGTGCACAATGTACACTTTTTGAATTTCAAATCTTGGTAAAGAAATGATGATGGAATTGCCTTGTTTAGATAAGGAAGAGATTATGGGATTGCCATATATTAAATGTGAATTAGGTAACGTGGCATAAATTATGATGATTTAATTCTTACACACATATATGTACATAGCTATATAGAGTGTGTGCATATATATAGGTAAACTTAAATCAAATATTTATTTATATGTAAATACCTTATTAGTAGCAATTATATATTTATTAATATAGTAATTGGATAATTAGTTGAGTGATTGATTACACTCTATATGTAAAAACATGTGGCCTTGATATAGAAATAAATGCTAATATCAAACATAGGTAAATGGGTCAAACCTTAGAAAACCTTATTTATACCACCCTCACTTCACTTACACTCACACACAACTTATGTTATACTTTATATCACTCTTCCTCTCAACTCATCTTTCACATACACATTTTACATTACAAATTTTAGGAAGCACGGTGTCTAAGGAATTTTGGAGTTAAAGTCTAACAATATGATGATACGAAAATCCAAGTTATGATTATGATAAGGGTCCTATATGTATGAGTTCAAAGGAATAGAGTTTAGTAGCGCTATGCACAAGAATTATAGCCACAAAAATTCCCTGTCTTTTGATTATAAAGTTATTTTTTACGATACATACATGTTTAATGATTTCAACGGTGAAAATTTTGGGTTGTTACATATTTGCATTAGATGATGTAATGGATCTTCAGTTTTTTTTTTCTTTCTTTCTTATTTAAATAACAGTGTTTTTGTACACTGAAATTGCATGTTAACTGATTTTATCCTTTTGTAGATAACAGAGTTAAATTATCCCCAAAATCAGTAACTCATTAAAATTCTGCTGCATGCATACCTTTGATTTTGCATGTTAAACTAAATGAGTGCATTACATAAAAAATGAATGCAAGGAGAAATCAGATCTCTAGTCTATTTTCGTGATTATTGTCCAATAATTTTATAATCACAAAAGGGTGTGCAATTTAATGATTGGAAAGGGAAAATTTTGCTTCAATACAATAGATCAGGTGCTTCACTTGGAAGTTGTAATGAAAAATGGAAGAGCAAACGAAAACGAATGGTGGAAAAATCACTGATGCTGGTATGGGAGGTATAGGAAATGTACTCTCAATCCGCTGTCTTCTAAGGTACACTTTCACGTGGTTTCCAAGATGCAAATTATGGGGGAAAAAAAAATTAGATTTCTAATTTTTTTTTCCTTGTAAAATGGTTTTTTGGTGAGATTAATTTTGAAGTTATGGATAGAGATGTGAAAGACTTTGTTTCAACAAATCCGTAAACATTCTGCTTTCTTCGCAAGTGATTATGCAGAATTAAAATTACTTAACAATTAAATAGCAACAAATCACTATTAATTATTTTCTAGATGGTTAATAATGCAATTCATATTTTTCCTATGATGAAGAATTACTACATTTTGAAAGCAATAAATAACGCAAAAATGATCACAGAGAAACCCAACTGGGTAAAAATTTCGGGCACTTTGCAGTCAATAATCCACTATAAACGATTTATAACTTACAGTATACCAGACTAGATGACAACATGTACTATCTCATATCATGATTGTAATTCCACAGCTCTCCTGGATTCTATGCTCCTGCACCAACTCCCAGCTACAGTTTCCAAATCTCTCCTAGATTGCGTTCTCCTGCAACAACTCCTAACTTTGAAAAATCGTCTCTCCTGTGGATTCACAAAGAATACTTCCTTCTTCAACCACTAGAACTTCAGTCACCTTTCCTTGATCTTTAGAAACTCTGATGGATATGAAAGAAGCAACAATTTGGTATTTGGATTATGAATCTGATATTTTTCTCACCGCCAAGAATAGATCACTATGTGAATGATGAAGGTTGAAGAGTAATTGATGAAAAGAACATGAAAAGCTAAGTGTTTGCTTAATGATCAACCTAAGAAAAAAAGTTCTGCGGCGTTTGGATAATTATATGTAGGTTATGGAATGAATGGACCAAACAAAAAGCCTTTAAAAAACGAATTAAAAAATCTTGGATAACACTGTCCCTCAAGCGAAGGGGAGGCAACACAGTTTCTGTTTCTCACGCTTGAGGTGATAAGCTAGCGATATTTTGATGCCCTTTTTCTTTATTTTCCATTCTCAAACCTTAGACCTCATATAACACAACTTTCTACTATTTACACATTACTCCTTAAATTTTACAACATATCAATTTAAGTCCATTTTGTTCACAGATTTGCCAATTACATTAAATACTTAACAAGCTTCCCCTTTGGCATTCTGTGATAAAACTACAATCTAAAGTCAAGGTAGTAGTAAGAAAATACATATTCAACAACTGACACAATGAAAAACTGTCTCAATCATACTATGTTTTTCATCAAAACCTGTTTCCTGAAATAGATAACTCAAGTACCCAGTGTAAAATGTATGTGAAACAGTGTTAAATGTAAAACCAATTGAAGCAGTTAATCTGGTACTAAATGTAAAAATGAATGAAGCAGTTAATAACTTATAATTCATTTTTCAGTGTTATATCATGAGCTAAATAAAAACAAAATATCAATGCAACCCAACATACCAAAAGAAAACATTGATACTACAAAACATCAAAACTTAATTTATAAATACTGAAAATTATCATTTAATAAAAAGTTTGTAGATACATCATGTCAAATCAATTTATCATATACATCTACTCCCTCTTTTTGTTACAAAATGACAAGGGAATAACGTACAGCCAAAGAACATCGCACAACAATGCTTTAAACCCTCCATTTGAATTATAATATTTTAGCATTAACATAGAATACTCAAAAATACTATTATGAACATGTACAAAGATAAGCAATGAACAGTAAACCGTCCCACATACTAAGTCCAAGTTATCATGGAGTAAATTGTATAAGCAACCTATATGTGTATCGTGTTACCAATCCTTTGAAAATAGGACTTTAGACCTTAAATTTGTGAGAAATGATACGCTAAACATCATTGTCAATAAGTTTATTCCCCTACCTATAAAAGTTAAATCATGTAAATAATAATTTAACATATAATAAAAAGCTCATAATGAATGGAAGTACTTTTTCTCCCCCTGAGCGTGAGCAGAATATTTTATTTCACATCATACAATAAACAAAGCTCATTATATTATTTCTTATCTTAAGTGCAGGTTTTTCTTCATTAAGCGACTAAAATGACCCCTGTAGAGAGTTTTAGGCCAGTTATCCTAAGTTAATTGACCATAGGCACCAGGTTTTGAGTAACCCTGCATGCTTAATTTCTCGAGCCAAATAGGCTCGAAGAAAAAACATAAGATATTGAGCTCTTTGTAATTTATTTTTTTATAATACCAGGGATAAACTTCAATTTAGGTCTAATACATATGGTCAATTAATGTTCAAAGTTACCTTACAAACATGTGATTGCCATCCCAAGTCTCACACACGCGGTAGAGTCCCACTAACAATATCATAGTGTGTGCAGTGCAGACGGTACATGAAGACTCCTATACTAAGAACACCATGAAAAAACCCTAAACCAGCAATGGAAATGATGTTACAGTTTATTGATTATCCCCATGCCCGATCACGGCAAACAGATCCAAGTATATCATATGTTAAGCTGTAAAAACAACATCCACATTTGAAAAAGTTTTCAACTGTATTGTTTTTGTGGTTTTTCAATTCAAAATAGAAAGTATGACACACAAAAGGAATGAGCATGCATAGAAATCAATGAGGTACACAAACACCAATAGCCGTACGAAAAAAATTCAAATCTCAAACCATCCAATAACTTTGTAAATAGGTCAGCTAATTGGTTTTCTATAGAGACATGCTCAAGGGTTACAACACGGTTCTCTACAAGGTCTCGAATAAAGTGATGATACATATCAATATGTTCAGTCGAGAGTGTTGAACGTGATTTTTGGAAATATTAATGGTACTAGTGTTATCACAAAATATAGTTATAGTCCCCTGTTCAATACCATAATCATTCAACATCTGCTTCATCCAAAGCAATTGTGTGCAGCAACTTCCTGCGGCTATATATTCGGCCTCTACCATTGACAATAAGATAGAATTTTGTTTCTTGCTCATCCAAGTGACAAGATGAACACCAATATAAAAGCATCCTCTAAAAGTACTTTTTCTATCATCGGCATTTTCAGCCCAATCAGCATCGGAATAGCTAGCAAGATCAAAAGTAGAATCCTGAGAGTACAGGATCCCATAATCAACAGTACTATTTACATATCTAGCAATACATCGTATGACACTCATGTGGGATTCCTTGGGATTAACCTGGAAACGTGCACAAACCCCTACACTAAAGGCTATGTCAGGTCTACTAGCAGTGAGATAAAGTAAACTACCTATCATACTTATGTACAGTATTCGATCAACACTCCTACCAGTAGGGTCATGACCTTACTTGACACTAGTGCTCATGGGGGTCCTAATGTGTTTCTTGCTGTCTAATCCAAAATACTGGACAAGATTTGTTGCATACTTTGACCGTGATATGAACAGTCCATCATTAGTTTGTTTAACCTAGAGACCTAGAAAGTAATTTAATTTCCCAATCATACTCATCTCAAATTCTTATTTCATGTATTCAGCGAAATTATGAGCAAGAGAATCAACAGAAGAACCAAAAAATGATGTCATCAACATAGATCTGAGCTATGACGATGGTTTGCTCAATATGTCTTACGAATAGGGTTCTATTTGCACCACCTCCCGAGAAATCATGTTCCATGAGATATGCAGCAAGTCTATCATACCAAGCTCTAGGAGCTTGTTTAAGACCATATAAAGCTTTATTCAACCTATAAACATAATGTGATATTTAGGATCAATAAACCCTTTAAGTTGCTCAACTTGAGCTTCTTCTTGATGTATTCCATTCAGAAAGGTACTCTTGACATCCATTTGAGATAATCTGAATCCTAAAGTGAGACAACAGCCAGGAGAACTCTAATGGATTCAAATCTTGCTACAAGACAAATGTTTCATCAAGATCTACACATTCAACCTGAGTATATCCTTGGGCTACTAACTTGGCCTTATTTTTAGTTATAGTACCTCGATCATCGATTTTGTTCTTAAATATCCATGTAGTACCTATAACATTACAAACATCAAGCCTACGAACTAAATCCCAAACTTTTTTTCTCTCAAACTGATTTAGCTTTGCATGCATCGCGTTAACCCAATGTTCATCCCTAAGAGCTTCTTCGACCTTTGTAAGCTCAATCTGAGACGCATAGCTAGCATATGTCAAGTTGTTTAATACCCTCTTTCAAAGTCTCATCCCTTCTTCTAAATCTCTAATAATATTATCTTTATGATAGTTCATCTTAATTCTGGATGAAGGTTCTTTACGATGTTTAGCTTTATCATCAGGTGTGGACTCCTTATTAGGATTATCTAAACCAGTAGTTGTGTGTGAGGGATCAGGAACTGAAGTTTCTCTAGGTTCAGTTACTATGTCGGGACCAAGACTCAAGTGTTTCAGATCTATACAATTTTTTCCAATCTCCCCCTCACTATGGGCATTATCCACCACTACATTGATGGATTCCATCACAACTCGTGTACGAGTATTGTGGACCCGATCGGCTCGACTATTTCTGGAGCATCCTAGGAAATTTTTCTCATCACTTTCGAAACCAAACTTTCCTAAATTTTCTCTATCTCTCAGAATGGAGCATTTGCTGCCAAACACATGAAAGTTCTTGATACTCGGCCGTTTACCTTTCTAGATTTCATAAGGTGTCATATCAGTTTTAGGTCTAAGATAAACCTTATTTACTATGTAACATATGATATTGATGGCTTTACCACAGAAATGCATAGCTAGTCCCTTACCATGAAAAAAGGCTCTAGCCATTTCTTGAAGTACACAATTTTTCCTTTCAATCACCCCATTTTGTTGTGTAGTAATCGGCGAGGAGAACTCATGTTGGATTCCTTCCTCCAGGTAGAAGTTCTCAAGATTAGAGTTTTCAAACTCTTTTCCATGATCAATACAAATTTGTGATATGGTAAAGTCTTTCTCAATCCTAAGCCTCTTGCACAATGAGATGATAAGACTGCACACCTCTGTTTTATCTCTCAACAACTCAATCCATGTATATCGAGAAAATCATCAACCACAACCGAGATTTATCGTTTACTACCAAAACTTTTGGTTGTAGATGGTTCCATTAAGTCCATATGGAGTAATTCAAGTGGCTTTCTTGTCAAGATCTTAGAGGTTTGTTTATAAGAAACTCTAAGCTGTTTACCTTGTTGACACAGGCAACATACAGTGGTATCAATATTTTCACGTTTAGGCAAGCAATTTACAAGTTCCTTATTGGCGAGTTTATACAAACTTTTATGGTTCATATGACCAAGCCGTTGATGCCACAGTTCAGTGACATTAATCTTGGCACTACTGCACACGTAGTTGGAATTAGGAAGAACTTCATAACAATTATCTGAAGTTCTTACATCTTCAAGGACAATGTTACCAGTAGAATCATACACGGTACACCTTTTCTGGACAAAACTAACTTCGAAATTAGCATCGCATATTTGACTAATGCTTAACAAGTTGGACTTTAACCCTTTCACATATAGTACATATGAGATAGCGGGTAACTAGATATATTAATGACACATTTTCCTAGAATAGGTGTAGTAGCTCCGTCCCTAAAAGTAGCCACATTGTTGTTCCAATCATTGAGAGAAGAGAATAAGGTCTTGTCACCACACATATGTCTTGAACACGTACTATCAAAATACCACATAGAGTTATTTTGAGCTTTAAATACAAATTAAGCAACCTAGCAATTCAGTTGATCTTCAGACCTAGAGAGGTCATTCTTCTTTCCCCAAACCTTCTTAGAAGTAGAAGTGATTTTAGTCAACTGAGTCATCATCTCAATTAAATGTTTAACCTGATTAGCGAGAAAGTCAACCTTGTAAGAGAAATTCTGACTTTTACTCCTAGTCACGAGTTTACGACACCTAAATCTATGTCTCAGTGCGCCACAATTGTGACAAGTGGGAATAACCCTAAATTCAGAGGATGTTGTCGGTAAATAGGATGATTGACACTACATTGTCTAATAAGTCTTGATCCAAAAATATTGGTGCTCTTGGGTCAGGATTACCAATTTGAACATAACTCAAACTATGCATATTTCCAGCAGGCTTGTTAATCCTCAATAGATTATCAAGTTTCTGCGAACCACTCATGAATAATTGGAGTTGAGTGTTAGATTTTTCAAGATCACTTGTTAAAGATTTAACTTTAGCTTCCGAGTATTTGTTAACAAGCTTCAACTCACTCAGATTTTTGGTGGAGTCCTGAAGTTCACCGATGAGTTTTTTTTCTCTCTCTTTCAACTCCGTTAACCTTTTTCAGTACAACTTTATTGACCTATTTAATCTTAAGACTCTCCTCAAATAGTTCTCGAAGAGATTCTTGAATATCAGGTTCATCCTTAGGTTCTTCCTCGAATTTTTCACTCTCTTCATTATCAATCTCCTTATTAGATTTGAGTGCTCAGAGTGACCATGAGATTTTCTTTATCCTCACCACTAGATGTATCACTCTGAGCACGCAAATCTGATTCATCATCACTCAAGGTCACTGCTAAAGCTGTACGTCTTTCTTTATTTGAACTCCTTTTCAAGTTAGGATATTCGTTCCTATAGTGACCGTAACCCTGACACTCATGGCATCTAACATATTGAGTTTTCTTAATGGGGGTCTTAGAGTTATTTTTCTCAGGTCTATCTTTCGAGAATTTATTAGGGACTTCATTTTTCCGTTCTTGAGGCTTTCTCCTATTCCTCATCACCTTCTAAAATTTTTTAACGAAATAAACTATTTCGTTGTCCCTAAGTAGCATCAGTTGACTCACTCTCTTATTCTCTAACAGTATTCATGACTATGGATTTAACCCTTTTAGGTTGAGAAATGGTGAGTGCATAGGTTTGAAGGGATCTTACGAGTTCTTTTATCTTAACTACATCTAAGTTCTTGCTTTCTTCAATGGCGGTGACTTTACGTCTAAACCTTTCAGGCAGAGATCTAACGACTTTTCTAAATATCTTTGAATTAGGAATCTTCTTACCTAGGTTAAAAATCTAATTAACTATATTATTCACCTTCGCATAGAATTCATCGAACGATTCATCGTCCTTCATTCTAATTTCTTCAAACCTAGAGGTTAACATTTGCAGTTTAGAATTTTTAACAATTTTAGTTCTCTCGTATGTGGTTTCTAAGATGTCCCTAACTTTTTTAGCAGTCTTACACATCGAAACTCTCCTAAACTCTTCTGCAGACACAGCCATGAACAGGGCATGAATGCCCTTACTGTTCAAGTTACACACAGCTAAGTCATCTTTAGTCCATAATGAAATATCAACGGGTGTAACTACATCAATAATAGTAGTTCAATGTGGAGTCCACCCAGTTTGAATGCTAAACCAAATACGTTCATCCAAAGCGTTAAGGAAGGGTCTCATTCGAACTTTCCAATAAGCATAGTTGCTTTCATCGAATAACGGAGGCAGATACAATGACTAACTCATCTAGAATTTATTAAGGGCCATTAATCGAATCAAGACTCTGATACCAATTGAAAATATGCAGTCCGACCCTAACAACGCCTAGATAATGGTGAATATGTAACTATGCAGAATTAAAATTACTTAAAAATTAAATAGAAACAAGTCACTATGAATTATTTTCTAGGTAGTTAATCATGCAATTCATATTTTCCTATGTTGAATTATCATAATTGTGAAAGCAATAAATAATACAGAATTGATCACGGAGAAACCGAACTAGGTAAAAATTTCGGGCACTTTTTTGGTCACTATAAACGATTTATAACATATAGTCTACCAGACTAGACGATGACACGTACTATCTGATCTCCTGACTGCAATTCCAACAGTTCTCCGGGATTCTGTATTCCTACACCAACACCCAGCTGCAGTTTCCAGAGCTATCATGGATTGCGCACTCGTGCAGCAACTCCCAACTTTGGAAAATTTTCTATCTCCTGTGCATTCACGAAGAACACCGCATTTTTCAACGATTGGAACTCTAGTCACCTTTCCTTGATCTTTAGAGTTACAGATATGAAGAAAGCATCAATTTGATATTTGGACTATGAATATGATGTTTTTCTCACCGCCAAGAACAGATCACTATGTGAATAACTAAGGTCGAAGAGTAATTGATGAAAAGAACATGAAAAACTAAGTGTTTGCTTAATGATCAACCTTAGAAAAAACATTATGTGGCATTTGGATATTTATATGTATGTTAGGGAATGATTGGACCGGACAAAAAACCTTTAAAAAATGAATTAAAAAATTCTTGGATAGCACTGTCGCTCGAGTGAAAGGGTGAGCGACAGGTTGTCGGTTGAGCGAAGGCGACGCAACAGATGAGTGACGCAGTTTCTGTTTCTGACACTTGAGATAAACCTTGGCGATAAGCTAGCGATATTTCAATGCCGTTTTTCCTTCTTTTCCATTCTCGAACCCTAGACTTAATATAACACAACTTTCTACTATTTACACATTACTCCTTGACTTTTACAACATATCAATTTAAGTCCCTTTTGTTCACAAATTTCCCAATTACATTAAATACCTAACAATTTTGTTAGTAGTAGTGGCAATATAACACAAGCTAATCTATGTATCAAAATTATGAAATGATGAAACTTTTGTCAGTAGTAGTTCACGTGAAATGCTTTTATTTGTCTGGAGCTGCTGCTCTAAATACAACGAAAAACCATTTTAATTCCATATATAAGTTTCACATTCATTCGTGAATATAATACGTTGATGATATCAGAAGTAAATTAGCCTTTTGACCTTGAAAACAATTGACCAAAAGAATATAAAAATCCATCAATGTTATTTGAGAACTTAGGGAGTGAATGCCATGTATGGACTAAGGCAGCTCCTTAGTGCAAAGGAAAAATAAAAATTATATGAATTTGACTTAGTTATGGTACAAATGACAAGCACAACATGATTAAGCCTTCATTTGACAAATTTATAAATGGTTTATGAATGGAAATAATATTGGTTACCTCAAAATGTGTGGATAATATTTAGTATTAGTTATGAACGTGTGTTTGAAACTAATGTTTGATTTGGACTTAATTTATAAACTAGATTATGAAACGTATCCAAATCAAGGCTAAAATATATACATGTTTTAATTTTGTAACTACAGTATGAGCATGTTTGGCTAAGCTCAACAAATTCTCACACGTAATTAAGTTATTCCCTAGAAAATAGTTTATTTGAAAAATGGGTTGCATTTAGTAATTAATTTTTGTAACTCTTTCAATATCTTCATTTGTATATGCCTACCCTTCCATCATATATATGATTAGCTACGATCCCTGTTCTCGGACAGCTGAAGATAAAAGAACATATAGAAATGGCAGTTGATGAAAAATGGTGGCCACATTTTAATTTGTAGCAACCAAATTGACATAGCAGAAGACCGTAAAAAATGCATAAAACAGTTCTGGATATTGTAAGAATTGCCGATGCCAGGCTTTAAGGTCCTTATTGCAGTGCATCTCAACACTTTGAACTATATAAAGAGTAAGTTACCATTCTTAAATATTTCTTTATTTTTATGAGTGAAATTTCCACATATTGGATATTGGATATAGTGAAGTTAAGTAGTTGATTGATGCATGCAGATTTCGATGGTGTAAATCCAAAATGTTATTCATTTCATCTGTAAATAATTAAGTAAGTTGTCATTCTTAAATCATCCATTTTTTAAAGTAAACTTTTCAGATACTCTATATCTTGGGGTTTAGGTTGAAGTGTAATGCATTGTGATTTGAATGCTTCTAGAAAAGCTTCATATTTAGAAATATACGTATTCTATTACCCTCATTTATTTGGAAGGTACAATCAACGATTATTTTCCTTATTTCCCATAAATATTCAGAAAATGTTACAAAGTAAGCAACCCAATGACTCATCAGTTACATTGAGATTCCAAGAGTTTGTAACCATTTTGTTATGGGAAATAGTGCAAAATTTTGTTGATCAGCATGTCGCCTATAAAATAAGTTTCTCATAACTAACATTTTCTCAACAGTTATGCAAAATTGATGAATCATTGTGTAACAACTGATGAATCCTTAGGTTGTTTACTTTGTAGCGTTTCTCAACATTCATGAAAAATAAGGAAACTAAACATTGATTGTACTTTCTGAATAAATCAGCATTGTCAATAAATGATGGGCTTGGCTATGATTGGATGCTTTCACCGCTCTCACGGGGAATGCATTGACAAATCAATTCGACTTGGGTATATAATCCAATTGATTGGCTCTCAACATATATTGCGCTAGTCCACATTCCATTCAAAATGATATACGCTTTGATATTCTCATTAGTTCAGTTTAGGCAGATGTTGAGAAGTACGAAGAGGACGTATAGCACTGCATTATTCGGAACTCACTTTCTTCAACCATTCACCTAGCTGTCCTCCTCCCAGCCAAAGAATAAATTTTTGACAGAATCTTATAGGTCAGTTATCAGGAATTGCTACTTCACTGAAAAGAAAGAACGTGCAATCAGCAGGTTAGATGGGTGCATGAATATATGCGAAATGTTTATATCCCATTGCATCATGCTAAATCACAAAATGATCAATCTAATTATGGTTTTCATAGTTGTTACAAAGTATCTAGGTTTACAGTAGTATCCTTCTCCTTTCGGGGACTTCTGGATATATATCTTACTTCTATACATGTGCTGGCAGATTCAAGAATCTATTGCTCAAATTTATCAAGTAAAAAAGGCTGTATTTTTGGTTTTCTACTGTTCTCATGAACCATAGTAAAAGGGTCATGCCAAGTCATCCCCTGATATGTTTCAGAAGTTGGCTTTGGTACTGTGGAATTCTCCTCGTGCAATGGTAGGAAATCCATTAATAAAGGGACTGAAATCTTCAGCCTCTAAATATGCTAGTGAAAACATGAGAGAACAGCTTTCTTGTTATTTTATCGTGATATAGTTTATGAAAATATGGAGTTATCTTATTAATACAGACTAGTGCAAGAGCATCAGCTGACTCGAGGAATGTGACGGGGATCCTGGAGTGGAACAACCAAAAATTAGGAGAAGACTTTTGGATATTGCCATTTGGATACACAGCTTTCTGCACAAAGTGCTTAAACCAAAAAATATTATGTAAGAGACAGTTTGACAAACGTGTATAGGCGTGGGCTGTCCACAATTTTCCTTAAAATTGAAGTTATGAAGTTCTCCAGTTGGTTGTTGGTGTTTTGGAGATGGTTTGCTGTACTCCTGGAACAGTAAGAAAACATTTGCATCTCCCACTTAACCATATTGGATTGCTCTTATTTTACTTAACTCATGATTTGGTTTGCATTTGTGGTTCAGTAAAAATAGTAACACTTTCTTTAGTTTTCTTGGTGATAATATTTTTTATTATAAAAAATGTTTATCTTAAACTTTATACTTTGATAAGTTCAGAAAATTAAAGCAACAAAGTAATTGTTAAATGTTTAAAGAGTAGATATATGTTTTATTCCTTTTGATATTCTATATTTTGGATCATTTCATAAATAAAATAAAATCTGATTTTTCCAAAAATATTATTAAGATGAAATTTTTCTGCAAAAGATGAAAAATTAACTTTCTTTAAACTTAAAATGGTAGTCTTATACAAATTAAAATAAAAAATAGAAATAAATAAATAGCTTTAAATCCACCAAGAAAAAAGTATGAAATGACAACTGAACCTAACAACAGAGTTCTCAGTAATGTTTAAACTATAGTGTGCATCTTTATATTTTTTAAATAAATAAAGACTTCCGCGCAATTTAAAATGGTCTTAGTTATTCCAGAATGTTTTTGGACGAGAACATTTTTGTACTTCAACTATGTATTCGTTCATGTGTGTTTTCAATTAATTAATATACATGCCAATTAAATACTATCAATTTGTTCAAATTCTAATATTTTGTAAGAAGAATTGTAACATTTGTATCCGTGGATACTGTAGGAGCGAGCTCGATAACTTAAACTTCATATATAAAAGAACACCTAGGGTTTCCATTTGTACACCCAGTAATTTCTCTCTCTTTCAATCTGAAAGCACATTGAATTCTCTTCTATTCAACTCAGTGCACACACATACATACACGTATATGCTCCATTTATCAGTTTGCTGAAAGGTAAATTACTGTTCGGATCTTAGTTTTTGCAAATTTTTTGTCCTCCAAGTACTGCTTCGTTAAGATTTGAGTTTGGTTTTTGTTTATTATTTTTTGGGCTTCAGAATTTTGTGAATACAGATAAGAATATGCTGGTATCTAGCTGCATGTTATGATCTTTGAATTTGATGGATATTAAAAATTGAATTTGTAGGTTGGATATGATTGGAGTTCTGCTGACTTCAATTTGATTTAATTAATTTTTTGTGTTAATTTTAAATAAATTTAAGGAAAAAATTGGGTTTGAGTTTCACTTAAATTGATTTACATACATCCACTCTAAATAAAGAATGATATGTGGTATGGTGGTGTGTTAGAGATTGTTAATTTTTATTTGTTACAATTTTTCAATGAAGACATCAAAGAGAATTTACTGTTCATTGAAAAAATGTCTTGATAGCCGCTTTCCTAACCAAGGAGAAAAATGTTGAAAACATATATTTGCTTCCAAAACAATAAAGTAAAGTGATTTGTTTGCGTTTCTTAAATATATTTGTCACGATTTGTCTATATTTTATTTATTTTCCTTAAAAATTATTTAATCCTTTTATTTTTTTTCCCTTATCAAATTGCATGTTTGTTTATCTTTCAATTTCCATCGTCAAAGACTATGATGTGCCTTAACTCAAAGATATCTACAGTTTTGTGTTTATGCTATGGGGACAGGTTGAATATAAGGGCAACGGTGTAAATGCTTGGAATTTTTCAAATATCACTTTTGAAGTAAAAAGAACAAAAAAAAAAAAAGAAAGAAAGAAAGAAAAGAAAAGATAAAGGTAATATGACTTTCCCGACATCTTCTCTCTTAACGTGGGGTGGGAGTGGGAATGAAAGGATTTATTTGCTTCCAAACGTTATAGTTGTTTGTTTCCTTTTCTTAAAAAAAAAACTTGTTCTTTGGAAATGCTTGTTTTAGTTGGCTTTGTTACATGAAATAATTCTTGATCAAGGTCCGATTTTATTAAAATATATTTTCTCAAGGTCCAACCCTAAGATTTATATGCTTTCATGTTTAAGGTATGGGAGGCAGTTTGGTGGTGAGAGTGACCGTATCAAAATGTAAAAATTTTAAATGATTGAATTTGTATTACAGCTGTAAATGTAGAGTAGATCAAGTTTATTATTACCAATGCATTGAATAAGACAAAATAATCCAATTTGTCAAGTAATCTCTAAAGCACAATCTAATTGTTTTAATGTTATTGGATTTTAAAAGGAAATTGCGAAGCTTACATTTGGCATTGCTGAATTTCTCTGAGCTGGGATTTAGGGTTTTCACACTGTACTAATGGTATTTTTTCTTGATCTCAAAAAATGGAAAAAAAATTACATATTTTCTTTTCTTGTCGTCCAAGGAAAATAATCCATGTTGGTACCAATATTTTAATCAATTATCTTTTATTGAGGTTGGAAAGGTCTAAAAGAAATTTGGTCATTAAACCTGCTTTAGACGGAGAATTGAAGAATCGAAAGGAAGATGGCTCAAGAATTCTTCACTAGACCAACCAATTTATTTATTGCGGAGTGAAGATTTTTTTTGCTACAATTGATCAAGCTCTTCATTTGAAAAATGTAATGGGAATTAGATGTGCAGATAATGAGATTGGTGGAAGAATTCCATTTGTTGGTATAGAAAATATAACTACCTACCATTATTTGAAAGGTACGGATCACATGCAGGGGCGGAACTCAATGCAGTCCTCTGAACTTTGGTCATACATACATACATATATACATATACATATACATATATATATATATATATACACACACACACACACACACACACACACACACATATATATATATATATATATATATATATATATTTTTTTTTTTTTTTTTTAAATTGGTTTTCCAATTGATCCAGCTCCGGAGACAAATTTGAAACCCAATATAAAAATTATAATACCCAGCACAATTCACCAAATTAAAAACCAACCTTTTATCACTTTTCGCTCATGGCTCTCACATAATTTTCAATCAGATTTTTCCTCATTTCAATCTGATTTATATTTGAAAAGAAGAGTACATGGTCATAAACAAACTCCAAGAAGGCAAACATCCAATTTACACCATCGTTTTCAATTTCATCGACTCCCGTTACTTCAATGTCTTCACCACCTCCGGCGACAATAGGGTAAGTAGGAGCCAGCTGATAGGGTGACAAGTCTTTTAACAACATTACCCAAAAAAAAAAAAATGTATATATATATATATATATATATATATATATATATATATATCAATTTGTTCAAATTCTAATATTTTGTAAGAAGAATTGTAAAATTTTTATCCATCCATACTGTGTCTATATATATATATATATCAATTTGTTCAAATTCTAATATTTTGTAAGAAGAATTGTAAAATTTGTATCCATCCATACTGTAGGAGCCAGCTGGACAATTTAACTTCATATATAAAAAAACACCTAGGGTTTCCATTCTGACCCCCACTAATTTCTCCCTCTTTCTATCTGAAATCACACTGAATTCTCTTCTATTCAACTCAGTGCACACACGTACATACAGGTATATGCGCCATTTATCATTTTGCTGAAAGGTAAAATACTGTTCAGATCTTAGTTATTGCACTTCTTTTGTCGTTCAACTACTGCTTGGTTAAGATTTGAGTTTAGTTTTGGTTTATTATTTTTTGGGTTACAGAATTTTGTGAATACAGATAAGAATATGCTGGTATCTAGCTGCATGTTAGATTGAGTTTAAGTGTTCTACTGACTTCAATTTGATGTAATTAATTTTTTGTGTTAATTTTAAATAAATTTAAGGAAAAAATTGGGTTTGAGATTCACTTAAATTGATTTGCATAGATCCACTATAAATAAAGAAGGATTCGTGATGTGGTGGTGTGGTGTGTTAGAGATTGTTAATTTTATTCGTTACGATTTTTTTTATGAAGACATCGAAGAGAATTTACTGGTCATTGAATAAAAATGTTTCAATAGCCGCTGTCCTAACCAAGGAGGAGAAAAATGTTGAAAACATATATTTGCTTCCAAAACGATGAAGTAAAGTGATTTGTTTGTGTTTCTTAAATATATTTGTCATGATTTGTCCATATTTTATTTATTTTCCTTGAAAATTATTTAATCCTTTTATGTTTTCCCTTATCAAACTGCATGTTTTTTTATCTTTCCATTTCCATAGTGAAAGACTACGATGTGCCTTAACTCTAAGATATTACGGTTTGTGTTTATGCTATGGGGACGGGTTGAATATAAGGGTAACAGTGTAAATGCTTAGAATTTTTCAAATGTCACTTTTGAAGTAAAAAGAAAAGAAAAAGGAAATATGACTTTTCCGACATCATCTCTCTTAACGTGGGTCAGGGTGGGAATGAAAGGATTTATTTGCTTCCAAATGTTATAGTTTTTTGTTCTCTTTCCTTAAGAAAACTTGTTCTTTGGAAATACTTGTTTTTGTTTGCTTAGTTACTTGAAACACAATTCTTGATCAAGGTCCGATTTTATTAACCCTGAGATTTATATGCTTCCATGTTTAAGGTATGGGAGGCAGTTTGGTGGTTAGAGGGACCGTATCAGAGTGTAGAAATTTTAAATGATTGAATTTGTATTATAGCTGTAAATGCATAGTAGATCAAGTTTATTATTACCACCACGTTGAATAAGACAAAACAATCCAATTTGTCAAATAATCTCTAAAGCACAATCTAATTGTTTTAATGTTATTGGATTTTAAGAGGAAATTGCTAAGCTTACAGTAGGCATTGCTGAATTTCTCTGAGCTGGGATTTGGGGTTTTCTCGCTCTACTAAAGGTATTTTTTCTTGATCTCGAAAAGGGGAATAAAATTACATATTTTCTTTTCCCGTCATCCAAGGAAAATAATCCATGTTGGTACCAATATTTTAATCAATTATCTTTTATTGGGGTTGGAAAGGTCTAAAAGAATTTTGGTCGTTAAACCTACTATAGATGGAGAATTTTAAGTAATCGTTGTCCTTTTTATCAGGATCTCTTTCAGAACAAAAGAATCGAAAGGAAGGTGGCTCAAGAATTCTTCACTAGACCAACGGATTTATTTATTGCGGAGGGAAGATTTTGTTTTGCTACAATTGATCAAGCTCTTCATTTGAAAAATGTAATGGGAATTAGATTTGCAGATAATGAGATTGGTGGAAGAATTCCATTTGTTGGTATAGAAAATATAACTACCTACCATTATTTGAAAGGTACGGATCACATGCGGGGGCGGAACCAAATGCAGTCCTCTGAACTTTGGTCATAATCCTATTTTTTATTTTATTTTATTTTTTGTACTGGCTTTCCAATTGATCCGGCTCAGGAGAAAAAATTCCCAATATAAAAATTATAACACCCAGCACAATTCACCAAGTTGAAAACCTACCTTTCATCACTTTCTCGCTCATTTCTCTCACATAATTTCTATATTTGAAAAGAAGAGCGCAGGGGCCATAAACAAACTCCAAGAAGGCAAACGCCCAATTTACACCATCGCTTTCAATTTTATCAACTCCCATTACTTCAATGTCTTCACCACCTCCGGCGACAATAGGGTAAGTAATTTACTTTTTTACTTCGTTTTACTACTAGTTTTGCTTCAATTTCATAGATTAATCTAATGGGCACTCGTGGAATTTAGGTTACTGATTTTTGCTTTCAATGTTTTATGTTACTGATTTTTATGTTTTGCTCTTAGTTTTGTTACTTATTTTACTTCTTTTTTTTTTTTTTTGGTTTTAGGTTACGGATTTTTTTTTTCAATATTTTATGTAACTGATTTTTGTACCTCAATTTTTTTTCAATGTTTTACGTTAAAATAAACGAAAAAAGGAAAAGAATAGAGGAACCAAAGTGGCCAGAGAAAATCAAAATTACCCAAGGTTATTTGGAAGGGTTTAGAATTCAACATAGTAATTGGACCTCCTTTTAGTTCGCAATTTTGGACCTCCCTTCTTTCATCTAAGTGCAAAAGTCTTTATTTATTTATTTTTCCACAATGAAGAGAGATACTTTTTTATATAAGAGCTGTGTGGACTGTCATAAGCATAATGAATCAGCATATTAGCCTTCTGTCAAAACCAAACCAATAATCTGCCAGTTTTTTGAAACCAAGTACTTGCATCCATCTGAATTATCATTAAGGACACTAATAGTCTACTAGTTTGTAGAAACCATTCTTAATACAATTAATGTTTTAATCCAAATATCAAATGAAGAGATTCTTTCAAAGAAAATCGATTGTAGAAAATGTTGATGGGTAGATATTTAATAAAAAACCACTTGAGTAACAAATTCTAGAAGGTTCAATCATTCTTGGTTTAAAGAGGTTGTTGGAGTATAATATAGAAAAAAGATGCTCCATATTGTTTGTATTTTTATATTTTTGAAACATGTAACGGAAGGATAAGAAAAGGTTTAATATTCATATTGCAGTTTATTATAGTACACATAATCAAGCTCACATGAAGTGTGAAGCTTTGATCATCTCAGAAATATATAGCAAGTGCTCGTGTTTCTGAGACGATCAATGTTATTATCAATGATGCCGGTGATTCATTATTTTCAATTCTAGTTGATGAATCTCGTGATGTGTCAACAAATGACCAAATATCAATTGTTTACGTTATGTAGCAATAGTGGATATGTAAGTGAAAGTTTCATAGGGATTGAACATTTACAAGTACCACGGGTCTCTCACTTATGACTTCAATTGATAAGATCTATTCTGGATATAACTTGAGCATGTCTAGATTAAGAGGACAAGGTCATCATGGGGAAAGTAATATGCAAGGTGAATTTAATTATCTCGAACCACCAATTTTAAAGGAGAGTCCATGTGCCTCTTACATTCAATGTACTGCTCATCAACTAGCTCTTGTAGCAATGGCAAAGAAGAATATTCTCACTACTAAATTCTTTTATGTGGTTGGTGACGTGGTAAATATTGTTGGAGCATTTTCTAAATGTTGTGATCTTCCTCGAGAAAAATGTGAGATTTTAAATGGACGGGGACTTCATAAAAAAAAACCCTTCAGGGCTCTGGTGATACACGATGAGGGTCACATTATAATTGTTTGGTCAACTTGCTTGTCATGTTCTCTGCCGTTAATAATGTACTTGAATATGGGCATTTAATTTGGAGTCGATGAGAAGTTTCTAGGGGATTTCAAAGGACATGTCAAAGGCAAACCAAAAGAAAGATCAAAATATTGTAAATGCAATGCAATTGGTAAAATTGTGCAAACAACACCATGTAATGTGAGATTAAGGGCGGGATTCCTTTATTGGAAGAAGTATGTTTTTTCTAGCAACATTATATTGATGTTCCCTGGATGATATGTTTGTACGTCGTGCACTTCATGATCACCTACAACGTTAATCCGCCGTCAATTACAAATTTACATCACTATGGTGTAGATTTATTTTACTCTACCATCGATTTACAACTTGAAGAGTCGAATGATCATTTCTTGGAGCAAATTATGGAGTTACTCCTTTGTGTAGCTTGTTTATGTCTACAAAAATCATTGTTCTTTTGACAATAAAAGCTCGATTCAACTTGTTGCCAGAAGATTTTCTATAGTAGATCCCGTCATACTTAATGATCAATCGGGGCATAAATTTTTGACATGCGCTCTAACAAAGACTTTTGAGGATTGAATGATCTTGTAGAGAAGTTAGTTATGACAACAAAAAGTAAGCTATATCCGTTGGTCTTCAAGCTTTACATTTTAGGATTAATTCTACCGGTTGCTACCTCTATTTTGGAGAGGGTGTTTTCAACAATAAGTATTGTAAACGACAGATTGCGCAATTAGCTGGGAGATAAGTGGATAAATGATAGCATAAGAGAAAGATAAATATATTTTAAGATTGATAATGAAATCATTGTACAATGATATCAAAGTATGAAAACTCGAAATAAACAATTGTACTTTATAAACAATGTCATTTTAGTGTTTTCATAATATTGTTTTATATTTTTATCATTGTTAAATCCATGGCTGAAATCTCAAAGTCCGGCCTTGATTAAATTCTACAGTGGACAATCTGGCTCCATTCCTAATTACATGTAATGGTTGTGTTGGAGTTTTTGAATCAAAGAGTGGAACTCACCGTATTTAATCTAATCGGTTTTAACACTCCTAACCGTTTAGTTCAACTCACCGTATTTACACTTAAACTACCGGATATACACTTGACTTACCGTATATGCAAGGAACATACCGGATTTATCAAAGGAATTTCTGTTTTGTGGTAAAACAGGGTGCTTACCGGATTTACACTAAGGTTACCGTATTTGCACTCAACTCACCGTATATGCCTAAAAGCCTACCGGGATTGCTACTGTCTTGTTCTGTTTTTCCCCTGTTTTCTCGCCTAAGGAAAATAACCTGTTTTGCTCTGATTTTCTGGAAGATTAAGAAAGAAGATTGAAGCATATTTTTCATACAATACTTGAGGTATTTATAGGATTACATAGACATGTTTTCCACCTCCTTAAACTAACAAACCGTCATTAAAAAGATCTAACTATGATAACTTTTACAAAGGTTTAAGTTATCAATTTGAGCACTTAAACTTAAGACTTAAGATACAAAATATCTAGCCCACTAAAACAAAAATTGAAAGTAAGAATGTCAAACATATTCAACATTTCTCCTTGGCATTTTTACTGGAAACACCAAGATTATATCTCAATGTTTCAAATTTCATTTTACCTAAAGATTTTGTCAGAATATCAGCTAGTTGATCATCAGTTTTGCAATGCACCAGCTTTATCTCATTTTGTTCTTGAGCTTCTCTAATAGAATGGTATTTGATCTTGATATGTTTGGTTCTACCATGGAAGACTGGATTCTTTACCATTGCGACTGTGGATTGATTATCACAATAGATAACTGTGGCTTCTTCTTGTTTGAACTTCAGATCTTCTAAAACCTTTCTTAGCCAAATTGTTTGATTTTTGGCTTCTGAAGCAGCTATGTACTCAGCTTCAGCTGTAGATTGTGCCACGGTTTTCTGCTTCATTGAATTCCAGCATATGATACTAGAACCAACATAAAATATGTAGCTAGAAGTACTCTTCATGTCTTCAAAACTCCCAGCCCAATCGCTATCAGTGTAGCCAGTCAGTTTACATAATTCTGACTTTTTGAACCAAATTCCCATTTCATCAGTCCCTTTGATATATCTCAAGACTCTTTTTGCAACTTGAAAATGCAATTCACTAGGCTCTTGTCTAAATCTTGACAATAGATTTACAGCATAAGTAATGTCAGGTCTGGTGGCTGTTAAATACAACAAACAACCAGTCAAACTTCTGTAAATCTTTGCATCAACCTGCTTGGCTCCATCTTCTTTCAACAACTTTTCATTTTGAACTAATGGAGTACTAACAGGTTTGCAATTTTCCATGTTGAATGGCCTTATTACATCATTTGTAAACTTCTTTTGACTGATAAAAATCTCCTGCTGATCTTGACAAATCTCCATTCCGAGAAAATAATGCATTTCACCTAAATCAGTCATCTCAAAAGCTTTCTTCAATTTATCAATCACTTATCTAATTGATCTTTTTCTACTGCCAGTGATCAAGAGATCATCAACATAAAGTGATTGATAACCATTTCTATTTTCACTTGTTTTACATAGAGAGTTTGTTAATTTAAACTTTTTGTAAAACCAAGATAACCAAGGTGATCATCTATTCTACTATACCAAGCTCTTGGAGCCTATTTCAATCCATATAAGGCTTTCTTTAAAAGATAGACTTTATCCTCATTCTCATCTGTTTGAAAACCTTTAGGTTGTTCTATGAAAATCTCCTCATTTAGATAGCCATTTAGGAAAGCTTATTTGACATCTAACTGATAGATTTTCCAACCATTTTGAAATGTAATTGCCATAAGCAATCTGATTGTTTCATACCTTGCAACTGGAGCAAAGGTATCTGTATAATCCACTCCAAATTTTTGAGCATATCCTTAGACAACTAGCTTTGCTTTCAGCTTATTAAATAAACCATTTGGATTTAACTTAGTCCTATACACCCATTTTACTCCAATGACTTTATTGTTCAGTGGTCTTTCAGCTAGGTCCCAAGTTTCATTTTTCTCAATCATATTGATCTCTTCCTCCATCGCTTTCGTCCAGTCAGAAGATTTGGAAGCTTCATCAAAGCTTACAGGTTCAACTATAGCAGCATTACACCTTGCATAAATGTCTGCTAGTGGTCTCATTCTCACCCTATCTTCTTCTGTTTCTGAATCAATATCATTGAAATTAGGTTCCAATTCTTCCTCATCACTCTCTTCATTTCTGATCTGAGGAATTTCATTATTGGTTTTTCCTTTAACTGCTGAACTTGCATCCCAGTTTCAAGTAGCATCTTCATCCACCTTGATGTCTCTATTGGAAGTTACTTTTCCGGTTTGAGGATTAAACACTCTATATCCTTTAGTATTATTGCAATAACCAACAAGTATTCCAACCTCAGCCTTTTCACTCAATTTATCCCTTTTTGCATCAGGAATATGAGTGTAACAAACACTCCCAAACACTTTCAAGTGTGAGATATCAGGTTTGACATCATACCAAGCTTCATATGAGGTTTTCTTCTCCAAAGCTCTTGATGGCAAACGGTTAAGAAGGTAAACAGCAGTGTTAACTGCCTCAGCCCAAAATTCTTTTGGAACTTTCTTCTCAATCAACAAGCACCTAGCCATTTCCATAACTGTCCTATTTTTCCTCTCACTGACTCCATTCTGTTGAGGAGAATAGGGTATAGTTAACTGATGCTTGACACCTTCAGTTCTACAAAAATCATCAAACTGCCTGCAGCTGTACTCAGTGCCATTGTCAGTTCTGATGGTTTTTATCTTGCAGCCACTTTCATTCTCCACCATTTTCTTGAATGTTTGAAACACACTTGCAACTTTAGATTTTGCTTTCAAGAAGTAGACCCAACACATTCTTATTAAGTCATCAATGAAGAGGATGAAATATCTGCTGCCATTCAATGTAGTCACTTTCATTGGACCATATACATCTGAGTGTACCAACTCGAGTTTATAAACAGCCCTTCTTGATTGATTCTTTGGAAAAGGCAATCTGGTTTGCTTTCCAAGTTGACAGACATCACAAACACAGCTTTCATCAATGATTTTAGGCATGCTTTCAACAAGATTAAAATCATACATTTGCTTAAGTGAAGTATGATTAGCATGACCAAATCGTTTATGCCACAAAGTAGTTTTACTTTCTTCAGCTAAACATGCTTGTCCAGTGACATTTCTACAATTTATAGGAAAGCTCCTATCTTTCATTTGACCTGTCATCAACTCCTTTCCATTTTCATCTAATATAGTGCAGGCATTTTCCTTAAACATTAAAGAATGTTTTTTCTCTAACAATTGCCCTACACTTATTAGATTTTGATCTATCTCAGGCACATATAAAACATCAGGAATGTGCTTAATACCTGTTGAAGTCTGGACAGCAATCACTCCACTGCCTTTTATTTCTACAAATTCACCATTTCCCACTTTGATTCTGGATTGTAGGCTTTGTTTAGTTCCACAAAGATGCTTGAGTCAGCAGTCATGTGATGAGTGCAGCCACTATCCAATAACCAAGTTTCAACCTTGCTACAAGCCTTAATAGCACAGAACAGATTCTCTTCTAGCCTTTCTTCCTGTTTTTCTGCCATTTTTGTTTGCTGTTGTGGTTGATTCCTTCTTTTGTTTTTGCACACCATCTCAATATGACCAAATTGCTTGCAACCTCTACATTGAACTCTAGGCCTATACCAACAAAATTTTGGAGAATGGCCATTTAATTTACAATGAGGACAAGGTGCAAACTTATCCTCTTTGTTCTGATTCCTGCTGCTGCCTTCAGGATCTTTTTTCTGAACCTCAGGTTTTTTTGCTCCAAAGTTCTTTTGAGCTTTGAATTTTCCTTTAGCAAACAAGGCACTTTCTGATTGTTCCTCCTGCCTCATTAGCCTTCTTTGTTCAGTTGCCTGTAAAGCATTCACCAATTCAGCCAAGGTCATTGTTGACAGGTCTCTAGAATCCTCTAATAAAGACATCCTGGATTCAAACTTTTCAGGTAGGCTAATTAAAACCTTTTCCACCACTCTTTTATTTGGCAAATCATCTCCCAGAAGTCTGATTTGATTTACAATCTTCATCATCCTATCTGAAAAATCTTTGACAACTTTTGTCTCCTTCATCTTTAAATTTTCAAACTCTCAGATTAAGGACTTGCATTTGTCTCGTTTTTTCATTACCTTGATATTCTTCTTTCAGAATATCCCAGGCTTCTTTTGCAGTTTCACAAGTCATGATTCTTATGAATATTGCAACTGAAATGGCCGACTGAATGCAAGATAGAGCTTTGAACTTCTTTGCTACATCTTCACTATGCTGGTTTATTTGAGCCACTGTTGGATTAGCCCTTAAAGGAGCTGGTTCAACTCTAGTATCAGTGATCTCCCATAGATCATAAGCTTTAAGATAAGCTTTCATTTTTGCAGCCCAAAAATTGTAGTTTTCTCCATTGAAGGTAGATGGTAGTGGTGCTGAAAATCCTGTTGAAGCCATTTCTTTCCTGTCAAACTTTGCTGATGGTTTCTTTATGAGCTTCTTTTCTTCTTCTTCTTCCCTTCTTCAAATTTCCTTTCTAAGATCAATTTAGCTCTGATACCATGTTGGAGTTTTTGAATCAAAGAGTGGAACTCACCGTATTTAATCTAACCGGTTTTAACACTCCTAACCGTTTAGTTCAACTCACCGTATTTACACTTAAACTACCGAATATACACTTGACTTACCGTATATGCAAGGAACATACCGGATTTATCAAAGGAATTTTTGTTTTGTGGTAAAACAAGGTGCTTACCGGATTTACACTGAGGTTACCGTATTTGCACTCAACTCACCGTATATGCCTAAAAGCCTACCGGGATTGCTACTTTCTTGTTCTGTTTTTCCCCTGTTTTCTCGTCTAAGGAAAATAATCTGTTTTGCTCTGATTTTCTGGAAGATTAAGAAAGAAGATTGAAGCATGTTTTTCATACAATACTTGAGGTATTTATAGGATTACATAGACATGTTTTCCACCTCCTTAAACTAACAAACCGTCATTAAAAAGATCTAACTATGATAACTTTTACAAAGGTTTAAGTTATCAATTTGAGCACTTAAACTTAAGACTTAAGATACAAAATATCTAGCCTACTAAAACAAAAACTGAAAGTAAGAATGTCAAACATATTCAACAGGTTGTGTGTGAAAATGAGAATCGGAAAGATATCTTCCTCCTTGGGTTGTATGTTTTCCGGAGGAACTTTATTTGAGTTCAAGATTTCCTCGAAAGTAAAGGCATGGGTGCCATACTATTATTTTGTTACACAAAGTTTTATCGCTATCGAGAACATTGTACGTGGTAAGAATTTTGAAAGAAAAAACCAAAAAAACAGAAGGAATGAAAAATATATTTTTTGAACTGAAGTGGTGTATGTCTCAACATATCCAAAGAACACCAAGATTTAGTAAATGTAATTTGAACTAGTATTATAGTTAATTTTTTCTAGTACAAGCTTGTTTTTTTCTTTTTTTCCTTCACATGGTAATTTATTGTCTTAATTCCGCTTGCTTATAATTTTTTGGTTTGTTTCGTAGGTTTCTAAGACATCGAAAGAGAAAAAATTCCCTTTTATTGGGATTGAACATGAAGATCACTGTAAAGTCTATTTTAGTCGTCGATAAGGATGGTGAAGTTAATCAAGCAAGAGAATTTAGAAGATCACCTAAGTCTGATAGGGAAATGCATCAAGGGAACACAAATCAAGGGAAAGACCTTTTGATTGCCACTCGAAGGAAGCACATAGGAGGGAAGATCATGTTTTCCTATCGAGCTAGGTAGCTGGATTTTCAGGGTGGGATCGTCCAATTAATTACTGAATTCTTCACCATAGCCATTGAAATAATAGTAGTATATATCCAACAAAGAGGTTTTTTGAATCCAAGTAAGAGACAATAAACTATAAGTAAGGGATTTATATGCCATTTCTGATAAGGTCTTGGCAAATATAAGTAATGGATTTATATGCCCTTGTGGAAGAAAGGTTACAAGGAGTTCGTGAGGGCAAATCATTTTCTGTATGTGAGATAAGTAGAGATTAATAAATATTGAAAGTGGAGTATTGGATAGTGAACAAAAGGAACAGGGGATGTACAGCAGTCAAGCACCAATCTACTATGCTGGTTTGGCTGGTTATCAAAGCAAAACATTTAACCTGCTACTCAATTTAAGGAGAATGCCATTTGTATACACTTTTTTCTACACAAAATGCATCATCATCATTATCATCATCATTATTATTATGTAAAACTCTAACAAGTTTGAGTTGGCAAATTCCTGTATTGCCAAAAAATACGTTGTGTATACTGTGTGTATGATCCAAGATTGTGTTGTATATTTGTATTTGTGACGTGTGATGTTTTTTCATTTTGATAGAAATGGGATCAACCTTTTATTTTTCTACGATTACAAGTTGACTTGTATCATGATATGTTTTTCTATGCAAAGGCAATTAACATATTGCTGCCAAAAGAAACAACAGGAAATAATATGGTAGTCTAATTTATTATTATAACAATATATTGTTGCCATAAAAGAACAATTGGACATATTTATGTCGTCCTAGTGGACTTTTTCAACATTCTTTCGTTTTGTTTTGTTTTCTTATCCGAGGAAGCCATGACAATAGTGTAATGATTCGATCCTGAGCTTTTAACTCGTACGTACTGTCCACTTTGACATAGCATGTGTTTATCAAATTTTAGTTCACCGTGGGTAGGGACCCTATTACTAAGATAATAACATCTATGCCATATGCATCTTACCCCTCATAGATTTCTTTCTTGTTCTCATAGATTTGAATCCAAGACCTCTTTGCCTTAGGGGAGATCTAAGGGGTGTAATTTATCTATATCATGGATCCATAAAATTTGAAATGTTGTATGGAGTAGGTGAGATCAAGATCGACTGCCAAAATGGATGTGAAACATACAGTCTTGTTTCTAAACTTAACGCTTGGACAACACCATGCTACCCAAGTATCGACAAATACGATGACAAAGAAAAAACATCCAAAATGCTTCCAAAGCCAATTTAAAAGATGAACTGTGCAGGATCATGGACATGAGATCCTCATGAATGTTATTTCTCACATCATTCCTGCACATATCTTCTTGTGGCCTTAATAATTGATGTTACTAAAACTCAATTAATTGCCAGGATCTCCTTGTAAAATGTTTATAATATAGTTGTCCTAAGAATCCCTATTAATATCCCTGAAAAGATAAGAATTTTGAAGAAAGTGGACTTAAAAGTTTTCCAAAACAAGAAAATTAAAACCACAAGTGGGTTTTTAACATCCTAAAAATTTATAGAATAAGCTTATTTAATGAAAAGAATTTTGACAAGGCACCTTTTGATAATGTTGAACCAATGAGGGAGTAAAGTGAAAATAAATATTAAATTTCCTAGTATTTGACCTAAATAATTAAATATTTATAGATTGACAATTAGTATATCAATATTGAGCTCGTTTTGTAGCTTGTAATTAATTAAGTGGCTCTGACCCAAGAAAAAGTTAATTTCGATAAGACTAAACACATAAGATCCGACTAAAGGCAAAAAAGGTTAAATAGAACTTTGAGGAATTAACGATATTGATTACAAAAGTTAATCCCGTTTTCAACATATTTTGTGGGGAGTGTTTGAGTATTCAGTCCCCTATTTGGTGGGGGATTAAATTCAGGTTTTTATTATATTTTGATAAAATGTGTGGTTAAAAAGTTGTAGAACCCATGAAATATGTGGTTAGAATTAATTGTTAACTTTGTGTTAGATTAAAATCTAAATTTTAATCATAGCAAGTAGTGGCTTAATTAGGAAACGATTTGTTTTATATAATCCTAGTTATATTATTTTAATCCAATTCATACCCAATTTTCTTGTGGTACATGGCTTCCGACTTCTAATTACAAACAAACTCTTCAAAATATCCACACAATCAAAAAAAAAAAAAAGAAAGAGAGGGAGGGATAGTCCCACCAAGATGCAAATTATGGGAGGTATACGAATGTACTCTGAATCAGCTGTCTTCTAAGGTACACTTTCACATGGTTTCCAAGATGCAAATTATGGGGAAAGTAACTGGAAAATCTGATTTCTTAATTTTTTTGTCTCCTTTATAAAATGTGTTTTTGGCGAGATTAATTTTGAAGTTATGCATAGAGATGTGAAAAACTTTGTTTCAACAGATCCATAAACATTTCTCCTTTCTTCGCAAGTGAAATGGTAAAAATAAAGTATCAATGCAAGTCTACAATGGATTGCAAGATTCGTGACTAGCTAACCAGAGAATGGATAAAAAATAACTCCTCATCCGCCTAATGATTTTGTTAGTAGTAGTGGCAATATAACACAAGCTAATCTATGTATCAAAATTATGAAATGATGAAACTTTTGTCAGCAGTAGTTCACGTGAAATGCTTTTAGTTGTCTGGAGCTGCTGCTATAAATACAACAAAAAACCATTTTAATTCTAGATATAAGTTTCACATTCATTCGTGAATATAATACGTTGATTGTATCAGAAGTAAATTAGCCTTTTGAGATTGAAAACAACTGACCAGAAGAACATAAAAATCCATCAATGTTATCTGAGAACTCAGGCAGGAATGTCATGTACGGATTAAGGCAGATCCTTAGTGCTAAGGAAGAACAAAAATTATATGAATTTGACTAAGTGATGGTACAAATGACAAGCACAGCATTCGTTTGACAAATTTATAAATGGTTAACCTAAAAATGTGCGGATAATATTTAATATTAGTTATGAATGTGTGAAACTAGTCTTTGATTAGGACTTAATTTATAAACTAAATTATGAAACGTATCCAAACGAAGGATAAAATCTATACGTGTTTTACTTTTGTAACTACATTATGAGCATGTTTGGCTAAGCTCTACAAATTCTCATACGTAATTAAGTTATTCTCTAAAAAATAGTTAATTTCAAAAATGGGTTGCATTTAGTAATTAACTTTTGTAACTCTTCCAATATGTTAATTTTTATATGCCTACCCTTCCATCAGATATATGACTAGCTACGATCCCTGTTCTCAGACGGCTGCAGATAATAGAACATATAGAAATGACAGTTGATGAAAAATGGTGGCCACATTTTAGTTTGTAGCAACCAAATTGACATAGCATAAGACCAAAAAAAAAATGCATAAAATGTGATTCATTTCATCTGTAAATAACTAAGTTTTCATTCTTAAATCATCCATTTTTTTAAATAAACTTTTTAGATACTCTATATCTTTCGGTTTAGGTTGTGTTCACGAAAATATATTTGTTTTGTAAATGGCTTATTAGCACAAAACGTCCCTACGTTTGATAGTTAGTGTGCAAAACGTCCCAACGTTTCATTTTTTTGCATTTTTGCCCCTATTTCAACGTTTCAGTGTGGAAAACATCCTTTTCACTATTTTTTAGTGTAAAATGACCATTATACCCTCAAATTTAAATAAAACAAATAAAATGAAAAGAAATATAAAAAATAAATTGTAATTATACTCCCAAACTTTTTAAAAAGTGCAAGTAAGTCCAAAACCCTTATTAAAAGGGTTAAGCACAAAACGTCCCTACGTTTGACGCTTAATGCGGAACACGTCCCTATGTTTCAAACATATTTATATTTGCTCAATAACACAAAACGTCCCTACGTTTGACACTTATTGCGTAAAACGTCCTTACGTTTCATTTTTTTTTACATTTTCGTCCTTATTTCAACGTTTCATTGCGGAAAACGTCATTTTCTCTATTTTTCAATGTAAAATGACAAATATACCATCATATTTAAATAAAACAAAAAAGGAAAATAAAAATAAATTAATTACAATTGTGCTCCCAAACTTTTCAAAAAGTGCAAATGAGTTCAAAAATCTTATTAAAATATTCAAACTACCAGTCCTTCCCTCCTCCCTCAACCTTATCCTCCCTCCACCACCTAAACCATCAGACCCCACCACCTTTCAAACCATCACACCTCCATCTACAATCCTGGTTTAGGTGGTGGAGGGAGGATAAGGTTGAGAGAAGAGGAAATGACTGGTAGTTTGAATGTTTTAATAAGATTTTTGAACTCATTTGCAATTTTTGAAAAGTTTGGGAGCACAATTGTAATTTATTTTTATTTTTATTTTCCTTTTTTGTTTTATTTAAATATGATGGTATATTTGTCATTTTACATTGAAAAATAGTGAAAATGACGTTTTCCGCAATGAAACGTTGAAATAAGGACGAAAATGTAAAAAAAAATGAAACGTAAGGACGTTTTACGCAATAAGTGTCAAACGTAGGGACGTTTTGTGTTATTGAGCAAATATAAACATGTTTGAAACATAGGGACGTTTTCCGCATTAAGTGTCAAACGTAGGGACGTTTTGTGCTTAACCCTTTTAATAAGGGTTTTGGACTTACTTGCACTTTTTAAAAAGTTTGGGAGTATAATTACAATTTATTTTTTATATTTCTTTTCATTTTATTTGTTTTATTTAAATTTGAGGGTATAATGGTCATTTTACACTAAAAAATAGTGAAAAGGATGTTTTCCACACTGAAACGTTGAAATAGGGGCAAAAATGCAAAAAAATGAAACGTTGGGACGTTTTGCACACTAACTATCAAACGTAGGGACGTTTTGTGCTAATAAGCCTTTTGTAAATCGCCACAAGTGCACGGTTCGTTAACAAGTAATAAAGTGGAAATTGTAAAATTTCGAGTATCATCCCACGAGGATTGATTTGATTTGATTTCTATTATCAAGACCTTAACCGAATCTATTAAACTCAAGATGGTTGGTTATTTGGATTTTATGACTAAACTATGACTAAAATATGACTAAAATGCAATTTAAGCTAATGTGACTAAATGAATGCAAAATTATGTTGAATGTAAAAATTTGATGAAATTAATGAATGAAAAGCACACTAGGATCCCGGATTACCAAGCAAACTCACTTTTAATCTCTATTTCATAATTCGATAACACGATGAATTAGTTGCAGAATCAATGTTTCTAACATATCCAATAATCTCTTTCGAATAGAATTGAACATATTCTCGCACAGCGTTTGACTATATTCTATGACAAATACAATATACAAGAATGCATGACGTTTTATAAACAATAGCGGTGTATTTATATCCCCTATCGGACCCTAGATAATATATACCTTTTAGAATCAATTTCCCTTCTTTCGAATGCATAAAATAGATCACTCAAACTCACGTAATCACATGCATTTAACTATGGAGGCAATAAAGTGTAAATAAATCATTCAACATTCATCAATCGTGTTTGAATATCAAATTACAGAATAGAGAATTAAAAGATCATATTGTAAGGTTTATTGTTCACCTAATATATAAAAAGTCTAACCTAGCATGGATAAAATAAAAGAATAATAAAACTGTTTAGGAAAAGACATCACCCAAAACTTGAATATGAATCTTGAATTCTTCAATATTCGATGAAGAAATATTTTGGTTTTGCCTTCTTCTTGCTTTTTAATGAGTTTTTCTCTAAATTGGTGTAAACCCCTATTCTGGACGAGATTAGGGTTATATAGGGGGTCAAAATATCTTTGCATAAGAGATTGGTTCAAACAAGGAAACCAGAAAATTCGCGCCAGAATTGAACCATGCGACTGCCTGGTTATAAAAAATTGGCACTATTCATCTCCTGTTGGTGCTTGGGTGACTGCATGAGGTTTCTACCATGCGACTACATGGTACAAAATATTTTTTTTTTGGGTCAATTTGGTCCCCAAATTTTATTTCATTTACTTTTTGACCTTGCTTCCTTCTCCTTCTCCTTCCAACATTCCATGACATCACAATGTATTGCTTAGCTCAATTCCATACTTGATTCGCCATTCAGGTTATCTTTTGAATAATTGCATTTTGGTCCCCGAAGTTTCATTTTTTTTCCAATTTGGTCCTTTTTCGCTCGCTTTTGCATACTCTTCATTCCATCCATCAATGTAATCCTATAAATACAAATTATATCGAATTAAGCCATATTTCAACATATACATTGAAAAATTTCCATGTTTTGTAGCCTAAATAACTATGCAAAACACACTTATCAAATCCCCCAAACTTGAACTATTGTTTGTTCTCAAACAAGATATGGATTAATCTACACAAAACATAGCTTAACAATCTGCCGTGTTTCAGGATTGGAGCTTAGTAAGAGACGACATGAACAACTATAGTCGTGCAAAATCGCATCAATCTTCACGTGTTATATGCAAAACTTGACCTCTGTGTGTGAAAACTCATTCTAGCATATCAGGATAATGGCTGACTTATACACGACCCAATCTAGTCAATTTTTTTGCTCTCATCGCTCGAAAGACTCACATTCCCCCAAACTTATTCTTTTCACTCAATTATCCAGGGGTGTGTTCTAAGGTTGAACTCATTTATATCTATTTATTTCCCTCTCTCAGTTCGGATGAATCATACTATCACAATTTCACACTTTAATAAGCAGAGGTTCTCCTTATTTCTTCAACCCTTGAGATTAAACTGAGCTAGTGGCCTCGCATTAGAGATTAGAGATATAGTCTTATCAATCGAGTGTTTGGGGCTAATCAATACATTTCATACACAAGAGTACGTATGTAATTCATCAATAGATAGATACCATTTTTTTCTTTTCTTTTATATAACTTTTGCTTTCTATATAACCCATGTAGCGAACTTTAGGCCGATGACTCCCAAGTCAGATGATCATAGGGCGCCAGGTTTTAAACCTTTGCAGGTTTAATCACTCGAGTTATACAGGCTCGAGGCTCAAACAGGTGTCTTGGTTTTTTTTTTATGAATATTTTCTTTTAGACACCCAATTTCTAAAACTACACATAACTTGAAACTTTCACCTCGTTTTCATCTCATTGGTTTTAGACAATCCACACATAATATCATGCATAGAACCCCTACTCATCTCAGTACTCCCTTGCAACAGTTCAATCGCATCTAAACTAATCTAAAAATTGGTCATGATTTAGCATAAGAAGAATTTTTCGGGATTTTCTAAGTTCACCTATTTCAAAGTAATGAGTCAACTTGTTAGCCTAATATGCAAACATGAGTGTCGTGTGCAAAGTAAATTAAGATTCACATAAACATGTATTGATCAATCTAATGAAGCGTAGTTTTCACCATTCACGGTCCATACACGGCCCAATATTAAACATCACGGTCGATAGAATTGTCAAACCCATATAAGCACACATAATCCCAAACTATTACTAAGAATGGGTAAAACTAAGAATAACTCAGCAAAACGAAAAAACTAATTTTTTTTTCACACAATCACAAAAACTGCACTAACATGATGAATGACATATTGACATATTCTCACCCCAAAATGTATACAGAACATTGTCCTCAATGTTTAAAAAATAATAAAATGTAAACTTAGCAGCGTATAAAATTAAAGACAAATTTACAGAAGATAAAGAACAAAGGGCGATGAATACTTCCCTGATCGATGGGGATGCGAAGGTGAAGATGGTGGAGGAAAAAGAAGTGTGAACCATGTATATGCTCTTTTATTACATGTAGAGACGATGAAAAAATAATCTTATTAAAAATTATAAAAAGAAACTTGAAGAAGAAATTATCAATCGAATGCATAAGGCAAAATGAATAAAATGGTAGAAACGATGGGTTGTCTCCCATCCAATGCTAGTTTATAGTCTATAGCTCGACTATAATGTGTTAGTTTGTTAAGGTATGTTGAATATAGCCTTGTAGGTCCTGATTAGCTTCTTCAATGATATTTTCTTTCTTACTACAGCGTTCCTCCAAACTTTAACCTTATCATTGTCCGTGTCATCTGTTTTTCCTTCGTCAACTGCCTCGAACTCAACAATGTAGACTTCTTATTTCTCATGATTTTGTTTGGATTGAAAATGCACATTATATTCATCAGCAGTGTTTGAAAAGTTTTGAAACACAATTTTATCCCGCATCACCTCCTCTACCATATCAATTTGATAGCAACTATCTGGCTCGACATGGTAGTCCATAGCATTGAAAATGTTGAAATGATCTCTTTCCAAATCTCAAATTTAACTGGCGAGTTTAAACATCTATTAGAGCTCCGTTGGTAGATAGGAATGGTCTACCTAAGATAAGTGGGATATTCTTGTCTTCCACCATATCCAAAATGAGGAAATCAACTGGGAAAATGAATTTTGTCCACCTTGATTAGTATGTCTTCAATTACCCCCCTCGGATGTGCCAATGATCGATCAGCTAATTGCAGTGTCACCGTAGTTTCTTTGGCTTCGCCTAGTCCAAGTTTCCAAAAAATAAATACGGGCATTAGATAAATACTTGCACCAAGATCACAAAGAGCTTTATCAAAGTAGCATTCACCAATAGTACAAGGTATAGTAAAACTCCCTGGGTCTTTCAGTTTTGGTCGGAGCTTTTTCTGAATTATGGCACTACACTTCTTTGTTGGCATCATTTGTTTCATGGTCCTCTAGCTTTCGTTTTTTGGATATAATGTCTTTCAAGAATTTTGAGTAGCCGGCATTTTGAACAGTACTTCGAAGATTTTCTTGGATTTTTATGTGGAGTTTTGTGAACAGTACTTCGTTTCTTGTATTGCTGCTCCATCTCATGCTTCCTCGACCATTGTGGGAATGGAATGGGTGACTCATAAGGGTTTATCGAATTATCTGGCACTTGTTGTGATTTTTCTGGACTTTCTCTTACTGATATCTTCTTAGTGTTGTCAACCTGCTTCTCACTCTCTTCTTCAGAATATTCCACTTGTTCTGTATCTGCACTTGCCTTTTTACATGTATGTCATGTAGTTGAACTCCACTTTTTGTAGTAATGGCTCGAACATGCTCCCTAGGATTCACTTTTGTATTGCTTGAAAATGCACTCGGCACTCTTCATGTCATAGCCAACTGTCCCATCTATGTTTCCTAGTTCTTAAGCATTGCACCCTGATTTTGGAAGTTTGTTTCGGGCTTTTTCTTAAACCGATTCATGGTTTCCATGAACTTTGCAAACATATCTTCCAATTGGGGTTTCTTCTCTTGCTGGAACTGTCCTTGAACTTTTGTTGTGATTTTGATTTTGATTTCCACCCCAAGAGAAATTTGGATGATTTTTCCATCCAAGATTATATGTGTCAAAATGGGGATTGTTTGGCTGACGTTGACCCCATTGGATGTAATCCACATGTTCATTTCCTTGTGTAAGGATGGGACATTTAGTTGTGCCATGTTCTATTCCATATTCTTTGTAATTTGACTTCTTTATTTGTGCCGAGTTCACCGTTTGTGTTATACTCTCCATTTTGTGAAATAAGGAGTCAATCTTTACCGATAAAGCTGAGTATGTATCTACCTCGTAGACTCCAACTATTTTCTTTGGGCCTCCTTGATCTGAAGACCACATGGTTGAAGTATTAGCCATTCTCTCGAACAATTCCCAAGCTCCATCAATCATTCTGGTGGTTAGGGACCCATTTGATGACGAGTCCACCATGCTCCTGAAAGTTGGAAGCAGTCTCGTGTAGAAAAGCCTGATTTGTGATGGTTTGTCAAACCCATGTTGTGGACATTTTCTCAACATATTCTTGAACCTGTTCCATGCCTCATCAAATGATTCGGACTCATTCTGGCTGAATATTGATGTTTCATGCCTCAATCTTGCAACCTAGGCAGGTAAGAAGAACTTCATGCAGAATTTATGAGCCAAATCATTCCAAGTAGTGATGCTAGCCACAGGGAGTGAATCTAACCACTCAAGTGCCTTATCACGTAGAGTGTGTGGAAATAACCTCAGCCTAATCGCATCTTCTGTATCCCTTGGTACCTGAAATGTTGACTCATATCCAAGAAGCGAGACACAAGCGTATGTGGATTCTTGTTGGCCATCCCGTAGAATTGATGTCCATTTTAGAATAGTTGGATGACATTCGTCTTTAGCTGAAAGTTTAGCTATTCGAATGTGATTAGACAATGATGGATTAACTTTGAGCTATGAAGGGTGACAAGAAATCCCCAAGAAGAGCATTTCCATCATATTGTGCCTCTGCATTGGCTGGAGCTGTAGGATTTACTCTCGGCTCTAATTGTTGGTCAGCCATTTGTATGCGTCTTTGATTTTCCTGTTGTGCTGTTTTAGCAATCCTTTGCCTGTGATGAAAAGTTCGTTCAATTTCCAAATCCGTTTGAAGTAGTTTAGTCCCAACTGATCTTCGCATGCAATACCTGAAGAAGCGAAAAATAGTAGCACTTAGCTCAGCCTAAGTAGACAAACTAAATAGAAAATAATATGTAAATTAAAAACAAGTTCGAATTAGTGTCTAAATAACAAAAATCAAACTAAAACTCATTCACCGACAACGGCACCAAAAACTTATTCACGAAAATATGTTTGCTTTGTAAATCACCCCAAGTGCACGGTTCGTTAAAAAGCTAAAGTGAAAATTGTAAAATTTCGAGTATCATCCCACGAGGATTGATTTGATTTGATATCTATTATCAAGACCTTAACCGAATCTATTAAACTCAAGATGGTTGGTTATTTGGATTTTATGACTAAACTATGACTAAAATGCAATTTAAGCTAATGTGACTAAATGAATGCAAAGTTATGTTGAATGCAAAAGTTTGATGAAATTAATGAATGAAAAGCGCACTAGGATCCCGAATCACCAAGCAAGCTCACTTTTAACTTCTATTTGACAATTCGTTAACATGATGAATTATTTGAAGGATTAATATTTTTAACTTATCCAATAATCTCTTTCGAGTAGAATTGAACCTATTCTCGCATATCATTTGACTATATTTCTATGACAAATGCAATATACAAGAATGCATGACATTTTATAAACACTAGAGGTATATTACTATTCCCTATCGCACCCTACGATGATTTATACCATGTAAAATCTATTTCCCTTCTTTTGAATGAATAAAATAGAACACCCAAACTCACATAATTACATGCTTTTCACTATGGAGGTAATAAAGTGTATACAAAACATTCAACATCGATCAATCGTGTTTGAATATCAATTTGAAAAATAGAGAATTAAAATATCATATTGCGAGGTTGATTGTTCACCTAGTACATAAAAAGTCTAGCCTAGCATGGATAAAATAAAAGAACAATAACATTGTTTAGGAAAAGACATCACCTAAAACTTGAATATGAATCTTGAATTCTTTAATCTTCGATGTAAATCTCTTGGTTTTGCCTTCTCCTTGCTTTTCAATGAGTTTTTCTCTCTAAAGTGGCATAAAACCTTATTCTGCATGAGATTAGGGTTATATAGGGAGTCAAAATATCTTTCCATAAGAGATTGGTTCGAACAAGGAAACTATAAAATTCGCGCCAGAATTATACCATGCGACTGCATGGTTATATCATATTCGATAATATGGTTATAAAAATTTGGCACTATTCATCTCCCGTTGGTACTTAGGCGACTGCATAAGGTTTCTACCATGCGACTGCATGGTAGGAAGTATTTTTCATTTGGGTTAATTTGGTCCCCAAATTTTATTTGATCTAATTTTTGGTCTTACTTCCTTCTCTTTCTTCTTCTAACATTCCATGACATCACAATGTGTTACTTAGCTTAATTCCACGCTTGATTTTCCATTCAGGTCATCTTTTGAATAATTGCATTTTGGTCCCCGAAATTTCATTTTCTTCCAATTTGGTCATTTTTCTCTCGTCTTGCATACACTTCATTCCATCCATCAATGTAATCCTACAAACTCAAATAATAACGAATTAAGCCATATTTCAACATATACATCGACAATTTTTCATGTTTTGTAGCTTAAATAAGTGCACAAAACACACTTAAAGAGGTTGAAGTGTAATGCATTGTGATTTGAATGCTTCTAGAGAAGTTTCATATTTAGAAATATACGTATTCTATTACCCTCATTTATTTGGAAGGTACACTCAACGATTAGTTTCCTTATTTCCCATAAATGTTCAGAAAATATTACGAAGTAAACAACAAAAGTAGGTTTTTACGACATTTGTTTACGGCGTGCATTTTGAGAATGCCGTAAAAAGTCTGTGTTTACAGCGTGCCTAAAATGCACGCCGTAATAAATCGATTATTTAAAGTATTTACGGCGTACATTTGTGGCACATCGTAAAATGTAATTTTTATGGCGTAATTTATATGCATGCCGTAAATTGTTTTTTTTATTTTTTTAACAAATAATACTTTTACGGCGTGCATATTACACGCCGTAAATATCTTTGCCTTGTTTTCTCCTTTTCTTCTCTTTCTTTTCCTTTGGTTTTATTTTCCTCCCCAAACTCACACAGTTTCTCTGCTCCGACGCTCGTCGGATTCCGACCTGCCACCACTCGTCGCCATCAAGGTTCGTTCCTCATCGCCATGATTTCTTCCCCCCACTACTCCCTTGTCCACCGAAACACCCACCGCCAGTGCCCAGCGAAAGATTGGCATCGATGTCGACCTCAGTGACGAGTCTGCCTTCGCTGTCAAGTGGACCGTCCACCACTACCTCTGACCTGGAGATGCCGTTGTGTTGGTCCATGTGAGGCCTGTTTCTATCCTTACGGTGCTGATTGGGGTTCCGTTTATTCATCAATTGTCGATATTGAGAATTAGGGTCTCAGCAGAAGCCAGGTAAATAATGTGAAATGTAATTTTGGTTATTGGATTGCACAGAATCCAATTGAAATTTTCAAATTCGATTATAATTTCAGTAAAACTATGGTTCAAATTCGAATTTTGGTTCGAGTATTCAAGGTTGTCGAGCCTGTTACCATGTCTTGGGATCTTTATTTGAAATCAGTGGTACCAATTGGGCTTCTTTATTCGCTTTCACTTTGGCTTTCGAATTCTGCTTATATTTATATCTTTGTGTCATTTATTCAAATGCTTAAGGTCCTTATGCCTGTTGCTGGGTATATTATTGGGGTTCTTTCTTAGAAGGAGATCTTTAAATCGGAGAACATGACGAATATGATTTTGATCTCCATTGGGGTTGGTATAGCTGCTTATGGGGAGGCTAAGTTTGATACATGCAAAGTTATACCACAATTGGGTTCTGCAGCTTTTGAAGCTACCAGGCTTGTTATAATCCAGATCTTGCTCACTTCCAAGGGCATAACTCTTAACCATGTTCCTTCACGTTCCGTGTGATCTGATTATATTTGTCAATGTCAGTAGTTACATAAAGTACCAGCATGTTTCTTCTTAATTTTCTGAGATTTATTAACTTAGATCATGCTTTGCTGAAATCATTTAGTTTTTGTATTACTGGTTGGTTTAGGCTGAACTTAGATCATTCATGTGCTTTAATACATTACTGATATCAAAATTTTCTATTTCTCCAGCCATTTTGGAGACTTTGGCATGCTCCTGGTAGTGATGGTCGTGGAGTTATAGGTAGTTTCAGTCCTCTGTACTTCCATAATTTCATTAGGTTTAGTTGCGTAATCTTGTACATCTTTCTATCAGGTGTGCTAGAAGCCAATTTTGTTGAACCAGCTCATGATAAGCAAGGGTTTGATGCGTTCCTCGGAATATGCTATGTGGTTTTGTTGTGTAGGGAGCTCTCCTGATTCTTATTCCCCAACTCCTCAATCAAAAAAGTATATTACCTCTTCAAGTAGCAAGTCTCATATCAAGTCGGTGGATAAGGGTCTCAAATAGTGTTGTTTGGGAACTCAATTACAGAGATGAACAGATTGTGAAATTTGGCTTCAGACAACTCTGCCTGTGGGTGTGGGAGTGTAGCAACTTCAGATTTCTTATTTGAGCAGGGAAAATTTGGGTTTCAAAAGCTGTGCCTATGGGTGTGGGATTGTGGGAAATTTCTTCTTAGTTTGCTGTGATAAGAAATTTTCTAACCAATATTTGTGTTGGGTATTGACACTTTGTTGTCAATCAAATTATATGTTGTAATTGTGGTACAAAATGTAAGTCTAGTTTGGTTGAAAACCAACTAAGACATATGGTGAAAATTGTAGGCAAGTTGTCCTTAAATTAAGGGGAGTGGCATGTGAGTTGTTAGTAGTATGGTTGTGTAAGAGTTGATAGGATAGTTGGTAGATAAATCTTGTAAAATCTATCTAACTTTGGCTATAAATATAGCCATGTATTACCAGGAAAACATAGAGGAAATAGACAGAAAATACAGCACAAAAACCGTCCAAAAATGTAGTTCCAGAAGCTGTCTTCCTCTCCAGTGTTTGTATTTATATTTTATACTTGTTTTATGTTATGTTTTAATGTTGATTTACACTGCCATCTTCCCCACATTTTCCCCACACAAAACCACATTTTATGGAGTTCTTAAACTCTATTTTGTTGAGCTAAGATCATCTCCATCTCCCCCTCGATCTACCTGTTCTTCATCACTGAAGATGGTCATCCTGTAGAAGGATGAACCTCTCATTTCTTCACACCATCGAACACAATATTCCGCACAAATGGAAGAGCTTCGACTCTTCCAGATTCTACAATTGGTATCAGAGCATTGAGCCTACAATTTGTTATGCTATTGTGCAGATTTTGGATCAAACGCCAACTTTATCTGTTAAAAAAGTTAGCTGGATTGAGGTCATTCAAATGGGTGAACAAGTACTGATCTCTCCCTCTTTTTATCTTTTTGTCAGTGTACAGTTAATTTGTTACTAATGGATGAGGTGCAAATACTTTTTCACAGCTAACTATTTAATCCTTCGTAGAAATGCCAAGTGAAGAAGGCTGCAGATGCAGCAGAGAATTCACCAGCTCAACAAGTTCCCTATCAGTTATCATCTCCTTGTATCTACTCAGGTAAGTTTCTGATTTTTTGGTTTATTATCTTTTCTATCTTTCAGGAGATTGTATTACTGTTGATGCTCCTTTTACATTGCTGCTGAGGCTTTAGTGCATGTCTCATTCTCATTTTAAGGTGAACTAAATGTTTGGACTATGTTTTGTGATGCTACTATCTTAGAACTTGGTGATGCTACTATCTTAGAACTTGGTGATGCTAAATCTTTGGTGAAGGCAGCACCTCCAAGGATGCATGGGAACAACAGAGGCAAAGTTGAAAGTAGGCCTTCTATCGAAGATAATAAGGTTGAAGCAATTTCAATTGAGGAAGCATAGTTTTGGAAGTGATGGTGGCATTAAGGAAAAGAAAGCCCTCATTCAGGGGATTATTGCAGCTGGAAAGGCTCTTGCAAAGAAAGCTCGCATTTAGTATTGGTTTTTTCACAATAATTGGCTATAAGTATGTTGTAAAACAGATTATTTTTGTAATAGGGAGGAAAGTATATTGTATGGATTCTTATCAATTTTTATACAAATTCAAAATTTGTTAATAAATAGTCATTTTCAATTTTGCCAATCAATTTGTAGAAATTGCTGCTTAAAAAAAAAAAAAAGGACTTGCTTTAAGCATCTCACTATTTACGGCGTGCAGCTGCAGGCCGTAAATTGTATACGGCATTTGCGGCATGCATTTTAGCATGCCTAAAAAGTTCTCACTTTTTAATGCGTGCATCTGCATGCCGTAAAAGATACACCACTTTTTATGGCATGCATTTTAGCACGCCGTAAAAAGTGAGATACCTTTTACGGCATGCATCCGCACGCCGTAAAAGGTACACCACTTTTTACGGCAAAACTTTATATGGCATGCGGCCGCACGCCGTAAAAATGTTTTTACGGCATGCATTGCACGCCGTAAAAAGCAACTTCTGTTGTAGTTTGATCTTGGAAATAGTGCAAAATTTTGTTAGTCAGCATATTGCGTATAAAATAAGTTTCTCATAACCAACACTTGCTCGCCAGTTATGCAAAATTGATGAATCATTGGGTAACTACTGATGAATCCTTAGGTTGTTTACCTTGTAGCGTTTTCTCAGCATTCATGAAAAATAACGAAACTAAACATTGATTGTACTTTGTGAATAAATCGGCATTGTCAATAAATGATGGACTTGATTATGATTGGACGCTTACACTGCTTTTGCGGGGAATGAATTGACAAATCAATTCGACTGGGGTATGTAATGCAATTGATCGGCTCTCAACATATGTTGCGCCAGTCCACATTCCATTCTAAATGATATACGCTTTGATATTCTCATTAGTTCAGTGTACGCAGAAGTTGAGAAGTATGAAGAGGACTTAGAGGAGGTATATCTCAGCATTATTTGGAACTCCCTTTCTTGAACCATTCACCTAGCTGTCCTCCCAGCCAAAGAATAATTTTTAGACAGTATCGTACCGGTCAGTTAACAGGAATTGCTACTTCGCTGAGAAGAAAGAACGTGCAATCAGCAGGTTAGATGGTTGGATGGATGAATATATGCTTGTAGAAATGTTTATAGCCCATTGCATCGTGCTAAATCACAAAATGATCCATCTAATTTTGGTTTTCATAGTATTTACAAAGTACCTTGGATTTAATTTGCAGAAGATTCCTTCTCCTTTCGGGGACTTCTAGATATCTTACTTCTTTACATTGCTGGCATATTCAAGAATCTATTGTTCAAATTTTCAAGTAAAAAACGCGGTATTCTCATGAACCATAGTAAAAGGGTCATGCCAAGTCATCCCCTTTTGGATATTGCCATTTGGATACACTGCTTTCTTCACAAAGTGCTTAAACCAAGAAGTATTATGTAAGAGACAGTTTGACAAATGTGTATAGGCGTGGGCTGTCCACAATTTTCCTTAAAATTGAATTATTTTGGTAAAAATAGTGACCAATAGTTCATTCTGTCACAAAGAAATGGAGATGAAGTTATAGAATTTTCCAGTTGGTTGTTGGTGTTTTGTTGATGGTTTGCTGTAGTTCTGGAAACAGTAAGAAAGCATTTGCATCTCCCACTTAACCATATTGGCTTGCTCTTATTTTACTTATCTCAGTATTTGGTTTCCATTTGTGGTTCAGTAAAAATAGTAACATTTCTTTAGTTTTCTTTGTGATAATATTTTTTATTATAAAAACTTTATACTTCGATAAGTTCAGAAAATTAAAACAACAGAGTTATTGTTAAATGCTTAAAGATTAGATATCTGTTTTATTCCTTTTGGTATTATATATTTTGGGTCATTTAATAAAAAATAAATAAAATAAATCTGTTTTTTTTCTAAAAATATTATTAAGATGAAATTTTTCTGTAAAAGATGAAAAATTAACTTTCTAAGTTAAAATGTTATTCTTATATAAATTAAAATAAAAAATATAAATAAATAAATAACTTTAAATCTACCAAGAAAAATTTATGAAATGTTTAATATTCATAACGACACAGTTTTCAGTAATGTTTAAAACTAGAGTGTGTGTCTTCATATTTTTTTAAATAAACTAAAGACTTCCGTGCAATTTAAAATGGTCTTAGTTATTCCAGAATGTTTTTGGACGAAAACATTTTATTACTTCAACTATGTATTCGTCCATGTGTGTTTTCAATTAATTAATATACATGCCAATTAAATACTGATAGAGTGACAAGTCTTTCAACAACATTACCCAAAATATATATATCAATTTGTTCAAATTCTAATATTTTGTAAGAATAATTGTAAAATTTGTATCCATCCATACTGTAGGAGCCAGCTGGACAACTTAACTTCATATATAAAAGAACACCTAGGGTTTCCATTCCGACACCCACTAATTTCTCCCTCTTTCTGTCTGAAATCACATTGAATTCTCTTCTATTCAACTCATTGCACACACATACGTACAGGTATATGCGCCATTTATCATTTTGCTGAAAGGTAAAATACTGTTCAGATCTTAGTTTTTGCACTTCTTTTGTCGTTCGAGTACTGCTTGGTTAAGATTTGAGTTTAGTTTTTGTTTATTATTTTTTGGGCTACAGAATTTTGTGAATACAGATAAGAATATGCTGGTATCTAGCTGCATGTTAGATTGAGTTTAAGTGTTGATTTAATGAGCTTTGAATTCGATGGATATTAAAAATTGAATTTGTAGGATGGATATGATTGGAGTTCTACTGAATTCAATTTGATGTAATTAACTTTTTGCGTTAATTTTAAATAAATTTAAGGAAAAAATTGGGTTTGAGTTTCACTTAAATTGATTTGCATAGATCCACTATAAATAAAGAATGATCTGTGATGTGGTGGTGTGGTGTGTTAGAGATTGTTAATTTTTATTTGTTACGATTTTTTCTATGAAGACAATGAAGAGAGTTTACTATTCATTGAAGAAAAATGTTTCGATAGCCGCTGTCCTAACCAGGAGGAGAAAACTGTTGAAAACATATATTTACTTCCAAAACGATGAAGTAAAGTGATTTGTTTGTGTTTCATAAATATATTTGTCATGATTTGTCTATATTTTGTTTATTTTCCTTGAAAATTATTTAATCCTTTTATTTTTTTTCCTCATCAAACAGCATGTTTTTTAATCTTTCCATTTCCATAGTCAAAGACTACGAAGTGCCTTAACATAATTCTTGATCAAGGTCCGATTTTATTAACCCTACGATTTATATGCTTTCATGTTTAAGGTATGGGAGACAGTTTGGTGGTTAGACTGACCGTATCAAAGTGTAGAAATTTTAAATGATTGAATTTGTATTACAGCTATAAATGCGTAGTAGATCAAGTTTATTATTACCAACGCGTTGAATAAGACAAAACAATCGAATTTGTCAAATATTCTCTAAAGCACAATCTAATTGTTTTTATGTTATTGGATTTTAAGAGGAAATTGCTAAGCTTACAGTTGGCATTGCTGAATTTCTCTGAGCTGGGATTTTGGGCGCTGTACTAAAGGTATTTTTTCTTGATCTCGAAAAATGGAAAAAAATTACATATTTTCTTTTCTTGTCGTCCAAGGAAAATAATCCATGTTGGTACCTATATTTTAATCAATTATCTTTTATTGGGGATGGAAAGGTCTAAAAGAATTTTGGTCATTAAACCTACTTTAGATGGAGAATTGAAGTAGTCGTTGTTCTTTTTGTCAGGATCTCTTTCAGAACAAAAGAATCGAAAGGAACATGGCTCGAGAATTCTTCACTAGACCAACCGATTTATTTATTGCGGAGGGAAGATTTTGTTTTTCTACAATTGATCAAGCTCTTCATTTGAAAAATGTAATGGGAATTACATTTGCATTTGCAGATAATGAGATTGGTGGAAGAATTCCTTTTGTTGGTATGGGTGGCATAGGAAATATAACTACCTACCATTATTTGAAAGGTATGGATCACATGCAGGGGCGGAACCCAATGCAGTCCTCTGAACTTTGGTCAAAATTCTATTTTTTATTTTATTTTATTATATTTTTGCACTAGGCTTTCCAACTGATCCAGCTCACGAGAAAAAATTGAAACCCAATATAAAAATTATAACACCCAGCACAATTCACCAAATTGAAAACCTACCTTTCATCACTTTCTTGCTCATTGCTCTCACATAATTTTTATAATTGAAAAGAAGAGCGCAGGGGTCATAAACAAACTCCAAGGAGGCAAATGCCCCATTTACACCATCGTTTTCAATTCTATCGACTCCCGTTACTTCAATGTCTTCACCGCCTCCGGCGACAATAGGGTAAGTAATCTACTTTTTTGTCTTCGTTTTACTACTAGTTTTGCTTCATTTTTGTAGATTAATCCAATGGGCACTTTTGGAATTTAGGTTACTGGTTTTTGCTTTCAATGTTTTATGTTACTGATTTTTATGTTTCTCTTAGAAAATCGATTGTAGAAAATGTTAATGAGAAGATATCGAATAAAAAACCACTTGGAGTAACAAATTCTAGAAGGTTCAATCCTTCTTGGTTTAAAGAGGTCGGTTGGAGTATAATATAGAAAAAAATATGCTCCTTATTGTTTGTATTGTTATCTTTTCAAAACATGTAACGGAAAACAACGGGGAGGCGGTTTTTTTTTTAGTAAAGATTCACGTATTGGAAAGATAAGAAAATGTTTAATATTCATATTGGAGTTCATGATAGTACACATAATGAGGCTCGCATGAAGTGTGAAGCTTTGATCATCTCAGATATATATAGAAAGTACTTGTGTTTATGAGATGATCAATGTCATTATCAAAGATGCCAGCGATTCATTATTTTCAATTCTAGTTTGATGAATCTTGTGATGTGTCAACGAAGGACCAAATATCAAATTTTTATGTTATGTAGACAATAGTGGATATGTAAGTGAAAGTTTAATAGGGATTGAACATTTACAAATACCACGGGTCTCTCACTTATGACTTCAATTGATAAAGGTAGTTTGAATTAGTATTATAGTTAATTTTTTCTAGTACCAGCTTCTTTTTTTTTTTTTGCTATACTTGGTAATTTTTTTATCTTAATTCAGCTTGCTTATAATTATTTGGTTTGTTTCGTAGGTTTCTAAGACGTCGGAAGAGAAAAAACTCCTTTTTTGGGGATTGACATGAAGAGGATCACTGTAAATTCTATTTTAGTTGTCAATATGGATGATGAAGTTAATCAAGCGAGAGAATTTAGAAGCTCACCTAAATCTGATAGGGAAATGCATCAAGGGAACACAAAAACTTGCCTCCAATCTATGGAGCGTTTGGCTGGTTCCAAGAAAGAACTTTTGATTGCCACTCGAAGGAAGCACATAGTAGGGAAGATCATGTTTAGCTATCAAGCTAGGCAGCTGGATTTTCCGGGTGGGATCGTTCGAAGAATTACTGATTTCTTCACCATAGCCATTGAAATAATAGTAGTATGTATCCAACACAGAGGTTGGCTGAATCCAAGGAAGAGACAATAAACTCTAAGTAATGGATTTATATGCCATTTCTGATAAGGTCTTGGCAAATATAAGTAATGGACTTATATGCCCTTGTGGAAGAAAGGTTGAAAGGAGTACAAGATGGCGAACCATTTTGTGTACTTGAGATAAGTAGAGATTAATAAATATTGAAAGTGGAGTATTCGATAGTGAACGAAAGGAACAAGGGATGTACAGCAGTCAAGCACCTATCTACTATGCTGCAGGTTTGGCTGGTTATCAAAACAAAACATTTAACCTGCTACTCAATTTGAGGATAATGCCATTTGTATACACTTTTTTCTACACAAATTGCAACGTTGTTGTTATTATTATTATTATTATTATTATTATTATTATTATGTAAAACTCTTTCTAACGAGTTTGAGTTGGCAAATTCCCGTATCGCCAAAAAATAAGTTGTGTATACCATGTGTATGGTCCAAGATTGTGCTGTATATTTGTATTTGTGAGATGTGATATTTTTTCATGTTGATAGAAATGGGATCGACCTTTCATATTTCTACAATTACGAGTTGACTTGTATCATGATATGTTTTTCTTTGCAAAGGCAATTATCATATTACTGCCAAAAGAAACAATAGGAAATAATATGGTAGTCTAATTTATTATTATAACAATATATTATTGCCATAAAAGAACAATCCGACATATTTCTAGTGGACATATTGCAACATTCTTTTGTTTTCCTTTCATATCCGAGGAAGCCACGACAATAGTGTAATGATTCGATCCTAAGCCGTTAACTCATGCGCACTCTCTGCTTTGAGATAGCATGTGTATATCAAATTTTGGGGCTCCAAAAATCTTAGCTAACCATGGCTAGGGACTCTATTACTAGATAATAACATCTACGCCATATGCATCTTACCCCTCGTAGGTTTCTTTCTTGTTCTCATAGATTTGAATCCAAGACCTTTTTGCCTTAGGGGAGACCTAAGGGGTACTAATTTCTCTAAATCATTCATCCACAAAATTTCAAATGTTGTATGGAGTAGGTGAGATGAAGATGTTCTCGGACCGCCAAAATGGATGTGAAACATACAGTCCTGTTTCTAAACTTAACGCTGGGACAACACCATGCTACCCAAGTATCGACAAATACGATGACAAGGATAAAACATCCAAAATGCTTCCAAGGCCAATTCAAAAGATGAGCTTTACAGGATCATGGACATGAAATGTTATTTGTCACGTCATTCCTGCACATATCGTCTAGTGGCCATAATAATTAATGTTACTAGAACTCAATTAATTGCCAGGATCTCCTTGTGAAATGTTTATAATATAGTTATCCAAAGAATCCCTATTAATATCCCTGAAAAGATAAAAATTTCCAAGAAAAAGGACTTCCAAAACAAGAAAATTAAAACCACGAGTGGGTTTGTAACATCCTGAAAATTTATAGAATAAGCTTATTTAGTGAAAATGATTTTTACGAGGCACCTTTTGATAATTTTCAAACAACGAGGGACTAAAGTGAAAATAAATATTAAATTTCCTAGAATTTGACCTAAATAATTAAATATTTATAGATCGAGAATTAGTATATCAATATTGAGCTCGTTTTGTTGCTTGTAATTAATTAAGTAGCTCTAACCGAAAAAAGTTAATTTCGATAAGACTAAACACAAAAGATCTGACTAAAGGAAAAAAAGGTTAAATAGAACTTTGAGGAATTAACGATATTGATTACATAAGTTAATCCCATTTTCAACATATTTTGTGGGGAGTGTTTGAGTATTCAGTCCCCTATTTGGTGGGGGATTAAATTCAGGTTTTTATTATATTTTGATAAAAGTTGATAAAATGTGTGGTTAAAAAGTTGTAGAATCCATGAAATATGTTGTTAGAATTAATTGTTGACTTTTGTCTTAGATTAAAATCTAAATTTTAATCATATCAACTAGTGGCTTAATTAGGAAACGATTTGCTTTATATAATCCTAATTATATTATTTCAATCCAATTCATACTCAATTTTCTTGTGGTACATGGCTTCCGACTTCTAATTACAAACAAACTCTTCAAAATATCCACAAAATAAAAAAAAGAATAAAAGAAGAGAGAGAGAGAGGGGGGGAGAGATACTCCCACCAAGATGCAAATTATGGGAGGTATAGGAAATGTACTCTGAATCAGCTGTCTTCTAAGGTACACTTTCACGTGGTTTCCAAGATGCAAATTATGGGGAAAGTAACTAAAAAATCAGATTTCTTATTTTTTTTCTCTCCTTTGTAAAATGTGTTTTTGGCGAAATTAATTTTGAAGTTATGGATAGAGATGTGAAAGAATTTGTTTCAATAGATCCGTAAACATTTCTACTTTCTTCGCAAGTGAAATGGTAAAAATAAAGTATCAATGCAAGTCTACAATGGATTGCAAGATTCGTGACTAGCTAATCAGAGAATGGATAAAAAATAACTCCTCATCCGCCTAATGATTTTGTTAGTAGTAGTGGCAATATAACACAAGCTAATCTATGTATCAAAATTATAAAATGATGAAACTTTTGTCAGTAGTTGTTCACGTGAAATGCTTTTAGTTGTTTGGAGGTGGTGCTCTAAATTCAACGAAAACCCATTTTAATTCTAGATATAAGTTTCACATTCATTCGTGAATATAATATGTTGATGATATCAGAAGTAAATTATCCTTTTGACCTTGAAAACAATTGACCAAAAGAATATAAAAATCCATCAATGTTATTAGAGAACTCAGGCAGGGAATGTCATGTATTGACTAAGGCAGATCCCTTAGTGCTAAGGAAGAACAAAAATTATATGAATTTGACTAAGTGAAGGTATAAATGACAGTCACAGCATGATTAAGACTTCGTTTGACAAATTTATAAATGGTTTATAAATGGGAATGATAGTTGTAACCTCAAAATGTGCGGATCATATTTAATGTTAGTTATGAATGTGTGTTTGAAACTAATCTTTGATTAGAACTTAATTTATAAACTAAATTATGAAACGTATCCAAACGAAGGCTAAAAATCTATACGTGTTTTACTTTTGTAACTACATTATGAGTATGTTTGGCTAAGCTCAAAAAATTCTCATACGTAATTAAGTTATTCTCTAAAAAAATAGTTAATTTGAAAAATGGGTTGCATTTAGTAATTAACTTTCGTAACTCTTCCAATATGTTCATTTGTATATGCCTGTCCTTCCATCATATATTTGACTAGCTACGATCCCCGTTCTCAGACAGCTGCAGATAAAAAAACATATAGAAATGAGAGTTCATGAAAAATGATGGCCACATTTTAGTTTGTAGCAACCAAATTGACATAGCATAAGACCAAAAAAAAATGCTTAAAACAGTTATGGATATTGTAAGAATTGCTGATGCCGGGCTTTAAGGTCCTCATTGCAGTGCATCTCAACACTTTCAACTATATAAAGAGTAGGTTACCATTCTTCGTATTGGATATTGAATATAGTGAAGTTAAGCAGTTGATTGATGCATGTTGATTTCGATGGTGTAAATCCAAAATGTGATTCATTTAATCTGTAAATAACTAAGTAAGTTGCTATTCTTAAATCATCCATTTTTTTAAGCAAACTTTTTAGATACTCTGTATCTTGGGGCTTAGGTAATGCACTGTGATTTGAATGCTTCTAGAGAAGCTTCATAGAAATATACGTATTCTATTACCCTCATTTATTTGGAAGGTTTGAATGAACGATTAGTTTCCTTATTTCCCATAAATGTTCAGAAAATGTTACAAAGCAAACAACCCAATGACTCATCAGTTACATTGAGATTCCAAGAGCTTGTTACCATTATGATCTGGGAAATAGTGCAAAATTTAGTTGATCAGCATTTCACCTATAAAATAAGTTTCTCATAACTAACATTTGCTCGCCAGTCATGCAAAATTGATGAATCATTGGGTAACTACTGATGAATCCTCAGGTTGTTTACCTTGTAGCGTTTTCTCAGCATTCATGAAAAATAAGGAAACTAAACATTGATTGTACTTTGTGAATAAATCGGCATTGTCAATAAATGATGGACTTGACTATGATTGGACGCTTACACCGCTTTTGCGGAATGAATTGACAAATCAATTCGACTGGGGTATGTAATGCAATTGATCGGCTCTCAACATATATTGCGCCAGTCCACAATCCATTCAAAATGATATACGCTTTGATACTCTCATTAGTTCAGTATACGCAGAAGTTGAGAAGTATGAAGAGGAGGTATATCTCTGCATTATTTGGAACTCCCTTTCTTGAACCATTCACCTAGCTGTCCACCTCCCAGCCAAAGAATAATTTTTAGACAGTATCTTATCAATCAGTTATCAGGAATTGCTACTTTGCTGAGAAGAAGGAACGTGCAATCAGCACGTTAGATGGATGCATGAATATATGCTCGTCGAAATGTTTATAGCCCACTGCATCGTGCTAAACCACAAAATGATCCCTCTAATTTTGGTTTTCATAGTAGTTACAAAGTACCTTGGATTTAATTTGCAGTAGATTCCTTCTCCTTTCGGGGACTTCTGGATATCTTACTTCTTTACATATACTGGCAAATTCAAGAATCTATTGCTCAAAATTTTCAAGTAAAAAACGCTGTATTCTCATGAACTATAGTAAAAGGGTCATGCCAAGTCAACCACTTTTGGATATTGCCATTTGGATACACTTCTTTCTACACAAAGTGCGTAAACCAAAAAATATTATGTAAGAGACAGTTTGACAAATGTGTATAGACGTGGGCTGTCCACAATTTTCCTTAAAATTGAATTATTTCGGTAAAAATAGTGACCAATAGTTCATTCTCTCACAAAGAAATGGAGATGAAGTTATAGAATTTGTGATAATATTTTTTATTATAAAAACTTTATACTTTGTTAAGTTCAAAAGTTAAAGCAACAAAGTTATTGTTAAATGTTTAAAGATTAGATATCTGTTTTATTCCTTTTGGTATTCTATATTTTGTGTCATTTGATAAAAAATAAATAAAATAAACCTTTTTTTTCCAAAAATATTATTAAGATGAAATTTTTTCTGCAAAAGATGAAAAATTAACTTTCTAAGTTAAAATGTTATTCTTATATAAATTAAAATAAAAAATAAAAATAAATAAATAACTTTAAATCTACCAAGAAAATCATGAAATCTTTAATATTCATAACGACACAGTTTTCAGTAATGTTTAAAACTAGAGTGCGTGTCTTTATATTTTTTAAATAAACTAAAGACTTCCGCGCAATTTAAAATGGTCTTAGTTATTCCAGAATGTTTTTGGACGCGAACATTTTAGTACTTCAACTATGTATTCATCCAAGTCTTTCAACAACATTACCCAAAATATATATATATCAATTTGTTCAAATTCTAATATTTTGTAAGAATAATTGTAAAATGGGGGAATTGTTTAAAAAGCCTAGTCAACAATAATGTTGAATTAATATATTTATTTTAAAACTTTAATTGTGATCAAATGCTAAAATCCCAAACTGTATTATGAAATAGGCCATTTGCCCCAATTACCAATGTAAAATTTGTATCCATCGATACCATATATAGGAGCCAGCTGGACAACCTAACTTCATATATAAAAGAACACCTAGGGTTTCCATTCCGACACCCACTAATTTCTCTCTTTCTATCTGAAATCACATTGAATTCTCTTCTATTCAACTCAGTGCACACACATACGTACAGGTATATGCGCCATTTATCATTTTGCTGAAAGGTAAAATACTGTTCAGATCTTAGTTTTTGCACTTCTATTGTCCTTCAAGTACTGCTTGGTTAAGATTTGAGTTTAGTTTTTGTTTATTATTTTTTGGGCTTCAGAATTTTGTGAATACAGATAAGAATATCCTGGTATCTAGCTGCATGTTACATTGAGTTTAAGTGTTGATTTTATAAGCTTTGAATTCGATGGCTATTAAAAATTGAATTTGTAGGTTGGATATGATTGGAGTTGTGCTGACTTCAATTTGATGTAATTAATTTTTTGTGTTAATTTTAAATAAATTTAAGGGAAAAATTGGGTTTGAGTTTCACTTAAATTGATTTGCATAGATCCACTATAAATAAAGAACGATCTGTGATGTGGTGGTGTGGTGTGTTAGAGATTGTTAATTTTTATTTGTTACGATTTTTTCTATGAAGACATCGAATAGAATTTACTGTTCATTGAAGAAAAATGTTTTGATAGCCACTGTCCTAACCATGGAGGAGAAAAATGTTGAAAACATATATTTGCTTCCAAAATGATAAAGTAAAGTGATTTGTTCGTGTTTCATAAATATATTTGTCTTGATTTGTCTATATTTTATTTATTTTCCTTGAAAATTATTTAATCCTTTTATTTTTTTCCCTTACAAACTGCATGTTTTTTTTATCTTTCAATTTCCATCGTCAAAGACTACAATGTGCCTTAACTCTAAGATATCTAAGGTTTTGTGTTTTTGCTATGGGGAGGGGTTGAATATAAGGGTAACAGTGTAAATGCTTAGAATTTTTCAAATATCACTTTTGAAGTAAAAGGGAAATATGACTTTTCCGACATCGTCTCTCTTAACGTGGGTCGGGGTGGGAATGAAAGGATTTATTTGCTTCCAAACATTATAATTGTTTGTTCTATTTCCTTAAGAAAACTTGTTCTTTGGAAATGCTTGTTTTAGTTTTCTTAGTTGCTTGAAACATAATTCTTGATCAAGGTCCGATTTTATTAACCCTAAGATTTATATACTTTAATATTTAAGGTATGGGAGGCAGTTTGGTGGTTAGAGTGACCGTGTCAAAATGTAGAAATTTCAAATGATTGAATTTGTATTACAGCTGTAAATGCATATTAGATCAAGTGTATTATTACCAACGCGTTGAATAAGACAAAACAATCCAATTTGTCAAATAATCTCTAAAGCACAATCTAATTGTTTTAATGTTATTGGATTTTAAGAGGAAATTGCTAAGCTTACCATTGGCATTGCTGAATTTCTCTAAGCTGGGATTTGGGGTTTTCACGCCGTACTAAAGTTATTTTTTCTTGATCTCGATAAATGGAAAAAAATTACATATTTTCTTTTCTTGTCATCCAAGGAAAATAATCCACGTTGTACTAATATTTTAATCAATTATCTTTTATTGGGGTTGGAAAGGTCTAAAAGAATTTTGGTCATTAAACCTGCTTTAGATGAAGAATTGAAGTAATCGTTGTTCTTTTTGTCAGGATCTCTTTCAGAACAAAAGAATCGAAAGGAAGATGGCTCGAGAATTCTTCACTAGACCAACCGATTTATTTATTGCGGAGGGAAGATTTTGTTTTGCTACAATTGATCAAGCTCTTCATTTGAAAAATGTAATGGGAATTAGATTTGCAGATAATGAGATTGGTGGAAGAATTCCTTTTGTTGGTATGGGTGGCATAGGAAATATAACTACCTACCATTATTTGAAAGGTACGGATCACATGTAGGAGCGGAACCCAATGCACTCCTCTAAACTTTGGTCAAAATCCTATTTTTATTTTATTTTATTTTATTTTTTGTACTGGGCTTTCCAATTGATCCGGGTCAGGAGAAAATATTGAAACCCAATATAAAAATTATAACACCCAGCACAATTCACCAAATTGAAAACCTACCTTTCATCACTTTCTCGCTTATTGCTCTCACATAATTTTTATAATTGAAAAGGAGTGCAGGGGTCATAAACAAACTCCAAGAAGGCAAACGCCCAATTTACACCATCATTTTCAATTTTATCGACTCCCGTTACTTCAATGTCTTCACCACCTCCGGCAACAATAGGGTAAGTAATTTACTTTTTTGTCTTCGTTTTACTACTAGTTTTGCTTCAATTTTGTAGATTAATCTGATGGGCACTTTTGGAATTTAGGTTACTGATTTTTGCTTTCAATGCTTTATGTTACTGATTTTTTTTACTGATCTTTATGTTTCTCTTAGTTTTGTTACTCATTTTAAATTTTTTTTTTTTTTTAGGTTACTGATTTTTTTTTTTCAATGTTTTATGTTATTAATTTCAATTTAGGTTACAGGTTTTCGTACCTCAATTTTGTTTCAATGTTTTATATTAAAATAAAGTAAAAAAGGAAAAGAATAGAGGAAGGGTTTAGAATTCAACATAGTAATTGGACCTCTCTTCTTTCATCTAAGTGCAGAAGTCTTTTTTTTTTTTTTAAAAAAATGAAGAGAGATACTTTTTTTTCTAATAGTTGTGTGGGCTGTTATAAGCATAATGAATCAGCATTAGCCTTCTGTCAAAACCAAACAATAGTCTGCTAGTTTATTGAAACCAAGTACTTGCATCCATCTGCATTATCATTAAGGACAATAATAGTCTACTAGTTTGTAGAAACCATTCTTAATACAATTAATGTTTTAATCCAAATATCAAATGAGGAGATTCTTTCAAAGAAAATCGATTGTAGAAAGTGTTAATGGGAAGATATCGAATAAAAAACCACTTGGAGTAACAAATTCTAGGAGGTTCAATCCTTCTTGGTTTAAAGAGGTCGGTTGGAGTATAATATAGAAAAAATATGCTCCTTATTGTTTGTATTGTTCTCTTTTCAAAACATGTAACGGAAAACAACGGGGAGGCGATTTTTTTTGTTAGTAAGGATTCACGTATTGGAAAGATAAGAAAATGTTTAATATTCATATTGGAGTTCATGATAGTACACATAATCAAGGTCACGTGAAGTGTAAAGCTTTGATCATCTCAGATATATATAGAAAGTACTTGTGTTTCTGAGATGATCAATGTCATTATCAAAGATAACGGTGATTCATTATTTTCAATTCTAGTTTGATGAATCTTGTGATGTGTCAACAAATGACCAAATATCAATTTTTTACATTATGTGGACAATAGTGGATATGTAAGTGAAGGTTTCATAGGGATTGAACATTTACAAGTACCACGGGTCTCTCACTTATGACTTCAATTGATAAGATCTATTCTAGATATAACTTGAGCATGTCTAGATTAAGATGACAAGGTTCTCATGGGCAAAGTAATATGCAAGGTGAATTTAATAGTCTCGAACCACCAATTTTAAAGGAGAGTCCATGTGCCTCTTACATTCAATGTATTGCTCGTCAACTTCAACTAGCTCTTGTAGCAATGGCAAAAATGAATATTCTCATTACTAAATTCGTTTGTGTGGTTGGTGATGTGGTAAATATTGTTAGAGCATCTTCTAAATGTTGTATTCTTCACCGAGAAAAATTATTAGACTTTATTATTGAGATATTGGAGAAATGTGAGATTTTAAATGGACGGAGACTTAATCAACAAACAATCCTTCAGCGCTCTGGTGATACACGATAGGGTCACATTAGAATTCTTTGGTCAACTTGCTTGTCATGTTCTCTGCCGTTAGTTATGTACTTGAAATGATTGTTGAAGATGAATCTTACTCTTGTGATCAAAGATGGGATGAAACAAATTTATTGGAGTTGATACGGTCATTTAATTTGGAGTCGATAAGAAGGGTCTAGGGGATTTCAAATGATCTGTCAAAGGCAGTACAAAAGAAAGATCAAAATATTATGAATGCAATGCAATTGGTAAAATTGTGCAAACAACTCCAAGTAATGTGAGAATAAGGGCAGGATTCCTTTATTAGAAGTATGTTCTTTCTATGAGCAGCATTATATTGATGTTCCCTGGATGATATGTTTGTACGTCGTGCACTTCATGATAACCTACAGCGCAATCCTCCATCAATTACAAATTTTCATCACTATGGTGTAGATTTATTTTACTCTCTCATCGATTTACAACTTGAAGAGTCGAATGATCATTTCTTAGAGGAAAATATAGAGTTACTCCTTTGTGTAGCCTGTCTATGTCTACAAAATCCATTCTTCTTTTGACAATAAAAGCTCGATTCAACTTGTTGCCAGAAGATTTTCTATAGTAGATCTCGTCATACTTAATGATCAACCGGGGCTTAAATTTTTGACATGCGCTCTAACAAAGAGTTTTGAGGATTGAATGATCTTGTAGAGAAGTTAGTTATGACAACAAAAAGTAAGGTATATCCATTGGTCTTCGAGCTTTACACTTTAGGGTTAATTCTACCAGTTGCTACCTCTATTTTGGATAGAGTATTTTCAACAATGAGTATTGTAAATGATAGATTGCACAATTGGTTGGGAGATAAGTGGATAAATGATAGCATAAGAGAAAGATATATTTTTTAAAATTTATAATAAAGTCATTGTACAATGATATCAAAGTATGAAAACTTGAAAGGAACAATTGTACTTTATGAACAATGTCATTTTCAGTGTTGTCGTAATATTATTTATATTTTTACCATTGTTAAATCCATGGCCGAAATCTCGAAGTCCGGCCTTGATTAAATTCTGCAGTGGACAATCTGGCTCCACTCCCTAAGTACATGCATTTAAACGTACAGATCGCGTGTATTTATAAATTCGACTTTAACTATCTTCATTATAAGTCATACATGACCAAGAGAGCACATGGACGTTCTGAAAACTCATCCAGCAATCGATCTATATAGCCTGTAAGGAGAACTGAATTATGTCCTGCTAGAAGTCAAAGAGGGAAAATCATGACAGGTCATTCGACTAAGCATCCATTGCTCCATTTCTGGAAAGCTCAACTAGTTCCTCATATACAGATAGGTCAGAGAACAAGCTATTATTCACGACAATCTTCATAGTCAGACACAATATGGTTATCAGTTCAAAGAGGAAAATTGAGTCTCCAGCCTTATTTGTGACCAGTTTATGTCCCCCTGTATAGTCAATCACATTAGATGATGTAATGGACATATGAGTTGAGTAAGCTGGATCTTCAGCTCTCTCTCTCTCTCTCTCTCTCTCTCTCTCTTTAAATAACATTGTTTTTGTACTCTGAAATTGAATGTTAATCGATTTTCTCCCTTTCCAGATAACGCAGTCAAATTATTCCCAAATTCAGTAACTCATTAAAATTCTGCAGCACACATACCTCTGATTTTGCACGTTAAAATGAATGAGTGTATTAGATTTTTTTTCTGCTACTTCTTCTGCATTATTGCAAAATTTATTGATTTCTTAATTTGGCTTATTTTTTTGAGAAGATGGCTCCAATTGGAGAAGACAATCAAGTTAAAATTTGACCGTTCAGCGAATTCGGAGAAGATTCACATGAAATGGTTGTGTGAAAATGAGAATGGGAAAGATATCTTCCTCCTTGGGTTGTATGTTTTCCGGAGGAACTTTATTCGAGTTCAAGACTCGAAAGTAAAGGCATGGGTGCCGTACTGTCATTTTATTACACAAAGTTTTATCGCTATTTTCTGAATTGAAGATGCTCAAGTCACTGTCTGGTGTATGTCTCAACATATCCGAAGGACACCTAGATTTAGTAAAGGTACTTTGAATTAGTATTATAGTTAATTTTTTCTAGTACTAGCTTCTTTTTTTTCCCCCTACACTTGGTAATTTATTGTCTTAATTCATCTTGCTTATAATTTTTTGGTTTGTTTCGTAGGTTGCTAAGACATTGAAAGAGAAAAAACTCCCTTTTATTGGGATTGAACATGAAGAAGATCACTGTAAATTCTATTTTAGTTGTCGATATGGATGGTGAAGTTAATCGAGTGAGAGAATTTAGAAGCTCACCTAAATCTCATAGGGAAATGCATCAAGGGAACATAAAAACTTGCCTCCAATCTATGTAGCGTTTGGCTGGTTCCAAGAAAGACCTTTGGATTGCCACTCGAAGGAATCACATAGGAGGGAAGATCATGTTTCGCTATCAAGCTAGGCTGCTGGAATTTCCAGGTGGGATCGTCCGATGAATTACTGATTTCTTCACCATAGCCATTGAAATAATAGTAGTATGTATCCAACACAGAGGTTGGCTGACTCCAAGGAAGAGACAATAAACTATAAGTAATGGATTTATATGCCATTTCTGATAAGGTCTTGACAAATATAAGTAATGGATTTATATGCCCTTGTGGAAGAAAGGTTACAAGGCAAGAAGGCGAACCATTTTCTGTATGTGAGATAAGCAGAGATTAATAAATATTGAAAGTGAAGTATTGGATAGTGAATGAAAGGAACAGGGGATGTACAGCGGTCAAGCACCAATCTACTATGCTGGTTTGGCTGGTTATCAAAGCAAAACATTTAACCTGCTACTCAATTTGAGGATAATTCCATTTGTATACACTTTTTTCTACACAAAATGCAACATTATTATTATTATTATTATTATTATTATTATTATTATTATTATTATTATTATTATTATTATTATTATTATTATTATTATGTAAAACTCTTTCTAACAAGTTTGAGTTGGCAAATTCCCGTATTGCCAAAAAATAAGTTGTTTATACCGTCTGTATAGCCCAAGATTGTGTTGTATATTTGTATTTGTTAGGTGTGATGTTTTTTTCATTTTGGTAGAAATGGGATCGACCTTTCATATCTCTACAATTACGAGTTGACTTGTATCATGATATGTTTTTCTATGCAAAGGCAATTAACATATTAATGCCAAAAGAAACAATAGGAAATAATATCGTAGTCTAATTTATTATTATAACAATATATTATTGCCATAAAAGAACAATCGGACATGTTTATGTCGTTCTAGTGGACATATTACAACATTCTATTGTCTTCCTTTCTTATCGGAGGAAGCCACGACAATAGTGTAATGATTCGATCCTAAGCCATTAACTCATGCGTACTCTCCACTTTGAGATGGCATGTGTATATCAAATTTTGGGCACCAAAAATTGAATCTCACCATGGGTAGGGACTGTATTACTAAGATAATAACATCTATGCCATACGCATCTTACCCCTCACAGATTTCTTTCTTGTTCTTATAGATTTGATTCCAAGACCTCTTTGCCTTAGGTGAGACCTAAGGGGTAGTAATTTCTCTAAATTTAAAAGATGAACTTTGCAGGATCATGGACATGAAATGTTATTTGTCACGTCATTCCTGCACATATCGTCTAGTGGCCTTAATAATTAATGTTACTAAAACTCAATTAATTGCCAGGATCTCCTTGTGAAATGTTTATAATATAGTTATCCAAAGAATCCCTATTAATATCCCTGAAAAGACAAGAATTTCCAAGAAAAAGGACTTAAGAGTTTTCCAAAACAAGAAAATTAAAACCACGAGTGGGTTTGTAACATCCTGAAAATTTATAGAATAAGCCTATTTAGTGAAAAGGATTTTGACAAGGGACCTTTTGATAATTTTGAAACAACGAGGGACAAAAGTGAAAATAAATATTAAATTTCCTAGTATTTGACCTGAATAATTAAATATTGAGAATTAGTATATCAATATTGAGCTCGTTTTGTAGCTTGTAATTAATTAAGTGGCTCTAACCGAAGAAAAAGTTAATTTCGATAAGGCTAAACACATAAGATTCGACTAAAGGCAAAAAAAGGTTAAATAGAACTTTGAGGAATTAACGATATTGATTACATAAGTTAATCCCGTTTTCAACATATTTTGTGGGGAGTGTTTGAGTATTCAGTCCCTTATTTGGTGGGGGATTAAATACATGTTTTTATTATATTTTGATAAAAGTTGATAAAATGTGTGGTTAAAAAATTGTATGACGCATGAAATATGTGGTTAGAATTAATTGTTAACTTTGTCTTAGATTAAAATTTAAATTTTAATGCATTGCAAGCAGTGGCTTAATTATGAAACAATTTGTTTTATATAATCCTAATTCTATTATTTGAATCCAATTCTTACCCAATTTTCTTGTGGTACATGGCTTCCGACTTCTAATTACAAACACACTCATCAAAATATCCACACAAAAAAAAAAAAGGAAACAGAGAGATAGTCCCACAAATATCGGAAGAGGAAAAATATAGAAAAAGGGATTTTCATTCGCAAAATTTTATTTCTTCTTACGACCTTATAATAACGAGGTAAGACAACATAAAAGTGGTTACGCTTTTAAACATGAATTGCCAATGGACCTTCTCGTTCTAATAAAATGTGAACTCTTTTGGATATTTTATAACGAATGGTAACTCATTTAGGAATTGTAAATGAAGCAAAAAGAGAAATCCTTTGGGAATTTGAAATGTACGTGATGAATGTCTCACTTGATCACCGAAATATGATATGAATTGTTTATTTTATTAATTAATTTAATTGTGCATGGAAACTGCATCTCTCTTACTCGGTATTGTCAAATACTCACTCTTACAAAAAATTTATAGGTTTGTTCGGGTCCATCACATGTATAGCAGAATAGTGATGCGGGCTGTCAAGAGGATTTGAAGACAATAAAACATTAATTGTTCTATGTTTTAATTAATTATTTGGTTTTACTTGTGTGAAAAGGCAGGTTATTATGTTTTTGTATGATAAAAATATAAAGTATTCATATTTTGATTGATATTTATTATTGAAATAAAGGAATAATTTTGTATACGGTTTCCGCATTTACATGAAGAAAATTGAATTTTAGTGACACTCCAAGGTTTATGAAAATTGGATTGTTACGTTTTAGTAGTAGAGTAAGATCTACCTTTGAGTAGGCTTATTATGAAACTTTTAATTTTGTTATTCAAGTGTAAACACTTATTCTTCAGCTCATTACATTAGTAAAAATTAGCCAGTAAATAAATGATAAATTTAACGGTAGGAGATCCTTGGTACCCTAGAGTTCATCTATCAGCCACCATCCACTATTTTGAAGGTATGGGATGGGGATAAACTTTTCAATGATATTACTTTCATGCAAGTTTTATTCAAGCTATAACATGATCCAACGAATTTTCTATTGAACATCTTACTTCATTACTTTAAAATTATGTTGGTGAAGCATAATTAGTGCATATGTATATATAGGTGTGTGGTTGTATTATTTAACAATTCTAAGGATGTTTGTTTTATGAGGTTCAGATGGAATATATCTGTGGATTATCTTGTCCTACTCAACATTTATATTTATATTAATTGTGATTGAGATAAGTTTGATCTATGCTTTAGGAATGTTTTAGAAGTTGTTGAGTCATCTAGATGTGTGATATACTTTGATGCATTTAAAGATTTATGCATATCAGTTTAAGACATCGGGAGATCAATCTAAAATCCTAGTCTATATGAAACATATATTGTTATGGGATAGCCAAGAGCTGAATACCGATTCAAGTATTTTACATTGACCTAGGGACATTAAAGAATACTTAAGTTTGCAATTTCTTAGGATTACAACATATATTTGTGGTCTAAAGATAGTTTAAGTAACGTTATTGGAGTATATAAATTGTTAGTGTTTGAACAGGCATAATAATCGATATTTTAGATGTACTCATCAATGATATTACAATACGAGGGACCATTCGGAGATCTTTAATTAAAAATCTTCAGCACACATTATTTTAGAAAAGAGGAATATGATGCACTTTAGCAGTCTATTGTAAGTTTAAGGACTAGAGTATAATTTATGGAAAAGATTAAGAAACGTGAATTTAAGTCCTGAGAATTCTGTAGCAATATCTTGTAATTAAAATAGTGGATTTTATTTGCTTAAATTCAAGATTGGACCCTAAATGCAAGTGTATAATGTAGGACTCTCGGGTAGACTTCATTTACAATCTTTATTAATAATGTTAGAATTTATATATAAGTACATTTTAAATTTCTGGACGCATTTTGTTTACTTGAAGAGAATTTAACCCTATTGATTACATTTTATAAGCTGGGACATGTTATACTTCATAAATTTCAGCAATCTGCCCTTTAAGAATTCACTGCAATTTGTAAACTTTTGAATGTCAGCATGATTTTAATTGGAAAACGATCAATCATTAGTTTTCTATGATATCAAATTGAAGCCATATCAATTAGAGTCCTGTAAAATTTATTATTACAATTCGGTAAACTGCATTGGACCAAAATTGAAAGTACAGTTCAGCATTTATGAAAATGTTATTGTGTCTCAAATGTCATTGTCGGGACCCCATAGTTTGATAATAGTATGTGTACGAGTTTTATGCTTTATATTAAATTTTCATAATTGTTGGTCGATGTTTGCTAGGTCAAATTATATTTCCAACTCGGTGCACAATCGGGTTAAGACAGCCCAATCTTGCTCATTTTTTCTTGAAGTCTTTCCAAATTAATCAATTCCTTACTTTCGAAGTCTATATTGTCAAAATGTTAGGTTATTTCCTTATTTATTAAGTATGCAAACTCTAACACCGCTTTGAATTTTTTATTAGACGGTTAACGTCAAGTTACTCATAGTTTGTAAAATTATTGTACATGGTCAGAATTTTGAAAAAAAAAAAGCCAGAAAAGAAGAAATGAAAAAGATATTTTCTGAATTGAAGGTGCACGAGTTGCAGTCTAGTATATGTCTCAACATATCCAAAGAACACCTAGTAAAGGTCCTTTTAATTAGTATTATAGTTAATTTGTTCAAGTACCAGCATTTTTTTCCCTACACTTGGTATTTGTTTTCTTAATTCTGCTTGCTTGTAATTTATGTGGTTTGTTTCGTAGGTTACTAAGACATCAAGAGAGGAAAGATTCCCATTTATTGGGATGGAACATGAAGAAGATCGCTATAAATTCTATTTTAGTTGTCGATATGGATGGCGAACTCAATCAAACGAGAGAATTTAGAAGCTCACCTAAATCTGACAAGGAAATGCATCAAGGAAACACAAAAAACTTGTCTCCTATCTCTGTAGTGTTTGGCTGGTTCCAAGCAAAGACTTTTTGATCACCAATCAGAGGAAGCACAAAGGAGCAAAGATCATGTTTAGCTAGCAATGGAGGTCTAGGAAGCTGGATTTTCCAGGGGGGATCGTCCGATGAATGACTGATTTCTTCACCATAGCCATTGAAATAATAGTAGTATATATCCAGCAAGGAGGTTGGCTGAATCCAAGGAAGAGAACCGCATCCAAGGAAGAGAACCGCTGCTGCCCATATAAGCAGGAGACAATAAACTAGGCACATAACTGGGAAGCCTTGCTCGGCACTTGCGAGAATTGTTTCCCTTAAGGTGTTGCAACCGCAGTTTCTAATATCTGTCATGTATTGGTTGTGGTCATCACTAGGTTTGCACCAATCATAAGAGAATGCTGCAAAAGTAATGTAGTTGGTCAACAACTTTGGTTATCCATTGCTGCCCATATAAACCCATTAAAAAGGTCACTTCAATGCATTTCTGACAGGGTCTTGGTAATTTATATGGCATCGTGCAAGAAAAGTTAGGAGGATGTGAGCGCGAACCAATTTCTGTATGTGAGATAAGTAGAGATTAATAAATATTATAATTGGATAGTAAACAAAAGAAACAGGGGATGTGCACAAGTCAAGCACCAATCTACTGTGGTGGTTTGGCTGGTTCTCAAAGCAAAACATTTAACTAGCTACTCAATTTGAGGATAATGCCATTTGTATATACTTTTTCCTACCGAAAATGCAATCGAATATTTTTTTTTTTTTTTAATGTTAAACTCTTTCTAACTAGTTTGTGCTGGCATATACACGTGTATAGTCCAAGATTGTGTTGTATATTTGTATTTGTGAGGCACAATGTTTTTTTTTTTGGGCCGAAATGGGATCAACCTTTGATATTTCTACAATTACGAGTTGACTTGTATCATGATATGTTTTTCTATGCGAAGGCAATTAATATATTGTTGCCATAAAAGAACAATCAGACATATTTCTGTCATTTTATAGGACATGTTGCAACATTCTTTTGTTTTCATTTCTTATCTGAAGAAGCTACAACAATAGTGTGATGATTTGAGCCTAACCCATTAACTTGTATGTACTGTCCGCTTTGAGACAGCACGTGCATATAAATTTTTGGGACACCCATAATTTTAGTTCACCAAGGGTAGGGGCACTATTACTAAGATAATAACATCTATATCAAACTTCTTAGTAATAACATCTATATCGAACTGCAAGTTACCCATCATAGTTTCTCTCTTGTTCTCATAGATTTGAACCGAGGACCTCTCTGCCTTATGAGAGACCTTAGGGTAGTAATTTCTCTATATCATTACTCCATAAATTCCAAATCTTGTATGGAGTGTAAGTGTTATGCCCTAAGTCCGATCAACTTTGGACATAAACACTTTGAATATATATATAATCAATGCATATGTATGGCAATATCTATTATTTAATTGAATTAATATTCTAATAAATTAAATAATAGAATTCGTAGATTCAAGTCTTGGTGATTTGTTAATCACAAAGAGTTGTGATTGTGAGATACAAATTACATATGACTGAATCTTAAATCGTATGTGGTCGAAGTAATAACGAGATACGGATATCGTTATTACGGATAGACTATCGCGTGTGACATTCTTACTTGTGAAGTAAGTAACTGATCTCACAAATTAAAGTGTGGTGACACTTGAATGAACACGTGGATGTTTTGTTATAGAACAAAACATTGGAGACCCGCTGAGAGATTCCACATGGATAACTATCTGAGTGTTAGTGGTTAATCTCTAACGTTCGGTAGTGGAATTGGTCCTTTGACTTGAGGTCATCATGGTACCTTATATGAGGACAGTCATATTTTGGTAGTGTTGGATGTTGCTTTGCCAAGGGTCGCTAATACAATATCGTTCGGGTATGTCAAGAATCATATGAAGGTTGTGAATGACCAATAGAGGATTCGTCACTCTTAGATAGTAAGAGATTATGATCTACATTTTATCCAGTTAAGTTGATAATGAAATCCTTGGCCAAGATGAACTCATAAGTCGGAAAACATTTTTCGACGTACATCGACTTAACATTGGGATAAAAGATATGATCGATAATTGAGATTAACAAATATCCATATCTCATAATTGATCAGATCATATTGACGAAAGGATTATAGTTTCACCGTAAATCAGTGGTACTAATTGGGCTTCTTTATTCGCTTTCACTTTGGCTCTCGAATTCTGCTTATATTTATTTATATCTCTGTGTCATTTACTCAAATGCTTAAGGCCCTTATGCCTGTTGCTGGGTATATTATTGGGGTTCTTTCTTAGAAGGAGATCTTTAAATCGGAGAACATGACGAATATGATTTTGATCTCCATTGGGGTTGGTATAGCTGCTTATGGGGAGGCTAAGTTTGATACATGCAAAGTTATACCGCAATTGGGTTCTGCGGCTTTTGAAGCTACCAGGCTTGTTATAATCCAAATCTTGCTCACTTCCAAGGGAATAACTCTTAACCATGTTCCTTCACGTTCCGTGTGATCTGATTACATTTGTCAATATCAGTAGTTACATAAAGTATTAGCATGTTTCTTCTTAATTTTCTGAGATTTATTAACTTAGATCATGCTTTTCTGAAATCATTTAGTTTTTGTATTACTGGTTGGTTTAGGCTGAACTTAGATCATTCATGTGCTTTAATACATTACTGATATCAAAATTTTCTATTTCTCCAGCCATTTTGGAGACTTTGGCATGCTCCTGGTAGTGATGGTCGTGGAGTTATAGGTAGTTTTAGTCCTCTTTACTTCCATAATTTCATTAGGTATAGTTGCGTAATCTTGTACATCTTTCTATCAGGTGTGCTAGAAGCCAATTTTGTTGAACCAGCTCATGATAAGCAAGGGTTTGATGCGTTCCTGGTTTTGTTGTGTAGAGAGCTCTTCTGATTCTGATTCTTATTCCCCAACTCCTCAATCAAAAAAGTATATTACCTCTTCAAGTAGCAAGTCTCATATCAAGTCGGTGGATAAGGGCTCAAATAGTGTTGTTTGGGGATTCAATTACAGAGATGAACAGACTGTGAAATTTGGCTTCAGACTACTGCCTGTGGGTGTGGGAGTGTAGCAACTTCAGATTTCTTATTTGAGCAGGGAAAATTTTTGTTTCAAAAGCTGTGCATGTGGGTGTGGGATTGTGGGAAATTTCTCTTTGGTTTGCTGTGATAAGAAATTTTCTAACCAATATTTGTGTTGGGTATTGACACTTTGTTGTCAATCAAATTATATGTTGTAATTGTAGTACAAAATGTAAGTCTAGTTTGGTTGAAAACTGATGAAGACAAAATAATAACTCAATTTAATTTCGGGTTTGTTCGTTTTTGACGAATTGCTAGTCTAATTTGAGTGAAAACGGGCCAATGATCACAACTCAGGGCCAAAACTCAGGGCCTTTGGCCCTGAAGTACGTCAAATTTTGGGCAAATTCTATCGTTTAGCCTCTCAATTATGCGTTTTTGCCGTTTATGATAATTTTTATTTTGGCAATATCTTAGTCAAATAAATTCGGATTTGATTTCCGTTTGTTGGGGGACGATCATGATGATTAGGAGAATCAAGATCCGTGATTATCTCAATTTTTTCCATTTTTGGAAAAAATAATATTTTTTATTATTATGTAATTTCTTTCCGAATTTTATTAGGATTTCGCTATTTAAACGTTGTAAGCCTTTTGAGGCAGCTCAGTTGTGAATGAAATAAAGTTTTTCTTGAATTTCTCTTGATTGAAATTCTTTTTTGTGAGATTTTTGTCTTTTCTATAAGCTTCCCCTGCATCAAAAACCAACTAAGACATATGGTGAGAATTGTAGGCAAGTTGTCCTTAAATTAAGGGGAGTGGCATGTGAGTTGTTAGCAGTATGGTTGTGTAAGAGTTGATAGGATAGTTGGTAGATAAATCTTGTAAAATCTATCTAACTTTGGCTATAAATATAGCCATGTATTACCAGGAAAACATAGAGGAAATAGACAGAAAATACATCACAAAAACCGTCCAAAAATGTAGTTCCGTAAGTCGTCTTCCTCTCCTCTCTCGGTCTTACACCGGCAGAGTGATGAGTGTTTGTATTTATGTTTTATACTTGTTTTATGTTATGTCTTAATGTTGATTTACACTGCCATCTTCCCTACATTTTCCCCACACAAAACCACATTTTATGGAGTTGTTAAACTCTATTTTGTTGAGCTAAGATCAGCTCCATCTCCCCTCGATCTACCCTGCTTCTTCATCATCGAAGATGGTCATCCCGTAGAAGGATGAACCTCTCATTTCTTCACACCATCGAGCACAATATTCGCACAAGTGGAAGAGCTTCGACTCTTCCGCATTCTACAATTGGTATCGAGCATTGAGCCTACAATTTGTTATGCTATTGTGCAGATTTTGGATCAAACGCCAACTTTATCTCGTTAAAAGTTAGCTGGATTGAGGTCATTCAAATGGGTGAACAAGTACTGGTCTCTCCCTCTTTTTATCTTTTTGTCTGTGTACAGTTAATTTGTTACTAATGGATGAGGTGCAAATACTTTTTCACAGCTAACTATTAATCCTTCGTAGAAATGCCAAGTGAAGAAGGCCGCAGATGCAAGAGAGAATTCACCAGCTCAACAAGTTCCCTATCGCTTATCATCTCCTTGTATCTACTCGGTAAGTTTCTCGATTTTTTGGTTTATTATCTTTTCTATCTTTCAGAGATTGTATTATCGTTGATGCTCCTTTTACATTGTCATTGAGGCTTTAGTGCATGTCTCATTCTCATTTTAAGGTGAACTAAATGTTTGGACTATGTTTTGTGATGCTACTATCTTAGAACTTGGTGATGCTAAATCTTTGGTGAAGGCAGCACCTCCAAGGATGCATGGGAACAACAGAGGCAAAGTTGAAAGTAGGCCTTCTATCGAAGATAATAAGGTTGAAGCAATTTCGATTGAGGAAGCATAGTTTTGGAAGTGATGGTGGCATTAAGGAAAAGAAAGCCCTCATTCAAAGGGATTATCAAACTGGAAAGGCTCTTGCAAAGAAAGCTCGCATTTAGTATTGGTTTTTTCACAATAATTGGCTATAAGTACGTTGTAAAACAGAATATTTTTGTAATTGGGAGGAAAGTATATTGTATGGATTCTTATCAATTTTTATACAAATTCAAAATTTGTTCATAAATAGTCATTTTCAATTTTGCCAATCAATTTGCTGCTTAAAAAAAAAAAAAAAAAAGGGCGTGCTTTAAGCATCTCACTATTTACGGCGTGCAGCTGCGGGCTGTAAATTGTTTACGGCATTTGCGGCATGCATTTTAGCATGCCATAAAAAGTTCTCACTTTTTACGGCGTGCATCTGCATGCCGTAAAAGATACACCACTTTTTATGGCATGTATTTTAGCACACCATAAAAGGTACACCACTTTTTACGGCAAAGCTTTATATGGCATGCGGCCGCACGCCGTAAAAATGTTTTTACGGCATGCATTGATCGGCTCTCAACATATGTTGCGCCAGTCCACATTCCATTCTAAATGATATACGCTTTGATATTCTCATTAGTTCAATATACGCAGAAGTTGAGAAGTATGAAGAGGACTTGGAGGAGGTATATCTCTGCATTATTTGGAACTCCCTTTCTTGAACCATTCACCTAGCTGTCCTCCTCCCAGCCAAAGAATAATTTTTAGACAGTATCGTACCGGTCAGTTATCAGGAATTGCTACTTCGCTGAGAAGAAAGAACGTGCAATCAGCAGGTTAGATGGTTGGATGGATGAATATATGCTTGTGGAAATGTTTATAGCCCAGTGCATCGTGCTAAATCACAAAATGATCCATCTAATTTTGGTTTTCATAGTATTTACAAAGTACCTTGGATTTAATTTGCAGAAGATTCCTTCTCCTCTCGGGGACTTCTAGATATCTTACTTCTTTACATAGCTGGCATTTTCAAGAATCTATAGCTCAATTTTTTCAAGTAAAAAATGCGGTATTCTCATGAACCATAGTAAAAGGGTCATGCCAAGTCATCCCCTTTTGGATATTGCCATTTGGATACACTGCTTTCTTCACAAAGTGCTTAAACCAAAAAGTATTATGTAAGAGACAGTTTGACAAATGTGTATAGACGTGGGCTGTCCACAATTTTCCTTAAAATTGAATTATTTTGGTAAAAATAGTGACCAATAGTTCATTCTGTCACAAAAAAATGGAGATGAAGTTATAGAATTTTCCAGTTGGTTGTTGGTGTTTTGTTGATGGTTTGCTGTAGTTCTGGAAACAGTAAGAAAGCATTTGCCTCTCCCACTTAACCATATTGGCTTGCTCTTATTTTACTTATCTCAATATTTGGTTTCCATTTGTGGTTCAGTAAAAATAGTAACATTTATTTAGTTTTCTTTGTGATAATATTTTTTATTACAAAAACTTTATACTTCAATAAGTTCAGAAAATTAAAACAACAGAGTTATTGTTAAATGCTTAAAGATTAGATATCTGTTTTATTCCTTTTGGTATTCTATATTTCGGGTTATTTAATATAAAATAAATCTGTTTTTTTTTCCAAAAATATTATTAAGATGAAATTTTTCTGCAAAAGATGAAAAATTAACTTTCTAAGTTAAAATGGTATTCTTATATAAATTAAAATAAAAAATATGAATAAATAAATAACTTTAAATCTACCAAGAAAAATTAATATACATGCCAATTAAATATTGATAGAGTGACAAGTCTTTCAACAACATTACCCAAAATATATATATCAATTTGTTCAAATTCTAATATTTTGTAAGAATAATTGTAAAATTTGTATCCATCCATACTGTAGGAGCCAGCTGGACAACTTAACTTCATATATAAAAGAACACCTAGGGTTTCCATTCGGACACCCACTAATTTCTCCCTCTTTCTGTCTGAAATCACATTGAATTCTCTTCTATTCAACTCACTGCACACACATACGTACAGGTATATGCGCCATTTATCATTTTGCTGAAAGGTAAAATACTGTTCAGATCTTAGTTTTTGCACTTCTTTTGTCGTTCGAGTACTGCTTGGTTAAGATTTGAGTTTAGTTTTTGTTTATTATTTTTTGGGCTACAGAATTTTGTGAATACAGATAAGAATATGCTGGTATCTAGCTGCATGTTAGATTGAGTTTAAGTGTTGATTTAATGATCTTTGAATTCGATGGATATTAAAAATTGAATTTGTAGGTTGGATATGATTGGAGTTCTACTGACTTCAATTGATGTAAATAATTTTTTTCGTTAATTTTAAATAAATTTAAGGAAAAAATTGGGTTTGAGTTTCACTTAAATTGATTTGCATAGATCCACTATAAATAAAGAATGATCTGTGATGTGGTGGTGTGGTGTGTTAGAGATTGTTAATTTTTATTTGTTACGATTTTTTCTATGAAGACCATGAAGAGAGTTTACTATTCATTGAAGAAAAATGTTTCGATAGCCGCTGTCCTAACCAGGAGGAGAAAAATGTTGAAAACATATATTTACTTCCAAAACGATGAAGTAAAGTGATTTGTTTGTGTTTCATAAATATATTTGTCATGATTTGTCTATATTTTGTTTATTTCCCTTGAAAATTATTTAATCCTTTTATTTTTTTTCCTCATCAAACAGCATGTTTTTTTATCTTTCCATTTCCATAGTCAAAGACTGTGAAGTGCCTTAACATAATTCTTGATCAAGGTCCTATTTTATTAACCCTTAGATTTATATGCTTTTATGTTTAAGGTATGGGAGACAGTTTGGTGGTTAGAGTGACCGTATCAAAGTGTAGAAATTTTAAATGATTGAATTTGTATTACAGCTGTAAATGCGTAGTAGATCAAGTTTATTATTACCAACGCGTTGAATAAGACAAGACAATCGAATTTGTCAAATATTCTCTAAAGCACAATCTAATTGTTTTTATGTTATTGGATTTTAAGAGGAAATTGCTAAGCTTACAGTTGGCATTGCTGAATTTCTCTGAGCTGGGATTTGGGCGCTGTACTAAAGGTATTTTTTCTTGATCTCGAAAAATGGAAAAAAATTACATATTTTCTTTTCTTGTCGTCCAAGGAAAATAATCCATGTTGGTACCTATATTTTAATCAACTATCTTTTATTGGGGATGGAAAGGTCTAAAAGAATTTTGGTCATTAAACCTACTTTAGATGTAGAATTGAAGTAGTTGTTGTTCTTTTTGTCAAGATCTCTTTCAGAACAAAAGAATCGAAAGGAAGATGGTTCAAGAATTCTTCACTAGACCAACCGATTTATTTATTGCGGGGGGAAGATTTTGTTTTTCTACAATTGATCAAGCTCTTCATTTGAAAAATGTAATGGGAATTAGATTTGCAGATAATGAGATTGGTGGAAGAATTCCTTTTGTTGGTATGGGTGGCATAGGAAATATAACTACCTACCATTATTTGAAAGGTACGGATCACATGCATGGGTGGAACCCAATGCAGTCCTCTGAACTTTGGTCAAAATTCTATTTTTTATTTTATTTTATTTTATTTTTGCACTAGGCTTTCCAACTGATCCAGCTCACGAGAAAAAATTGAAACCCAATATAAAAATTATAACACCCAGCACAATTCACCAAATTGAAAACCTACCTTTCATCACTTTCTTGCTCATTGCTCTCACATAATTTTTATAATTGAAAAGAAGAGCGCAGGGGTCATAAACAAACTCCAAGGAGGCAAACTCCCAATTTACACCATCGTTTTCAATTCTATCGACTCCCGTTACTTCAATGTCTTCACCGCCTCCGGCGACAATAGGGTAAGTAATCTACTTTTTTGTCTTCGTTTTACTACTAGTTTTGCTTCAATTTTGTAGATTAATCCAATGGGCACTTTTGGAATTTAGGTTACTGATTTTTGCTTTCAATGTTTTATGTTACTAATTTTTATGTTTCTCTTAGAAAATCGATTGTAGAAAATGTTAATGAGAAGATATCGAATAAAAAACCACTTGGAGTAACAAATTCTAGAAGGTTCAATCCTTCTTGGTTTAAAGAGGTCGGTTGGAGTATAATATAGAAAAAAATATGCTCCTTATTGTTTGTATTGTTATCTTTTCAAAACATGTAACGGAAAACAACGGGGAGGCGGTTTTTTTTTAGTAAAGATTCACGTATTGGAAAGATAAGAAACTGTTTAATATTCATATTGGAGTTCATGATAGTATACATAATGAGGCTCGCATGAAGTGTGAAGCTTTGATCATCTCAGATATATATAGAAAGTACTTGTGTTTATGAGATGATCAATGTCATCATCAAAGATGCCGGCGATTCATTCTTTTCAATTCTAGTTTGATGAATCTTGTGATGTGTCAACGAAGGACCAAATATCAAATTTTTATGTTATGTAGACAATAGTGGATATGTAAGTGAAAGTTTAATAGGGATTGAACATTTACAAATACCACGGGTCTCTCACTTATGACTTCAATTGATAAAGGTAGTTTGAATTAGTATTATAGTTAATTTTTTCTAGTACCAGCTTCTTTTTTTTTTTCCCTATACTTGGTAATTTTTTATCTTAATTCAGCTTGCTTATAATTATTTGGTTTGTTTCGTAGGTTTCTAAGATGTCGGAAGAGAAAAAACTCCCTTTTTTGGGATTGAACATGAAGAGGATCACTGTAAATTCTATTTTAGTTGTAAATATGGATGATGAAGTTAATCAAGCGAGAGAATTTAGAAGCTCACCTAAATCTGATAGGGAAATGCATCAAGGGAACACAAAAACTTGCCTCCAATCTATGGAGTGTTTGGCTGGTTCCAAGAAAGACCTTTTGATTGCCACTCGAAGGAAGCACATGGTAGGGAAGATCATGTTTAGCTATCAAGCTAGGCAGCTGGATTTTCCGGGTGGGATCGTTCGATGAATTACTGATTTCTTCACCATAGCCATTGAAATATTAGTAGTATGTATCCAACACAGAGGTTGGCTGAATCCAAGGAAGAGACAATAAACTCTAAGTAATGGATTTATATGCCATTTCTGATAAGGTCTTGGCAAATATAAGTAATGGACTTATATGCCCTTGTGGAAGAAAGGTTGAAAGGAGTACATGATGGCGAACCATTTTCTGTACTTGAGATAAGTAGAGATTAATAAATATTGAAAGTGGAGTATTGGATAGTGAACGAAAGGAACAAGGGATGTACAGCAGTCAAGCACCTATCTACAATGCTGCAGGTTTGGCTGGTTATCAAAACAAAACATTTAACCTGCTACTCAATTTGAGGATAATGCCATTTGTATACACTTTTTTCTACACAAATTGCAACGTTGTTGTTGTTATTATTATTATTATTATTATTATTATTATTATTATTATTATTATTATTATGTAAAACTCTTTCTAACGAGTTTGAGTTGGCAAATTCCCGTATCGCCAAAAAATAAGTTGTGTATACCATGTGTATGGTCCAAGATTGTGTTGTATATTTGTATTTGTGAGATGTGATATTTTTTCATTTTGATAGAAATGGGATCGCCCTTTCATATTTCTACAATTACGAGTTGACTTGTATCATGATATGTTTTTCTTTGCAAAGGCAATTATCATATTACTGCCAAAAGAAACAATAGGAAATAATATGGTAGTCTAATTTATTATTATAACAATATATTATTGCCATAAAAGAACAATCCGACATATTTCTAGTGGACATATTGCAACATTCTTTTGTTTTCCTTTCTTATCCGAGGAAGCCACGACAATAGTGTAATGATTCGATCCTAAGCCGTTAACTCATGCCCACTCTCTGCTTTGAGATAGCATGTGTATATCAAATTTTGGGGCTCCAAAAATTTGAGCTCACCATGGGTAGGGACTCTATTACTAAGATAATAACATCTATGCCATATGCATCTTAACCCTCACAGATTTCTTTCTTGTTCTCATAGATTTGAATCCAAGACCTCTTTGCCTTAGGGGAGACCTAAGGGGTAGTAATTTCTGTAAATCATTCATCCACGAAATTTCAAATGTTGTATGGAGTAGGTGAGATGAAGATGTTCTCGGACCGCCAAAATGGATGTGAAACATACAGTCCTGTTTCTAAACTTAACGCTGGGACAACACCATGCTACCCAAGTATCGACAAATACGATGACAAAGATAAAACATCCAAAATGCTTCCAAGGCCAATTTAAAAGATGAACTTTACAGGATCATGGACATGAAATGTTATTTGTCATGTCATTCCTGCACATATCGTCTAGTGGCCACAATAATTAATGTTACTAGAACTCAATTAATTGCCAGGATCTCCTTGTGAAATGTTTATAATATAGTTATCCAAAGAATCCCTATTAATATCCCTGAAAAGATAAAAATTTCCAAGAAAAAGGATTTCCAAAACAAGAAAATTAAAACCGCGAGTGGGTTTGTAACATCCTGAAAATTTATAGAATAAGCTTATTTAGTGAAAATGATTTTTACAAGGCACCTTTTGATAATTTTCAAGCAACGAGGGACTAAAGTGAAAATAAATATTAAATTTCCTAGTATTTGACCTAAATAATTAAATATTTATAGATCAAGAATTAGTATATCAATATTGAGCTCGTTTTGTAGCTTGTAATTAATTAAGTGGCTCTAACCGAAAAAAGGTAATTTCGATAAGACTAAACACAAAAGATCTGACTAAAGGCAAAAAAGGTTAAATAGAACTTTGAGGAATTAACGATATTGATTACATAAGTTAATCCCATTTTCAACATATTTTGTGGGGAGTGTTTGAGTATTCAGTCCCCTATTTGCTGGGGGATTAAATTCAGGTTTTTATTATATTTTGATAAAAATTGATAAAATGTGTGGTTAAAAAGTTGTAGAACCCATGAAATATGTTGTTAGAATTAATTGTTGACTTTGTCTTAGATTAAAATCTAAATTTTAATCATATCAACTAGTGGCTTAATTAGGAAACGATTTGCTTTATATAATCCTAATTATATTATTTCAATCCAATTCATACCCAATTTTCTTGTGGTACATGGCTTCCGACTTCTAATTACAAACAAACTCTTCAAAATATCCACAAAAAAAAAAAAGAATAAAAAAAAAAAAAAGAGAGAGAGAGAGAGAGAGGGAGAGATACTCCCACCAAGATGCAAGTTATGGGAGGTATAGGAAATGTACTCTGAATCAGCTATCTTCTAAGGTACACTTTCACGTGGTTTCCAAGATGCAAATTATGGGAAAGTAACTAAAAAATCAGATTTCTTATTTTTTTTTCTCTCCTTTGTAAAATGTGTTATTGGCGAAATTAATTTTGAAGTTATGGATAGAGATGTGAAAGACTTTGTTTCAATAGATCCGTAAACATTTCTCCTTTCTTCGCAAGTGAAATGGTAAAAATAAAGTATCAATGCAAGTCTACAATGGATTGCAAGATTCGTGACTAGCTAACCAGAGAATGGATAAAAAATAACTCCTCATCCGCCTAATGATTTTGTTAGTAGTAGTGGCAATATAACACAAGCTAATCTATGTATCAAAATTATAAAATGATGAAACTTTTGTCAGTAGTTGTTCACGTGAAATGCTTTTAGTTGTTTGGAGCTGGTGCTCTAAATTCAACGAAAAACCATTTTAATTCTAGATATAAGTTTCACATTCATTCGTGAATATAATATGTTGATGATATCAGAAGTAAATTAGCCTTTTGACCTTGAAAACAATTGACCAGAAGAATATAAAAATCCATCAATGTTATTAGAGAACTCAGGCAGGGAATGTCATGTATTGACTAAGGCAGATCCCTTAGTGCTAAGGAAGAACAAAAATTATATGAATTTGACTAAGTGAAGGTACAAATGACAGTCACGCATGATTAAGACTTCGTTTGACAAATTTATAAATGGGAATGATAGTTGTAACCTCAAAATGTGCGGATCATATTTAATGTTAGTTATGAATGTGTGTTTGAAACTAATCTTTGATTAGGACTTAATTTATAAACTAAATTATGAAACGTATCCAAACGAAGGCTAAAAATCTATACGTGTTTTACTTTTGTAACTACATTATGAGTATGTTTGGCTAAGCTCAACAAATTCTCATACGTAATTAAGTTATTCTCTAAAAAAATAGTTAATTTGAAAAATGGGTTGTATTTAGTAATTAGCTTTCGTAACTCTTCCAATATGTTCATTTGTATATGCCTGCCCTTCCATCATATATTTGACTAGCTACGATCCCCGTTCTCAGACGGCTGCAGATAAAAAAAACATATAGAAATGACAGTTGATGAAAAATGATGGCCACATTTTAGTTTGTAGCAACCAAATTGACATAGCATAAGACCAAAAAAAAAATGCTTAAAACAGTTATGGATATTGTAAGAATTGCTGATGCCGGGCTTTAAGGTCCTTATTGCAGTGCATCTCAACACTTTCAACTATATAAAGAGTAAGTTACCATTCTTCGTATTGGATATTGAATATAGTGAAGTTAAGCAGTTGACTGATGCATGTTGATTTCGATGGTGTAAATCCAAAATGTGATTCATTTAATCTGTAAATAACTAAGTAAGTTGCTATTCTTAAATCATCCATTTTTTTAAGCAAACTTTTTAGATACTCTATATCTTGGGGCTTAGGTAATGCACTGTGATTTGAATGCTTCTAGAGAAGCTTCGTAGAAATATACGTATTGTATTACCCTCATTTATTTGGAAGGTTTGAATGAACGATTAGTTTCCTTATTTCCCATAAATGTTCAGAAAATGTTACAAAGCAAACAACCCAATGACTCACCAGTTACATTGAGATTCCAAGAGCTTGTGACCATTTTGATCTGGGAAATAGTGCAAAATTTAGTTGATCAGTATTTCGCCTATAAAATAAGTTTCTCATATCTAACATTTGCTCGCCAGTCATGCAAAATTGATGAATCATTGGGTAACTACTGATGAATCCTTAGGTTGTTTACCTTGTAGCGTTTTCTCAGCATTCATGAAAAATAAGGAAACTAAACATTGATTGTACTTTGTGAATAAATCGGCATTGTCAATAAATGATGGACTTGACTATGATTGGACGCTTACACGCTTTTGCGGGGAATGAATTGACAAATCAATTCGACTGGGGTATGTAATGCAATTGATCGGCTCTCAACATATATTGCGCCAGCCCACATTCCATTCAAAATGATATACGCTTTGATACTCTCATTAGTTCAGTATACGCAGAAGTTGAGAAGTATGAAGAGGAGGTATATCTCTGCATTATTTGGAACTCCCTTTCTTGAACCATTCACCTAGCTGTCCTCCTCCCAGCCAAAGAATAATTTTTAGACAGTATCTTATCGGTCGCTTATCGGGAATTGCTACTTTCTTTGAGAAGAAAGAACGTGCAATCAAGCGAGTTAGATCGGGCGGACACAAGAGGCTGGGGGGCAAGTGCCCCCCCCAGATTTTGATTTTTTTTTTAAAATATATATATATAATAAAAAAAAAAAAATTTTGATTTCTCTAATTCATCTCTTTGGCTATTTCCCGTCTCCATCCTCTCTCTCGCCCCCACCCAAATCCCCTCTTTGGCTTCCGTCTCCAGCTCTCGCCCGAGTCGCCCCCCCAACAAATCTCACTCACCGGCAGTCACCACAGGCCCGCAACACCGCCGGTCCACCACAGCAGCTCCCTTCTCCGACTCCGCAGACCGCAGCAGCTCCAAGTCCAACTCCTCCATCGACTTCTCCAGTTCTCCACTCGAAGATCCAGCTCCAGCTGCTCCACTGCCCTCCTTCTCTGACTCCGCAGCAGCCCCCCCAACTCCTCCACCTCCAGTCTCCGACTTCGGTCTTCGAAGCTGCAGGCTGCGTCCGCCCCTATCCTCCAGGCTCCAGGTCCGCCTCAGCCCTCAGCTAGCCTCTTCCACCTACAGTTGTGCTTATTTCTTCTTTTTTTTTTTGTGTTGAATGTTATGATATTTATTGTTAAGTGTTAACTGTGTTATTGTGTTAATGTAATCTGTTGATTGACTTGATTCTTTTGAAATTCAGGGATTTAGGGATTATGGATAGACAGGATTAGGATAGACTTTGGTCACTGGAGTCTGGATTTAGGGATTGAATGTCTGAATTTAGGGATTGAGCTTATTGATTTGGGGATTTTGATGAAATTTGATTTAGGGATTTAGGGATTTATTTAGGGATTTGCTAATGCACATGTTTGAAATTTGGTTGGTAATTTGGTTAGGGATTTTGATGAAATTTGATTTAGGGATTTAGAGATCATGTTTGAAATTTGGTTGGTAACTTGATATAACTTATTAGATGAAGAAATTGATTTAGGGATTTCTAATATGATTGATTTTTTATTTGTTTCAGGTATGGACAAATACTTTAAACGTAAATCTATACTTTCTTGTGATGAGCAAAATGCCGATGAAAGGAATGTTCGAAATAAGAGTGATAAACATGATGTTGAAGTTGGTGTTGGTGTTGGTGTTGGAGTCGGGGATATTGATGTTGGTGTTGGAGTCGGGGATGTTGGTGTTGATGTTGGTGTTGGAGTTGGAGTCGGGGATATTGATGTTGATGTTGGTGTTGGTGTTGGAGTCGGGAATATTGATGTTGGTGTTGGAGTTGGAGTTGGAGTCGGGGATATTGATGTTGCACATCTTATCGCCGATCCTGGATTGAGAATTCCAATAGAGAATTATGATATTAATCATCGAGACGTGATTCGAAGAGCATATGTGCAAAGGGGTCCTTGTCAGCCTTTCATGATCATGCTTTTCCACCCACACGAATGGGTAACAAAGATAGGAGATTTTGTGTTTCGTGGTATGATGAGCACCCTACCTGGTTGGAATATAGTGTAGCGAAAGATGCAGTTTTTTGTTTTTACTGCTATCTTTTTAGTTCGAGTGGTGGTTCATTTGTTAATGATGGATTCTCGAATTGGAAAAAGAAAGAATGCCTTAGAAAACATGTTGGCACTGCAAGTAGTGTGCACAATCAGGCTCGAGTCAACTATGAATCGTTCGAATCAAGAGCAGAGTATTCATCATGTCTCGTTAAGCAATCAAATCAAGCTCGAATGTACTATAGAATTCGGTTGAATGCATCAATTGATTGTGTTCGATTTCTTCTACGACAAGGTATGGCTTTTCGTGGACATGATGAATCTGAAGATTCAAACAACCAAGGAAACTTTCTTGAACTATTGCATTGGTTGTGTGATCATAATGCTGAGATTAAGGCCGTTGGTTTGACTAATGCACCTGAGAATTTCAAATTAACATCACCACGAGTGCAAAAAGATATCGTGAGTTCTATTGCTTCTGAATGTTTAAATGTGATTATGAAAGATGTTCGTGGTAGTTTCTTTTCAATTTTAGTTGATGAATCTCGAGACATTTCAGTGAAGGAGCAAATGTCGGTTGTTATTCGTTATGTGAAGAATGGGCATGTGTTGGAACATTTTGTTGGTGTTCGTCATGTTACGAGTACCACAGCTATATCACTTAAGGCTGCAATTGATCAATTATTTTCGGAGCATAGCTTAAGTATATCTAATTTGAGAGGTCAAGGATATGATGGAGCTAGTAACATGCGAGGTGAGTATAATGGACTGAAAGCACTTATTTTGAAAGAAAATCCAAGTGCATATTATATTCATTGCTTTGCTCATCAACTTCAGTTAGCTCTTGTAGCTGTGGCACAGAAACATCCGAAGATTGAAACTTTCTTCACTACTGTACACAGATTGGTGAATGTTGTTGGTGGATCGGCGAAAAGGAGTGATGTTATTCGAGAGAATCAAAGGTTGAAAGTTCTTGAAGCAATCAGTGTCGGTGAATTATCAAGTGGACGAGGTCTCAATCAAGAAACTAGCCTTCAGCGTCCTGGTGATACACGTTGGGGGTCTCATTACAGTTGTTTAACAAATTTGATTGTCATGTTTTCAACCATAGTTGACGTTGTTGAGATGATTGCTACGGACACTACAAGTACCGGAACAAGAGGTGATGCTTGTATATCATTTGAGTTGATGTACAAATTTGAATTTGCATTTAATCTACATCTTATGAAAAAGATTCTGGGGATTTCAAATGAATTGTCAAAAGCATTACAACGAAAGGATCAAGATATTGTCAATGCTATGAGATTGGTGCAACTATGTAAAACACGGCTCCAAATGATGAGAGATGATGGATGGGATTCTTTCTTTGGGGTTGTTTGTTCGTTTTGTGAAGCTCACGAGATCAATGTTCCTAATATGGATGATATGTTCATAACTCTAGGTCGTTCACGGCGTGAGACAGTGACAAATTTGCATCATTATCGTATTGAAATGTTTTATGCTATCATTGATATGCAACTTCAGGAGTTGAATGATCGTTTTTCTGAGATAAATAGTGACTTGCTACTTTGTGTTGCATGCTTGTCTCCAAATAACTCATTCGATGCTTTTGACAAAAACAAAGTGATTCGACTATGTCAGTATTATCCGTTTGATTTTGACGCAACAGATATCTCAGAACTTGATGATCAGTTAGATACATACATTCTTGACATGCGCACATCTGAAGATTTTGAAGGATTACAGGGTATTAGTGATCTTGCACAGAAGTTGGTTGCAAAGAATAAACATGAAGTGTATCAATTAGTCTACAAGCTTGTGACATTAGCATTAGTTCTTCCCGTGGCTACAGCTACAGTCGAGAGATCCTTTTCTGCGATGACTTGTGTCAAAAATCGTCTGCGCAATCGTATCGGAGATCAATGGTTGAATGATAGTTTGATTGCATATATTGAGAAAGATGTATTTGACAAGATTGGAAATGATGTAATTATGGAACGTTATCAAAATATGCGAACACGTAGACAACAGTTGTAATAAAATATCTATTTTTTCGTCTTTTTTTGAAAGTTTGATTGTGCCCCCCCTGTTCCACAAGTCTGCGTCCGCCCCTGGGTTAGATGGATGCATGAATATATGCTCGTAGAAATGTTTATAGCCCACTGCATCGTGCTAAACCACAAAATGATCCGTCTAATTTTGGTTTTCATAGTAGTTACAAAGTACCTTGGATTTAATTTGCAGTAGATTCCTTCTCCTTTCGGGGACTTCGGGATATCTTACTTCTTTACATATACTGGCAAATTCAAGAATCTATTGCTCAAATTTTTCAAGTAAAAAAGGCTGTATTCTCATGAACTATAGTAAAAGGGTCATGCCAAGTCAACCACTTTTGGATATTGCCATTTGGATACACCGCTTTCTACACAAAGTGCGTAAACCAAAAAATATTATGTAAGAGACAGTTTGACAAATGTGTATAGACGTGGGTTGTCCACAATTTTCCTTAAAATTGAATTATTTCGGTAAAAATAGTGACCAATAGTTCATTCTGTCACAAAGAAATGGAGATGAAGTTATAGAATTTGTGATAATATTTTTTATTATGAAAACTTTGTACTTTGTTAAGTTCAAAAGTTAAAGCAACAAAGTTATTGTTAAATGTTTAAAGATTAGATATCTGTTTTATTCCTTTTGGTATTCTATATTTTGAGTCATTTAATAAAAAATAAATAAAATAAACCTTTTTTTTCCAAAAATATTATTAAGATGAAATTTTTTCTGCAAAAGATGAAAAATTAACTTTCTAAGTTAAAATGTTATTCTTATATAATTAAAATAAAAAATAGAAATAAATAAATAACTTTAAATCTACCAAGAAAATCATGAAATGTTTAATATTCATAACGACACAGTTTTCAGTAATGTTTAAAACTAGAGTGCGTGTTTTTATATTTTTTAAATGAACTAAAGACTTCCGCGCAATTTAAAATGGTCTTAGTTATTCCAGAATGTTTTTGGACGAGAACATTTTAGTACTTCAACTATGTATTCATCCAAGTCTTTCAACAACATTACCCAAAATATATATATCAATTTGTTCAAATTCTAATATTTTGTAAGAATAATTGTAAAATGGAGGAATTGTTTAAAAAGCCTAGTCAACAATAATGTTTGGTAAAATAACCTTTAGTCTATTTTATCGTGTATTAAAAGTCATAAATACGCTTCATTTGAAATATCTAAAATGTCCAATTTCAAATCAAAATTTACCAAAATCCCGTAACATGAATTCCCACTTTCATTCTCACTTTTCATTCCCAATTCAAAACCAATGACAAAATGGCATGCTTCCTTTTTAAACGACTGAGCGCCGTTTTAACAAATTTTGTATTCGTTTCACTTTATGTTCCCTTTTATTCACACAAAAATTAATAAAACGTTTTTAACTATATCTCGAGGGAATTCAAAATTCATAACCAAAGTGACATGATATCGTTATAAACAATTTGATGACGTTTTAACTAATTTTGTATTTGTTTTACTTTATATTCTCTTGTACACACATGAAAATGAAAGTAGAAAATTTTTAACTATATTTAGAGTAAAATCGAGACCCGTTACCAAAATGGCAAGTTGCCATTTTAAATGACTGGGTGTCGCTTAAACTGATTTCTTATCAATATCACGTTATTTTCACTCATATCTACATGAAAATGAGTGCAAATTTTCATTGCATTTGAACAATGGTGTTGATACAAAGTTCATAAGATAATGACTGACACTATTGTTAGGTAAGTAAACTACACTAGATTTAACTACAAACAAAACAAAGTAATTCAAATTCTATTATATTTCAATTATGAGATAATATACTGAACAAATTAGCTTGTTTAACTTGTATAAGTTTTCTAAGATGTTTCAAGATAAGATCGACTAATTTTGGAGTGAAATCGAGACTTTGTAACCCAAAATGATATGCTATCATTTTCAATGGTTGAATGTCGTTTCAACTATTTTTATATTTGTTTCAATTTATTTGTACTCATATCTATATAAAAATGATCGAAATCAAGTTTTCACTATGTTCAAATATCAAGGTCGATATAAAAGGTCATCCAATAGTAATGAATAATATTCTTTCGTGAGTAAACTGCTCTAGACTTCACTATAAATGAAAGTAAGTAACCCAAATTCTATTATATATCAATTAAGAGATAAGATACCTAACAAACTAACTTATTTAACGTGTGCAACTCTTGTAAAATGTTTCAAGACATGATCAATTAATTTTTGAGTGAAGTCGAGACTCCATAATCCAAAATGGCATGCTGTCATTTTAAACGGCTGGGTACTGCAACCTTTTTTTGTTTGTATCATTTTATGTTCACTCATATCCATATGAAAATAAGTGAATGTAAGTTTGACAGCATTTTCGATACCAAGATAGAAAAAAAAATTTACCTGATAGTGATCAATTACGTTGTCCATGAGTAAACTATACTAGTTTTCACTATGAATGAAGGTAAGTACTCTAAGTTCCTTTATATTTCAATTATAGATAAGAGACTCAAAAAATTAGTTTGTTTAATTTGTATAAGTCTTTTAAGATGTTCAAAAATATAATCGAATAGGTTTAAAGTGAAGTCAAGACTCTGTGACCCAAAATGACATGCTAACATTTTAAATGGCTAGTTGTCATTTCAACTAGTTTTTTCAATTTACATTCACTTATATTCATATAAAAATTAAATGTATTCAAGTTTTTACCATATTTGAACAGCAAGTTAGAAAGTTCATCCGATAAAGACCAACACTATTGTTCCGTAATTAACTACACTACACTTGACAAAAAAAAAAAAAAAAAAACCTCAAAAGTAGCAAGTATGGTATCCAAAATATAGCATGTGTAGTCATTCAATGTGTACGAGTCATATATGATGTTTCAAACATTGTTTTAGTCATTCAATGTGTACGAGTCATGTATGATGTTTCAAATATTGTTTTACTAGTTTCGGTGTGAAATCGATACTCCGTGAGTCCAAACGACATCTGTTCATTTTAAACAGAGGGTTGCCATTTAGGGTTTAGGTTTTATGGTATAGAGTTTGCAAAATAGTAAACATATAATTGTTCAACATGCCTTTTTAAACGACTAAATGTCATTTTAACAAATTTTGTATTCATTTCACTTTATATTCCCTCGTATCCATTTGAAAATTATTGAAAATATGTTTTAACTATATCTAGAGTAAAATTTAGAGTTCGTAACCAAAATGACATGCTATTGTTATCAACGATTTGACAATGTTTTAACTAATTTTGTTTTTGTTTCACTTTATATTCTATCGTACCCACATGAAAATAAAAGTAGAAATTTTTTCACTTCATTTAGAGTAAAATTGATAAACAATATTAAACATCCGAGATCGATAAAAAAGGTTCACCCAATAATGATCGACAATATTGTTCCATGAGTAAACTATACTAGTCTTCTGACTATAAATATCCTAAATTCCATTATACTTCGATTATAGATAAGATACTCAAAAAATTAGTTTGTTTAACTTATACAAGTCTTTTAAGATATTAAAAAATATGATCGAATGGTTTTAAAGTGAAATCGAGACCCTGTGACCCAAAATGTCATGATGACATTTTAAATGGTGTGTTGCCATTTCAACTAGTTTTGTATTCATCTCACTTTATATTCACTTATATTTATATAAAAATTAAATGTATTCAAGTTTTTACCATATTTGAACAGCAAGTGAGATAGAAAGTTCAGCCGATAATGACCAACACTATTGTTCTGTAAATAACTTATACTCCACTTCACTACGAATAAATGTAAGTAATACAAATTTCATTATATTCTAATTGTGAGATAAGATACTCAACAAATTAGCTAGTTTAACATGTCCAAGTCTTCTAAGATGTTTTTGAGTCATGTATGATGTTTCAAAACATATTTCATTAGTTTTGGAATGAAATCGATACCCGGTGACCCAAAACGGCATATGGTCGTTATAAACATATGCCGACGTTTCTACTCATTTAGCGTTCATTTCAGTTTATTCACATCTATAACCATGTGAAAGTTTAGGTATGAAAGTTTTAACTACATTTTGACGTTATGATCAATACATTTGTTCAAATTATAGTAAGTTACTCCATAATCTACTAGGAAACTACACTACACTTCGCAATAAAGAAAAACGTAAGTAGCAAGTATGATTTCGAAAACATAGCACCTGTTGTCGTTCAATGTGTATGAGTCATGTATAATATTTCAAAGCATGTTTTACTAGTTTTCGGAGTGAAATCGATACCCCGTGACCCAAAACGACATCTAATCATTTAAACTTATAGCTGACGTTTATCCTCATTTAGTGCTCGTTTCAATTCATTTACGCTTGTAACCACGTGAGAGTTTGGGGATGAAAGTTCGGAGTGAAATCGATACACCATGATCCAAAATGGTATCCAATCATACAAGTCTTAAATGATGTTCGAAACACTATTTTACTAGCTTTGGAGTGAATTTGAGACCCCTACATCCAAAACGGCGTGTTGCCATTTTACATGTAGAGGTCCCATTTAGGGGATAGAGTATACAAAAATATAGCATTCATAATCATTGAATATGTACAAGTGAAATTGAGACCCTATTACCCAAAAATGACATGTTATTATTTTATAAGTATGACTGTCGTTTAGAATATACAAAACATAGCATGTCTCACACTAAAATCGACCCATCACCTAAAATGGTGCATGAATGTTTTAATCGTATGACTGCCATTTTTTTCTAATTCATTGTTCAGTTCACATCATTTTCGATCATTCAACCCGGACAAGTCATCTATGATATTCCAAAACTTGTTTCGTAGTGAAACCGAGACCTCGTGACCCAAAGCACCATGTTATCGTTTTAAACGTATAACTGCCGTTTTTCAACCTGGGTGAATTTACGTAGTTAATGATACAATCTACTTTTTTATCCCATAAATATACAAGTTGTCATAAAAACTGCAACTCCGTTTCAACTCTGACTGCTCTAATGTTAGAATAAAACATTCATATAATGGAAAACATAGTAATGAATCATAAAAATCAACACTAACTAGACAAAATCAGCATCCATGAACTTGTTTTCTATCTAAATCATACAAAACACTACCAACTAGACAAAATTAGCATCTAAGTTCTATATCCTCCGACCACGTAAAATTGAAAAATATACAAAGAGAACAATTATGGATCAAAATGCACAACAAAAATTTCAGCTGCTAGTCTCTTCCTCCAACATTCAATCATATCATCAAATATAAGTTTCACGTCTGATCCGGCCCACAAAATTTCTATAAACTTGATAGTGTATATTCCGCAATCTCCCCCGTACGTAAGAGCTTCTGATGTGAAAATAAAAAAAGTTTGTAGCCCTAAGCTCTGCTCTAAATAAGAGAAAATCAGAAATACCCTTTTTATTTCGATTATCTAAAAACATAATACCAAGAATTTATCCAAACAACAAAATAGTGACCAAGAATTTATCCAAACAACACTACCTTTTCTTTACGAATATCATTCTGAGTGTGAGAACCAATATTGACAACATTATCAGGTATCTTTTCCAGCTTTTTTCTAAATGTTTCTAAAAAAGGTTATTTCACAAACATAGGGTTATTTCACCTTTGTCTGTTATAGGATTATACTATAAAGTTCCAGAAAATGGTGCACTGATGTACAACAGATGTAATCATAAAAAATCAACCCCCTTTAAAACAAAACAAAAAGTAAATTACCTCATAGACCCTATAAAAGATGCCAAAGTAACTTTCAGAAGAATATGTTTTTAACAAGTGCCTAGTGCCAATTGCAGCAAAGTAACTAATAAAAAGGAATGAGCTCAAAATCAAACTATAATGTATAACATAATAACCTTAACAACTAATTATTACCAATGTAAAAATGGAAGACCAAAAAATTCACTAATAAAGATTCTTGTGAAAAATGATCAAAACCTTTAGTTGCCATGGAACATTGGATTTAACAAGAAAAATCTATTTATCAGCTATTTTTATGATTAAGTACAACCACTATCTAGTACTGAATCCTACCATTGTCTCATGCCTATGCATTTTCCCTTGGGGATGGCATGAACAAATTAACCTTATCCAAAGTCTCAAGAATTAGGAGTCGTGATTAATTTTATTCGTTTGTAAAATCGTGTTTAGTATTTAGAATCATGTTTCATTTTCAGTAGTGATTTGCTTCAGTGGTGTATCAGAACATTTTTATTTCTTTCTTCTGCAGTTTATGGTATGAAAGGCATTTTCTTCCCCTGTCCTAAAACCATTTGAACATATCTTTCATTAATTGATTCAACAATCTCCTATTCCTATCACAAAACATTTCAACTGCGGAAGTAAAAGGACAAAGCAATAATACATCCATAGAAATGACTTCATGAGAAATAAGAAAGCCATTTTTAGCTCTATACAAATCCTTATACTAAAGATTAGAGGCTAAAATTTCATCAAACCAAGACAATGGAGAACTGAGTAAAATAAAAAAGAACTAAAAAATAAGAAGCCAGAAATACGTTCATACGAGTGGAGGACGGGTTAATAGTAATGGAGTTACTGCTTGGAGAAGTAGGAGAAATCTGATTTCCTCTTCCAACAGCAAATGGAAATCTGCCCAACTAATAGTCAAGAATGCATACACCCAAGCTAATCGGACGAAGGGATTCTCTCCTTCGACTTCGAGAGATGAATTTAGGGTTAAAGAGTTTCAGATGAAGGGATTGTTGACTTCAACTTTGAGAGGTGAGAGATGAATTTAGGGCTGAAGGGTTTCAATTGATTTGGGCAAGGGAGAAACAAAAAATTACTCATATGGAAAGAGGTAATTTAGGTAGTTTATTAATGTTGAATTAATATATTTATTTTAAAACTTTAATTGTGGTCAAAGGCTAAAATCTCAAACTGTATTATGAAATAGGCCATTTGCCCCAATTACCACATGTAAAATTTGTATCCATCGATACCATATATAGGAGCCAGCTGGACAACCTAACTTCATATATAAAAGAACACCTAGGGTTTCCATTCCGACACCCACTAATTTCTCTCTTTCTATCTGAAATCACATTGAATTCTCTTCTATTCAACTCAGTGCACCCACATACATACAGGTATATGCACCATTTATCATTTTGCTGAAAGGTAAAATACTGTTCAGATCTTAGTTTTTGCACTTCTTTTGTCCTTCAAGTACTGCTTGGTTAAGATTTGAGTTTAGTTTTTGTTTATTATTTTTTGGGCTTCAGAATTTTGTGGATACAGATAAGAATATCCTGGTATCTAGCTGCATGTTACATTGAGTTTAAGTGTTGATTTTATAAGCTTTGAATTCGATGGCTATTAAAAATTGAATTTGTAGGTTGGATATGATTGGAGTTGTACTGACTTCAATTTGATGTAATTAATTTTTTGTGTTAATTTTAAATAAATTTAAGGGAAAAATTGGGTTTGAGTTTCACTTAAATTGATTTGCATAGATCCACTATAAATAAAGAATGATCTGTGATGTGGTGGTGTGGTGTGTTAGAGATTGTTAATTTTTATTTGTTACGATTTTTTCTATGAAGACATCGAATAGAATTTACTGTTCATTGAAGAAAAATGTTTTGATAGCCACTGTCCTAACCATGGAGGAGAAAAATGTTGAAAACATATATTTGCTTCCAAAATGATAAAGTAAAGTGATTTGTTTGTGTTTCATAAATATATATGTCTTGATTTGTCTATATTTTATTTATTTTCCTTGAAAATTATTTAATCCTTTTATTTTTTTCCCTTATCAAACTGCATGTTTTTTTATCTTTCAATTTCCATCGTCAAAGACTACAATGTGCCTTAACTCTAAGATATCTAAGGTTTTGTGTTTTTGCTATGGGGAGGGGTTGAATATAAGGGTAACAGTGTAAATGCTTAGAATTTTTCAAATATCACTTTTGAAGTAAAAAGGAAATATGACTTTTCCGACATCGTCTCTCTTAACGTGGGTCGGGGTGGGAATGAAAGGATTTATTTGCTTCCTAACCCTAAGATTTATATACTTTCATGTTTAAGGTATGGGAGGCAGTTTGGTGGTTAGAGTGACCGTAATTTCAAATGATTGAATTTGTATTACATCTGTAAATGCATATTAGATCAAGTGTATTATTACCAACGCGTTGAATAAGACAAAACAATCCAATTTGTCAAATAATCTCTAAAGCACAATCTAATTGTTTTAATGTTATTGGATTTTAAGAGGAAATGGCATTGCTGAATTTCTCTAAGCTGGGATTTGGGGTTTTCACGCCGTACTAAAGTTATTTTTTCTTGATCTTGATAAATGGAAAAAAATTACATATTTTCTTTTCTTGTCATCCAAGGAAAATAATCCACGTTGGTACTAATATTTTAATCAATTATCTTTTATTGGGGTTGGAAAGGTCTAAAAGAATTTTGGTCATTAAACCTGCTTTAGATGAAGAATTGAAGTAATCGTTGTTCTTTTTGTCAGGATCTCTTTTAGAACAAAAGAATCGAAAGGAAGATGGCTCGAGAATTCTTCACTAGACCAACCGATTTATTTATTGCGGAGGGAAGATTTTGTTTTGCTACAATTGATCAAGCTCTTCATTTGAAAAATGTAATGGGAATTAGATTTGCAGTTAATGAGATTGGTGGAAGAATTCCTTTTGTTGGTATGGGTGGCATAGGAAATATAACTACCTACCATTATTTGAAAGGTACGGATCACATGTAGGAGCGGAACCCAATGCAGTCCTCTAAACTTTGGTCAAAATCCTATTGTTATTTTATTTTATTTTATTTTTTGTACCAGGCTTTCCAATTGATCTAGGTCAGGAGAAAATATTGAAACCCAATATAAAAATTATAACACCCAGCACAATTCACCAAATTGAAAACCTACCTTTCATCACTTTCTCACTTATTGCTCTCACATAATTTTTATAATTGAAAAGAAGAGCGCAGGGGTCATAAACAAACTCCAAGAAGGCAAACGCCCAATTTACACCATCATTTTCAATTTTATCGACTCCCGTTACTTCAATGTCTTCACCACCTCCGGCAACAATAGGGTAAGTAATTTACTTTTTTGTCTTCGTTTTACTACTAGTTTTGCTTCAATTTTGTAGATTAATCTGATGGGCACTTTTGGAATTTAGGTTACTGATTTTTGCTTTCAATGTTTTATGTTACTGATTTTTTTACTGATCTTTATGTTTCTCTTAGTTTTGTTACTCATTTAAAATTTTTTTTTTTTAGGTTACTGATTTTTTTTTCAATGTTTTATGTTACTAATTTCAATTTAGGTTACTGGTTTTTGTACCTCAATTTTGTTTCAATGTTTTATATTAAAATAAAGTAAAAAAGGAAAAGAATAGAGGAAGGGTTTAGAATTCAACATAGTAATTGGACCTCTTTTCTTTCATCTAAGTGCAGAAGTCTTTTTTTTTTTTTTTTCGAAATGAAGAGAGATACTTTTTTTTTTATAATAGTTGTGTGGGCTGTTATAAGCATAATGAATCAGCGTTAGCCTTCTGTCAAAACCAAACCAATAGTCTGCTAGTTTATTGAAACCAAGTACTTGCATCCATCTGCATTATCATTAAGGACAATAATAGTCTACTAGTTTCTAGAAACCATTCTTAATACAATTAATGTTTTAATCCAAATATCAAATGAGGAGATTTTTTCAAAGAAAATCGATTGTAGAAAGTGTTGATGGGAAGATATCGAATAAAAAACCACTTGGAGTAACAAATTCTAGGAGGTTCAATCCTTCTTGGTTTAAAGAGGTCGGTTGGAGTATAATATAGAAAAAATATGCTCCTTATTGTTTGTATTGTTCTCTTTTCAAAACATGTAACGGAAAACAATGGGGAGGCGATTATTTTTGTTAGTAAGGATTCATGTATTGGAAAGATAAGAAAATGTTTAATATTCATATTGGAGTTCATGATAGTACACATAATCAAGGTCACGTGAAGTGTAAAGCTTTGATCATCTCAGATATATATAGAAAGTACTTGTGTTTCTGAGATGATCAATGTCATTATCAAAGATACCGGTGATTCATTATTTTCAATTCTAGTTTGATGAATCTTGTGATGTGTCAACAAAGGACCAAATATCAATTTTTTACATTATGTGGACAATAGTGGATATGTAAGTGAAGGTTTCATAGGGATTGAACATTTACAAGTACCACGGGTCTCTCACTTATGACTTCAATTGATAAGATCTATTCTAGATATAACTTGAGCATGTCTAGATTAAGATGACAAGGTTCTCATGGGCAAAGTAATATGCAAGGTGAATTTAATGGTCTCGAACCACCAATTTTAAAGGAGAGTCCATGTGCCTCTTACATTCAATGTATTGCTCGTCAACTTCAACTAGCTCTTGTAGCAATGGCAAAAAAGAATATTCTCATTACTAAATTCGTTTGTGTGGTTGGTGATTTGGTAAATATTGTTAGAGCATCTTCTAAATGTTGTATTCTTCGCCGAGAAAAATTATTAGACTTTATTATTGAGATATTGGAGAAATGTGAGATTTTAAATGGACGGAGATTTAATCAACAAACAATCCTTCAGCGCTCTGGTGATACACGATGGGGTCACATTATAATTCTTTGGTCAACTTGCTTGTCATGTTCTCTGCCGTTAGTTATGTACTTGAAATGATTGTTGAAGATGAATCTTACTCTTGTGATCAAAGATGGGATGAAACAAATTTATTGGAGTCGATACGGTCATTTAATTTGGAGTCGATGAGAAGTGTCTGGGGGATTTCAAATTATCTGTCAAAGGCAGTACAAAAGAAAGATCAAAATATTATGAATGCAATGCAATTGGTAAAATTGTGCAAACAACTCCAAGTAATGTGAGAATAAGGGCAGGATTCCTTTATTAGAAGAAGTATGTTCTTTCTATGAGCAGCATTATATTGATGTTCCGTAGATGATATGTTTGTACGTCGTGCACTTCATGATAACCTACAGCGCAATCCTCCATCAATTACAAATTTTCATCACTATGGTGTAGATTTATTTTACTCTCTCATCGATTTACAACTTGAAGAGTCGAATGATCATTTCTTGGTGGAAAATATAGAGTTACTCCTTTGTGTAGACTGTCTATGTCTACAAAATCCATTCTTCTTTTGACAATAAAAGCTCGATTCAACTTGTTGCCAGAAGATTTTCTATAGTAGATCTCGTCATACTTAATGATCAACCAGGGCTTAAATTTTTGACATGCGCTCTAACAAAGAGTTTTGAGGATTGAATGATCTTGTAGAGAAGTTAGTTATGACAACAAAAAGTAAGGTATATCCATTGGTCTTCGAGCTTTACACTTTAGGGTTAATTCTACCAGTTGCTACCTCTATTTTGGATAGAGTATTTTCAACAATGAGTATTGTAAATGATAGATTGCACAATTGGTTGGGAGATAAGTGGATAAATGATAGCATAAGAGAAAGATATATTTTTTAAGATTTATAATAAAGTCATTGTACAATGATATCAAAGTATGAAAACTCGAAAGGAACAATTGTACTTTATGAACAATGTCATTTTCAGTGTTGTCGTAATATTATTTATATTTTTACCATTGTTAAATCCATGGCCGAAATCTCAAAGTCCGGCCTTGATTAAATTCTGCAGTGGACAATCTGGCTCCACTCCCTAAGTACATGCATTTAAAAGTACAGATCGCGTGTATTTATAAATTCGACTTTAACTATCTTCATTATAAGTCATACATGACCAAGAGAGCACATGGACGTTCTGAAAACTCATCCAGCAATCGATCTATATAGCCTGTAAGGAGAACTGAATTATGTCCTGCTAGAAGTCAAAGAGAGAAAATCATGACAGGTCATTCAACTAAGCATCCATTCCTCCATTTCTGGAAAGCTCAACTAGTTCCTCATATACAGATAGGTCAGAGAACAAGCTATTATTCACGACAATCTTCATAGTCAGACACAATATGGTTATCAGCTCAAAGAGGAAAATTGAGTCTCCAGCCTTATTTGTGACCAGTTTATGTCCCACTGTATAGTCAGTCACATTAGATGATGTAATGGACATATGAGTTGAGTAAGCTGGATCTTCAGCTCTCTCTTTCTCTCTCTCTCTCTCTCTCTCTCTCTCTCTCTCTCTCTCTCTAAATAACATTGTTTTTGTACTCTGAAATTGAATGTTAATCGATTTTCTCCCTTTCCAGATAACGCAGTCAAATTATTCCCAAATTCAGTAACTCATTAAAATTCTGCAGCACACATACCTCTGATTTTGCACGTTAAACTGAATGAGTGTATTAGATTTTTTTTCCTGCTACTTCTTCTGCATTATTGCAAAATTTATTGATTTCTTAATTTGGCTTATTTTTTGAGAAGATGGCTCCAATTGGAGAAGACAATCAAGTTAAAATTTGACCGTTCAGCGAATTCGGAGAAGATTCACATGAAATGGTTGTGTGAAAATGAGAATGGGAAAGATATCTTCCTCCTTGGGTTTTATGTTTTCCAGAGGAACTTTATTCGAGTTCAAGACTCGAAAGTAAAGTCATGGGTGCCGTACTGTCATTTTATTACACAAAGTTTTATCGCTATTTTCTGAATTGAAGATGCTCGAGTCACTGTCTGGTGTATGTCTCAACATATCCGAAGAACACCTAGATTTAGTAAAGGTACTTTGAATTAGTATTATAGTCAATTTTTTCTAGTACTAGCTTCTTTTTTTTCCCCTACACTTGGTAATTTATTGTCTTAATTCATCTTGCTTATAATTTTTTGGTTTGTTTCGTAGGTTGCTAAGACATTGAAAGAGAAAAAACTCCCTTTTATTGGGATTGAACATGAAGAAGATCACTGTAAATTCTATTTTAGTTGTCGATATGGATGGTGAAGTTAATCAAGTGAGAGAATTTAGAAGCTCACCTAAATCTCATAGGGAAATGCATCAAGGGAACATAAAAACTTGCCTCCAATCTATGTAGCGTTTGGCTGGTTCCAAGAAAGACCTTTGGATTGCCACTCGAAGGAATCGCATAGGAGGGAAGATCATGTTTCGCTATCAAGCTAGGCTGCTGGATTTTCCGGGTGGGATCATCCGATGAATTACTGATTTCTTCACCATAGTCATTGAAATAATAGTAGTATGTATCCAACACAGAGGTTGGCTGACTCCAAGGAAGAGACAATAAACTATAAGTGATGGATTTATATGCCATTTCTGATAAGGTCTTGACAAATATAAGTAATGGATTTATATGCCCTTGTGGAAGAAAGGTTACAAGGCAAGAAGGCGAACCATTTTCTGTATGTGAGATAAGCAGAGATTAATAAATATTGAAAGTGAAGTATTGGATAGTGAATGAATGGAACAGGGGATGTACAGCAGTCAAGCACCAATCTACTATGCTGGTTTGGCTGGTTATCAAAGCAAAACATTTAACCTGCTACTCAATTTGAGGATAATTCCATTTGTATACACTTTTTTCTACACAAAATGCAACATTATTATTATTATTATTATTATTATTATTATTATTATTATTATTATTATTATTATTATTATTATTATTATTATTATTATTATTATTATTATGTAAAACTCTTTCTAACAAGTTTGAGTTGGCAAATTCCCGTATTGCCAAAAAATAAGTTGTTTATACCGTCTGCATAGCCCAAGATTGTGTTGTATATTTGTATTTGTTAGGTGTGATGTTTTTTTCATTTTGGTAGAAATGTGATCGACCTTTCATATCTCTACAATTACGAGTTGACTTGTATCATGATATGTTTTTCTATGCAAAGGCAATTAACATATTAATGCCAAAAGAAACAATAGGAAATAATATGGTAGTCTAATTTATTATTATAACAATATATTATTGCCATAAAAGAACAATCGGACATGTTTATGTCGTTCTAGTGGACATATTACAACATTCTATTGTCTTCCTTTCTTATCCGAGGAAGCCACGACAATAGTGTAATGATTCGATCCTAAGCCATTAACTCATGCGTACTCTCCACTTTGAGGTGGCATGTGTATATCAAATTTTGGGGCACCAAAAATTTTATCTCACCATGGGTGGGGACTGTATTACTAAGATAATAACATCTATGCCATACGCATCTTACCGCTCACAGATTTCTTTCTTGTTCTTATAGATTTGATTCCAAGACCTCTTTGCCTTAGGTGAGACCTAAGGGGTAGTAATTTCTCTAAATCGTTAATCGATAAAATTTCAAATGTTGTATGGAGTAGGTGAGATGAAGATGTCCTAGGACTACCAAAATGGATGTGAAACATACAGTCCTGTTTCTAAACTTAACGCTGGGACAACACCATGCTACCCAAGTATTGACAAATATGATGACAAAGAAAAAACATCCAAAATGCTTCCAAAGCCCATTTAAAAGATGAACTTTGCAGGATCATGGACATGAAATGTTATTTGTCACGTCATTCCTGCACATATCATCTAGTGGCCTTAATAATTAATGTTACTAAAACTCAATTAATTGCCAGGATCTCCGTGTGAAATGTTTATAATATAGTTATCCAAAGAATCCCTATTAATATCCCTGAAAAGACAAGAATTTCCAAGAAAAAGGACTTAAGAGTTTTCCAAAACAAGAAAATTAAAACCACGACTGGGTTTGTAACATCTTTAAAATTTATAGAATAAGCTTATTTAGTGAAAAGGATTTTGACAAGGGACCTTTTGATAATTTTGAAACAACGAGGGACAAGAGTGAAAATAAATATTACATTTCCTAGTATTTGACCTGAATAATTAAATATTGAGAATTAGTATATCAATATTGAGCTCGTTTTGTAGCTTGTAATTAATTAAGTGGCTCTAACCGAAGAAAAAGTTAATTTCGATAAGACTAAACACATAAGATTCGACTAAAGGCAAAAAAAAAGGTTAAATAGAACTTTGAGGAATTAACGATATTGATTACATAAGTTAATCCCGTTTTCAACATATTTTGTGGGGAGTGTTTGAGTATTCAGTCCCTTATTTGGTGGGGGATTAAATACAGGTTTTTATTATATTTTGATAAAAGTTGATAAAATGTGTGGTTAAAAAGTTGTATGACGCATGAAATATGTGGTTAGAATTAATTGTTAACTTTGTCTTAGATTAAAATTTAAATTTTAATGCATTGCAAGCAGTGGCTTAATTATGAAACAATTTGTTTTATATAATCCTAATTCTATTATTTGAATCCAATTCTTACCCAATTTTCTTGTGGTACATGGCTTCCGACTTCTAATTACAAACACACTCATCAAAATATCCACACACACAAAAAAAAAAAAAAGAGGAAACGGAGAGATAGTCCCACAAATATCGGAAGAGGAAAAATATAGAAAAAGGGATTTTCATTAGCAAAATTTTATTTCTTCTTACGACCTTATGATAACGAGGTAAGACAACATAAAAGTGGTTACACTTTTAAACATGAATTGCCAATGGACCTTCCCGTTCTAATAAAATGTGAACTCTTTTGGATATTTTATAACGAATGGTAACTCATTTAGGAATTGTAAATGAAGCGAAAAGAGAAATCCTTTGGGAATTTGAAATGTACGTGATGAATGTCTCACTTGATCACTGAAATATGATATGAATTGTTTATTTTATTAATTAATTTAATTGTGCATGGAAACTGCATCTCTCTTACTCGGTATTGTCAAATATTCACTCTTACAAAAAATTTATAGGTTTGTTCGGGTCCATCACATGTATAGCAGAATAGTGATGCGGGCTGTCAAGAGGATTTGAAGACAATAAAACATTAATTGTTCTATGTTTTAATTAATTATTTGGTTTTACTTGTGTGAAAAGGCATGTTTATTACATAAGTAGGTTATTATGTTTTTGTATGATAAAAATATAAAGTATTCATATTTTGATTGATATTTATTATTGAAATAAAGGAATAATTTTGTATACGGTTTCCGCATTTACATGAAGAAAATTGAATTTTAGTGACACTCCAAGGTTTATGAAAATTGGATTGTTACGTTTTAGTAGTAGAGCAAGATCTACCTTTGAGTAGGCTTATTATGAAACTTTTAATTTTGTTATTCAAGTGTAAACACTTATTCTTCAGCTCATTACATTAGTAAAAATTAGCCAGTAAATAAATGATAAATTTAACGGTAGGAGATCCTTGGTACCTAGAGTTCATCTATCAGCCACCATCCACTATTTTGAAGGTATGGGATGGGGATAAACTTTTCAATGATATTACTTTCATGCAAGTTTTATTCAAGCTATAACATGATCCAACGAATTTTCTATTGAACATCTTACTTCATTACTTTAAAATTATGTTGGTGAAGCATAATTAGTGCATATGTATATATAGGTGTGTGGTTGTATTATTTAACAATTCTAAGGATGTTTGTTTTATGAGGTTCAGATGGAATATATCTGTGGATTATCTTGTCCTACTCAACATTTATATTTATATTAATTGTGATTGAGATAAGTTTGATCTATGCTTTAGGAATGTTTTAGAAGTTGTTGAGTCATCTAGATGTGTGATATACTTTGATGCATTTAAAGATTTATGCATATCAGTTTAAGACATCAGGAGATCAATCTAAAATCCTAGTCTATATGAAACATATATTGTTATGGGATAGCCAAGAGCTGAATACCGATTCAAGTATTTTACATTGACCTAGGGACATTAAAGAATACTTAAGTTTGCAATTTCTTAGGATTACAACATATATTTGTGGTCTAAAGATAGTTTAAGTAACGTTATTGGAGTATATAAATTGTTAGTGTTTGAACAGGCATAATAATCGATATTTTAGATGTACTCATCAATGATATTACAATACGAGCGACCATTTGGAGATCTTTAATTAAAAATCTTCAGCACACATTATTTTAGAAAAGAGGAATATGATGCACTTTAGCAGTCTATTGTAAGTTTAAGGACTAGAGTATAATTTATGGAAAAGATTAAGAAACGTGAATTTAAGTCCTTAGAATTCTGTAGCAATATCTTGTAATTAAAATAGTGGATTTTATTTGCTTAAATTCAAGATTGGACCCTAAATGCAAGTGTATAATTTAGGACTCTCGGGTAGACTTCATTTACAATCTTTATTAATAATGTTAGAATTTATATATAAGTACATTTCAAATTTCTGGACGCATTTTGTTTACTTGAAGAGAATTTAACCCTATTGATTACATTTTATAAGCTGGGACATGTTATACTTCATAAATTTCAGCAATCTGCCATTTAAGAATTCACTGCAATTTGTAAACTTTTGAATGTCAGCATGATTTTAATTGGAAAACGATCAATCATTAGGCCCCGTTTGATTGGCGGAGTTTTCCAGGGAAGTAGAAAAATATTTTCCTACTTTCACTTTTTTGACTGTTTGATATGCGAAATTTTCCACGGAAAATGTTTTTCTCCATTTTTCTAGGTATAACCCTTTGATGCGCAAATGGTGGAAAATATTTTTTCACCTAATATGTGGGAAAACATTTTCCACCTTTTTTTTGTTTGTTTTTTTTTTTTTTTTTTACAATGAGAATAAATTCTAGACATAATGGTAAAAAAAAATTCACTTTTATCTACAACTTTCATGCAAAATAAATTCAAACGAATGATAATCGATATGGTAAATTTTTTTTTTTTCAAAATTTTTTTTTGACAATGTGAACAAATTTAGACTCAATAGTAGAAAAAATTATCATTTTAATGGACAAATTCCATAAAAAACGAAGTCAAATGGACACCAAATTTTCAACATTTTCCATGGAAAATTATACAAATCAAACACAATTAATTACAATTCCCAGTAAAGCATTTTCTAAGAAAATCAATTCCCTGTAAAACATTTTCTTTCCACTCATTTTCCAACCTTGCAATCAAACGGACCCTTAGTTTTCTATGATATCAAATTGAAGCCATATCAATTAGAGTCCTGTAAAATTTATTATTACAATTCGGTAAACTGCATTGGACCAAAATTGAAAGTACAGTTCAGCATTTATGAAAATGTTATTGTGTCTCAAATGTCATTGTCGGGACCCCATATTTTGATAATAGTATGTGTACGAGTTTTATGCTTTATATTAAATTTTCATAATTGTTGGTCGATGTTTGCTAGGTCAAATTATATTTCCAACTCGGTGCACAATCGGGTTAAGACAGCCCAATCTTGCTCATTTTTTCTTGAAGTCTTTCCAAATTAATTAATTCCTTACTTTCGAAGTCTATATTGTCAAAATGTTAGGTTATTTCCTTATTTATTAAGTATGCAAACTCTAACACCGCTTTGAATTTTTTATTAGACGGTTAACGTCAAGTTACTCATAGTTTGTAAAATTATTGTACATGGTCAGAATTTTGAAAAAAAAAAAGCCAGAAAAGAAGAAATGAAAAAGATATTTTCTGAATTGAAGGTGCACGAGTTGCAGTCTAGTATATGTCTTAACATATCCAAAGAACACCTAGTAAAGGTCCTTTTAATTAGTATTATAGTTAATTTGTTCAAGTACCAGCATTTTTTTCCCTACACTTGGTATTTGTTTTATTAATTCTGCTTGCTTGTAATTTATGTGGTTTGTTTCGTAGGTTACTAAGACATCAAGAGAGGAAAGATTCCCATTTATTGGGATGGAACATGAAGAAGATCGCTATAAATTCTATTTTAGTTGTCGATATGGATGGCGAACTCAATCAAACGAGAGAATTTAGAAGCTCACCTAAATCTGACAAGGAAATGCATCAAGGAAACACAAAAAACTTGTCTCCTATCTCTGTAGTGTTTGGCTGGTTCCAAGCAAAGACTTTTTGATCACCAATCAGAGGAAGCACAAAGGAGCAAAGATCATGTTTAGCTAGCAATGGAGGTCTAGGAAGCTGGATTTTCCAGGGGGGATCGTCCGATGAATGACTGATTTCTTCACCATAGCCATTGAAATAATAGTAGTATATATCCAGCAAGGAGGTTGGCTGAATCCAAGGAAGAGAACCGCATCCAAGGAAGAGAACCGCTGCAGCCCATATAAGCAGGAGACAATAAACTAGGCACATAACTGGGAAGCCTTGCTCGGCACTTGCGAGAATTGTTTCCCTTAAGGTGTTGCAACCGCAGTTTCTAATATCTGTCATGTATTGGTTGTGGTCATCACTAGGTTTGCACCAATCATAAGAGAATGCTGCAAAAGTAATGTAGTTGGTCAACAACTTTGGTTATCCATTGCTGCCTATATAAACCCATTAAAAAGGTCACTTCAATGCATTTCTGACAGGGTCTTGGTAATTTATATGGCATCGTGCAAGAAAAGTTAGGAGGATGTGAGCGCGAACCAATTTCTGTATGTGAGATAAGTAGAGATTAATAAATATTATAATTGGATAGTAAACAAAAGAAACAGGGGATGTGCACAAGTCAAGCACCAATCTACTGTGGTGGTTTGGCTGGTTCTCAAAGCAAAACATTTAACTAGCTACTCAGTTTGAGGATAATGCCATTTGTATATACTTTTTCCTACCGAAAATGCAATCAAATTTTTTTTTTTTTAATGTTAAACTCTTTCTAACTAGTTTGTGCTGGCATATACACGTGTATAGTCCAAGATTGTGTTGTATATTTGTATTTGTGAGGCACAATGTTTTTTTTTTTTTGGGCTGAAATGGGATCAACCTTTAATATTTCTACAATTACGAGTTGACTTGTATCATGATATGTTTTTCTATGCGAAGGCAATTAATATATTGTTGCCATAAAAGAACAATCAGACATATTTCTGTCATTTTATAGGACATGTTGCAACATTCTTTTGTTTTCATTTCTTATCTGAAGAAGCTACAACAATAGTGTGACGATTTGAGCCTAACCCATTAACTTGTATGTACTGTCCGCTTTGAGACAGCACGCGCATATAAATTTTTGGGACACCCATAATTTTTGAGATACAAATTACATATGACTGAATCTTAAATCGTCTGTGGTCGAAGTAATAACGAGATACGGATATCGTTATTACGGATAGACTATCGCGTGTGGCATTCTTACTTGTGAAGTAAGTAGCTGATCTCACAAATTAAAGTGTGGTGACACTTGAATGAACACGTGGATGTTTTGTTATAGAACAAGATATTGGAGACCCGCTGAGAGATTCCACATGGATAACTATCTGAGTGTTAGTGGTTAATCTCTAACGTTCGGTAGTGGTATTGGTCCTTTGACTTGAGGTCATCATGATACCTTGTATGAGGACAGTCATAGTTTGGTAGTGTTGGATGTTGCTCTGCCAAGGGTCGCTAATACAACATCGTTCGGGTATGTCAAGAATTATATGAAGGTTGTGAATGACCAATAGAGGATTCGTCACTCTTAGATAGTAAGAGATTATGATCTACATTTTATCCAGTTAAGTTGATAATGAAATTCTTGGCTAAGATGAACTCATAAGTCGGAAAACAGTTTTCGACGTACATTGACTTAATAGTGGGATAAAAGATATGATCGATAATTGAGATTAACAAATATCTATATCTCATAATTGATCGGATCATATTGACGAAAGAATTATAGTTTCACCGTAAACGAACAAGTTTGGTTTTATCATACTACGTGATATTTCCCGTCACATGTATTGCCCGACACATTGTTAGATGTCAATCTCGGACAACGAAAGTGAATTAGTGATAAATTAAAAGGGGCGTTTTAATTTATCGATTTTGATTAGATCAAAATAATAATTCACGTCGTTAGGCATCGTGATCGGGAACCTAATGGGTCACACACAAAAAAGAATCAGAAGAATGAGATTTACCAATTAATTAATTGACAAGTGTCGGATAATTAATTAATTGGATTGTTAATTAATAGGCCCGAATTAATTAATTGAATTAATTAATTCATGGACCAGATTTAATTAATTTGATTAATTAAATATTGGACCGGGTTAAGTTTAACAGATGGGCCGAGCCCATTTGGACTTATATTAATAGGTTATTAGGGTTTGAAAACAATATGTAATTTTTCATTATTCTTGCTAGCACAAGAAAAAAGAAAACCCTAACCGTCATTCTTGTCCTCTGTGTGGATCACCATTGGAGGCAGGACAATTGGACAAGTTGGATTGCAGATCGTGATCATGGAGTTCAAGAAAAAGTAAAAGAGTTTGTGGAATTCATCAAAGGTATCATTCTTATCACAGTTTCTATCTAAACACATTGCAGATCCTCGTTTGGGAATTGAAAATTGTTTTATTTCCGCTGTGCATGTTAAATAAATTCCCAACAGTGGTATCAGAGCCTACTTTGCGTTTGTTAGAAATTGTTTTACATAATTGAACAATTAAAAGTTTATTGTTTATAATTGTTTCTTGAATCTAGCAATTTTGAAAAAAATTATTTTTCATCTTCAAAAATCTGTTTTTGAAAAGGAAAATAATTTTTCATAAAAAAATTTAAAAAAAAATGGAGAGGAAACTGGGTGGTGGCAGCGTCGCCGGCGGCGGTAGCACCATCGTCGGATCTGCAACGGTACGCTTTGCGATGCACCGCCGCAGGACAGCAGCACACGACTTCGCGTGCTGCAGACGCAGTGGCAATTGTCGCCGCTGCAGAAACAAACTGCAGTGTCTGCGCTGCAGTCTTGCAGCAGAGCAAACACTGCTGCAGCGCTGGATTCCGCCGCTGTGTGACAGCGGCAGATGACTCCGTAAAAGGAAAAGAAATTTTTTTGTTTTCCTTAGGATTTCAGACGGGGAGAGAAGAGGTGGAGGCGGGGGCCTCTCTTGCAATTTACGAAATTGCAGGCCCCCGCCTGAAATTATGATTCTAGGGTCAAGCTTGCAATTATTAGAAAAGGGCCTGTCATGCAATTTAAATAATTGAAGGGCCTATTTATAATTTTAAACTTAGGTCAATTTGCAAATTTCAAAAGGGTTTTGAATTTAAATATTAAAATGGTTTAAAATTAGATTTTAAAATGATTTGATTTTAAAATTTCGAATTTGACCCGTTTAAAATTTTATTTAAAAATTGACGACTTTTTATATTTTCGTTAAAATTGGATTTTAACTTAAATATTAAACTTTGACCCTAAAGTGGATTTTATTTTATTTAGGAGTTTTATCCTAAATTAAAATATTAATTCATTTTAAATTAGAGTTGGACTTTAATTTAGTATTTAATTAAAATTTGATTTTAGTTAAATTATCCACCCTAGTATATTGTTGAAATTAGAGTTGGACTCTAATTTTGACATTTAATTATAATTTGAATTTAATTAAATTGTCTCGCCCTAAATTGTTTTTGAAATTAGAGTTGGACTCTAATTTGGTATTTAATTAAGATTTAATTTTAATTAAATAAGTTCGCCATAATATTTTGGAATTAGAGTTTGACTCTTATTTTGTATTTAATTAAATTTTGATTTTAATTAAATTCAAGCGTATTAATTTGATTATAATTAGGGTTGGACTCTAATTTGATATTTAATTAAAATTTGATTTTAATTAAATTATCTCGCCTGAAATTTTTTATTGGAATTAGAGTTAGACTCTAATTTGGTATTTAATTAAAATTTGATTTTAATTAAATAGTCCTGCCCTATAATTGTAGAATTAGAGTTGGACTATAATTTGATATTTAATTGAAATTTGATTTTAATAAAATAAATCCGCTAATTAAATTAATTAATTATTTAATTTTTCCGATCCATTTGTCTAAATTAGTTTAGACGACTTTAATTGCTAGAAACTTGAAACTTGTTTGTATATAATATTAGATATTATCTAGGAAAGCATTTATTTGATGAATGTTTAATTAGTGGATGATTATGGACTCGACCATATGGATGTGTTGAATGGTTAGTTTATTCTTGTTGTTTTATGGGCCTGCGAGCTCTTATTTATTTTGGACCTGCGATTCCGTTGTTATTATTGTGGGTCGCGCGTCCAATATTATTTAGGCCTGCGTGCCAACTAGTATAGGATACAAGTTGCAGCTCGACTAAAAGAAGATACAAGAGGAGGAGGAGGAGACCATAGAGATGGAGCATTGTATGAATCAATGCTATACCCCCTAGGAATTGACCGACTACTCTTTCTTATGGCTCGAGAAGACTAGATAGTAGAAGTCCATAATCGTCCACACTATTATATCTATGTTTATTTGCATGTTAGATGTATAATAAAATATATATAATTATTACGATGAGACCTTTTGCATGCAAAATCCCTCGTTAAAAATATTAAGTCAATTTGTTATTTGTCTTCCATCATTATAGTGAAAAACGAGAGTCCTAAATCGATCTTAGCTTGTTGAGTACACTCAAGGCTGGTCTATTAGGGATATGTTTGACACTATGAAATATTAGATATTTCTGAATGATGGGTTTGACTTAACTAAAATTTATCTTTTGTTGAGCATACTCAAGAAGATAAATTGTAGAGGCATGTTAAAATATTGAGTCATATTTATATTCACCTTCCACCATTATAGTGAAAAATGAGAGTCCTAAATCGATCTTAACTTGTTGAGTACACTTAAGGCTGGTCTATTAGAGAATGTTTGACACTATGAAATATTAGATATTTCTGAATGATGGGTTTGACTTAACTAATATTTATCTCTTGTTGAGTTCACTCAAGGAGATAAATCTTAGAGGCATGTTAAGTCACACATAAGATGTGTGAAGATAAAGAGTTGTCAACTTAATGATCTAGGAGTTGTATGGAGATATAATTGATAATAGTATCTACCCAAATATTTTATTAGGGCTTGTTGAGTACACTCAAGGTTTTAATATAACAAATGGGATCTCAACCCACTAGGAATCAAGTAGGGATTCCATAAATTTATATGAGAGGGTCATAAATTTGAGTGGGAGCGAAATTAATTTAATAAAAGACAATGTTAAATTAATTCATACTTTATATATATTATTTATTTTACTTTTCGTCGTTTACGTTTATTGAATCATGAGTAACCACATATATATTTGAGAGGCATACTGAATGCCAACAACCAAATGAAATTTTCTTGATTGGCACCATAATATGAGAATTGTTCTCAGGCATGAAAAATTGGTTATGTCCTTGAGTAGCCCTTTCCAGAGACACTTGCTGATGACTCGACAAAGGAAGAGGTGGCTACTATAATAAACACAGTGATGACGATAATACTACAACATATGTGATGTTTGTGACAATGTCACCTGAGTTACAAAGCAACATAAAAGTATAGATGCTAATACATAATTTTTCATCTCAATGTGTTGAATGTTGGACAATTATACGAGGAAATATATGATATTTCCTAGCAACTATACCAGTGCATAATGGCAGAAGAATCTTCAGTCGATGCACATGTGCTGAAGATGCTGACTACTTTGAGAAATTGTCTTGATTGCGTTCAGTCATGAATAATGAACTAAGTATAGACTTGGTTCTACAATCTCTGTCAGAGAGTTATTCATAACTAATTATAAATTTAATATGAATAAACTCAAATGCACACTTGTTGAGTTGTTGAACATGTTTAAAACTGTTAAGCCCAACATTTGTGTTTGTAGTGGGCAAATCTTAGTTATAGATTCCTCTAGAGAAGTCTAAAGGATGCTTTAGGAAAGCAACCAAGATGACTAAGACAGTTAAAGCGAATAAGGACAATATCAAATCTGATGATCCTTATTATCATTTTGGAATGATGGGTCATTGGAAATGAAATTGCAAGGCTTAAATCTACTTCATTAGTTTCATGGGTATTAGATACTAGATATACATCTTATATTTGTATAAATATGCAGAAACTAAATAAAAGTAGATCACTGCAGAAGGGAGAAGTTGACCTACACGTTGAAAATGAGCAAAAGTTGTTGCATTGCCTGTAAAAGCATATTTCTTGCCATTGCCTTTAGGCTTGATATTAGAATTAGAGAAATGTTAATTTTGCTCTCACCATTACCAAGGGCATTAAATAAATTTCATGTTTTGACATGAATTATTTTAATGTTTAGGACAATTGTTGTTCCTTTTTATCTTGATAATATCTTAATGGTTATGGTAAATTACAAAATGACATTTATATTCTAAATATTGAATATTCTATAATGAGTATAGAAATTGAAAGGCATAAAAATGATAATCTAAAGAACACCTATATCTGGCATTATAGATTTGGTAACATAAATAAGAATGCAATTCCAAGCTTAGATGGAGATGTATATTTTGGTCAAATGATTTTGAATCATTTGACAAATGCGAATCATGTCTATAAGACACGATGACCAAATCTCCTTTTACTTGAAAAGGAAAATGATCTGTACAATTATTAGGTCTAATACATAGTGATGTATGTAGATCCATATCAATTAATGTCAGGTGAAGTTTATCTTATCTCATCACATTTATTAATGACCATTTCAGAAATGATCACATATATTTGATGAAATTCAAACATGAAACTCTTGAAATGTTCAAGGGATTCAAACTAAAAGTTGATAAACAAATAGGTAAATATATTCTCACACTAACATTTGATCGATGTGGAGAATATCTAAAAGGAAGAATTTTAGATTATCTAAAAGAGAATGAGATTCTCACGCAGTGGATTCCTCCACATACATTGCAACATAATGGTGCATCTGAAATGAGGAATCGTACACTATTAGATATAGTGCAATTAAGAATAGCCATGCATAAATTCAAAAATCGTTTTGAGGTCATGCACTGATTGATACGTGCTGCGCACTAAATCGTGTCTCATCTAAATCTGTTGACAAAAACTCCATACGAGTTATGGAATGGCCCAACATATCTCATATGAAAGTTTGGGTTGTGATACTTATGTGAAGCGCACTGAATCAGATAAGTTTAAGACTAAATCCGATAAATATATATTTGTGGATATCCAAGAGATAATTGGATATCAATTCTATAATCTCGTTGAGAAGAAAATGTTCATCTCAAGACATGTCATACTCTTAGATAAAGTGTTTATTCTAAGAGAGACGGTAGGAGCAGAATAAATCTTGAAGAAGTTCAAGATTTTACGGATATAATTGATCGAATAGATGAACCTAAGTCTTATCCCACACCTGTTGAGGGACATACTCTTGATCGGAAAGTGGAGACTTCTGAGGACACGTTAGCTCCATGTAAATCTTGTAGGATCGTTTGACCTCCTAGAAGGTACGAATCCATGATTACTAATCAAGGATAATGAACCTACTAATTACGTAGAAATAAAGTCAAGTGTTGACTTAAAGAGATGGACTTGTTGTATGTAACCAAGGTTTGACCTTGGTCAACTTGCCTAATGGATTAGAACCCATAGGTTGTAAATGAGTTTACAAGAAAATGTCAATATGGATTGAAACAAGCCTTTTGGAGCTGGAATCTTCGATTTGATGCAAAAAGTCAAAATGTTTGATTTTATCAAAAATGAAGCCGAATTTTGCGTTTACAAGAAGATAGTGGGAGCATTGTCGCATTCCTGATATTATATGTATGAGACATATTATAGGAAACGACGTCTCTATATTTCAGTTGTTGAAATTATGGTTGTCAAATAATTTCTCTGTGATAGATATGATAGAAGCAAGTTGATTTATAAAGATAGATCTAGATGATTGCTTAACTCATCCCAATCTATACAAATAAAATCTCGAGAAGATTTTATATGGAGAAAATGAACTGATAGTTCATGGATACACTAATGCTAACTTCTAGTCAGACTAGAATAATAATATATCTCAAATAAGACATTGGTTTACTCTTAAGGGGTGTGTTGGAAATGTTCCAAATCTAAAATAACCGTTGATTCAATAATAGAAGTCTTATACATCATTGCTTTATAAAGCAACAAAAGTTGTGATCTGGATCAGGAAGTTCATTAATGAACTTGGAGTAGTTCCTAACATTGTTGATCATACGCTTATGCATTGTGATAACAATGGAGCCATCGTGTAAGCGAAGGAACTAAGGTCTCATCAATGATCCAAACATATGTTAAGGCAGTGTTATCTCATTGGAAAGATAATACAATGAAATGACGTAAATAAAGAACAAATTCCCACAAATTATTAAATTGCAGATCCACTGACAAAGAGTTGTCGCAGCATAAACGTGATCGTCATGTAGACTCTTATGGTGTAAGATACATAAGTGATTAAATCTAGTGCAAGTGGGAGATTGTAAGTGTTATGCCCTAGGTCCAATCAACTTTGGACATAAACACTTTGAATATATATATAATCAATGCATATGTATGGCAATATCTATTATTTAATTGAATTAATATTCTAATGAATTAAATAATAGAATCCGTAGATTCAAGTCTTGATGATTTGTTAATCACAAGGAGTTGTTATTGTGAGATACAAATTACATATGACTGAATCTTAAATCGTCTGTGGTCGAAGTAATAACGAGATACGGATATCGTTATTACGGATAGACTATCGCGTGTGGCATTCTTACTTGTGAAGTAAGTAGCTGATCTCACAAGTTAAAGTGTGGTGACACTTGAATGAACACGTGGATGTTTTGTTATAGAACAAAACATTGGAGACCCGTTGAGAGATTCCACATGGATAACTATCTGAGTGTTAGTGGTTAATCTCTAACGTTCGGTAGTGGAATTGGTCCTTTGACTTGAGGTCATCATGGTACCTTATATGAGGACAGTCATACTTTAGTAGTGTTGGATGTTGCTCTGCCGAGGGTCGCTAATACAACATCGTTCGGGTATGTCAAGAATCATATGAAGGTTGTAAATGACCAAAAGAAGATTCTTCACTCTTAGATAGTAAGAAATTGTGATCTACATTTTATCCAGTTAAGTTGATAATGAAATCCTTGGTCAAGGTGAACTCATAAGTCGGAAAACAGTTTTCGACGTACATTGACTTAACAGTGGGATAAAAGATATGATCGATAATTGAGATTAACAAATATCCATATCTCATAATTGATCGGATCATATTGACGAAAGGATTATAGTTTCACCGTAAACGAACAAGTTTGGTTTTGTCATACTACGTGATATTTCCCGTCACATGTATTGCTCTGACACATTATTAGATGTCAATTTGGGTCAACGAAAGTGAATTAGTAATAAATTAGAAGGGGAAAGATTGGCATGGCTGTCGACCTCAGTGACGAGTCTGCCTTCGCTGTCAAGTGGACCGTCCACCACTACCTCCGACCTGGAGATGCCGTTGTGTTGGTCCATGTGAGGCCTGTTTCTATCCTTACGGTGCTGATTGGGGTTCCGTTTATTTATCAATTGTCGATATTGAGAATTAGGGTCTCAGCAGAAGCTTCCAGGTAAATAATGTGAAATGTAATTTTGGTTATTGGATTGCACAGAATTCGATTGAAATTTTCAAATTCGATTATAATTTCAGTAAAACTAGGGTTCAAATTCGAATTCTGGTTCGAGTATTCAAGGTTGTCGAGCCTGTTACCATATCTTGGGATCTTTATTTGAAATCAGTGGTACCAATTGGGCTTCTTTATTCGCTTTCACTTTGGCTTTCGAATTCTGCTTATATTTATTTATATCTCTGTGTCATTTATTCAAATGCTTAAGGCCCTTATGCCTGTTGCTGGGTATATTATTGGGGTTCTTTCTTAGAAGGAGATCTTTAAATCGGAGAACATGACAAATATGATTTTGATCTCCATTGGGGTTGGTATAGCTGCTTATGGGGAGGCTAAGTTTGATACATGCAAAGTTATACCGCAATTGGGTTTTGCGGCTTTTGAAGCTACTAGGCTTGTTATAATCCAGATCTTGCTCACTTCCAAGGGAATAACTCTTAACCATGTTCCTTCACGTTCCGTGTGATCTGATTACATTTGTCAATATCAGTAGTTACATAAAGTATTAGCATGTTTCTTCTTAATTTTCTGAGATTTATGAACTTAGATCATGCTTTTCTGAAATCATTTAGTTTTTGTATTACTGGTTGGTTTAGGCTGAACTTAGATCATTCATGTGCTTTAATACATTACTGATATCAAAATTTTCTATTTCTCCAGCCATTTTGGAGACTTTGGCATGCTCCTGATAGTGATGGTCGTGGAGTTATAGGTAGTTTCAGTCCTCCGTACTTCCATAATTTCATTAGGTATAGTTGCGTAATCTTGTACATCTTTCTATCAGGTGTGCTAGAAGCCAATTTTGTTGAACCAGCTCATGATAAGCAAGGGTTTGATGCGTTCCTCGGAATATGATATGTGGTATTGTTGTGTAGAGAGCTCTTCTGATTCTGAATCTTATTCCCCAACTCCTCAATCAAAAAAGTATATTACCTCTTCAAGTAGCAAGTCTCATATCAAGTCGGCGGATAAGGGTCTCAAATAGTGTTGTTTCAATTACAGAGATGAACAGACTGTGAAATTTGGCTTCAGACTATTGCCTGTGGGTGTGGGAGTGTAGCAACTTCAGATTTCTCAATTGAGCAGGGACAATTTAGGTTTCAAAAGCTGTGCATGTGGGTGTGGGATTGTGGGAAATTTCTTCTTGGTTTGCTGTGATAAGAAATTTTCTAACCAATATTTGTGTTGGGTATTGACACTTTGTTGTCAATCAAACTATCTTGTAATTGTGGTACAAAATGTAAGTCTAGTTTGGTTGAAAACTGATGAAGGCAAAATAATAATAACTCAATTTAATTTCGGGTTTGTTCGTTTTTGACGAATTGCTTATCTAATTTGAGTGAAAACGGGCCAATGATCACAATTCAGGGCCTTTGGCCCTGAAGCACGTCAAATTTTGGGCAAATTCCATCGTTTAGGCCTTCAATTATGCGTTTTTGCCGTTTATGGTAATTTTTATTTTGGCAATATCTTAGTCAAATAAATTCGGATTTGATTTCTGTTTGTTGGGGGACGATCCTCATGATTAGGAGACTCAAGATCCGTGATTATCTCAGTTTTTTCCATTTTTGGAAAAAATAATATTTTTTATTATTATGTAATTTCTTTCCGAATTTTATTAGGATTTCGCTATTTAAACGTTGTAAGCCTTTTGAGGCAACTCAGTTGTGAATGAAATAAAGTTTTTCTTGAATTTCTCTTGATTGAAATTCTTTTTTGTGAGATTTTTGTCTTTCCTATAAGCTTCCCCTGCATCAAAAACCAATAAGACATATGGTGAGAATTGTAGGCAAGTTGTCCTTAAATTAAGGGGAGTGGCATGTGAGTTGTTAGTAGTATGGTTGTGTAAGAGTTGATAGGATAGTTGGTAGATAAATTTTGTAAAATCTATCTAACTTTGGCTATAAATATAGCCATGTATTACCAGGAAAACATAGAGGAAATAGACAGAAAATACAGCACAAAAACCGTCCAAAAATGTAGTTCTAGAAGCTGTCTTCCTCTCCTCTGTTCTGGTCTTACACCAACAGAGTGATGAGTGTTTGTATTTATGTTTTATACTTGTTTTATGTTATGTGTTAATGTTGATTTACACTGCCATCTTCCCCACATTTTCCCCACACAAAACCACATTTTATGGAGTTGTTAAACTCTATTTTGTTGGGCTAAGATGAGCTCCATCTCCCCCTCGATCTACCTGTTCTTCATCACTGAAGATGGTCATCCTGTAGAAGGATGAACCTCTCATTTCTTCACACCATCGAGCACAATATTCCGCACAAGTGGAAGAGCTTCGACTCTTCCAAATTCTACAATTGGTATCAGAGAATTGAGCCTACAATTTGTTATGCTATTGTGCAGATTTTGGATCAAACGCCAACTTTATCTGTTAAAAAAGTTAGCTGGATTGAGGTCATTCAAATGGGTGAACAAGTACTGGTCTCTCCCTCTTTTTATCTTTTTGTCTGTGTACAGTTAATTTGTTACTAATGGATGAGGTGCAAATACTTTTTCGCAGCTAACTATTTAATCCTTCGTAGAAATGCCAAGTGAAGAAGGCTGCAGATGCAGCAGAGAATTCACCAGCTCAACAAGTTCCCTATCAGTTATCATCTCCTTGTATCTACTCAGGTAAGTTTCTGATTTTTTGGTTTATTATCTTTTCTATCTTTCAGGAGATTGTATTACTGTTGATGCTCCTTTTACATTGCTGCTGAGGCTTTAGTGCATGTCTCATTCTCATTTTAAGGTGAACTAAATGTTTGGACTATGTTTTGTGATGCTACTATCTTAGAACTTGGTGATGCTACTATCATAGAACGTGGTGATGCTAAATCTTTGGTGAAGGCAGCACCTCCAAGGATGCATGGGAACAACAGAGGCAAAGTTGAAAGTAGGCCTTCTATCGAAGATAATAAGGTTGAAGCAATTTCGATTGAGGAAGCATAGTTTTGGAAGTGATGGTGGCATTAAGGAAAAGAAAGCCCTCATTCAGGGGATTATTGCAGCTGGAAAGGCTCTTGCAAAGAAAGCTCGCATTTAGTATTGGTTTTTTCACAATAATTGGCTATAAGTACGTTTTAAAACAGATTATTTTTGTAATGGGGAGGAAAGTATATTGTATGGATTCTTATCAATTTTTATACAAATTCAAAATTTGTTCATAAATAGTCATTTTCAATTTTGCCAATCAATTTGTATAAATTGCTGCTTAAAAAAAAAAAAAAAGGACGTGCTTTAAGCATCTCACTATTTACGGCGTGCAGCTGCGGGCCGTAAATTGTTTACGGCATTTGCGGCATGCATTTTAGCATGCCATAAAAAGTTCTCACTTTTTACGGCGTGCATCTGCATGCCGTAAAAGATACACCACTTTTTGCGGCAAAGCTTTATATGGCATGCGGCCGCACGCCGTAAAAATGTTTTTACGGCATGCATTGATCGGTTCTCAACATATGTTGCGCCAGTCCACATTCCATTCTAAATGATATACGCTTTGATATTCTCATTAGTTCAGTATACGCAGAAGTTGAGAAGTATGAAGAGGACTTGGAGGAGGTATATCTCTGCATTATTTGGAACTCCCTTTCTTGAACCATTCACCTAGCTGTCCTCCTCCCAGCCAAAGAATAATTTTTAGACAGTATCGTACCGGTCAGTTATCAGGAATTGCTACTTCGCTGAGAAGAAAGAACGTGCAATCAGCAGGTTAGATGGTTGGATGGATGAATATATGCTTGTAGAAATGTTTATAGCCCAGTGCATCGTGCTAAATCACAAAATGATCCATCTAATTTTAGTTTTCATAGTATTTACAAAGTACCTTGGATTTAATTTGCAGAAGATTCCTTCTCCTTTCGGGGACTGTCCACAATTTTCCTTAAAATTGAATTATTTCGGTAAAAATAGTGACCAATAGTTCATTCTGTCACAAAGAAATGGAGATGAAGTTATAGAATTTTCCAGTTGGTTGTTGGTGTTTTGTTGATGGTTTGCTGTAGTTCTGGAAACAGTAAAAAAGCATTTGCATCTCCCACTTAACCATATTGGCTTGCTCTTATTTTACTTATCTCAATATTTGGTTTCCATTTGTGGTTCAGTAAAAATAGTAACATTTCTTTAGTTTTCTTTGTGATAATATTTTTTATTATAAAAACTTTATACTTCGATAAGTTCAGAAAATTAAAACAACAGAGTTATTGTTAAATGCTTAAAGATTAGATATCTGTTTTATTCCTTTTGGTATTCTATATTTCGGGTTATTTAATAAAAAATAAATAAAATAAATCTGTTTTTTTTCCAAAAATATTATTAAGATGAAATTTTTCTGCAAAAGATGAAAAATTAACTTTCTAAGTTAAAATGGTATTCTTATATAAATTAAAATAAAAAATATAAATAAATAAATAACTTTAAATCTACCAAGAAAAATTTATGAAATGTTTAATATTCATAACGACACAGTTTTCAGTAATGTTTAAAACTAGAGTGTGTGTCTTTATATTTTTTTAAATAAACTAAAGACTTCCGTGCAATTTAGAATGGTCTTAGTTATTCCAGAATGTTTTTGGACGAGAACATTTTAGTACTTCAACTATGTATTCGTCCATGTGTGTTTTCAATTAATTAATATACATGCCAATTAAATACTGATAGAGTGACAAGTCTTTCAACAACATTACCCAAAATATATATATCAATTTGTTCAAATTCTAATATTTTGTAAGAATAATTGTAAAATTTGTATCCATCCATACTGTAGGAGCCAGCTGGACTACTTAACTTCATATATAAAAGAACACCTAGGGTTTCCATTCCGACACCCACTAATTTCTCCCTCTTTCTGTCTGAAATCACATTGAATTCTCTTCTATTCAACTCAATGCACACACATACGTACAGGTATATGCGCCATTTATCATTTTGCTGAAAGGTAAAATACTGTTCAGATCTTAGTTTTTGCACTTCTTTTGTCGTTCGAGTACTGCTTGGTTAAGATTTGAGTTTAGTTTTTGTTTATTATTTTTTGGGCTACAGAATTTTGTGAATACAGATAAGAATATGCTGGTATCTAGCTGCATGTTAGATTGAGTTTAAGTGTTGATTTAATGAGCTTTGAATTCGATGGATATTAAAAATTGAATTTGTAGGTTGGATATGATTGGAGTTCTACTGACTTCAATTTGATGTAAATAATTTTTTGCCTTAATTTTAAATAAATTTAAGGAAAAAATTGGGTTTGAGTTTCACTTAAATTGATTTGCATAGATCCACTATAAATCAAGAATGATCTGTGATGTGGTGGTGTGGTGTGTTAGAGATTGTTAATTTTTATTTGTTACAATTTTTTCTATGAAGACAATGAAGAGAGTTTACTATTCATTGAAGAAAAATGTTTCGATAGCCGCTGTCCTAACCAGGAGGAGAAAAATGTTGAAAACATATATTTACTTCCAAAACGATGAAGTAAAGTGACTTGTTTGTGTTTCATAAATATATTTGTCATGATTTGTCTATATTTTGTTTATTTTCCTTGAAAATTATTTAATCCTTTTATTTTTTTTCCTCATCAAACAGCATGTTTTTTTATCTTTCCATTTCCATAGTCAAAGACTATGAAGTGCCTTAACATAATTCTTGATCAAGGTCCGATTTTATTAACCCTTACATTTATATGCTTTTATGTTTAAGGTATGGGAGACAGTTTGGTGGTTAGAGTGACCGTATCAAAGTGTAGAAATTTTAAATGATTGAATTTGTATTACAGCTGTAAATGCGTAGTAGATCAAGTTTATTATTACCAACGCGTTGAATAAGACAAAACATTCGAATTTGTCAAATATTCTCTAAAGCACAATCTAATTGTTTTTATGTTATTGGATTTTAAGAGGAAATTGCTAAGCTTATAGTTGGCATTGCTGAATTTCTCTGAGCTGGGATTTGGGCGCTGTACTAAAGGTATTTTTTCTTGATCTCGAAAAATGGAAAAAAATTACATATTTTCTTTTCTTGTCGTCCAAGGAAAATAATCCATGTTGGTACCTATATTTTAATCAATTATCTTTTATTGGGGATGGAAAGGTCTAAAAGAATTTTGGTCATTAAACCTACTTTAGATGGAGAATTGAAGTAGTCGTTGTTCTTTTTGTCAGGATCTCTTTCAGAACAAAAGAATCGAAAGGAAGATGGCTCGAGAATTCTTCACTAGACCAACCGATTTATTTATTGCGGAGGGAAGATTTTGTTTTTCTACAATTGATCAAGCTCTTCATTTGAAAAATGTAATGGGAATTAGATTTGCAGATAATGAGATTGGTGGAAGAATTCCTTTTGCTGCTATGGGTGGCATAGGAAATATAACTACCTACCATTATTTGAAAGGTACGGATCACATGCATGGGCGGAACCCAATGCAGTCCTCTGAACTTTGGTCAAAATTCTATTTTTTATTTTATTTTATTATATTTTTGCACTAGGCTTTCCAACTGATCCAGCTCACGAGAAAAAATTGAAACCCAATATAAAAATTATAACACCGAGCACAATTCACCAAATTGAAAACCTACCTTTCATCACTTTCTTGCTCATTGCTCTCACATAATTTTTATAATTGAAAAGAAGAGCGCAGGGGTCATAAACAAACTCCAAGGAGGCAAACGCCCCATTTACACCATCGTTTTCAATTCTATCGACTCCCGTTACTTCAATGTCTTCACCGCCTCTGGCGACAATAGGGTAAGTAATCTACTTTTTTGTCTTCGTTTTACTACTAGTTTTGCTTCAATTTTGTAGATTAATCCAATGGGCACTTTTGGAATTTAGGTTAATGGTTTTTGCTTTCAATGTTTTATGTTACTGATTTTTATGTTTCTCTTAGAAAATCGATTGTAGAAAATGTTAATGAGAAGATATCGAATAAAAAACCACTTGGAGTAACAAATTCTAGAAGGTTCAATCCTTCTTGGTTTAAAGAGGTCGGTTGGAGTATAATATAGAAAAAAATATGCTCCTTATTGTTTGTATTGTTATCTTTTCAAAACATGTAACGGAAAACAACGGGGAGGCGGTTTTTTTTTAGGAAAGATTCACGTATTGGAAAGATAAGAAAATGCTTAATATTCATATTGGAGTTCATGATAGTACACATAATGAGGCTCGCATGAAGTGTGAAGCTTTGATCATCTCAGATATATATAGAAAGTACTTGTGTTTATGAGATGATCAATGTCATTATCAAAGATGCCAGCGATTCATTATTTTCAATTCTAGTTTGATGAATCTTGTGATGTGTCAACGAAGGACCAAATATCAAATTTTTATGTTATGTAGACAATAGTGGATATGTAAATGAAAGTTTAATAGGGATTGAACATTTACAAATACCACGGGTCTCTCACTTATGACTTCAATTGATAAAGGTAGTTTGAATTAGTATTATAGTTAATTTTTTCTAGTACCAGCTTCTTTTTTTTTTCCCTATACTTGGTAATTTTTTTTATCTTAATTCAGCTTGCTTATAATTATTTGGTTTGTTTCGTAGGTTTCTAAGACGTCGGAAGAGAAAAAACTCCTCTTTTGGGGATTGAACATGAAGAGGATAACTGTAAATTCTATTTTAGTTGTCAATATGGATGATGAAGTTAATCAAGCGAGAGAATTTAGAAGCTCACCTAAATCTGATAGGGAAATGCATCAAGGGAACACAAAAACTTGCCTCCAATCTATGGAGTGTTTGGCTGGTTCCAAGAAAGACCTTTTGATTGCCACTCGAAGGAAGCACATAGTAGGGAAGATCATGTTTAGCTATCAAGCTAGGCAGCTGGATTTTCCGGGTGGGATCGTTCGATGAATTACTGATTTCTTCACCATAGCCATTGAAAGAATAGTAGTATGTATCCAACACAGAGGTTGGCTGAATCCAAGGAAGAGACAATAAACTCTAAGTAATGGATTTATATGCCATTTCTGATAAGGTCTTGACAAATATAAGTAATGGACTTATATGCCCTTGTGGAAGAAAGGTTGAAAGGAGTACATGATGGCGAACCATTTTCTGTACTTGAGATAAGTAGAGATTAATAAATATTGAAAGTGGAGTATTGGATAGTGAACGAAAGGAACAAGGGATGTACAGCAGTCAAGCACCTATCTACTATGCTGCAGGTTTGGCTGGTTATCAAAACAAAACATTTAACCTGCTACTCAATTTGAGGATAATGCCATTTGTATACACTTTTTTCTACACAAATTGCAACGTTGTTGTTGTTATTATTATTATTATTATTATTATTATTATTATTATTATTATTATTATGTAAAACTCTTTCTAACGAGTTTGATTTGGCAAATTCCCGTATCGCCAAAAAATAAGTTGTGTATACCATGTGTATGGTCCAAGATTGTGTTGTATATTTGTATTTGTGAGATGTGATATTTTTTCATTTTGATAGAAGACTTGTATCATGATATGTTTTTCTTTGCAAAGGCAATTATCATATTACTGCCAAAAGAAACAATAGGAAATAATATGGTAGTCTAATTTATTATTATAACAATATATTATTGCCATAAAAGAACAATCCGACATATTTCTAGTGGACATTGCAACATTCTTTTGTTTTCCTTTCTTATCCGAGGAAGCCACGACAATAGTGTAATGATTCGATCCTAAGCCGTTAACTCATGCGCACTCTCTGCTTTGAGATAGCATGTGTATATCAAATTTTGGGGCTCCAAAAATTTAGCTCACCATGGGTAGGGACTCTATTACTAAGATAATAACATCTATGCCATATGCATCTTAACCCTCACAGATTTCTTTCTTGTTCTCATAGATTTGAATCCAAGACCTCTTTGCCTTAGGGGAGACCTAAGGGGTAGTAATTTCTCTAAATCATTCATCCACGAAATTTCAAATGTTGTATGGAGTAGGTGAGATGAAGATGTTCTCGGATCGCCAAAATGGATGTGAAACATACAGTCCTGTTTCTAAACTTAACGCTGGGACAACACCATGCTACCCAAGTATCGACAAATACGATGACAAGGATAAAACATCCAAAATGCTTCCAAGGCCAATTTAAAAGATGAACTTTACAGGATCATGGACATGAAATGTTATTTGTCACATCATTCCTGCACATATCGTCTAGTGGCCAAAATAATTAATGTTACTAGAACTCAATTAATTGCCAGGATCTCCTTGTGAAATGTTTATAATATAGTTATCCAAAGAATCCCTATTAATATCCCTGAAAAGATAAAAATTTCCAAGAAAAAGGATTTCCAAAACAAGAAAATTAAAACCACGAGTGGGTTTGTAACATCCTGAAAATTTATAGAATAAGCTTATTTAGTGAAAATGATTTTTACAAGGCACCTTTTGATAATTTTCAAACAACGAGGGACTAAAGTGAAAATAAATATTAAATTTCCTAGAATTTGACCTAAATAATTAAATATTTATAGATCGAGAATTAGTATATCAATATTGAGCTCGTTTTGTAGCTTGTAATTAATTAAGTGGCTCTAACCGAAAAAAGTTAATTTCGATAAGACTAAACACAAAAGATCTGACTAAAGGCAAAAAAGGTTAAATAGAACTTTGAGGAATTAACGATATTGATTACATAAGTTAATCCCATTTTCAACATATTTTGTGGGGAGTGTTTGAGTATTCAGTCCCCTATTTGCTGGGGGATTAAATTCAGGTTTTTATTATATTTTGATAAAAGTTGATAAAATGTGTGGTTAAAATATTGTAGAACCCATGAAATATGTTGTTAGAATTAATTGTTGACTTTGTCTTAGATTAAAATCTAAATTTTAATCATAGCAACTAGTGGCTTAATTAGGAAACGATTTGCTTTATATAATCCTAATTATATTATTTCAATCCAATTCATACCCAATTTTCTTGTGGTACATGGCTTCCGACTTCTAATTACAAACAAACTCTTCAAAATATCCACAAAAAAAAAAAAAGGAGTAAAAAAAAAAAAGAGAGAGAGAGAGGGAGAGATACTCCCACCAAGATGCAAGTTATGGGAGGTATAGGAAATGTACTCTGAATCAGCTATCTTCTAAGGTACACTTTCACGTGGTTTCCAAGATGCAAATTATGGGAAAGTAACTAAAAAATCAGATTTCTTATTTTTTTTCTCTCCTTTGTAAAATGTGTTTTTGGCGAAATTAATTTTGAAGTTATGGATAGAGATGTGAAAGACTTTGTTTCAATAGATCCGTAAACATTTCTCCTTTCTTCGCAAGTGAAATGGTAAAAATAAAGTATCAATGCAAGTCTACAATGGATTGCAAGATTCGTGACTAGCTAACCAGAGAATGGATAAAAAATAACTCCTCATCCGCCTAATGATTTTGTTAGTAGTAGTGGCAATATAACACAAGCTAATCTATGTATCAAAATTATAAAATGATGAAACTTTTGTCAGTAGTTGTTCACGTGAAATGCTTTTAGTTGTTTGGAGTTGGTGCTCTAAATTCAACGAAAAACCATTTTAATTCTAGATATAAGTTTCACATTCATTCGTGAATATAATATGTTGATGATATCAGAAGTAAATTAGCCTTTTGACCTTGAAAACAATTGACCAGAAGAATATAAAAATCCATCAATGTTATTAGAGAACTCAGGCAGGGAATGTCATGTATTGACTAAGGCAGATCCCTTAGTGCTAAGGAAGAACAAAAATTATATGAATTTGACTAAGTGAAGGTACAAATGACAGTCACAGCATGATTAAGACTTCGTTTGACAAATTTATAAATGGTTTATAAATGGGAATGATAGTTGTAACCTCAAAATGTGCGGATCATATTTAATGTTAGTTATGAATGTGTGTTTGAAACTAATCTTTGATTAGGACTTAATTTATAAACTAAATTATGAACCGTATCCAAACGAAGGCTAAAAATCTATACGTGTTTTACTTTTGTAACTACATTATGAGTATGTTTGGCTAAGCTCAACAAATTCTCATACGTAATTAAGTTATTCTCTAAAAAAATAGTTAATTTGAAAAATGGGTTGCATTTAGTAATTAACTTTCGTAACTCTTCCAATATGTTCATTTGTATATGCCTGCCCTTCCATCATATATTTGACTAGCTACGATCCCCGTTCTCAGATGGCTGCAGATAAAAAAACATATAGAAATGACAGTTGATGAAAAATGATGGCCACATTTTAGTTTGTAGCAACCAAATTGACATAGCATAAGACCAAAAAAAAATGCTTAAAACAGTTATGGATATTGTAAGAATTGCTGATGCCGGGCTTTAAGGTCCTTATTGCAGTGCATCTCAACACTTTCAACTATATAAAGAGTAAGTTACCATTCTTCGTATTGGATATTGAATATAGTGAAGTTAAGCAGTTGATAGATGCATGTTGATTTCGATGGTGTAAATCCAAAATGTGATTCATTTAATCTGTAAATAACTAAGTAAGTTGCTATTCTTAAATCATCCATTTTTTTAAGCAAACTTTTTAGATACTCTATATCTTGGGGCTTAGGTAATGCACTGTGATTTGAATGCTTCTAGAGAAGCTTCATAGAAATATACGTATTCTATTACCCTCATTTATTTGGAAGGTTTGAATGAACGATTAGTTTCCTTATTTCCCATAAATGTACAGAAAATGTTACAAAGCAAACAACCCAATGACTCATCAGTTACATTGAGATTCCAAGAGCTTGTTACCATTATGATCTGGGAAATAGTGCAAAATTTAGTTGATCAGCATTTCACCTATAAAATAAGTTTCTCATAACTAACATTTGCTCGCCAGTCATGCAAACTTGATGAATCATTGGGTAACTACTGATGAATCCTTAGGTTGTTTACCTTGTAGCGTTTTCTCAGCATTCATGAAAAATAAGGAAACTAAACATTGATTGTACTTTGAGAATAAATCGGCATTGTCAATAAATGATGGACTTGACTATGATTGGACGCTTACACCGCTTTTGCGGGGAATGAATTGACAAATCAATTCGACTGGGGTATGTAATGCAATTGATTGGCTCTCAACATATATTGCGCCCGTCCACATTCCATTCAAAATGATATACGCTTTGATACTCTCATTAGTTCAGTATACGCAGAAGTTGAGAAGTATGAAGAGGAGGTATATCTCTGCATTATTTGGAACTCCCTTTCTTGAACCATTCACCTAGCTGTCCTCCTCCCAGCCAAAGAATAATTTTTAGACAGTATCTTATCGGTCAGTTATCAGGAATTGCTACTTTGCTGAGAAGAAGGAACGTGCAATCAGCAGGTTAGATGGATGCATGAATATATGCTCGTAGAAATGTTTATAGCCCAGTGCATCGTGCTAAACCACAAAATGATCCGTCTAATTTTGGTTTTCATAGTAGTTACAAAGTACCTTGGATTTAATTTGCAGTAGATTCCTTCTCCTTTCGGGGACTTCTGGATATCTTACTTCTTTACATATACTGGCAAATTCAAGAATATATTGCTCAAATTTTTCAAGTAAAAAACGCTGTATTCTCATGAAATCTTTTATTTTTTTCCCTTATCAAACTGCATGTTTTTTTATCTTTCAATTTCCATCGGCAAAGACTACAATGTGCCTTAACTCTAAGATATCTAAGGTTTTGTGTTTTTGCTATGGGGAGGGGTTGAATATAAGGGTAACAGTGTAAATGCTTAGAATTTTTCAAATATCACCTTTGAAGTAAAAAGGAAATATGACTTTTCCGACATCGTCTCTCTTAACGTGGGTCGGGGTGGGAATGAAAGGATTTATTTGCTTCCAAACATTGTAATTGTTTGTTCTATTTCCTTAAGAAAACTTGTTCTTTGGAAATGCTTGTTTTAGTTTTCTTAGTTGCTTGAAACATAATTCTTGATCAAGGTCCGATTTTATTAACCCTAAGATTTATATACTTTAATGTTTAAGGTATGGGAGGCAGTTTGGTGGTTAGAGTGACCGTATCAAAATGTAGAAATTTCAAATGATTGAATTTGTATTACAGCTGTAAATGCATATTAGATCAAGTGTATTATTACCAACGCGTTGAATAAGACAAAACAATCCAATTTGTCAAATAATCTCTAAAGCACAATCTAATTGTTTTAATGTTATTGGATTTTAAGAGGAAATTGCTAAGCTTACAGTTGGCATTGCTGAATTTCTCTAAGCTGGGATTTGGGGTTTTCACGCCGTACTAAAGTTATTTTTTCTTGATCTCGATAAATGGAAAAAAATTACATATTTTCTTTTCTTGTCATCCAAGGAAAATAATCCACGCTGGTACTAATATTTTAATCAATTATCTTTTATTGTGGTTGGAAAGGTCTAAAAGAATTTTGGTCATTAAACCTGCTTTAGATGAAGAATTGAAGTAATCGTTGTTCTTTTTGTCAGGATCTCTTTCAGAACAAAAGAATTGAAAGGAAGATGGCTCGAGAATTCTTCACTAGACCAACCGATTTATTTATTGCGGAGGGAAGATTTTGTTTTGCTACAATTGATCAAGCTCTTCATTTGAAAAATGTAATGGGAATTAGATTTGCAGATAATGAGATTGGTGGAAGAATTCCTTTTGTTGGTATGGGTGGCATAGGAAATATAACTACCTACCATTATTTGAAAGGTACGGATCACATGTAGGAGCGGAACCCAATGCAGTCCTCTAAACTTTGGTCAAAATCCTATTTTTATTTTATTTTATTTTATTTTTTGTACTGGGCTTTCCAATTGATCCAGGTCAGGAGAAAATATTGAAACCCAATATAAAAATTATAACACCCAGCACAATTCACCAAATTGAAAACCTACCTTTCATCACTTTCTCGCTTATTGCTCTCACATAATTTTTATAATTGAAAAGAAGAGCGCAGGGGTCATAAACAAACTCCAAGAAGGCAAACGCCCAATTTACACCATCATTTTCAATTTTATCGACTCCCGTTACTTCAATGTCTTCACCACCTCCGGCAACAATAGGGTAAGTAATTTACTTTTTTGTCTTCGTTTTACTACTAGTTTTGCTTCAATTTTGTAGATTAATCTGATGGGCACTTTTGGAATTTAGGTTACTGATTTTTGCTTTCAATGTTTTTTGTTACTGATTTTTTTTACTGATCTTTATGTTTCTCTTAGTTTTGTTACTCATTTAAAAAATTTTTTTTTTTTAGGTTACTGATTTTTTTTTTCAATGTTTTATGTTATTAATTTCAATTTAGGTTACTGGTTTTTGTACCTCAATTTTGTTTCAATGTTTTATATTAAAATAAAGTAAAAAAGGAAAAGAATAGAGGAAGGGTTTAGAATTCAACATAGTAATTGGACCTCTCTTCTTTCATCTAAGTGCAGAAGTCTTTTTTTTTTTTTTTTTCAAAATGAAGAGAGATACTTTTTTTTTATAATAGTTGTGTGGGCTGTTATAAGCATAATGAATCAGCATTAGCCTTCTGTCAAAACCAAACCAATAGTCTGCTAGTTTATTGAAACCAAGTACTTGCATCCATCTGCATTATCATTAAGGACAATAATAGTCTACTAGTTTGTAGAAACCATTCTTAATACAATTAATGTTTTAATCCAAATATCAAATGAGGAGATTCTTTCAAAGAAAATCGATTGTAGAAAGTGTTGATGGGAAGATATCGAATAAAAAACCACTTGGAGTAACAAATTCTAGGAGGTTCAATCCTTCTTGGTTTAAAAAGGTCGGTTGGAGTATAATATAGAAAAAATATGCTCCTTATTGTTTGTATTGTTCTCTTTTCAAAACATGTAATGGAAAACAACGGGGAGGCGATTTTTTTTGTTAGTAAGGATTCACGTATTGGAAAGATAAGAAAATGTTTAATATTCATATTGGAGTTCATGATAGTACACATAATCAAGGTCACGTGAAGTGTAAAGCTTTGATCATCTCAGATATATATAGAAAGTACTTGTGTTTCTGAGATGATCAATGTCATTATCAAAGATAACGGTGATTCATTATTTTCAATTCTAGTTTGATGAATCTTGTGATGTGTCAACAAAGGACCAAATATCAATTTTTTACATTATGTGGACAATAGTGGATATGTAAGTGAAGGTTTCATAGGGATTGAACATTTACAAGTACCACGGGTCTCTCACTTATGACTTCAATTGATAAGATCTATTCTAGATATAACTTGAGCATGTCTAGATTAAGATGACAAGGTTCTCATGGGCAAAGTAATATGCAAGGTGAATTTAATAGTCTCGAACCACCAATTTTAAAGGAGCGTCCATGTGCCTCTTACATTCAATGTATTGCTCGTCAACTTCAACTAGCTCTTGTAGCAATGACAAAAAAGAATATTCTCATTACTAAATTCATTTGTGTGGTTGGTGATGTGGTAAATATTGTTAGAGCATCTTATAAATGTTGTATTCTTCGTCGAGAAAAATTCTTAGACTTTATTATTGAGATATTGGAGAAATGTGAGATTTTAAATGGACGGAGACTTAATCAACAAACAATCCTTCAGCGCTCTGGTGATACACGATGGGGTCACATTATAATTCTTTGGTCAACTTGCTTGTCATGTTCTCTGCCGTTAGTTATGTACTTGAAATGATTGTTGAAGATGAATCTTACTCTTGTGATCAAAGATGGGATGAAACAAATTTATTGGAGTCGATACGGTCATTTAATTTGGAGTCGATAAGAAGGGTCTAGGGGATTTCAAATGATGTGTCAAAGGCAGTACAAAAGAAAGATCAAAATATTATGAATGCAATGCAATTGGTAAAATTGTGCAAACAACTCCAAGTAATGTGAGAATAAGGGCAGGATTCCTTTATTAGAAGAAGTATGTTCTTTCTAGAGCAGCATTATATTGATGTTCCCTGGATGATATGTTTGTACGTTGTGCACTTCATGATAACCTACAGCGCAATCCTCCATCAATTACACATTTTCATCACTATGGTGTAGATTTATTTTACTCTCTCATCAATTTACAACTTGAAGAGTCGAATGATCATTTCTTAGAGGAAAATATAGAGTTACTCCTTTTTGTAGCCTGTCTATGTCTACAAAATCCATTCTTCTTTTGACAATAAAAGCTCGATTCAACTTGTTGCCAGAAGATTTTCTATAGTAGATCTCGTCATACTTAATGATCAACCGGGGCTTAAATTTTTGACATGCGCTCTAACAAAGAGTTTTGAGGATTGAATGATCTTGTAGAGAAGTTAGTTATGACAACAAAAAGTAAGGTATATCCATTGGTCTTCGAGCTTTACACTTTAGGGTTAATTCTACCAGTTGCTACCTCTATTTTGGATAGAGTATTTTCAACAATGAGTATTGTAAATGATAGATTGCACAATTGGTTGGGAGATAAGTGGATAAATGATAGCATAAGAGAAAGATATATTTTTTAAGATTTATAATAAAGTCATTGTACTATGATATCAAAGTATGAAAACTTGAAAGGAACAGTTGTACTTTATGAACAATGTCATTTTCAGTGTTGTCGTAATATTATTTATATTTTTACCATTGTTAAATCCATGGCCGAAATCTCAAAGTCCGGCCTTGATTAAATTCTGCAGTGGACAATCTGGCTCCACTCCCTAAGTACATGCATTTAAACGTACAGATCGCGTGTATTTATAAATTCGACTTTAACTATCTTCATTATAAGTCATACATGACCAAGAGAGCACATGGACGTTCTGAAAACTCATCCAGCAATCGATCTATTTAGCCTGTAAGGAGAACTGAATTATGTCCTGCTAGAAGTCAAAGAGAGAAAATCATGACAGGTCATTCGACTAAGCATCCATTCCTCCATTTCTGGAAAGCTCAACTAGTTCCTCATATACAGATAGGTCAGAGAACAAGCTATTATTCACGACAATCTTCATAGTCAGACACAATATGGTTATCAGTTCAAAGAGGAAAATTGAGTCTCCAGCCTTATTTGTGACCAGTTTATGTCCAACTGTATAGTCAATCACATTAGATGATGTAATGGACATATGAGTTGAGTAAGCTGGATCTTCAGCTCTCTCTCTCTCTCTCTCTCTCTCTCTCTCTCTCTTTTAATAACATTGTTTTTGTACTCTGAAATTGAATGCAACATTATTATTATTATTATTATTATTATTATTATGTAAAACTCATTCTAACAAGTTTGAGTTGGCAAATTCCCGTATTGCCAAAAAATAAGTTGTTTATACCGTCTGTATAGCCCAAGATTGTGTTGTATATTTGTATTTGTTAGGTGTGATGTTTTTTTCATTTTGGTAGAAATGGGATCGACCTTTCATATCTCTACAATTACGAGTTGACTTGTATCATGATATGTTTTTCTATGCAAAGGCAATTAACATATTAATGCCAAAAGAAACAATAGGAAATAATATGGTAGTCTAATTTATTATTATAACAATATATTATTGCCATAAAAGAACAATCGGACATGTTTATGTCGTTCTAGTGGACATATTACAACATTCTATTGTCTTCCTTTCTTATCCGAGGAAGCCACGACAATAGTGTAATGATTCGATCCTAAGCCATTAACTCATGCGTACTCTCCACTTTGAGATGGCATGTGTATATCAAATTTTGGGCACCAAAAATTTTATCTCACCATGGGTAGGGACTGTATTACTAAGATAATAACATCTATGCCATACGCATCTTACCCCTCACAGATTTCTTTCTTGTTCTTATAGATTTGATTCCAAGACCTCTTTGCCTTAGGTGAGACCTAAGGGGTAGTAATTTCTCTAAATTTAAAAGATGAACTTTGTAGGATCATGGACATGAAATGTTATTTGTCACGTCATTCCTGCACATATCGTCTAGTGGCCTTAATAATTAATGTTACTAAAACTCAATTAATTGCCAGGATCTCCTTGTGAAATGTTTATAATATAGTTATCCAAAGAATCCCTATTAATATCCCTGAAAAGACAAGAATTTCCAAGAAAAAGGACTTAAGAGTTTTCCAAAACAAGAAAATTAAAACCACGAGTGGGTTTGTAACATCCTGAAAATTTATAGAATAAGCTTATTTAGTGAAAAGGATTTTGACAAGGGACCTTTTGATAATTTTGAAACAACGAGGGACAAAAGTGAAAATAAATATTAAATTTCCTAGTATTTGACCTGAATAATTAAATATTGAGAATTAGTATATCAATATTGAGCTCGTTTTGTAGCTTGTAATTAATTAAGTGGCTCTAACCGAAGAAAAAGTTAATTTCGATAAGACTAAACACATAAGATTCGACTAAAGGCAAAAAAAGGTTAAATAGAACTTTGAGGAATTAACGATATTGATTACATAAGTTAATCCCGTTTTCAACATATTTTGTGGGGAGTGTTTGAGTATTCAGTCCCTTATTTGGTGGGGGATTAAATACATGTTTTTATTATATTTTGATAAAAGTTGATAAAATGTGTGGTTAAAAAATTGTATGACGCATGAAATATGTGGTTAGAATTAATTGTTAACTTTGTCTTAGATTAAAATTTAAATTTTAATGCATTGCAAGCAGTGGCTTAATTATGAAACAATTTGTTTTACATAATCCTAATTCTATTATTTGAATCCAATTCTTACCCATTTTTCTTGTGGTACATGGCTTCCGACTTCTAATTACAAACACACTCATCAAAATATCCACACAAAAAAAAAAAAAAAAGAGGAAACAGAGAGATAGTCCCACAAATATCGGAAGAGGAAAAATATAGAAAAAGGGATTTTCATTCGCAAAATTTTATTTCTTCTTACGACCTTATCATAACGAGGTAAGACAACATAAAAGTGGTTACGCTTTTAAACATGAATTGCCAATGGACCTTCTCGTTCTAATAAAATGTGAACTCTTTTGGATATTTTATAACGAATGGTAACTCATTTAGGAATTGTAAATGAAGCAAAAAGAGAAATCCTTTGGGAATTTGAAATGTACGTGATGAATGTCTCACTTGATCACTGAAATATGATATGAATTGTTTATTTTATTAATTAATTTAATTGTGCATGGAAACTGCATCTCTCTTACTCGGTATTGTCAAATACTCACTCTTACAAAAAAATTATAGGTTTGTTCGGGTCCATCACATGTATAGCAGAATAGTGATGCGGGCTGTCAAGAGGATTTGAAGACAATAAAACATTAATTGTTCTATGTTTTAATTAATTATTTGGTTTTACTTGTGTGAAAAGGCATGTTTATTACATAAGTAGGTTATTATGTTTTTGTATGATAAAAATATAAAGTATTCATATTTTGATTGATATTTATTATTGAAATAAAGGAATAATTTTGTATACGGTTTCCGCATTTACATGAAGAAAATTGAATTTTAGTGACACTCCAAGGTTTATGAAAATTGGATTGTTACGTTTTAGTAGTAGAGCAAGATCTACCTTTGAGTAGGCTTATTATGAAACTTTTAATTTTGTTATTCAAGTGTAAACACTTATTCTTCAGCTCATTACATTAGTAAAAATTAGCCAGTAAATAAATGATAAATTTAACGGTAGGAGATCCTTGGTACCTAGAGTTCATCTATCATCCACCATCCAATATTTTGAAGGTATGGGATGGGGATAAACTTTTCAATGATATTACTTTCATGCAAGTTTTATTCAAGCTATAACATGATCCAACGAATTTTCTATTGAACATCTTACTTCATTACTTTAAAATTATGTTGGTGAAGCATAATTAGTGCATATGTATATATAGGTGTGTGGTTGTATTATTTAACAATTCTAAGGATGTTTGTTTTATGAGGTTCAGATGGAATATATCTGTGGATTATCTTGTCCTACTCAACATTTATATTTATATTAATTGTGATTGAGATAAGTTTGATCTATGCTTTAGGAATGTTTTAGAAGTTGTTGAGTCATCTAGACGTGTGATATACTTTGATGCATTTAAAGATTTATGCATATCAGTTTAAGACATCGGGAGATCAATCTAAAATCCTAGTCTATATGAAACATATATTGTTATGGGATAGCCAAGAGCTGAATACCGATTCAAGTATTTTACATTGACCTAGGGACATTAAAGAATACTTAAGTTTGCAATTTCTTAGGATTACAACATATATTTGTGGTCTAAAGATAGTTTAAGTAACGTTATTGGAGTATATAAATTGTTAGTGTTTGAACAGGCATAATAATCAATATTTTAGATGTACTCATCAATGATATTACAATACGAGCGACCATTTGGAGATCTTTAATTAAAAATCTTCAGCACACATTATTTTAGAAAAGAGGAATATGATGCACTTTAGCAGTCTATTGTAAGTTTAAGGACTAGAGTATAATTTATGGAAAAGATTAAGAAACGTGAATTTAAGTCCTGAGAATTCTGTAGCAATATCTTGTAATTAAAATAGTGGATTTTATTTGCTTAAATTCAAGATTGGACCCTAAATGCAAGTGTATAATTTAGGACTCTCGGGTAGACTTCATTTACAATCTTTATTAATAATGTTAGAATTTATATATAAGTACATTTTAAATTTCTGGACGCATTTTGTTTACTTGAAGAGAATTTAACCCTATTGATTACATTTTATAAGCTGGTACATGTTATACTTCATAAATTTCAGCAATCTGCCCTTTAAGAATTCACTGCAATTTGTAAACTTTTGAATGTCAGCATGATTTTAATTGGAAAACGATCAATCATTAGTTTTCTATGATATCAAATTGAAGCCATATCAATTAGAGTCCTGTAAAATTTATTATTACAATTCGGTAAACTGCATTGGACCAAAATTGAAAGTACAGTTCAGCATTTATGAAAATGTTATTGTGTCTCAAATGTCATTGTCGGGACCCCATATTTTGATAATAGTATGTGTACGAGTTTTATGCTTTATATTAAATTTTCATAATTGTTGGTCGATGTTTGCTAGGTCAAATTATATTTCCAACTCGGTGCACAATCGGGTTAAGACAGCCCAATCTTGCTCATTTTTTCTTGAAGTCTTTCCAAATTAATTAATTCCTTACTTTCGAAGTCTATATTGTCAAAATGTTAGGTTATTTCCTTATTTATTAAGTATGCAAACTCTAACACCGCTTTGAATTTTTTATTTGACGGTTAACGTCAAGTTACTCATATTTTGTAAAATTATTGTACATGGTCAGAATTTTGAAAAAAAAAAGCCAGAAAAGAAGAAATGAAAAAGATATTTTCTGAATTGAAGGTGCACGAGTTGCAGTCTAGTATATGTCTCAACATATCCAAAGAACACCTAGTAAAGGTCCTTTTAATTAGTATTATAGTTAATTTGTTCAAGTACCAGCATTTTTTTCCCTACACTTGGTATTTGTTTTCTTAATTCTGCTTGCTTGTAATTTATGTGGTTTGTTTCGTAGGTTACTAAGACATCAAGAGAGGAAAGATTCCCATTTATTGGGATTGAACATGAAGAAGATCGCTATAAATTCTATTTTAGTTGTCAATATGGATGGCGAACTCAATCAAACGAGAGAATTTAGAAGCTCACCTAAATCTGACAAGGAAATGCATCAAGGAAACACAAAAAACTTGTCTCCTATCTCTGTAGTGTTTGGCTGGTTCCAAGCAAAGACTTTTTGATCACCAATCAGAGGAAGCACAAAGGAGCAAAGATCATGTTTAGCTAGCAATGGAGGTCTAGGAAGCTGGATTTTCCAGGGGGGATCGTCCGATGAATGACTGATTTCTTCACCATAGCCATTGAAATAATAGTAGTATATATCCAGCAAGGAGGTTGGCTGAATCCAAGGAAGAGAACCGTATCCAAGGAAGAGAACCGCTGCAGCCCATATAAGCAGGAGACAATAAACTAGGCACATAACTGGGAAGCCTTGCTCGGCACTGGCGAGAATTGTTTCCCTTAAGGTGTTGCAACCGCAGTTTCTAATATCTGTCATGTATTGGTTGTGGTCATCACTAGGTTTGTACCAATCATAAGAGAATGCTGCAAAAGTAATGTAGTTGGTCAACAACTTTGGTATCCATTGCTGCCCATATAAACCCATTAAAAAGGTCACTTCAATGCATTTCTGACAGGGTCTTGGTAATTTATATGGCATCGTGCAAGAAAAGTTAGGAGGATATGAGCGCGAACCAATTTCTGTATGTGAGATAAGTAGAGATTAATAAATATTATAATTGGATAGTAAACAAAAGAAACAGGGGATGTGCACAAGTCAAGCACCAATCTACTGTGGTGGTTTGGCTGGTTCTCAAAGCAAAACATTTAACTAGCTACTCAATTTGAGGATAATGCCATTTGTATATACTTTTTCCTACCGAAAATGCAATCGAATTTTTTTTTTTTTAATGTTAAACTCTTTCTAACTAGTTTGTGCTGGCATATACACGTGTATAGTCCAAGATTGTGTTGTATATTTGTATTTGTGAGGCACAATGTTTTTTTTTTTGGGCCGAAATGGGATCAACCTTTGATATTTCTACAATTACGAGTTGACTTGTATCATGATATGTTTTTCTATGCGAAGGCAATTAATATATTGTTGCCATAAAAGAACAATCAGACATATTTCTGTCATTTTATAGGACATGTTGCAACATTCTTTTGTTTTCATTTCTTATCTGAAGAAGCTACAACAATAGTGTGACGATTTGAGCCTAACCCATTAACTTGTATGTACTGTCCGCTTTGAGACAGCACGCGCATATAAATTTTTGGGACACCCATAATTTTAGTTCACCAAGGGTAGGGGCACTATTACTAAGATAATAACATCTACATCAAACTTCTTAGTAATAACATCTATATCGAACTGCAAGTTACCCATCATAGATTTCTTTCTTGTTCTCATAGATTTGAACCGAGAACCTCTCTGCCTTATGAGAGACCTTAGGGTAGTAATTTCTCTATATCATTACTCCATAAATTCCAAATCTTGTATGGAGTGTAAATGTTATGCCCTAGGTCCGATCAACTTTGGACATAAACACTTTGAATATATATATAATCAATGCATATGTATGGCAATATCTATTATTTAATTGAATTAATATTCTAATAAATTAAATAATAGAATTCGTAGATTCAAGTCTTGGTGATTTGTTAATCACAAAGAGTTGTGATTGTGAGATACAAATTACATATGACTGAATCTTAAATCGTACGTGGTCGAAGTAATAACGAGATACGGATATCGTTATTACGGATAGACTATCGCGTGTGACATTCTTACTTGTGAAGTAAGTAGCTGATCTCACAAATTAAAGTGTGGTGACACTTGAATGAACACGTGGATGTTTTGTAATAGAACAAAACATTGGAGACCTGTTGAGAGATTCCACATGGATAACTATCTGAGTGTTAGTGGTTAATCTCTAACGTTCGGTAATGGAATTGGTCCTTTGACTTGAGGTCATCATGGTACCTTATATGAGGACAGTCATATTTTGGTAGTGTTGGATGTTGCTCTGCCAAGGGTCGCTAATACAACATCGTTCGGGTATGTCAAGAATCATATGAAGGTTGTGAATGACCAATAGAGGATTCGTCACTCTTAGATAGTAAGAGATTATGATCTACATTTTATCCAGTTAAGTTGATAATGAAATCCTTGGCCAAGATGAACTCATAAGTCGGAAAACATTTTTCGACGTACATTGACTTAACAGTTGGATAAAAGATATGATCGATAATTGAGATTAACAAATATCCATATCTCATAATTGATGAGATCATATTGACGAAAGGATTATAGTTTCACCGTAAACGAACACGTTTGGTTTTGTCATACTACGTGATATTTCCCGTCACATGTATTGCCCTGACACATTGTTAGATGTCAATCTCGGACAACAAAAGTGAATTAGTGATAAATTAAAAGGGGCGTTTTAATTTATCGATTTTGATTAGATCAAAATAATAATTCACGTCGTTAGGCATCGTGATCGAGAACCTAATGGGTCACACACAAAAAAGAATCAGAAGAATGAGATTTACCAATTAATTAATTGACAAGTGTTAGATAATTAATTAATTGGATTGTTTATTAATAGGCCCGAATTAATTAATTGAATTAATTAATTTATGGACCAGATTTAATTAATTTGATTAATTAAATATTGGACCGGGTTAAGTTTAACAGATGGGCCGAGCCCATTTGGACTTATATTAATAGGCTATTAGGGTTTGAAAACAGTATGTAATTTTTCATTATTCTTGCTAGCACAAGAAAAGAAAACCCTAACACTCAGATAGTTATCCATGTGGAATCTCTCAGCGGGTCTCCAATGTTTTGTTCTATAACAAAACATCCACGTGTTCATTCAAGTGTCATGATGACCTTGAATCTCTAACGTTCGGTAGTGGAATTGGTCCTTTGACTTGAGGTCATCATGGTACCTTATATGAGGACAGTCATACTTTAGTAGTGTTGGATGTTGCTCTGTCAAGGGTCGCTAATACAACATCGTTCGGGTATGTCAAGAATCATATGAAGGTTGTGAATGACCAAAAGAAGATTCGTCACTCTTAGATAGTAAGAGATTATGATCTACATTTTATCCAGTTAAGTTGATAATGAAATCCTTGGCCAAGGTGAACTCATAAGTCGGAAAACAGTTTTCGACGTACATTGACTTAACAGTGGGATAAAAGATATGATCGATAATTGAGATTAACAAATATCCATATCTCATAATTGATTGGATCATATTGACGAAATGATTATAGTTTCACCGTAAACGAACAAGTTTGGTTTTGTCATACTACGTGATATTTCCCGTCACATGTATTGCTCGACACATTGTTAGATGTCAATCTAGGTCAACGAAAGTGAATTAGTAATAAATTAGAAGGGGCGTTTTAATTTATCGAAAGATTGGCATCGCTGTCGACCTCAGTGACGAGTCTGCCTTCGCTGTCAAGTGGACCGTCCACCACTACCTCCGACCTGGAGATGCTGTTGTGTTGGTCCATGTGAGGCCTGTTTCTATCCTTACGGTGCTGATTGGGGTTCCGTTTATTTATCAATTGTCGATATTGAGAATTAGGGTCTCAGCAAAAGCTTCCAGGTAAATAATGTGAAATGTAATTTTGGTTATTGGATTGCACAGAATTCGATTGAAATTTTCAAATTCGATTATAATTTCAGTAAAACTAGGGTTCAAATTCGAATTCTGGTTCGAGTATTCAAGGTTGTCGAGCCTGTTACCATGTCTTGGGATCTTTATTTGAAATCAGTGGTACCAATTGGGCTTCTTTATTCGCTTTCACTTTGGCTCTCGAATTCTGCTTATATTTATTTATATCTCTGTGTCATTTATTCAAATGCTTAAGGCCCTTATGCCTGTTGCTGGGTATATTATTGGGGTTCTTTCTTAGAAGGAGATCTTTAAATCGGAGAACATGACGAATATGATTTTGATCTCCATTGGGGTTGGTATAGCTGCTTATGGGGAGGCTAAGTTTGATACATGCAAAGTTATACCGCAATTGGGTTCTGCGGCTTTTGAAGCTACCAGGCTTGTTATAATCCAGATCTTGCTCACTTCCAAGGGAATAACTCTTAACCATGTTCCTTCACGTTCCGTGTGATCTGATTACATTTGTCAATATCAGTAGTTACATAAAGTATTAGCATGTTTCTTCTTAATTTTCTGAGATTTATTAACTTAGATCATGCTTTTCTGAAATCATTTAGTTTTTGTATTACTGGTTGGTTTAGGCTGAACTTAGATCATTCATGTGCTTTAATACATTACTGATATCAAAATTTTCTATTTCTCCAGCCATTTTGGAGACTTTGGCATGCTCCTGGTAGTGATGGTCGTGGAGTTATAGGTAGTTTCAGTCCTCTGTACTTCCATAATTTCATTAGGTATAGTTGCGTAATCTTGTACATCTTTCTATCAGGTGTGCTAGAAGCCAATTTTGTTGAACCAGCTCATGATAAGCAAGGGTTTGATGCGTTCCTCGGAATATGATATGTGGTTTTGTTGTGTAGAGAGCTCTTCTGATTCTGATTCTTATTCCCCAACTCCTCAATCAAAAAAGTATATTACCTCTTCAAGTAGCAAGTCTCATATCAAGTCGGTGGATAAGGGTCTCAAATAGTGTTGTTTGGGGACTCAATTACAGAGATGAACATACTGAAATTTGGCTTCAGACTACTGCCTGTGGGTGTGGGAGTGTAGCAACTTCAGATTTCTGATTTGAGCAGGGAAAATTTGGGTTTCAAAAGCTGTGCATGTGGGTGTGGGATTGTGGGAAATTTCTCCTTGGTTTGCTGTGATAAGAAATTTTCTAACCAATATTTGTGTTGGGTATTGACACTTTGTTGTCAATCAAATTATATGTTGTAATTGTGGTACAAAATGTAAGTCTAGTTTGGTTGAAAACTGATGAAGACAAAATAATAACTCAATTTAATTTCGGGTTTGTTCGTTTTTGACGAATTGCTAGTTTAATTTGAGTGAAAATGGGCCAATGATCACAACTCAGGGCTAAAACTCAGGGCCTTTGGCCCTGAAGCACGTCAAATTTTGGGCAAATTCTATCGTTTAGGCCCTCAATTATGCGTTTTTGCCGTTTATGGTAATTTTTATTTTGGCAATATCTTAGTCAAATAAATTCGGATTTGATTTCCGTTTGTTGGGGACGATCCTGATGATTAGGAGAATCAAGATCCGTGATTATCTCAATTTTTTCCATTTTTGGAAAAAATAATATTTTTTTATTATTATGTAATTTCTTTCCGAATTTTATTAGGATTTCGCTATTTAAACGTTGTAAGCCTTTTGAGGCTGCTCAGTTGTGAATGAAATAAAGTTTTTCTTGAATTTCTCTTGATTGAAATTCTTTTTTGTGAGATTTTTGTCTTTCCTATAAGCTTCCCGTGCATCAAAAATCAACTAAGACATATGGTGAGAATTGTAGGCAAGTTGTCCTTAAATTAAGGGGAGTGGCATGTGAGTTGTTAGCAGTATGGTTGTGTAAGAGTTGATAGGATAGTTGGTAGATAAATCTTGTAAAATCTATCTAACTTTGGCTATAAATATAGCCATGTATTACCAGGAAAACATAGAGGAAATAGACAGAAAATACATCACAAAAACCGTCCAAAAATGTAGTTCCAGAAGCTGTCTTCCTCTCCTCTGTTCTGGTCTTACACCGGCAGAGTGATGAGTGTTTGTATTTATGTTTTATACTTGTTTTATGTTATGTCTTAATGTTGATTTACACTGCCATCTTCCCCACATTTTCCCCACACAAAACCACATTTTATGGAGTTGTTAAACTCTATTTTGTTGAGCTAAGATCAGCTCCATCTCCCCCTCGATCTACCTGTTCTTCATCACTGAAGATGGTCATCCTGTAGAAGGATGAACCTCTCATTTCTTCACACCATCGAGCACAATATTCCGCACAAGTGGAAGAGCTTCGACTCTTCCAGATTCTACAATTGGTATCAGAGCATTGAGCCTACAATTTGTTATGCTATTGTGCAGATTTTGGATCAAACGCCAACTTTATCTGTTAAAAAAGTTAGCTGGATTGAGGTCATTCAAATGGGTGAACAAGTACTGGTCTCTCCCTCTTTTTATCTTTTTGTCTGTGTACAGTTAATTTGTTACTAATGGATGAGGTGCAAATACTTTTTCACAGCTAACTATTAATCCTTCGTAGAAATGCCAAGTGAAGAAGGCTGCAGATGCAGCAGAGAATTCACCAGCTCAACAAGTTCCCTATCAGTTATCATCTCCTTGTATCTACTCAGGTAAGTTTCTGATTTTTTGGTTTATTATCTTTTCTATCTTTCAGGAGATTGTATTACTGTTGATGCTCCTTTTACATTGCTGCTGAGGCTTTAGTGCATGTCTCATTCTCATTTTAAGGTGAACTAAATGTTTGGACTATGTTTTGTGATGCTACTATCTTAGAACTTGGTGATGCTAAATCTTTGGTGAAGGCAGCACCTCCAAGGATGCATGGGAACAACAGAGGCAAAGTAGAAAGTAGGCCTTCTATCGAAGATAATAAGGTTGAAGCAATTTCGATTGAGGAAGCATAGTTTTGGAAGTGATGGTGGCATTAAGGAAAAGAAAGCCCTCATTCTGGGGATTATTGCAGCTGGAAAGGCTCTTGCAAAGAAAGCTCGCATTTAGTATTGGTTTTTTCACAATAATTGGCTATAAGTACGTTGTAAAACAGAATATTTTTGTAATTGGGAGGAAAGTATATTGTATGGATTCTTAGCAATTTTTATACAAATTCAAAATTTGTTCATAAATAGTCATTTTCAATTTTGCCAATCAATTTGTATAAATTGCTGCTTAAAAAAAAAAAAAGGACGTGCTTTAAGCATCTCACTATTTGCTGCGGGCCATAAATTGTTTACGGCATTTGCGGCATGCATTTTAGCATGCCATAAAAAGTTCTCACTTTTTACGGCGTGCATCTGCATGCCGTAAAAGATACACCACTTTTTATGGCATGCATTTTAGCACACCGTAAAAGGTACACCACTTTTTACGGCAAAGCTTTATATGGTATGCGGCCGCACGCCGTAAAAATGTTTTTACGGCATGCATTGATTGGCTCTCAACATATGTTGCGCCAGTCCACATTCCATTCTAAATGATATACGCTTTGATATTCTCATTAGTTCAGTATACGCAGAAGTTGAGAAGTATGAAGATGACTTGGAGGAGGTATATCTCTGCATTATTTGGAACTCCCTTTCTTGAACCATTCACCTAGCTGTCCTCCTCCCAGCCAAAGAATAATTTTTAGACAGTATCATACCGGTCAGTTATCAGGAATTGCTACTTCGCTGAGAAGAAAGAACGTGCAATCAGCAGGTTAGATGGTTGGATGGATGAATATATGCTTGTGGAAATGTTTATAGCCCAGTGCATCGTGCTAAATCACAAAATGATCCATCTAATTTTGGTTTTCATAGTATTTACAAAGTACCTTGGATTTAATTTGCAGAAGATTCCTTCTCCTCTCGGGGACTTCTAGATATCTTACTTCTTTACATAGCTGGCATTTTCAAGAATCTATTGCTCAATTTTTTCAAGTAAAAAACGCGGTATTCTCATGAACCATAGTAAAAGGGTCATGCCAAGTCATCCCCTTTTGGATATTGCCATTTGGATACACTGCTTTCTTCACAAAGTGCTTAAACCAAAAAGTATTATGTAAGAGACAGTTTGACAAATGTGTATAGACGTGGGCTGTCCACAATTTTCCTTAAAACTGAATTATTTCGGTAAAAATAGTGACCAATAGTTCATTCTGTCACAAAGAAATGGAGATGAAGTTATAGAATTTTCCAGTTGGTTGTTGGTGTTTTGTTGATGGTTTGCTGTAGTTCTGGAAACAGTAAGAAAGCATTTGCATCTCCCACTTAACCATATTGGCTTGCTCTTATTTTACTTATCTCAATATTTGGTTTCCATTTGTGGTTCAGTAAAAATAGTAACATTTCTTTAGTTTTCTTTGTGATAATATTTTTTATTATAAAAACTTTATACTTCGATAAGTTCAGAAAATTAAAACAACAGAGTTATTGTTAAATGCTTAAAGATTAGATATCTGTTTTATTCCTTTTGGTATTCTATATTTCGGGTTATTTAATAAAAAATAAATAAAATAAATCTGTTTTTTTTCCAAAAATATTATTAAGATGAAATTTTTCTGCAAAAGATGAAAAATTAACTTTCTAAGTTAAAATGGTATTCTTATATAAATTAAAATAAAAAATATAAATAAATAAATAACTTTAAATCTACCAAGAAAAATTAATATACGTGCCAATTAAATATTGATAGAGTGACAAGTCTTTCAACAACATTACCCAAAATATATATATCAATTTGTTCAAATTCTAATATTTTGTAAGAATAATTGTAAAATTTGTATCCATCCATACTGTAGGAGCCAGCTGGACAACTTAACTTCATATATAAAAGAACACCTAGGGTTTCCATTCCGACACCCACTAATTTCTCCCTCTTTCTGTCTGAAATCACATTGAATTCTCTTCTATTCAACTCAATGCACACACATACGTACAGGTATATGCGCCATTTATCATTTTGCTGAAAGGTAAAATACTGTTCAGATCTTAGTTTTTGCACTTCTTTTGTCGTTCGAGTACTGCTTGGTTAAGATTTGAGTTTAGTTTTTGTTTATTATTTTTTGGGCTACAGAATTTTGTGAATACAGATAAGAATATGCTGGTATCTAGCTGCATGTTAGATTGAGTTTAAGTGTTGATTTAATGAGCTTTAAATTCGATGGATATTAAAAATTGAATTTGTAGGTTGGATATGATTGGAGTTCTACTGACTTCAAATTGATGTAAATAATTTTTTGCCTTAATTTTAAATAAATTTAAGGAAAAAATTGGGTTTGAGTTTCACTTAAATTGATTTGCATAGATCCACTATAAATCAAGAATGATTTGTGATGTGGTGGTGTGGTGTGTTAGAGATTGTTAATTTTTATTTGTTACGATTTTTTCTATGAAGACAATGAAGAGAGTTTACTATTCATTGAAGAAAAATGTTTCGATAGCCGCTGTCCTAACCAGGAGGAGAAAAATGTTGAAAACATATATTTACTTCCAAAACGATGAAGTAAAGTGACTTGTTTGTGTTTCATAAATATATTTGTCATGATTTGTCTATATTTTGTTTATTTTCCTTGAAAATTATTTAATCCTTTTATTTTTTTTCCTCATCAAACAGCATGTTTTTTTATCTTTCCATTTCCATAGTCAAAGACTATGAAGTGCCTTAACATAATTCTTGATCAAGGTCCGATTTTATTAACCCTTAGATTTATATGCTTTTATGTTTAAGATATGGGAGACAGTTTGGTGGTTAGAGTGACCGTATCAAAGTGTAGAAATTTTAAATGATTGAATTTGTATTACAGCTGTAAATGCGTAGTAGATCAAGTTTATTATTACCAACGCGTTGAATAAGACAAGACAATCGAATTTGTCAAATATTCTCTAAAGCACAATCTAATTGTTTTTGTGTTATTGGATTTTAAGAGGAAATTGCTAAGCTTACAGTTGGCATTGCTGAATTTCTCTGAGCTGGGATTTGGGCGCTGTACTAAAGGTATTTTTTCTTGATCTCGAAAAATGGAAAAAAATTACATATTTTCTTTTCTTGTCGTCCAAGGAAAATAATCCATGTTGGTACCTATATTTTAATCAATTATCTTTTATTGGGGATGGAAAGGTCTAAAAGAATTTTGGTCATTAAACCTACTTTAGATGCAGAATTGAAGTAGTCGTTGTTCTTTTTGTCAGGATCTCTTTCAGAACAAAAGAATCGAAAGGAAGATGGCTCCAGAATTCTTCACTAGACCAACCGATTTATTTATTGCGGAGGGAAGATTTTGTTTTTCTACAATTGATCAAGCTCTTCATTTGAAAAATGTAATGGGAATTAGATTTGCAGATAATGAGATTGGTGGAAGAATTCCTTTTGTTGGTATGGGTGGCATAGGAAATATAACTACCTACCATTATTTGAAAGGTACGGATCACATGCATGGGCGGAACCCAATGCAGTCCTCTGAACTTTGGTCAAAATTCTATTTTTTTTTTATTTTATTATATTTTTGCACTAGGCTTTCCAACTGATCCAGCTCACGAGAAAAAATTGAAACCCAATATAAAAATTATAACACCTAGCACAATTCGCCAAATTGAAAACCTACCTTTCATCACTTTCTTGCTCATTGCTCTCACATAATTTTTATAATTGAAAAGAAGAGCGCAGGGGTCATAAACAAACTCCAAGGAGGCAAACGCCCAATTTACACCATCGTTTTCAATTCTATCGACTCCCGTTACTTCAATGTCTTCACCGCCTCCGGCGACAATAGGGTAAGTAATCTACTTTTTTGTCTTCGTTTTACTACTAGTTTTGCTTCAATTTTGTAGATTAATCCAATGGGCACTTTTGGAATTTAGGTTACTGATTTTTGCTTTCAATGTTTTATGTTACTAATTTTTATGTTTCTCTTAGAAAATCGATTGTAGAGAATGTTAATGAGAAGATATCGAATAAAAAACCACTTGGAGTAACAAATTCTAGAAGGTTCAATCCTTCTTGGTTTAAAGAGGTCGGTTGGAGTATAATATAGAAAAAAATATGCTCCTTATTGTTTGTATTGTTATCTTTTCAAAACATGTAACGGAAAACAACGGGGAGGCGGTTTTTTTATAGGAAAGATTCACGTATTGGAAAGATAAGAAAATGCTTAATATTCATATTGGAGTTCATGATAGTACACATAATGAGGCTCGCATGAAGTGTGAAGCTTTGATCATCTCAGATATATATAGAAAGTACTTGTGTTTATGAGATGATCAATGTCATCATCAAAGATGCCGGCGATTCATTATTTTCAATTCTAGTTTGATGAATCTTGTGATGTGTCAACGAAGGACCAAATATCAAATTTTTATGTTATGTAGACAATAGTGGATATGTAAGTGAAAGTTTAATAGGGATTGAACATTTACAAATACCACGGGTCTCTCACTTATGACTTCAATTGATAAAGGTAGTTTGAATTAGTATTATAGTTAATTTTTTCTAGTACCAGCTTCTTTTTTTTTTTTTCCCTATACTTGGTAATTTTTTATCTTAATTCAGCTTGCTTATAATTATTTGGTTTGTTTCGTAGGTTTCTAAGACGTCGGAAGAGAAAAAACTCCCTTTTTTGGGATTGAACATGAAGAGGATCACTGTAAATTCTATTTTAGTTGTCAATATGGATGATGAAGTTAATCAAGCGAGAGAATTTAGAAGCTCACCTAAATCTGATAGGGAAATGCATCAAGGGAACACAAAAACTTGCCTCCAATCTATGGAGTGTTTGGCTGGTTCCAAGAAAGACCTTTTGATTGCCACTCGAAGGAAGCACATGGTAGGGAAGATCATGTTTAGCTATCAAGCTAGGCAGCTGGATTTTCCGGGTGGGATCGTTCGATGAATTACTGATTTCTTCACCATAGCCATTGAAATAATAGTAGTATGTATCCAACACAGAGGTTGGCTGAATCCAAGGAAGAGACAATAAACTCTAAGTAATGGATTTATATGCCATTTCTGATAAGGTCTTGGCAAATATAAGTAATGGACTTATATGCCCTTGTGGAAGAAAGGTTGAAAGGAGTACATGATGGCGAACCATTTTCTGTACTTGAGATAAGTAGAGATTAATAAATATTGAAAGTGGAGTATTGGATAGTGAACGAAAGGAACAAGGGATGTACAGCAGTCAAGCACCTATCTACTATGCTACAGGTTTGGCTGGTTATCAAAACAAAACATTTAACCTGCTACTCAATTTGAGGATAATGCCATTTGTATACACTTTTTTCTACACAAATTGCAACGTTGTTGTTGTTGTTGTTGTTGTTGTTATTATTATTATTATTATTATTATTATTATTATTATGTAAAACTCTTTCTAACGAGTTTGAGTTGGCAAATTCCCGTATCGCCAAAAAATAAGTTGTGTATACCAGGTGTATGGTCCAAGATTGTGTTGTATATTTGTATTTTTGAGATGTGATATTTTTTCATTTTGATAGAAATGGGATTGCCCTTTCATATTTCTACAATTACAAGTTGACTTGTATCATGATATGTTTTTCTTTGCAAAGGCAATTATCATATTACTGCCAAAAGAAACAATAGGAAATAATATGGTAGTCTAATTTATTATTATAACAATATATTATTGCCATAAAAGAACAATCCGACATATTTCTAGTGGACATATTGCAACATTCTTTTGTTTTCCTTTCTTATCCGAGGAAGCCACGACAATAGTGTAATGATTCGATCCTAAGCCGTTAACTCATGCCCACTCTCTGCTTTGAGATAGCATGTGTATATCAAATTTTGGGGCTCCAAAAATTTGAGCTCACCATGGGTAGGGACTCTATTACTAAGATAATAACATCTATGCCATATGCATCTTAACCCTCACAGATTTCTTTCTTGTTCTCATAGATTTGAATCCAAGACCTCTTTGCCTTAGGGGAGACCTAAGGGGTAGTAATTTCTCTAAATCATTCATCCACGAAATTTCAAATGTTGTATGGAGTAGGTGAGATGAAGATGTTCTCGGACCGCCAAAATGGATGTGAAACATACAGTCCTGTTTCTAAACTTAACGCTGGGACAACACCATGCTACCCAAGTATCGACAAATACGATGACAAAGATAAAACATCCAAAATGCTTCCAAGGCCAATTTAAAAGATGAACTTTACAGGATCATGGACATGAAATGTTATTTGTCACGTCATTCCTGCACATATCGTCTAGTGGCCACAATAATTAATGTTACTAGAACTCAATTAATTGCCAGGATCTCCTTGTGAAATGTTTATAATATAGTTATCCAAAGAATCCCTATTAATATCCCTGAAAAGATAAAAATTTCCAAGAAAAAGGATTTCCAAAACAAGAAAATTAAAACCACGAGTGGGTTTGTAACATCCTGAAAATTTATAGAATAAGTTTATTTAGTGAAAATGATTTTTACAAGGCACCTTTTGATAATTTTCAAACAACGAGGGACTAAAGTGAAAATAAATATTAAATTTCCTAGTATTTGACCTAAATAATTAAATATTTATAGATCAAGAATTAGTATATCAATATTGAGCTCGTTTTGTAGCTTGTAATTAATTAAGTGGCTCTAACCGAAAAAAGGTAATTTCGATAAGACTAAACACAAAAGATCTGACTAAAGGCAAAAAAGGTTAAATAGAACTTTGAGGAATTAACGATATTGATTACATAAGTTAATCCCATTTTCAACATATTTTGTGGGGAGTGTTTGAGTATTCAGTCCCCTATTTGCTGGGGGATTAAATTCAGGTTTTTATTATATTTTGATAAAAGTTGATAAAATGTGTGGTTAAAAAGTTGTAGAACCCATGAAATATGTTGTTAGAATTAATTGTTGACTTTGTCTTAGATTAAAATCTAAATTTTAATCATAGCAACTAGTGGCTTAATTAGGAAACGATTTGCTTTATATAATCCTAATTATATTATTTCAATCCAATTCATACCCAATTTTCTTGTGGTACATGGCTTCCGACTTCTAATTACAAACAAACTCTTCAAAATATCCACAAAAAAAGAAAAAAGAATAAAGAGAGAGAGAGAGAGAGAGAGAGAGAGAGAGAGAGAGAGAGAGAGAGAGAGAGAGAGATACTCCCACCAAGATGCAAGTTATGGGAGGTATAGGAAATGTACTCTGAATCAGCTATCTTCTAAGGTACACTTTCACGTGGTTTCCAAGATGCAAATTATGGGAAAGTAACTAAAAAATCAGATTTCTTATTTTTTTTCTCTCCTTTGTAAAATGTGTTTTTGGCGAAATTAATTTTGAAGTTATGGATAGAGATGTGAAATACTTTGTTTCAATAGATCCGTAAACATTTCTCCTTTCTTCGCAAGTGAAATGGTAAAAATAAAGTATCAATGCAAGTCTACAATGGATTGCAAGATTCGTGACTAGCTAACCAGAGAATGGATAAAAAATAACTCCTCATCCGCCTAATGATTTTGTTAGTAGTAGTGGCAATATAACACAAGCTAATCTATGTATCAAAATTATAAAATGATGAAACTTTTGTCAGTAGTTGTTCACGTGAAATGCTTTTAGTTGTTTGGAGCTGCTGCTCTAAATTCAACGAAAAACCATTTTAATTCTAGATATAAGTTTCATATTCATTTCGTGAATATAATATGTTGATGATATCAGAAGCAAATTAGCCTTTTGGCCTTGAAAACAATTGACCAGAAGAATATAAAAATCCATCAATGTTATTAGAGAACTCAGGCAGGGAATGTCATGTATTGACTAAGGCAGATCCCTTAGTGCTAAGGAAGAACAGAAATTATATGAATTTGACTAAGTGAAGGTACAAATGACAGTCACAGCATGATTAAGACTTCGTTTGACAAATTTATAAATGGGAATGATAGTTGTAACCTCAAAATGTGCGGATCATATTTAATGTTAGTTATGAATGTGTGTTTGAAACTAATCTTTGATTAGGACTTAATTTATAAACTAAATTATGAAACGTATCTAAACGAAGGCTAAAAATCTATACGTGCTTTACTTTTGTAACTACATTATGAGTATGTTTGGCTAAGCTCAACAAATTCTCATACGTAATTAAGTTATTCTCTAAAAAAATAGTTAATTTGAAAAATGGGTTGTATTTAGTAATTAGCTTTCGTAACTCTTCCAATATGTTCATTTGTATATGCCTGCCCTTCCATCATATATTTGACTAGCTACGATCCCCGTTCTCAGATGGCTGCAGATAAAAAAACATATAGAAATGACAGTTGATGAAAAATGATGGCCACATTTTAGTTTGTAGCAACCAAATTGACATAGCATAAGACCAAAAAAAAAAAATGCTTAAAACAGTTATGGATATTCTAAGAATTGCTGATGCCGGGCTTTAAGGTCCTTATTGCAGTGCATCTCAACACTTTCAACTATATAAAGAGTAAGTTACCATTCTTCGTATTGGATATTGAATATAGTGAAGTTAAGCAGTTGATTGATGCATGTTGATTTCGATGGTGTAAATCCAAAATGTGATTCATTTAATCTGTAAATAACTAAGTAAGTTGCTATTCTTAAATCATCCATTTTTTTAAGCAAAGTTTTTAGATACTCTATATCTTGGGGCTTAGGTAATGCACTGTGATTTGAATGCTTCTAGAGAAGCTTCGTAGAAATGTACGTATTGTATTACCCTCATTTATTTGGAAGGTTTGAATGAACGATTAGTTTCCTTATTTCCCATAAATGTTCAGAAAATGTTACAAAGCAAACAACCCAATGACTCATCAGTTACATTGAGATTCCAAGAGCTTGTGACCATTTTGATCTGGGAAATAGTGCAAAATTTAGTTGATCAGTATTTCGCCTATAAAATAAGTTTCTCATATCTAACATTTGCTCGCCAGTCATGCAAAATTGATGAATCATTGGGTAACTACTGATGAATCCTCAGGTTGTTTACCTTGTAGCGTTTTCTCAGCATTCATGAAAAATAAGGAAACTAAACATTGATTGTACTTTGTGAATAAATCGGCATTGTCAATAAATGATGGACTTGACTATGATTGGACGCTTACACCGCTTTTGCGGGGAATGAATTGACAAATCAATTCGACTGGGGTATGTAATGCAATTGATCGGCTCTCAACATATATTGCGCCAGCCCACATTCCATTCAAAATGATATACGCTTTGATACTCTCATTAGTTCAGTATACGCAGAAGTTGAGAAGTATGAAGAGGAGGTATATCTCTGCATTATTTGGAACTCCCTTTCTTGAACCATTCACCTAGCTGTCCTCCTCCCAGCCAAAGAATAATTTTTAGACAGTATCTTATCGGTCAGTTATCAGGAATTGCTACTTTGCTGAGAAGAAAGAACGTGCAATCAGCAGGTTAGATGGATGCATGAATATATGCTCGTAGAAATGTTTATAGCCCAGTGCATCGTGCTAAACCACAAAATGATCCGTCTAATTTTGGTTTTCATAGTAATTACAAAGTACCTTGGATTTAATTTGCAGTAGATTCCTTCTCCTTTCGGGGACTTCGGGATATCTTACTTCTTTACATATACTGGCAAATTCAAGAATCTATTGCTCAAATTTTTCAAGTAAAAAACGCTGTATTCTCATGAACTATAGTAAAAGGGTCATGCCAAGTCAACCACTTTTGGATATTGCCATTTGGATACACCGCTTTCTACACAAAGTGCGTAAACCAAAAAATATTATGTAAGAGACAGTTTGACAAATGTGTATAGACGTGGGCTGTCCACAATTTTCCTTAAAATTGAATTATTTCGGTAAAAATAGTGACCAATAGTTCATTCTGTCACAAAGAAATGGAGATGAAGTTATAGAATTTGTGATAATATTTTTTACTATAAAAACTTTGTACTTTGTTAAGTTCAAAAGTTAAAGCAACAAAGTTATTGTTAAATGTTTAAAGATTAGATATCTGTTTTATTCCTTTTGGTATTCTATATTTTGAGTCATTTAATAAAAAATAAATAAAATAAACCTTTTTTTTCCAAAAATATTATTAAGATGAAATTTTTTCTGCAAAAGATGAAAAATTAACTTTCTAAGTTAAAATGTTATTCTTATATAATTAAAATAAAAAATAGAAATAAATAAATAACTTTAAATCTACCAAGAAAATCATGAAATGTTTAATATTCATAACGACACAGTTTTCAGTAATGTTTAAAACTAGAGTGCGTGTCTTTATATTTTTTAAATGAACTAAAGACTTCCGCGCAATTTAAAATGGTCTTAGTTATTCCAGAATGTTTTTGGACGAGAACATTTTAGTACTTCAACTATGTATTCATCCAAGTCTTTCAACAACATTACCCAAAATATATATATCAATTTGTTCAAATTCTAATATTTTGTAAGAATAATTGTAAAATGGGGGAATTGTTTAAAAAGCCTAGTCAACAATAATGTTTGGTAAAATAACCTTTAGTCTTTTTTATCGTGTATTAAAAGTCATAAATACACTTCATTTGAAATATCTAAAATGTCCAATTTCAAATCAAAATTTACCAAAATCCCGTAACATGAATTCCCACTTTCATTCTCACTTTTCATTCCCAATTCAAAACCAATGACAAAATGGCATGCTTCCTTTTTAAACGACTGAGTGCCGTTTTAACAAATTTTGTATTCGTTTCACTTTATGTTCCCTTTTATTCACACAAAAATTAATAAAACGTTTTTAACTATATCTTGAGGGAATTCAAAATTCATAACCAAAGTGACATGATATCGTTATAAACAATTTGATGACGTTTTAACTAATTTTGTATTTGTTTTACTTTATATTCTCTTGTACACACATGAAAATGAAAGTAGAAAAATTTTAACTATATTTAGAGTAAAATTGAGACCCGTTACCAAAATGGCAAGTTGCCATTTTAAATGATTGGGTGTCGCTTAAACTGATTTCTTATCAATATCACGTTATTTTCACTCATATCTACATGAAAATGAGTGCAAATTTTCATTGCATTTGAACAATGGTGTTGATACAAAGTTCATAAGATAATGACCGACACTATTGTTAGGTAAGTAAACTACACTAGATTTAACTACAAACAAAACTAAGTAATTCAAATTCTATTATATTTCAATTATGAGATAATATACTGAACAAATTAGCTTGTTTAACTTGTATAAGTTTTCTAAGATGTTTCAAGATAAGATCGACTAATTTTGGAGTGAAATCGAGACTTTGTAACCCAAAATGATATGCTATCATTTTCAATGGTTGAATGTCTTTTCAACTATTTTTATATTTATTTCAATTTATTTTTACTCATATCTATATAAAAATGATCGAAATCAAGTTTTCACTATGTTCAAATATCAAGGTCGATATAAAAGGTCATCCAATAGTAATGAATAATATTCTTTCGTAAGTAAACTGCTCTAGACTTCACTATAAATGAAAGTAAGTAACCCAAATTCTATTATATATCAATTAAGAGATAAGATACCTAACAAACTAACTTATTTAACGTGTGCAACTCTTGTAAAATGTTTCAAGACATGATCAATTAATTTTTGAGTGAAGTCGAGACTCCATAATCCAAAATGGCATGCTGTCATTTTAAACGGCTGGGTACTGCAACCTTTTTTTGTTTGTATCATTTTATGTTCACTCATATCCATATGAAAATAAGTGAATGTAAGTTTGACTGCATTTTCGATACCAAGATAGAAAAAAAAATTTACCTGATAGTGATCAATTACGTTGTCCATGAGTAAACTATACTAGTTTTCACTATGAATGAAGGTAAGTACTCTAAGTTCCTTTATATTTCAATTATAAATAAGAGACTCAAAAAATTAGTTTGTTTAATTTGTATAAGTCTTTTAGGATGTTCAAAAATATAATCGAATAGGTTTAAAGTGAAGTCAAGACTCTGTGACCCAAAATGACATGCTAACATTTTAAATGGCTAGTTGTCATTTCAACTAGTTTTTTCAATTTACATTCACTTATATTCATATAAAAATTAAATGTATTCAAGTTTTTACCATATTTGAACAACAAGTTAGAAAGTTCATCCGATAAAGACCAACACTATTGTTCCGTAATTAACTACACTACACTTGACAAAAAAAAAAAAAAACCTCAAGAGTAGCAAGTATGGTATCCAAAATATAGCATGTGTAGTCATTCAATGTGTACGAGTCATATATGATGTTTCAAACATTGTTTTAGTCATTCAATGTGTACGAGTCATGTATGATGTTTCAAATATTGTTTTACTAGTTTCGGAGTGAAATCGATACTCCGTGAGTCCAAACGACATCTGTTCATTTTAAACAGAGGGTTGCCATTTAGGGTTTAGGTTTTATGGTATAGAGTTTGCAAAATAGTAAACATATAATTGTTCAACATGCCTTTGTAAACGACTAAATGTCATTTTAACAAATTTTGTATTCATTTCACTTTATATTCCCTCGTATCCATTTGAAAATTATTGAAAATATGTTTTAACTATATCTAGAGTAAAATTTAGAGTTCGTAACCAAAATGACATGCTATTGTTATCAACGATTTGACAATGTTTTAACTAATTTTGTTTTTGTTTCACTTTATATTCTATCGTACCCGCATGAAAATAAAAGTAGAAATTTTTTCACTTCATTTAGAGTAAAATCGATAAACAATATTAAACATCCGAGATCGATAAAAAAGGTTCACCCAATAATGATCGACAATATTGTTCCATGAGTAAACTATACTAGTCTTCACTATGACTGACTATAAGTATCCTAAATTCCATTATACTTCGATTATAGATAAGATACTCAAAAAATTAGTTTGTTTAACTTATACAAGTCTTTTAAGATATTAAAAAATATGATCGAATGGTTTTAAAGTGAAATCGAGACCCTGTGACTCAAAATGTCATGATGACATTTTAAATGGCGTGTTGCCATTTCAACTAGTTTTGTATTCATCTCACTTTATATTCACTTATATTTATATAAAAATTAAATGTATTCAAGTTTTTACCATATTTGAACAGCAAGTGAGATAGAAAGTTCAGCCGATAATGACCAACACTATTGTTCTGTAAATAACTTATACTCCACTTCACTACGAATAAATGTAAGTAATACAAATTTCATTATATTCTAATTGTGAGATAAGATACTCAACAAATTAGCTAGTTTAACATGTCCAAGTCTTCTAAGATGTTTTTGAGTCATGTATGATGTTTCAAAACATATTTCATTAGTTTTGGAATGAAATCGATACCCGGTGACCCAAAACGGCATATGGTCGTTATAAACATATGCCGACGTTTCTACTCATTTAGCGTTCATTTCGGTTTATTCACATCTGTAACCACGTGAAAGTTTAGGTATGAAAGTTTTAACTACATTTTGACGTTATGATCAATACATTTGTTCAAATTATAGTAAGTTACTCCATAATCTACTAGGAAACTACACTACACTTCGCAATAAAAAAAAACGTAAGTAGCAAGTATGATTTCGAAAACATAGCACCTGTTGTCGTTCAATGTGTATGAGTCATGTATAATATTTCAAAGCATGTTTTACTAGTTTTCGGAGTGAAATCGATACCCCGTGACCCAAAACGACATCTAATCGTTTAAACTTATAGCTGACGTTTATCCTCATTTAGTGCTCGTTTCAATTCATTTACGCTTGTAACCACGTGAGAGTTTGGGGATGAAAGTTCGGAGTGAAATCGATACCCCATGATCCAAAATGGTATCCAATCATACAAGTCTTATATGATGTTCGAAACACTATTTTACTAGCTTTGGAGTGAATTTGAGACCCCTACATCCAAAACGGCGTGTTGCCATTTTACATGTAGAGGTCCCATTTAGGGGATAGAGTATACAAAAATATAGCATGCATAATCATTGAATATGTACAAGTGAAATTGAGACCCTATTACCCAAAAATGACATGTTATTATTTTATAAGTATGACTGTCGTTTAGAATATACAAAACATAGCATGTCTCACACTAAAATCGACCCATCACCTAAAATGGTGCATGAATGTTTTAATCGTATGACTGCCATTTTTTCTAATTCATTGTTCAGTTCGCATCATTTTCGATCATTCAACCCGGACAAGTCATCTATGATATTCCAAAACTTGTTTCGTAGTGAAACCGAGACCTCGTGACCCAAAGCACCATGTTATCGTTTTAAACGTATAACTGCCGTTTTTCAACCTGGGTGAATTTACGTAGTTAATGATACAATCTACTTTTTTATCCCATAAATATACAAGTTGTCATAAAAACTGCAACTCCGTTTCAACTCTGACTGCTCTAATGTTAGAATAAAACATTCATATAATGGAAAACATAGTAATGAATCATAAAAATCAACATTAACTAGACAAAATCAGCATCCATGAACTTGTTTTCTATCTAAATCATACAAAACACTACCAACTAGACAAAATTAGCATCTAAGTTCTATATCCTCCGACCACGTAAAATTGAAAAATATACAAAGAGAACAATTATGGATCAAAATGCACAACAAAAATTTCAGCTGCTAGTCTCTTCCTCCAACATTCAATCATATCATCAAATATAAGTTTCATCCGGCCCACAAAATTTCTATAAACTTGATAGTGTATATTCCGCAATCTCCCCCGTACGTAAGAGCTTCTGATGTGAAAATAAAAAAAGTTTGTAGCCCTAAGCTCTGCTCTAAATAAGAGAAAATCAGAAATACCCTTTTTATTTCGATTATCTAAAAACATAATACCAAAAATTTATCCAAACAACAAAATAGTGACCAAGAATTTATCCAAACAACACTACCTTTTCTTTACGAATATCATTCTGAGTGTGAGAACCAATATTGACAACATTATCAGGTATCTTTTCCAGCTTTTTTCTAAATGTTTCTAAAAAAGGTTATTTCACAAACATAGGGTTATTTCACCTTTGTCTGTTATAGGATTATACTATAAAGTTCCAAAAAATGGTGCACTGATGTACAACAGATGTAATCATAAAAAATCAACCCCCTTTAAAACAAAACAAAAAGTAAATTACCTCATAGACCCTATAAAAGATGCCAAAGTAACTTTCACAAGAATATGTTTTTAACAAGTGCCTAGTGCCAATTGCAGCAAAGTAACTAATAAAAAGGAATGAGCTCAAAATCAAACTATAATGTATAACATAATAACCTTAACAACTAATTATTACCAATGTAAAAATGGAAGACCAAAAAATTCACTAATAAAGATTCTTGTGAAAAATGATCAAAACCTTTAGTTGCCATGGAACATTGGATTTAACAAGAAAAATCTATTTATCAGCTATTTTTATGAGCAAGTACAACGACTATCTAGTACTGAATCCTACCATTGTCTCATGCCTATGCATTTTCCCTTGGGGATGGCATGAACAAATTAACCTTATCCAAAGTCTCAAGAATTAGGAGTCATGATTAATTTTATTCGTTTGTAAAATCGTGTTTAGTATTTAGAATCATGTTTCATTTTCAGTAGTGATTTGCTTCAGTGGTGTATCAGAACATTTTTATTTCTTTCTTCTGCAGTTTATGGTATGAAAGGCATTTTCTTCCCCTGTCCTAAAACCATTTGAACATATCTTTCATTAATTGATTCAACAATCTCCTATTCCTATCACAAAACATTTCAACTGCGGAAGTAAAAGGACAAAGCAATAATACATCCATAGAAATGACTTCATGAGAAATAAGAAAGCCATTTTTAGCTCTATACAAATCCTTATACTAAAGATTAGAGGCTAAAATTTCATGAAACCAAGACAATGGAGAACTGAGTAAAATAAAAAAGAACTAAAAAATAAGAAGCCAGAAATACGTTCATACGAGTGGAGGACGGGTTAACAGTAATGGAGTTACTGCTTGGAGAAGTAGGAGAAATCTGATTTCCTCTTCCAACAGCAAATGGAAATCTGCCCAACTAATAGTCAAGAATGCATACACCCAAGCTAATCGGACGAAGGGATTCTCTCCTTCGACTTCGAGAGATGAATTTAGGGTTAAAGAGTTTCAGACGAAGGGATTGTTGACTTCAACTTTGAGAGGTGAGAGATAAATTTAGGGCTGAAGGGTTTCAATTGATTTGGGCAAGGGAGAAACAAAAAATTACTCATATGGAAAGAGGTAATTTAGGTAGTTTATTAATGTTGAATTAAAATATTTATTTTAAAACTTTAATTGTGGTCAAAGGCTAAAATCCCAAACTTTATTATGAAATAGGCCATTTGCCCCAATTACCACATGTAAAATTTGTATCCATCGATACCATATATAGGAGCCAGCTGGACAACCTAACTTCATATATAAAAGAACACCTAGGGTTTCCATTCCGACACCCACTAATTTCTCTCTTTCTATCTGAAATCACATTGAATTCTCTTCTATTCAACTCAGTGCACCCACATACATACAGGTATATGCACCATTTATAATTTTGCTGAAAGGTAAAATACTGTTCAGATCTTAGTTTTTGCACTTCTTTTGTCCTTCAAGTACTGCTTGGTTAAGATTTGAGTTTAGTTTTTGTTTATTATTTTTTGGGCTTCAGAATTTTGTGGATACAGATAAGAATATCCTGGTATCTAGCTGCATGTTACATTGAGTTTAAGTGTTGATTTTATAAGCTTTGAATTCGATGGCTATTAAAAATTGAATTTGTAGGTTGGATATGATTGGAGTTGTACTGACTTCAATTTGATGTAATTAATTTTTTGTGTTAATTTTAAATAAATTTAAGGGAAAAATTGGGTTTGAGTTTCACTTAAATTGATTTGCATAGATCCACTATAAATAAAGAATGATCTGTGATGTGGTGGTGTGATGTGTTAGAGATTGTTAATTTTTATTTGTTACGATTTTTTCTATGAAGACATCGAATAGAATTTACTGTTCATTGAAGAAAAATGTTTTGATAGCCACTGTCCTAACCATGGAGGAGAAAAATGTTGAAAACATATATTTGCTTCCAAAATGATAAAGTAAAGTGATTTGTTTGTGTTTCATAAATATATTTGTCTTGATTTGTCTATATTTTATTTATTTTCCTTGAAAATTATTTAATCCTTTTATTTTTTTCCCTTATCAAACTGCATGTTTTTTTATCTTTCAATTTCCATCGTCAAAGACTACAATGTGCCTTAACTCTAAGATATCTAAGGTTTTGTGTTTTTGCTATGGGGAGGGGTTGAATATAAGGGTAACAGTGTAAATGCTTAGAATTTTTCAAATATCACTTTTGAAGTAAAAAGGAAATATGACTTTTCCGACATCGTCTCTCTTAACGTGGGTCGGGGTGGGAATGAAAGGATTTATTTGCTTCCAAACATTATAATTGTTTGTTCTATTTCCTTAAGAAAACTTGTTCTTTGGAAATGCTTGTTTTAGTTTTCTTAGTTACTTGAAACATAATTCTCGATCAAGGTCCGATTTTATTAACCCTAAGATTTATATACTTTCATGTTTAAGGTATGGGAGGCAGTTTGGTGGTTAGCGTGACCGTAATTTCAAATGATTGAATTTGTATTACAGCTGTAAATGCATATTAGATCAAGTGTATTATTACCAACGCGTTGAATAAGACAAAACAATCCAATTTGTCAAATAATCTCTAAAGCACAATCTAATTGTTTTAATGTTATTGGATTTTAAGAGGAAAATGCTAAGCTTACAGTTGGCATTGCTGAATTTCTCTAAGCTGGGATTTGGGGTTTTCACGCCGTACTAAAGTTATTTTTTCTTGATCTTGATAAATGGAAAAAAATTACATATTTTCTTTTCTTGTCATCCAAGGAAAATAATCCACGTTGGTACTAATATTTTAATCAATTATCTTTTATTGGGGTTGGAAAGGTCTAAAAGAATTTTGGTCATTAAACCTGCTTTAGATGAAGAATTGAAGTAATCGTTGTTCTTTTTGTCAGGATCTCTTTCAGAACAAAAGAATCGAATGGAAGATGGCTCGAGAATTCTTCACTAGACCAACCGATTTATTTATTGCGGAGGGAAGATTTTGTTTTGCTACAATTGATCAAGCTCTTCATTTGAAAAATGTAATGGGAATTAGATTTGCAGATAATGAGATTGGTGGAAGAATTCCTTTTGTTGGTATGGGTGGCATAGGAAATATAACTACCTACCATTATTTGAAAGGTACGGATCACATGTAGGAGCGGAACCCAATGCAGTCCTCTAAACTTTGGTCAAAATCCTATTTTTATTTTATTTTATTTTATTTTTTGTACCAGGCTTTCCAATTGATCTAGGTCAGGAGAAAATATTGAAACCCAATATAAAAATTATAACACCCAGCACAATTCACCAAATTGAAAACCTACCTTTCATCACTTTCTCGCTTATTGCTCTCACATAATTTTTATAATTGAAAAGAAGAGGGCAGGGGTCATAAACAAACTCCAAGAAGGCAAACGCCCAATTTACACCATCATTTTCAATTTTATCGACTCCCGTTACTTCAATGTCTTCACCACCTCCGGCAACAATAGGGTAAGTAATTTACTTTTTTGTCTTCGTTTTACTACTAGTTTTGCTTCAATTTTGTAGATTAATCTGATGGGCACTTTTGGAATTTAGGTTACTGATTTTTGCTTTCAATGTTTTATGTTACTGATTTTTTTACTGATCTTTATGTTTCTCTTAGTTTTGTTACTCATTTAAAATTTTTTTTTTTTAGGTTACTGATTTTTTTTTCAATGTTTTATGTTACTAATTTCAATTTAGGTTACTGGTTTTTTTACCTCAATTTTGTTTCAATGTTTTATATTAAAATAAAGTAAAAAAGGAAAAGAATAGAGGAAGGGTTTAGAATTCAACATAGTAATTGGACCTCTTTTCTTTCATCCAAGTGCAGAAGTCTTTTTTTTTTTTTTTCGAAATGAAGAGAGATACTTTTTTTTTTTATAATAGTTGTGTGGGCTGTTATAAGCATAATGAATCAGCATTAGCCTTCTGTCAAAACCAAACCAATAGTCTGCTAGTTTATTGAAACCAAGTACTTGCATCCATCTGCATTATCATTAAGGACAATAATAATCTACTAGTTTCTAGAAACCATTCTTAATACAATTAATGTTTTAATCCAAATATTAAATGAGGAGATTCTTTCAAAGAAAATCGATTGTAGAAAGTGTTGATGGGAAGATATCGAATAAAAAACCACTTGGAGTAACAAATTCTAGGAGGTTCAATCCTTCTTGGTTTAAAGAGGTCGGTTGGAGTATAATATAGAAAAAATATGCTCCTTATTGTTTGTATTGTTCTCTTTTCAAAACATGTAACGGAAAACAACGGGGAGGCGATTTTTTTTGTTAGTAAGGATTCATGTATTGGAAAGATAAGAAAATGTTTAATATTCATATTGGAGTTCATGATAGTACACATAATCAAGGTCACGTGAAGTGTAAAGCTTTGATCATCTCAGATATATATAGAAAGTACTTGCGTTTCTGAGATGATCAATGTCATTATCAAAGATACCGGTGATTCATTATTTTCAATTCTAGTTTGATGAATCTTGTGATGTGTCAACAAAGGACAAAATATCAATTTTTTACATTATGTGGACAATAGTGGATATGTAAGTGAAGGTTTCATAGGGATTGAACATTTACAAGTACCACGGGTCTCTCACTTATGACTTCAATTGATAAGATCTATTCTAGATATAACTTGAGCATGTCTAGATTAAGATGACAAGGTTCTCATGGGCAAAGTAATATGCAAGGTGAATTTAATGGTCTCGAACCACCAATTTTAAAGGAGAGTCCATGTGCCTCTTACATTCAATGTATTGCTCGTCAACTTCAACTAGCTCTTGTAGCAATGGCAAAAAAGAATATTCTCATTATTAAATTCGTTTGTGTGGTTGGTGATGTGGTAAATATTGTTAGAGCATCTTCTAAATGTTGTATTCTTCGCCGAGAAAAATTATTATACTTTATTATTGAGATATTGGAGAAATGTGAGATTTTAAATGGACGGAGATTTAATCAACAAACAATCCTTCAGCGCTCTGGTGATACACGATGGGGTCACATTATAATTCTTTGGTCAACTTGCTTGTCATGTTCTCTGCCGTTAGTTATGTACTTGAAATGATTGTTGAAGATGAATCTTACTCTTGTGATCAAAGATGGGATGAAACAAATTTATTGGAGTCGATACGGTCATTTAATTTGGAGTCGATGAGAAGTGTCTAGGGGATTTCAAATTATCTGTCAAAGGCAGTACAAAAGAAAGATCAAAATATTATGAATGCAATGCAATTGGTAAAATTGTGCAAACAACTCCAAGTAATGTGAGAATAAGGGCAGGATTCCTTTATTAGAAGAAGTATGTTCTTTCTATGAGCAGCATTATATTGATGTTCCCTGGATGATATGTTTGTACGTCGTGCACTTCATGATAACCTACAGCGCAATCCTCCATCAATTACAAATTTTCATCACTATGGTGTAGATTTATTTTACTCTCTCATCGATTTACAACTTGAAGAGTCGAACGATCATTTCTTGGAGGAAAATATAGAGTTACTCCTTTGTGTAGCCTGTCTATGTCTACAAAATCCATTCTTCTTTTGACAATAAAAGCTCGATTCAACTTGTTGCCAGAAGATTTTCTATAGTAGATCTCGTCATACTTAATGATCAACCAGGGCTTAAATTTTTGACATGCGCTCTAACAAAGAGTTTTGAGGATTGAATGATCTTGTAGAGAAGTTAGTTATGACAACAAAAAGTAAGGTATATCCATTGGTCTTCGAGCTTTACACTTTAGGGTTAATTCTACCAGTTGCTACCTCTATTTTGGATAGAGTATTTTCAACAATGAGTATTGTAAATGATAGATTGCACAATTGGTTGGGTGATAAGTGGATAAATGATAGCATAAGAGAAAGATATATTTTTTAAGATTTATAATAAAGTCATTGTACAATGATATCAAAGTATGAAAACTCGAAAGGAACAATTGTACTTTATGAACAATGTCATTTTCAGTGTTGTCGTAATATTATTTATATTTTTACCATTGTTAAATCCATGGCCGAAATCTCAAAGTCCGGCCTTGATTAAATTCTGCAGTGGACAATCTGGCTCCACTCCCTAAGTACATGCATTTAAAAGTATAGATCGCGTGTATTTATAAATTCGACTTTAACTATCTTCATTATAAGTCATACATGACCAAGAGAGCACATGGACGTTCTGAAAACTCATCCAGCAATCGATCTATATAGCCTGTAAGGAGAACTGAATTATGTCCTGCTAGAAGTCAAAGAGAGAAAATCATGACAGGTCATTCGACTAAGCATCCATTCCTCCATTTCTGGAAAGCTCAACTAGTTCCTCATATACAGATAGGTCAGAGAACAAGCTATTATTCACGACAATCTTCATAGTCAGACACAATATGGTTATCAGCTCAAAGAGGAAAATTGAGTCTCCAGCCTTATTTGTGACCAGTTTATGTCCCACTGTATAGTCAGTCACATTAGATGATGTAATGGACATATGAGTTGAGTAAGCTGGATCTTCAGCTCTCTCTCTCTCTCTCTCTAAATAACATTGTTTTTGTACTCTGAAATTGAATGTTAATCGATTTTCTCCCTTTCCAGATAACGCAGTCAAATTATTCCCAAATTCAGTAACTCATTAAAATTCTGCAGCACACATACCTCTGATTTTGCACGTTAAACTGAATGAGTGTATTAGATTTTTTTTCCTGCTACTTCTTCTGCATTATTGCAAAATTTATTGATTTCTTAATTTGGCTTATTTTTTGAGAAGATGGCTCCAATTGGAGAAGACAATCAAGTTAAAATTTGACCGTTCAGCGAATTCGGAGAAGATTCACATGAAATGGTTGTGTGAAAATGAGAATGGGAAAGATATCTTCCTCCTTGGGTTGTATGTTTTCCTGAGGAACTTTATTCGAGTTCAAGACTCGAAAGTAAAGGCATGGGTGCCGTACTGTCATTTTATTACACAAAGTTTTATCGCTATTTTCTGAATTGAAGATGCTCGAGTCACTGTCTGGTGTATGTCTCAACATATCCGAAGAACACCTAGATTTAGTAAAGGTACTTTGAATTAGTATTATAGTTAATTTTTTCTAGTACTAGCTTCTTTTTTTTCCCCTACACTTGGTAATTTATTGTCTTAATTCATCTTGCTTATAATTTTTTGGTTTGTTTCGTAGGTTGCTAAGACATTGAAAGAGAAAAAACTCCCTTTTATTGGGATTGAACATGAAGAAGATCACTGTAAATTCTATTTTAGTTGTCGATATGGATGGTGAAGTTAATCAAGTGAGAGAATTTAGAAGCTCACCTAAATCTCATAGGGAAATGCATCAAGGGAACATAAAAACTTGCCTCCAATCTATGTAGTGTTTGGCTGGTTCCAAGAAAGAACTTTGGATTGCCACTCGAAGGAATCGCATAGGAGGGAAGATCATGTTTCGCTATCAAGCTAGGCTGCTGGATTTTCCGGGTGGGATCATCCGATGAATTACTGATTTCTTCACCATAGTCATTGAAATAATAGTAGTATGTATCCAACACAGAGGTTGGCTGACTCCAAGGAAGAGACAATAAACTATAAGTGATGGATTTATATGCCATTTCTGATAAGGTCTTGACAAATATAAGTAATGGATTTATATGCCCTTTTGGAAGAAAGGTTACAAGGCAAGAAGGCGAACCATTTTCTGTATGTGAGATAAGCAGAGATTAATAAATATTGAAAGTGAAGTATTGGATAGTGAATGAACGGAACAGGGGATGTACAGCAGTCAAGCACCAATCTACTATGCTGGTTTGGCTGGTTATCAAAGCAAAACATTTAACCTGCTACTCAATTTGAGGATAATTCCATTTGTATACACTTTTTTCTACACAAAATGCAACATTATTATTATTATTATTATTATTATTATTATTATGTAAAACTCTTTCTAACAAGTTTGAGTTGGCAAATTCCCGTATTGCCAAAAAATAAGTTGTTTATACCGTCTGTATAGCCCAAGATTGTGTTGTATATTTGTATTTGTTAGGTGTGATGTTTTTTTCATTTTGGTAGAAATGGGATCGACCTTTCATATCTCTACAATTACGAGTTGACTTGTATCATGATATGTTTTTCTATGCAAAGGCAATTAACATATTAATGCCAAAAGAAACAATAGGAAATAATATGGTAGTCTAATTTATTATTATAACAATATATTATTGCCATAAAAGAACAATCGGACATGTTTATGTCATTCTAGTGGACATATTACAACATTCTATTGTCTTCCTTTCTTATCCGAGGAAGCCACGACAACAGTGTAATGATTCGATCCTAAGCCATTAACTCATGCGTAGTCTCCACTTTGAGATGGCATGTGTATATCAAATTTTGGGGCACCAAAAATTTTATCTAACCATGGGTAGGGACTGTATTACTAAGATAATAACATCTATGCCATACGCATCTTACCGCTCACAGATTTCTTTCTTGTTCTTATAGATGTGATTCCAAGACCTCTTTGCCTTAGGTGAGACCTAAGGGGTAGTAATTTCTCTAAATCGTTAATCGATAAAATTTCAAATGTTGTATGGAGTAGGTGAGATGAAGATGTCCTAGGACTACCAAAATGGATGTGAAACATACAGTCCTGTTTCTAAACTTAACGCTGGGACAACACCATGCTACCCAAGTATTGACAAATATGATGACAAAGAAAAAACATCCAAAATGCTTCCAAAGCCAATTTAAAAGATGAACTTTGCAGGATCATGGACATGAAATGTTATTTGTCACGTCATTCCTGCACATATCATCTAGTGGCCTTAATAATTAATGTTACTAAAACTCAATTAATTGCCAGGATCTCCTTGTGAAATGTTTATAACATAGTTATCCAAAGAATCCCTATTAATATCCCTGAAAAGACAAGAATTTCCAAGAAAAAGGACTTAAGAGTTTTCCAAAACAAGAAAATTAAAACCACGACTGGGTTTGTAACATCTTTAAAATTTATAGAATAAGCTTATTTAGTGAAAAGGATTTTGACAAGGGACCTTTTGATAATTTTGAAACAACGAGGGACAAAAGTGAAAATAAATATTAAATTTCCTAGTATTTGACCTGAATAATTAAATATTGAGAATTAGTATATCAATATTGAGTTCGTTTTGTAGCTTGTAATTAATTAAGTGGCTCTAACCGAAGAAAAAGTTAATTTCGATAAGACTAAACACATAAGATTCGACTAAAGGCAAAAAAAAATGTTAAATAGAACTTTGAGGAATTAACGATATTGATTACATAAGTTAATCCCGTTTTCAACATATTTTGTGGGGAGTGTTTGAGTATTCAGTCCCTTATTTGGTGGGGGATTAAATACAGGTTTTTATTATATTTTGATAAAAGTTGATAAAATGTGTAGTTAAAAAGTTGTATGACGCATGAAATATGTGGTTAGAATTAATTGTTAACTTTGTCTTAGATTAAAATTAAATGCATTGCAAGCAGTGGCTTAATTATGAAACAATTTGTTTTATATAATCCTAATTCTATTATTTGAATCCAATTCTTACCCAATTTTCTTGTGGTACATGGCTTCCGACTTCTAATTACAAACACACTCATCAAAATATCCACACAAAAAAAAGAGGAAACGGAGAGATAGTCCCACAAATATCGGAAGAGGAAAAATATAGAAAAAGGGATTTTCATTCGCAAAATTTTATTTCTTCTTACGACCTTATGATAACGAGGTAAGACAACATAAAAGTGGTTACACTTTTAAACATGAATTGCCAATGGACCTTCCCGTTCTAATAAAATGTGAACTCTTTTGGCTATTTTATAACGAATGGTAACTCATTTAGGAATTGTAAATGAAGCGAAAAGAGAAATCCTTTGGGAATTTGAAATGTACGTGATGAATGTCTCACTTGATCACTGAAATATGATATGAATTGTTTATTTTATTAATTAATTTAATTGTGCATGGAAACTGCATCTCTCTTACTCGGTATTGTCAAATATTCACTCTTACAAAAAATTTATAGGTTTGTTCGGGTCCATCACATGTATAGCAGAATAGTGATGTGGGCTGTCAAGAGGATTTGAAGACAATAAAACATTAATTGTTCTATGTTTCAATTAATTATTTGGTTTTACTTGTGTGAAAAGGCATGTTTATTACATAAGTAGGTTATTATGTTTTTGTATGATAAAAATATAAAGTATTCATATTTTGATTGATATTTATTATTGAAATAAAGGAATAATTTTGTATACGGTTTCCGCATTTACATGAAGAAAATTGAATTTTAGTGACACTCCAAGGTTTATGAAAATTGGATTGTTACGTTTTAGTAGTAGAGCAAGATCTACCTTTGAGTAGGCTTATTATGAAACTTTTAATTTTGTTATTCAAGTGTAAACACTTATTCTTCAGCTCATTACATTAGTAAAAATTAACCAGTAAATAAATGATAAATTTAACGGTAGGAGATCCTTGGTACCTAGAGTTCATCTATCGGCCACCATCCACTATTTTGAAGGTATGGGATGGGGATAAACTTTTCAATGATATTACTTTCATGCAAGTTTTATTCATGCTATAACATGATCCAACGAATTTTCTATTGAACATCTTACTTCATTACTTTAAAATTATGTTGGTGAAGCATAATTAGTGCATATGTATATATAGGTGCGTGGTTGTATTATTTAACAATTCTAAGGATGTTTGTTTTATGAGGTTCAGATGGAATATATCTGTGGATTATCTTGCCCTACGCAACATTTATATTTATATTAATTGTGATTGAGATAAGTTTGATCTCTGCTTTAGGAATGTTTTAGAAGTTGTTGAGTCATCTAGATGTGTGATATACTTTGATGCATTTAAAGATTTATGCATATCAGTTTAAGACATCGGGAGATCAATCTAAAATCCTAGTCTATATGAAACATATATTGTTATGGGATAGCCAAGAGCTGAATACCGATTCAAGTATTTTACATTGACCTAGGGACATTAAAGAATACTTAAGTTTGCAATTTCTTAGGATTACAACATATATTTGTGGTCTAAAGATAGTTTAAGTAACGTTATTGGAGTATATAAATTGTTAGTGTTTGAACAGGCATAATAATCAATATTTTAGATGTACTCATCAATGATATTACAATACGAGCGACCATTTGGAGATCTTTAATTAAAAATCTTCAGCACACATTATTTTAGAAAAGAGGAATATGATGCACTTTAGCAGTCTATTGTAAGTTTAAGGACTAGAGTATAATTTATGGAAAAGATTAAGAAACGTGAATTTAAGTCCTGAGAATTCTGTAGCAATATCTTGTAATTAAAATAGTGGATTTTATTTGCTTAAATTCAAGATTGGACCCTAAATGCAAGTGTATAATTTAGGACTCTCGGGTAGACTTCATTTACAATCTTTATTAATAATGTTAGAATTTATATATAAGTACATTTTAAATTTCTGGACGCATTTTGTTTACTTGAAGAGAATTTAACCCTATTGATTACATTTTATAAGCTGGGACATGTTATACTTCATAAATTTCAGCAATCTGCCCTTTAAGAATTCACTGCAATTTGTAAACTTTTGAATGTCAGCATGATTTTAATTGGAAAACGATCAATCATTAGTTTCTATGATATCAAATTGAAGCCATATCAATTAGAGTCCTGTAAAATTTATTATTACATTTCGGTAAACTGCATTGGACCAAAATTGAAAGTATAGTTCAGCATTTATGAAAATGTTATTGTGTCTCAAATGTCATTGTCGGGACCCCATATTTTGATAATAGTATGTGTACGAGTTTTATGCTTTATATTAAATTTTCATAATTGTTTGTCGATGTTTGCTAGGTCAAATTATATTTCCAACTCGGTGCACAATCGGGTTAAGACAGCCCAATCTTGCTCATTTTTTCTTGAAGTCTTTCCAAATTAATTAATTCCTTACTTTCGAAGTCTATATTGTCAAAATGTTAGGTTATTTCCTTATTTATTAAGTATGCAAACTCTAACACCGCTTTGAATTTTTTATTTGACGGTTAACGTCAAGTTACTCATATTTTGTAAAATTATTGTACATGGTCAGAATTTTGAAAAAAAAAAAAAAGCCAGAAAAGAAGAAATGAAAAAGATATTTTCTGAATTGAAGGTGCACGAGTTGCAGTCTAGTATATGTCTCAACATATCCAAAGAACACCTAGTAAAGGTCCTTTTAATTAGTATTATAGTTAATTTGTTCACGTACAAGCATTTTTTTCCCTACACTTGGTATTTGTTTTCTTAATTCTGCTTGCTTGTAATTTATGTGGTTTGTTTCGTAGGTTACTAAGACATCAAGAGCGGAAAGATTCCCATTTATTGGGATTGAACATGAAGAAGATCACTATAAATTCTATTTTAGTTGTCGATATGGATGGTGAACTCAATCAAACGAGAGAATTTAGAAGCTCACCTAAATCTGACAAGGAAATGCATCGAGGAAACACAAAAAACTTGTCTCCTATCTCTGTAGTGTTTGGCTGGTTCCAAGCAAAGACTTTTTGATCACCAATCAGAGGAAGCACAAAGGAGCAAAGATCATGTTTAGCTAGCAATGGAGGTCTAGGAAGCTGGATTTTCCAGGGGGGATCGTCCGATGAATGACTGATTTCTTCACCATAGCCATTGAAATAATAGTAGTATATATCCAGCAAGGAGGTTGGCTGAATCCAAGGAAGAGAACCGCATCCAAGGAAGAGAATCGCTGCAGCCCATATAAGCAGGAGACAATAAACTAGGCACATAACTGGGAAGCCTTGCTCGGCACTGGCGAGAATTGTTTCCCTTAAGGTGTTGCAACCGCAGTTTCTAATATCTGTCATGTATTGGTTGTGGTCATCACTAGGTTTGCACCAATCATAAGAGAATGCTGCAAAAGTAATGTAGTTGGTCAACAACTTTGGTTATCCATTGCTGCCCATATAAACCCATTAAAAAGGTCACTTCAATGCATTTCTGACAGGGTCTTGGCAATTTATATGGCATCGTGCAAGAAAAGTTAGGAGGATGTGAGCGCGAACCAATTTCTGTATGTGAGATAAGTAGAGATTAATAAATATTATAATTGGATAGTAAACAAAAGAAACAGGGGATGTGCACAAGTCAAGCACCCATCTACTGTGGTGGTTTGGCTGGTTCTCAAAGCAAAACTTTTAACTAGCTACTCAATTTGAGGATAATGCCATTTGTATATACTTTTTCCTACCGAAAATGCAATAGAATTTTTTTTTTTTATGTTAAACTCTTTCTAACTAGTTTGTGCTGGCATATACACGTGTATAGTCCAAGATTGTGTTGTATATTTGTATTTGTGAGGCACAATGTTTTTTGTTTTGGGCTGAAATGGGATCAACCTTTAATATTTCTACAATTACGAGTTGACTTGTATCATGATATGTTTTTCTATGCGAAGGCAATTAATATATTGTTGCCATAAAAGAACAATCAGACATATTTCTGTCATTTTATAGGACATGTTGCAACATTCTTTTGTTTTCATTTCTTATGTGAAGAAGCTACAACAATAGTGTGACGATTTGAGCCTAACCCATTAATTGTATGTACTGTCCGCTTTGAGACAGCCCGCGCATATAAATTTTTGGGACACCCATAATTTTAGTTCACCAAGGGTAGGGGCACTATTACTAAGATAATAACATCTACATCAAACTTCTTAGTAATAACATCTATATCGAACTGCAAGTTACCCATCATAGATTTCTTTCTTGTTCTCATAGATTTGAACCGAGAACCTCTCTGCCTTATGAGAGACCTTAGGGTAGTAATTTCTCTATATCATTACTCCATAAATTCCAAATCTTGTATGGAGTGTAAGTGTTATGCCCTAAGTCCAATCAACTTTGGATATAAACACTTTGAATATATATATAATCAATGCATATGTATGGCAATATCTATTATTTAATTAAATTAATATTCTAATAAATTAAATAATAGAATTCGTAAATTCAAGTTTTGGTGATTTGTTAATCACAAGGAGTTGTGATTGTGAGATACAAATTACATATGACTGAATCTTAAATCGTCTGTGGTCGAAGTAATAACGAGATACGGATATCGTTATTACGGATAGACTATCGCGTGTGGCATTCTTACTTGTGAAGTAAGTAGCTGATCTCACAAGTTAAAGTGTGGTGACACTTGAATGAATACGTGGATGTTTTGTTATAGAACAAAAACATTGGAGACCCACTGAGAGATTCCACATGGATAACTATCTGAGTGTTAGTGGTTAATCTCTAACGTTCGGTAGTGGAATTGGTCCTTTGACTTGAGTCATCATGGTACCTTATATGAGGACAGTCATACTTTGGTAGTGTTGGATGTTGCTCTGCCAAGGGCCGCTAATACAACATCGTTCGGGTATGTCAAGAATCATATGAAGGTTGTGAATGACCAATAGAGGATTCGTCACTCTTAGATAGTAAGAGATTATGATCTACATTTTATCCAGTTAAGTTGATGATGAAATCCTTGGCCAAGGTGAACTCATAAGTCGGAAAACAGTTTTCGACGTACATTGACTTAACAGTGGGATAAAAGATATGATCGATAATTCAGATTAACAAATATCCATATCTCATAATTGATCGGATCATATTGACGAAAGGATTATAGTTTCACCGTAAACGAACAAGTTTGGTTTTGTCATACTACGTGATATTTCCCGTCACATGTATTGCCCTGACACATTGTTAGATATCAATCTCGGACAACGAAAGTGAATTAGTGATAAATTAAAAGGGGCGTTTTAATTTATCGATTTTGATTAGATCAAAATAATAATTCACGTCGTTAGGCATCGTGATCGGGAACCTAATGGGTCACACACAAAAGAGAATCAGAAGAATGAGATTTATCAATTAATTAATTGACAAGTGTTGGATAATTAATTAATTGGATTGTTTATTAATAGGCCCGAATCAATTAATTGGATTAATTAATTCATGGACCAGATTTAATTAATTTGATTAATTAAATATTGGAACGGGTTAAGTTTAACAGATGGGCCGAGCCCATTTGGACTTATATTAATAGGCTATTAGGGTTTGAAAACAGTATGTAATTTTTCATTATTCTTGATAGCACAAGAAAAGAAAACCCTAACCATCATTCTTGTCCTCTGTGTGGATCACCATTGGAGGCTGGACAATTGGACAGGTTGGATTGCAGATCGTGATCATGGAGTTCAAGAAAAAGTAAAAGAGTTTGTGAAATTCATCAAATGTATCATTCTTATTACAGTTTCTATCTAAACACATTGCAAATCCTCGTTTGGGAATTGAAAATTGTTTTATTTCCGCTGTTCATGTTAAATAAATTCCCAACAGTGGTATCAGAGCCTACTTTGTGTTTGTTAGAAATTGTTTTGCATGATTGAACAATTAAAAGTTGATTGTTTATAATTGTTTCTTGAATCTAGCAATTTTGAAAAAAAATTATTTTTCATCTTCAAAAATCTGTTTTTGAAAAGGAAAATAATTTTTCATAAAAAAATTTAAAAAAATGGAGAGGAAACGGGGTGGTGGCAACGTCGCCAGCGGCGACAGCACCATCGTCGGATCTGCAACGGTGCGCTCTGCTACGCACCACCGCAGGACAAGAAGACGCTGACTTGCGTTGCCGCACTGCAGACGTTAGCGGCAATTGTCGCCAGAAAGAATAAGCTGTTCATAGCCTTGCAAAGAGCGAAATCGTCGTTAGTCAGTGATTCCTCCATGTGACAATACGACGCCGTAAACGGAAAAGAAATTTTTTTTTTCCTTAGGATTTCAGACGGGTAGAGAAGAGGTGGAGGCGGGGGCCTCTCTTGCAATTTATGAAATTGCAGGCCCCCGCCTGAAATTATGATTCTAGGGTCAAGCTTGCAATTAGTAGAAAAGGGCATGTCATGCAATTTAAATAATTGAAGGGCCTGTTTATAATTTTAAACTTGGGTCAATTTGCAAATTTTAAAAGGGTTTTGAATTTAAATATTAAAATGGTTTAAAATTAGATTTTAAAACGATTTGATTTTAAAATTTCAAATTTGACCCGTTTAAAATTTTATTTAAAAATTGACGACTTTTTATATTTTCGTTAAAATTGGATTTTAACTTAAATATTAAACTTTGACGCTAAAGTGGATTTTATTTTATTTAGGAGTTTTATCCTAAATTAAAATATTAATTCATTTTAAATTAGAGTTGGACTTTAATTTTGTATTTAATTAAAATTTGATTTTAGTTAAATTATCCACCCTAGTATATTGTTGAAATTAGAGTTGGACTCTAATTTTGACATTTAATTATAATTTGAATTTAATTAAATTGTCTCGCCCTAAATTGTTTTTGAAATTAGAGTTGGACTCTAATTTGGTATTTAATTAAGATTTAATTTTAATTAAATAAGTTCGCCCTAATATTTTGGAATTAGAGTTTGACTCTTATTTTGTATTTAATTAAATTTTGATTTTAATTAAATTCAAGCGTATTAATTTGATTATAATTAGGGTTTGACTCTAATTTGATATTTGATTAAAATTTGATTTTAATTAAATTATCTCGCCTGAAATTTTTTATTGGAATTAGAGTTAGACTCTAATTTGGTATTTAATTAAAATTTGATTTTAATTAAATAGTCCCGCCCTATAATTGTAGAATTAGAGTTGGACTATAATTTGATATTTAATTGAAATTTTATTTTAATTAAATAAGTCCGCTAATTAAATTAATTAATTATTTAATTGTTCCGATCAATTTGTCTAAATTAGTTTAGACGACTTTAATTGCTAGAAACTTGAAACATGTTTGCATATGATATTAGATATTATCTAGGAAAGCATTCATTTGATGAATGTTTAATTAGTGGATGATTATGAACTCGACTATATGGATGTGTTGAATGGTTAGTTTATTCTTGTTGATTTATGGGCCTGCGAGCTCTTATTTATTTTGGACCTGTGAATCTGTTGTTATTATTATGGGTTTGCGCGTCCAATATTATTTAGGCCTGTGTACCAACTAGTATAGGATACAAGTTGCAGCTGGACTAAAAGAAGATACAAGAGGAGGAGGAGGAGAACATAGAGATGGAGCATTGTATGAATCAATGCTATACCCCCTAAGAACTGACCGACTAGTCTTTCTTATGGCTCGAGAAGACTAGATAGTATAAGTCCATAATCGTCCACACTATTATATGTATGTTTATTTGCACGTTAGATGTACAATAAAATATATATATATATATATATATATATATATATATATATATATATATATATATAATTATTACGATGAGACCTTTTGCATGCAAAATCCCTCATTAAAAATATTAAGTCAATTTGTTATTTGTCTTCCATCATTATAGTGAAAAACGAGAGTCCTAAATCGATCTTAGCATGTTGAGTACACTCAAGGCTGGTCTATTAGGGATATGTTTGACACTATGAAATATTAGATATTTCTGAATGATGGGTTTGACTTAACTAAAATTTATCTTTTGTTGAGCATACTCAAGAAGATAAATTGTAGAGGCATGTTAAAATATTAAGTTATATTTATATTCGTCTTCCACCATTATAGTGAAAAACGAGAGTCCTAAATCGATCTTAGCTTGTTGAGTACACTGAAGGCTGGTCTATTAGAGATATGTTTGACACTATGAAATATTAGATATTTCTGAATGATGGGTTTGACTTAACTAATATTTATCTCTTGTTGAGTTCACTCAAGGAGATAAATCTTAGAGGCATGTTAAGCTAACACATAAGATGTGTGAAGATAAAGAGTTGTCAACTTAATGATCTAGGAGTTGTATGGAGATACAATTGATAATAGTATCTACCCAAATGTTTTATTAGGGCTTGTTGAGTACACTCAAGGTTTTAATATAACAAATGGGATCTCAACCCACTGGGAATCAAGTACGGATTCCATAAATTTATATGCGAGGGTCATAAATTTGAGTTAAACAGTGGGAGCGAAATTAACTTAATAAAAGACAATGTTAAATTAATTCATGCTTTATATATATTATTTATTTTACTTTTCGTCGTTTACGTTTAATGAATCATGAGTAACCACATATATATTTGAGAGGCATACTGAATGCCAACAATCAAACGAAATTTTCTTGATTGGCACCTTAATATGAGAATTGTTCTCAGGCATGAAAAATTGGTTGTGTCCTTGAGTAGCCCTTTCCAGAGACACTTGCTGATGACTCGACAAAGGAAGAGGTGGCTACTATAATAAACACAATGATGACGATAATACTACAACATATGTGATGTTTGTGACAATGTCACCTGAGTTACAAAGCAACATAAAAGTATAGATGCTAACACATGATTTTTCATCTCAATGTGTTGAATGATGAACAATTATACGAGGAAATATATGATATTTCGTAGCAACTATACCGGTGCATAATGGCAGAAGAATCTTCAGTCGGTGCTCGTGTGCTGAAGATGCTGACTACTTTGAGAAGTTGTCTTGATTGCGTTCAGTCATGAACAATGAACTAAGTATAGACTTGGTTCTGCAATCTCTATCAGAGAGTTATTCATAACTAATTATAAATTTAATATGAATAAACTCAAATGCACACTTGTTGAGTTGTTGAGCATGTTTAAAACTGTTAATCCCAACATTTGTGTTTGTAGTGGGCAAATCTTAGTTATAGATTCCTCTAGAGAAGTCTAAAGGATGCTTTAGGAAAGCAACGAAGATGACTAAGACAGTTAAAGCGAATAAGGACAATATCAAATTTGATGATCCTTATTATCATTTTGGAATGATGGGTCATTGGAAATGAAATTGCAAGGCTTAAATCTACTTCATTAGTTTCATGGGTATTAGATACTAGATATACATCTTATATTTGTATAAATATGCAGAATCTAAATAAAAGTAGATTGCTGCAGAAGGGAGAAGTTGACCTACACGTTGAAAATGAGCAAAAGTTGTTGCATTGCCTGTAGAAGCATATTTCTTGCCATTGCCTTTAAGCTTGATATTAGAATTAGAGAAATGTTAATTTTGTTCTCACCATTATCAAGGGCATTAATATAAATTTCATGTTTTGACATGAATTATTTTAATGTTAAGGACAATTGTTGTTCCTTTTTATCTTGATAATATCTTAATGGTTATGGTAAATTACAAAATAACATTTATATTCTAAATATTGAATATTCTATAATGAGTATAGAAATTGAAAGGCATAAAAATGATAATCTAAAGAACACCTATATCTGGCATTATAAATTTGGTCACATAAATAAGAATGCAATTCCAAACTTACATGGAGATGTATATTTTGGTCAAATGATTTTGAATCATTTGACAAATGCGAATCATGTCTGTAAGACACGATGATCAAATCTCCTTTTACTTGAAAATGAAAATGATTTGTACAATTATTAGGTCTAATACATAGTGATGTATGTAGATCCATATCAATTAATGTCAGGTGAAGTTTATCTTATCTCATCACATTTACTAATGACCATTTCAGAAATGATCACATGTATTTGATGAAATTTAAACATGAAACTCTTGAAATGTTCAAGGGATTCAAACTAAAAGTTGATAAACAAATAGGTAAATATATTCTCACACTAACATTTGATAGATGTGGAGAATATCTAAAAGGAAGAATTTTAGATTATCTAAAAGAGAATGAAATTCTCACGCAGTGGATTCCTCCACATACATTGAAACATAATGGTGCATCTGAAATGAGGAATCGTACACTATTAGATATAGTGCAATTAAGAATAGCCATGTAAACATTGAAAAATCGTTTTGAGGTCATGCACTGATTGATACGTGCTGCGCACTAAATCGTGTCTCGTCTAAATCTGTTGTCAAAAACTTCATACGAGTTATGGAATGGCCCAACATATCTCATATGAAAGTTTGGGTTGTGATGCTTATGTGAAGCGCACTGAATCGGATAAGTTTAAGACTAAATCCGATAAATATATATTTGCGGATATCCAAGAGATAATTGGATATCAATTCTATATTCTCGTTGAGAAGAAGATGTTCATCTCAAGACATGTCATACTCTTAGATAAAGTGTTTATTCTAAGAGAGACGGTGGGAGCAGAATAAATCTTGAAGGAGTTCAAGATTTCACGGATATAATTGATCGAATAGATAAACGTGAGTCTTATCCCACACCTGTTGAAGGACATACTCTTGATCGGGAAGTGGAGACTTCTGAGGACACGTTAGCTCCGTGTAAATCTTGTAGGATCATTTGACCTCCTAGAAGGTACGAATACATGATTACTAATCAAGGATAATGAACCCACTAATTACGCAGAAATAAAGTCAAGTGTTGATTTAAAGAGATGGACTTGTTGTATGTAACCAAGGTTTGACCTTGGTCGACTTGCCTAATGGATTAGAACCCATAGGTTGTAAATGAGTTTACAAGAAAATGTCAATATGGATTGAAACAAGCCTCTTGGAGCTGGAATCTTCGATTTGATGCAAAAAGTCAAAATGTTTGATTTTATCAAAAATGAAGACGAATTGTGCGTTTACAAGAAGATAGTGGGAGCATTGTCGCATTCCTGATATTATATGTATGAGATATATTATAGGAAACGATGTCTCTATATTTCAATTGTTGAAATTATGGTTGTCAAATAACTTCTCTGTGATACATATGATAGAAGCAAGTTGATTTATAAAGATAGATCTAGAAGATTGCTTAACTCATCCCAATCTATACAAATAAAATCTCGAGAAGATTTTATATGGAGAAAATGAACTGATAGTTCATGGATACACTAATGCTAACTTCTAATCAGACTAGAATAATAATATATCTTAAATAGGACATTGGTTTACTCTTAAGGGGTGTGTTGGAAATGTTCCAAATCTAAAATAACCGTTGATTCAATAATAGAAGTCTTATACATCATTGCTTTAGAAAGCAACAAAAGTTGTGATCTGGATCAGGAAGTTCATTAATGAACTTGGAGTAGTTCCTAACATTGTTGATCATACGCTTATGCATTGTGATAACAATGGAGCCATCGTGCAAGCGAAGTAAGGTCTCATCAATGATCCAAACATATGTTAAGGTAGTGTTATCTCATTGGAAAGATAATATAATGAAATGACGTAAATAAAGAACAAATTCCCATAAATTATTAAATTGCAGATCTACTGACAAAGAGTTGTCGCAGCATAAACATGATCGTCATGTAGACTCTTATGGTGTAAGATATATAAGTGATTGGATCTAGTGCAAGTGGGAGTTTGTAAGTGTTATGCCCTAAGTCCAATCAACTTTGGACATAAACACTTTGAATATATATATAATCAATGCATATGTATGACAATATCTATTATTTAATTGAATTAATATTCTAATAAATTAAATAATAGAATCCGTAGATTCAAGTCTTGATGATTTGTTAATCACAAGGAGTTGTTATTGTGAGATACAAATTACATATGACTGAATCTTAAATCGTCTGTGGTCGAAATAATAACGAGATACGGATATCGTTATTACGGATAGACTATCGCGTGTGGCATTTTTACTTGTGAAGTAAGTAGCTGATCTCACAAGTTAAAGTGTGGTGACACTTGAATGAACACGTGGATGTTTTGTTATAGAACAAAACATTGGAGACCCGCTGAGAGATTCCACATGGATAACTATCTAAGTGTTAGTGGTTAATCTCTAACGTTCGGTAGTGGAATTGGTCCTTTGACTTGAGTCATCATGGTACCTTATATGAGGACAGTCATACTTTAGTAGTGTTGGATGTTGCTCTGCCAAGGGTCGCTAATACAACATCGTTCGGGTATGTCAAGAATCATATGAAGGTTGTGAATGACCAATAGAGGATTCGTCACTCTTAGATAGTAAGAGATTATGATCTACATTTTATCCAGTTAAGTTGATGATGAAATCCTTGGCCAAGGTGAACTCATAAGTCGGAAAACAGTTTTCGACGTACATTAACTTAACAGTGGGATAAAAGATATGATCGATAATTGAGATTAACAAATATCCATATCTCATAATTGATCGGGATTATAGTTTCACGGTAAACAAACAAGTTTGGTTTTGTCATACTACGTGACATTTCCCGTCACATGTATTGTCTTGACACATTGTTAGATGTCAATTTGGGACAACGAAAGTGAATTAGTGATAAATTAGAAGTGGCGTTTTAATTTATCGATTTTGATTAGATCAAAATAATAATTCACGTCGTTAGGCATCGTGATCGGGAACCTAATGGGTCACACACAAAAGAGAATCAGAAGAATGAGATTTACCAATTAATTAATTGACAAGTGTTGGATAATTAATTAATTGGATTGTTTATTAATAGGCCCGAATTAATTAATTGGATTAATTAATTCATGGACCAGATTTAATTAATTTGATTAATTAAATATTGGACCGGGTTAAGTTTAACAAATTGGGCCGAGCCCATTTGGACTTATATTAATAGGCTATTAAGGTTTGAAAACAGTATGGAATTTTTCATTATTCTTGCTAGCACAAGAAAAGAAAACCCTAGCCGTCATTCTTGTCCTCTGTGTGGATCACCATTGGAGGCTGGACAATTGGACAGGTTGGATTGCAGATCGTGATCATGGAGTTCAAGAAAAAGTAAAAGAGTTTGTGGAATTCATAAAAGGTATCATTCTTATCACAGTTTTCATCTAAATACATTGCAGATCCTCGTGTGGGAATTGGAAATTATTTTATTTCTGCTGTGCATGTTAAGTAAATTCCCAACATGGAGTAGGTGAGATGAAGAGGTTCTGAGACTGCCAAAATGGATGTAAAACGTGCAGCCTTGTTTCTAAACTTAACCCTGGGAAACACCATACCTCCCTAGTATAGACAAATACGATGACAGAGAAAAAGCATCCAAAATGCTTACAAACCCAATTTAAAAGATACAGTTTGTAGTATCATGGACATGAGATCCACATGACTATTGTTTGTCGCATCATACCTTCACATATCGTTTAGTGGCCTTTATTAATTAATGTTATTAAAACTCAGTTAACTGCCAGGATGTCCTTGTAAATCCCATACCATTGAAAATTTAAAATAAAAAAATTGTCTACAATAAAATTGTCTAAATAATCCCTATTAATATCCCTGAAAATATAAGAATTTTCAAGAAAATGAGCTTAAAAGTTTTCCAAAACAAGAAAATTAAAACCATGAGTGGGTTTGTAACATCGCAAAAATTTATAGAATAAGCTTATTCAGTGAAAAAGATTTTGACGAGCAAGTTTTTGATGAATTTTAAAAATTGAGGGACTAATTTTAAAATAAATATTAAATTTCATAGTATTTGAGCTAAATAATTAAATATCGATAGATCGAGAATTAGTATATCAATATTGAGCTCATTTTGTAGTTTGTAACAAATTAAGTGGCTTCGACCCAAGAACAAGTTAATTTCGGTAATACTAAACAAGTAAGATCCAATAATTGGAGACATTGATTACACAAGTTAATTCCCTTTTCAGCAGATTATGTGTGTAGTGTTTAAGTATTTAACCCCTATTTTGTGGGATTAAAATCATACTTTTATTAGATTTTGATAAAAGTTGATGAAATGTATAATTCAAAAGTTGTGGGACCACGAAATATGTAGTTAAAATTAATTGTTGACTTTGAAATTGATTTTAATCCATACCAGAAGTGAGCTTTATTAGGAAACCATTTATTTAATAAAATACTAATTCTATTATTTGAAACCAATTCTTATTAATTTATACAAACAAACTCAATTAGATAATTTTTCCAAAGTTAAAATAACGTTTTAGTTTATTTGCATTAGGATTTAATTCAGTTGTAATGAAAGTAAAAATAGGCTGTGTTAAGTCCAAGTTATAGCAAAAATAGTTTGGCATTGATAGTACTAAAAAATATCCAACATATACAAGAAGAAGACGAAGAATCGAACTTCAAGAAGTGATAAGGAAAAGGACTCCCGGCGCTAGCCTACCGCCCAGCCAGTGCTTGAGAGGTAAAAGCAATGACTTCGCAGCCTGCCTAACGCTAGACTGTAGATAATCCCGAGGTCAGATACCTATCAATAATCCCAAGGTTAGACCTATCAGGATGGTCTTTGAGTTTAAGGTCTTCTCGAGCTTCAATTTTTTTGATTATTTGTGAACCCAAGGTTAGTTTAAGGTTTCGAAGATGTCAAGCTCCTTTAAAGGGTATAAATCTTTTTTTTTTTCTTTATTGCCCCTCAAGACCTCGATCATCCATTCGGTCCTCGATAGACTGTTCTGGACACCACTCGTTTCAACGAGGGTTAAGCATATTTTGAAATTTTAGAGAAGGATATGTAGAGATTGTATGACCTTGTGTATTTAGCCTATAGCCTAGACAATCTCCTCGGCGACAAATTCCTCGACCTAGCCAAAGTAAAGGGCATCGAAGATAGGAACAAACAATCTTCGATTTTCATTATTTTGACCAAAAATCCACTCCTCGTGCAAATTACTAGTGCATTTTTGTCAATGTAGAGATTGAAATGGTGTTCAACCCTTCAAATATTCATCGAGCAGTTCAAAAAAAGTTAAAGAAGGCCCCGACCAAGCAATCTGGGAAGAGGAGAAAGAAGAGACCTCGATAGAAGACTCCCGAGTCGGTGAATAGGGGTCAGAGACCTCAGTGGTCGGATGGGAGACCACAACCATCGGGGTTGTGGTGGCGACGATGGTAAATCCCCAAGTTTATACTCATCGAGGTGATACAGTGCATATGGGCCTCTATGGAGGCATCAATCTTCCCCCATCTTCGATGACCAAAGATGTTGAGAAGTGAACCCGGGAAAAGGAGAAAGAAGAGACCTCGATAGAAGACTCCTGAGCCGGTGAATAGGGGTCTGATGAGACCTCAGGGGTTGGATGGGAGACCACAACCATCGGGGTTGTGGTGGCGACGATGGTAAATACCCGAGTTTATACTCATCGAGGTGATACAGTGTTTGTGGGCCTCTATGGAGATATCAATCTTTCCCCATCTTCGACAACCAAAGATGTTGAGAAGTGCACGTTGGTGCCAGAGCTGCTCGAGAAATATAAAATCAAATGACTTAGTTTTGGCGAGAGGTAAAAGTAGTCAAGATGCTAACCCTGAAGGTAATCTCCAGCTTCCAATTTTTACACAATTTTCTAACTGAAAATCTGAGTGTCGAGATAAAGGTCAAGACGTTTACTGTAAAGCAAGTAAGACGGTCACCAGGTACGCCCGTCATCTGAAGGGGTGAGTATGCTCAAAGAGCATACACATATGCCATCAAACAGGCTCGGGTTTTCAACTTATCCATGTTGACCAATGTGGATCCCTCTAATCTTGTGCTTGTACCCATGGTTATTGATTCTCTCGAGCTTTCCGCATCGGAGAGGACCATGATCGAGAATGGGGCTGATGCTGTAGATGAGGAAGTCAACAGGGCCCCAAACATTGCTGACTTAGATTAGGACCCCAACCTCTCCATTTGTAATGATGTAAATGTTTTTGGATGATTGTACAAGTACATTGTCCCGATCAAGGTTTTATGTTTCTGTTTAGAGGACTCCCGACGTTGCATTATTTGGTGTTTTCTATATTCATTGTTTTCAATCAAATAGACCCTAAGTGCAGAAATCATGACTATTTCTTGGTTCCTGAGTTGCGAAGCCAAACCTGGAATTAAAAGGAGAAAGTTATTTTCCTCCTCGGGTTGTATATTTTTGGGGAAGAACTTTATTTGAGTTCAAAAATTCCATGAAAGTGAAGGCATGGGTGCCTTTACAATACTAGATTGTATTACACGAAGTTTTGACGTTGTCAAGAACACTGTACATGATCAGAATTTTTGAAAGATAAAGTTATTGAAAAGAGAGTTTGGCTCCAGAATTGGTCGAAAAGACTATAGAGGCTATATATAAAATTAGATCGAGAATTACGACTGCCCAATATTGTCATAAGAGCTAAGCCAACAAAAGGAGAAAGAGTTTGACTTTTGAGGTTGGCGAGAAGGTATTTCTCAAAGTGACACCGATGAAGGGAATATTATGATTTGGGAAGAAAAGAAAATTAAGTCCTAGATTTATTGGTCCATTTAAGATTCTTGAAAGAGTTGGGAATGTCGCACATCATTTAGCATTGCCACCCAAGTTATTGACAATGCACAATGTATTTCGTGTTTCTATGTTGTGAAAATATAACTAGGATCATAGCCATGTGGTGGATGTTTGGTCATTTGATGTTCAGAGTGATATGACATATGTAGAAGCTCCTGCAGTAGTTTTAGAGAGAAAGGACCATGTTCTAAGAAACCGAAAGATTCCACTAGTCAAAGTTCAGTGGGGTAGAATGGTGAGGATGAGACTACTTGAGAAAGAGAAGATGTTTTAGACAATTATTGTGATCTCCTTAAACAAGTAAGTTAAATTTCGAGGATGAAATTATTTTAAATGGGAAGAGTTGTAGCGACCGAGAAAAATCTTGCATTTTGTTTTAGAAGAAATTTCTTTTAGAACTCAAAAATAATTTGGGTTATATTACTACACGCTATGACACTTCCTAATAATCCATATTAAAGTTTTGGTCATGATAGTAAAGTTGCATGCAGTTGTCGTAAAAAAAATTGTAAAGTGTCAAATCTCTTTTAAACAATTTTTTTTTTTTAATTTTAGTTCGGTATCATTATTGAAACAACATTTTTTTTTTATTGAATGGCTACATCTTTTCTTTATTGATTAATTTTGAATACAAAGCATATATCTCTATTTATAGAGAAATTACATTGAGATAGAAAAGATAAATATCTTGAGAATCAAATCAAATCAAAGTGATTAAGGTAAATATGAAAATCAAATTAAGACAATATCAAATCAAGATAATATTGATTTGATATTATTTTCAATGCTCCCCCTCAAACTCAAGGTGGAGAACTTCGGAAACTTGAGTTTGAAATTTGATAGTAGCCTTCATTTTTGGAGATTATAGAATGTTGCAGTATAACAAACTGCCTGAGAGAGAGGGTTCAATAGAAATAAGGAGGCCATAGATAAGTGCCATACGCATGGAGCATCAAGGTGTGGAAGAGGTATGTGAGCACCTGTGCCAACAACATCAGACCACATGCAATCCCTTGATCAATTGTAGTACCATCACTTGTAGGAGTAGGAGTGGGGGCCAAACCCTTGTGGCCATGGCTCTGAACGGCGGGCAAAAAGATTGCAAAAACAAGAACAAAACTTGCAATGACACCAAAAGAAACCTTACGAATCTCTGCCATTTTCTTTGCCATGAGAGGAGGCTTGACTAAAGAAGATTTTGGGTGATCAGTAGAGTGAAGATAATATGGGGAAGACAAATCAATGATGGCTTTGAGAGTGCCATCAACAAAGCAGACTTTATGCTTGGTATTGAGGGCTTAGTGAAGTGCATGTTGCTATTTGTGAAAATTATCTGGAGTCAAGAATAAGACTGCAAGAATCAGAGGGATATAAGAGATATAGAGAGGAAAGTTTGGAAGAGGAAGCCATAGGAGGCAACAAGGATATCTTAGAAACAAGTTTTGGTAGAAGTGGTCGGTGGCGCCACTATCAGCCACCCAATTATGGCGGCTGTCAAAGAGAGGTCATGAGGAGGAAACATTATCCACAAAGCAGGCAGCCTCAAGAAGTATGGTGAAGTGAGGTCATTGATCAATTGAGAAGGAGTTCGGGTAGTAGCCATGGTGAAGGAAGCAGGAAATTCTGCTACTGGGAGAAGTCAGAAGAATTAATTTTATTGGAAGAAGAAGTTCTGTGCTTGAATCATAAACTGGAAGAAGTTGGCAGAAGAATTAGGGGCCGTTCTCTTCGTGTTTCAGTTTTGTATTTTGTGTTTTGAATTCGTTTTGTGTTTTGTGTTTTGAGTGTCTATTTTGAAATTTCTGAAAATGCGTTCTTTTTGTCATTCTGAAAAATAATTTCCGAAAACATAAAAATAGAAAACGCGTTTACTTTGAAATTTTGAGAATTTTTGTAATAATATTTTATTCAAAAAAACTGATTATTCAATAAATTGTAATTGTTTAATGTAAGCCCCCATTTGACACACATTTTTTTTTTCTCATTCTCATTTTTTTCTTTCTTCATTTCAACCACACATTCTATTAATAAAATAATACCACACATGAACCCAAAAATTCTCATTACTTTTTAACCACACATTCTTCCATCAATCACTATTTCAGAATTTATTTTTTCTCCAAAATGGGTGTCAAACAGGGACTAAATATAATATTAAATAACATATACATTTTAAAAATGGTGAAACGTATAATTTTTTTTCAAGATATTAAAAATACAACATAAATTATATTTGATGAAACAGTTCAATCGATACAATTAGAAGTTTACGTGTTATGACAAAATCTGCAGATACTGAACTGCATACAAAATAAATCCACGGAGTCATGTACGACGTCTTGAGTAGTCATTCCACATGTTTCTGCAGTCATGTACGACGTCTTGAATAGTCATTCCACATGTGGGGGATATAAGCCTATAAATAAATAAATAAGAAGTTCAAGTACTAGATAGTTTCATCCATTTTCATAGAAAAATATGCAGTTCAAGCACCACTATTTTAGCGAGACAAATTCATAAAAGCCAACATAAATATGAGAGACGCGCCTTCCAGTATGTAGAGAATTTCAGATAAAAATACAAATCTTTACCTGTTCAAGATACATAGCAAAATCTAGAGATGCTGTTACACCAATTGGAAAAATGTAATTAGACTCTATAGATGCACATTGTTCTGGCCTCAACATTCCGACTACTTTCTTTGACCTAACTGGACAATGATCCCCCGTAACTGAAGATAACATTAGCATCTTTGAAGTACAGACGTAAAATACAAAGAAAGTTGTATACTCTTCTCCTATGGTGCCGAAGGCAAATTTGCGCTAAGGTGTCTAGCAATATTAGCATCCCAACATAAACAATCAGTTGATCTTCGGCTTTGGTCTTCTTGGCTTTAATACAAACCAGAGTACAAGTAGAACCACCAAAAAGGCAGGAATTGTGGTCATATCAAACTCAACCTCGACTTTCCTCTGTCTAGTGCAGTGAATTGGACGGAGACTGGATAAAGTTACATTTACATAGTCTACAAATCTGCGAGAAAAAAGAAAGGAAGAAAAAATCTCAGTGAGAAAACCCAGAATGTAGGAGAAATAGTTCCAAGAACACGTAATTCAAAAAGATGCATAAACAGAAGTCTACAAATCACCTGCTTGAAATTGGTCCAGACATTACAATCAGGACCTCGATCCTGCTAAAAAAATTGACTCGATAACCTGCACACACAAACAAAATCACACATGCACTTCTTACAGCCAAATGGAATGAAAAGCAGAAAACTAAAAAAAAAAGGAAAGCTATGAACAATTAGCAATATCAAACACAAGTGAAGGAAAGAAAGGACAGTCACCTGAAACCCTTTTCCTTTTGTAATTCCAGTAACATCCACATATTGTCCAGGAATGAAACTGATGGATGTACCAAGTGGAAGAAGAGCATCTTCAGGAAACTCCCTCAGCTTCCTCTTCCTGGGTACACCCTGAGATCTGAAATGACCCACTTCAGGCTTCGTCAAATGTTTCTCTTTCTTTTGTCTACAGCCAATCTAGCTACCACCACATCATCAAATCCATTAAAATAAAACAAAAGTTTCATCATTGTAACTACGTTTATCTAAGCAACACAGAATAAATTAGAATCATCTTGTAGCATCAGGTAGCGCCAAATAATTAAGCATTTTCTATTGATGCTTGAACTTTAGCATAATCTCATATAAGTGTCCAAAACCACTTCCATCAAAACAAAACCGCTTGACAATATTCCTGCATTTGAAATAACTTATGTTTGCGTGTGAAGAGTAACAAAGTTGTGCTGGAAGCATTGAAATTCCACCCCTTCAAATTGGGATTAGGAATGATCTCTTTCAATTTCAATTAACTTTTATTGATTCAAATTCCAATTGAACGTTGCAAAGGCGACATGAAAGACTATTGAAAATAAATTAGGCCTCCCACTGCAAATGAAATGGGGAAAGACTTCACACAAATTTTAAACGATTTCTAACAAATTCCACAGCAAAGCCCAACTTTGAATCATTTCTAATAAAATTTGATTCCAACATCTGCAAAAATTAACTTATAGAATTACCCTTATAAATGAGAAGGGTTAGTTTTAATGGCGTACAAAGCAATAACTTTGTACTGAATCAAATCAAATAAAAAGTAGAAATAAAAAAGATAAGGCCAGAAATCCAATAACCTGAAATGCGAAAATGCCGTCTGTTTCGGGGGTTTTGACTTGGGAGACAATGTTATCGTCCATTCCGATGAAACCCAAGTTCATATAGACAAAAAGGAAACCCACAGCTTATCAGTTATCATTATTTAATCCAAAGACAAAAGGCACAAATTTAATTAGGTAAAATGAGAGCATATATGGAACAAAACCCATGTGAAGGGCATGAAGAAATTGGGAAATCGGAGGTGGACCGGCGTCGGAAAGCTCTTTATGGAGGCCGTGGGAGATGTGGATTTGCAGAGGCCGTGGAAGATGTGGATGTAGAGTAGAAGAAATTGAAAAACCCAGAGGAATTCGAGAGAGGGAGAAGAGAGAGAGAGGATAAGCTAGGAAACGGGTGTTTCCCGTGTTTTCAAAATTTGCCGAGTTTTGTACTAAAAACATCCAAAACGTGGTTTTCCTCATTTTCCATTTTCAGTGCAATTTTTTTTCTGTTTTCCAAAATTTGTTTTCAAAAATGAGAAGGAGAACACGTTTTCTGTATTTTGGAAAATCGAAAATAGAAAATGGTCTGAAAACAGCAAAGAGAACAGGGCCTTAGCCTTGCTGAAATCAGAAACGAGGTTGGCAGAAGGGTTGATTTTGCTGAAATCAGAAACTGACGCTGCTGGAAAAAAAAATGCTGATCTTACTGCTCTGATGAGGAAGCCATGGAAACATTAGAGGAGGGATCGGGTTTGGCTATGATACCATGACAAATAAAAAAATATAATGTAGAAGAAGATGGAGAAGATAAAGAGAGCAAGAGACTATTGAATGGCTACATCTTTTCTTTATTGATTCTATTGAAACAACATATTTTATATGAATTGTTGTATATTTTAAGTCCTTAAAAATTAAAATTTAGATGCAATTATTGTATATGTCAAACAGCCCTTAAACATGACTTTTGTCCTTCAAATAACTCTCATTTTTTTCAGCCACGTTATTTTAATTCCTTCTCATACCTATCAACCCCTCAATCTGAGTTTTCCATTAAGGCACCCCATTTAAATGTACCATTCACCCACTAAGTGCCTAACCACTCCCCACCTCACTTACCATTTTAAACTCCCATTTTGTTAACTACCATTTTCATTTGGAATGTTAACTTGTACGTTGATTTCACAAATTCACAATTTACATACATAAAATTCCACTTACATTATCATTTAAATCCCATTTCCATTCATTTAAATCTCATTTTTTACTGCCAACCTCCACTTCCATTTTTAATTAATAATAGTAACCTCCTTCAACTCATATGACCACCTTTTCTCTCACAAACCATCATACATATAAATAAATTTCACTTGCCGCTTTTCATAGACTAAAGGCATATATGAATCTAGAAATTTTCTGAAGGAGAGGCTAAGATCATGTTGCATTTTGTTACAAATTGGATACAAAAAGTGGTACTCAAACTCCAAAAATTCGAGGTAGGGTGCTTTTGGTTCTTTTATAAGTAAAGTATAAATTATTTGTTTTTGATTTGTATTAAAAGTGTTATTGTGTTACTCATGAAAAATTGGAAGCACGCTTCAGTGGTTCAAATAAAATATGAAGAGATGATTTTTGGTACTTGAAAGGCGTTATCAAAACTTGAAAGTAAGTGGAATACCTGATCACCGGTCACTATGCTAATTGACGGTGACACAAATAACTAAAGCTTTCATTTATGGAAATTATATTCTTTACATCATTTATTTAAGTATTTTCTACTGATTATTACTTGTGGTACTCATCCCCTACTAGAATTTTACAAGTTAACTCGAGGCATGGAGGTGGCTTGGCATAGTGGCAAGTGCTGGGCAATTTAAAATGCTCTTTAACTTTTTAGTATAATTTATAGTTATGTAAATCTTTTATAAACACTTAGATGACACTTTCAAATATGTTTAAATGTATATTTCATCTAGTTTTATATACCTGTCATGTCGACTATAATTTAGAAATTTGCTGAATTTAACTCTTGCTTAAAAATGGTATAACTTTGTATACATTGCATGTTTTAAGGTGAAATCAGTGATATTTGAAAGTTTTACGAGTCTTCTATTAGTTTTATTTGGAATTATATTAAAATATTACCTAGAGAAAAAGTTATGTACGTTTTAATAGACTGCGTTGGGTCAGCTTCTTGAAAAATATTTTCGTGTTTCAAACATTATCGTCGAGGCCCCAATTTTCTTACATGTTGTACATATATGAATTTTAAAGTCTCTGTTAAAATTGTAAAAATCTTAGATGGCATTTACTAGGCCAAACATATTTTTCTTTCCGCTATTGCGTAACCGGTGTTTGCTAAATTTCCTTCAAAATTAAATTACACCATAATTGTCTGAGTCTATATGGTCAAATGTCTCCCATCATTTTTTTATGTTTTTTTATATTTCAAACTCCAAATTTTTTCTTATTTCAAACTTTTTTTTTTTTTTGAGAATATGTGCCAACTTATCCTCTGATCGAATCTTAGGCAATTCCACAATGATTTGATCTAAATTTTCCATAATGAATAATCTATCTACCTCGACATGTGTTTATTTGATTATGTTGAACCGGATTGTGTAGTTGAGTTTGTTGCCTGTACATGGGCAGAGGTAGCTGCCGAATTTTCTACTGTACATCGACAATAAGAGTTTCCCACTCTTCATTTCAAAATTTGATTTCAACTTTCTCCACACCTCCGTGAAAAAAATGAAAAAATAGCTCGAATGGTGTGATTTCTCTGTCACCCTTGTTTACCAATTTAACCATAGCGGCTTGTCTTGTCTTGAACTCATAATAGCCTATGAATAAGCAATCATCTCAATTTAAAAATTAAGTAGAAGATCATGAATTCACAAGTTGTTTCAATTCTCAATCCTCAATGGTCAAATTTATCCTTCCTGCACTCGTAAGATTCACATATTTCCAAACTTATTATTTTTACTCTTTTTCCAAGATGTGATCTAAGGTTAAATTTTTATACAAACTCCCCACCCTCTCTAGTTTTGATGGATCTCACTAATTGTAAGCCAATATATCAACAAATAAGGATTCTCAAAGTTTTTTATTGCTTCAACATTCAAGACTCAATTAGGCTAATAATTACTTATTATAGATCTAATTCTATGAAATAAATATTTGGGATTGAACTAATGTATAGGATGTTAGATTTTTTTTTTTTTTTTTTTTTACCTAATGTGAGAGCTTCTCTCCATTAAACTTTCTGAATGACCCTTGTAGCAAACTTTAAGCCGATGACTCCCAAGTCACATGACTATACGACACAATTCAGATGACTATAGTGTACCATGTTTTAAATACCCTCATAGGTTTAATCATTCGAGTCATAAAGACTACAAAGAGACGTTTCATAGCGAGACAACTTTTTTCCCCTTTTTGCCATGATTAGTGTAGTGCCCCTCATTAAACACTCGTTCTAAAAAATCGACCCCGAACTTAAGAATTTCACCCAATTTTCATCTTATTGGCCTTGAACTATCCACACGATAATGTATACACATGGCATCCTTATTCATATCAATACCTACATTAGTTCAATCAATCCCAAATTATTCTTAATTTGGTCTAAGGATATAAATTGTAGTAGTTTTTACTTTTATGTATAGCATCTAAATTCTATTATTTCTGTTGTATAAAATAATGGAGAATCAAAGTAATAGATTAATCAAACCGAAGGCCCGTGTTCACACGGTTTCCTTAAATCGAATTCGCCGCCTCATCGGGGTGCACGAGGTTTTAATCGGTGTTCAATTCCCAGGATACAATCGGTTGTCGGTTCACATTGCACTACGTTTACCTCCTACAAACCCGCCGTGTCTATCTCTCAAAGATTTTAGCAAAGGAAGACAATGAAGGAACAAGTAAACTGCTGGAAACGGAGTCGGCTGGAAATGAAAGAGGAAAAACCTGACTTCTTTTCCTTTGTTTTGTTTTCTATTTTTTTTTTTTTTGTATGTTTCTTCAACCAACGAGATCCTCTATTTATACCCATAGATGAGGAGTGTGGTCATTAAGACATTGAAGAGAGGAATTGAAGAGCTAATAATGAACGGCTGAAACTGAAATATGAAATTCGTTTCCATCAATAAAATCTGAAACTGAAGGAGAGGGAACAGTTGAGGGGCTGCTGACTGAAACTGATATTTTAATTTCATTCATTTCCAAAAATCCCCCACATGAATGAAAATTTGGAAACGAAGACTAATGAGAGAGCAGAACGAATCAATCCTGCATAGGATAGGTAGCATCTAGCTTTGAACCTTCCCTTGTGAAAATCTATCGAGTATTACTAGCAAACCAGTGGATCTGATGCCTTGAACTGTTTCGCCATTTGTGTATACCAAGACAATAGACCTCACACAGGACCATTCTAGACACAGCATAGTTCTCAATGTTGTGTTCGTTTTGGCCATGAACGCGTCGCCTGGTTCTGTAAGTGTTTGTTCAAGGATGTAGCCTTCCCAATCCTTATAGAAGCGGCCCCACTTCACACTCACATAGGTGACCTCTTAACTCAGCGTTTCACAACAACGCTTAACGGTCATTAAAAGAGTAGTTTAACCTGCATCTTCCAATCACTGTGAGTACCATAGGAATGAGTAGAAGGAGAACCTTCTAAGTGATTTACTCAGATATACATAGTTTAGTTGTCCCTTTAAACCTAGATCCTGGGATCTCCATTCAGCTAGGTTGGGTTTCCACCATGATACCTTTCAACGTCATAGGCTGCAAGCCCATTCCCCTCGATGCTTTTTCAACTAGCTCTGGAGTTAACCCTTTGGTTAACGGATCTGTAATATTATCCTTTGACTTCACGTAGTCCAGAGTGATAATACCTTGTAAGAGTAGTTGTCGAATGGTATTATGTCGTCTTCGAATATGTCGAGACTTACCATTATACATATTGCTCTATGCCCTGCCAATTGCTGATTGATTATTGCAATAAACACAAATTGCAGGCACAAGCTTTGACCATCTTGGAATATCCTCAACAAACTGGCGAAGCCACTCTGCTTCTTCAGTTGCTTTGTCCAAAGCAATGAATTCTGATTTCATTGTAGATCTTGCGATGCAAGTTTGTTTGGACAATTTTCAAGATACAGCTGCACCACCAAGAGTGAAGACATATCCACTAGTAGATTTTGAATCTAACATATTTGATATCCAATTTGCATCAGCATACCCTTCGATTACTGCAGGGTATCTAGAATAATGTAGCCCAAAATCACGAGTGTACCTCAAATAATGTAACACCCTGAAAATGGATCTCCAATGGATAGCACCTGGGTTACTCGTGTAGCGACTCAATCTGCTAACTGAGTATGCTATATCCGGTCTCATACAAGTCATTAAATACATTAAACTCCCAATTATCCGAAAATATTCCAACTGTGACACACCATCACCAGTGTTCTTAGATAAGTGGAGACTCAAATCCACTGGAGTCCTGGCCACAGTGGTATCCGACTTGTTGAACTTGTCTAGTATCTTATCAATGTAATGAGATTGAGATAACGCAAGTCCATTTGGTGTTCGATTAATTTTTACTCCCAAAATGACATCTGCGAGACCCATGTCTTTCACGTCAAACTTTAAGTTTAACATATTCTTAGTGGCTTTGATAATCTTATCAGAGCTACCGACAATGAGCATGTCGTTGACATATAGACATAATATGACATATCCATCATTAGTGTCCTTGACATATACACACTTGTCGCACTCGTTGATTCTAAAACCACTAGAAATCATAGCATTATCAAACTTCTCATGCCATTGCTTCGGTGCTTGCTTTAAACCATAAAGCGATTTAACTAGCTTACAGACTTTCCTTTCTTGACCTGGAGCCGAAAACCCCTCTGGTTGCTCCATGTAGATTTCTTCGTTCAAATCTCCATTTAGAAAAGCTGTTTTTACATCCATCTGATGTATTTCCAGATTTCGCAAGGCTGCAATAGCAATTATCATCCGGATAGAAGTTATTCTCGACACAGGAGAATAAGTATCAAAGTAATCTAAGCCTTCTTTTTGCTTATAACCTTTGATTACTAGCCGAGCTTTATATTTATCAATAGAGCCATCCGCTTTCATCTTCTTCTTGAAGATCCACTTGTAGCCCAAAGGCTTACAGCCCGGTGGAAGATCTACTAATTCCCAATTATGATTCTGTAGGATAGAATCAATTTCACTCTTGATGGGTTATTTCCACAAATGACCATCTGGAGAAGATATAGCTTCTTTATAGCTTTGAGGATCATTCTCCATCAAATATGTGAGGAAATCGGGGCCAAACGTCTTAGAAGTTTTAGTCCTTTTGCTCCGTCTAGGCTCATCCTCATCTTCTTCGACTGGATCTTTACTGCTGCCAGTAGCAGAAGATTCCATAGTCCGTTTAACAAGAGTTAACTGTTTAGGAGATTTACAATGAAATATATTCTCAAAGAATTGTACATTCCTAGACTCCATAATCGTGTTTGGATGAATATCTGGTACATTCGAATAATGCACAAAGAACCTATATGCACTACTATTTTGTGCATAACCAATGAACACATAGTCAACTATTTTAGGACCAATCTTGGCCTTCTTAGGAGGAGGCACCACAAATTTAGCAAGACACCCCATATTCATAAGTATTTATACAATGGTGTACGACCTGTTCAAAGTTTATACGGAGTCTTATCCATATTCTTTCTTAACACTTTATTCAAAATGTAATTTGCAGAAAGAATAGCTTCTCCCAACATGTTCTGTGGTAATCCAGAACTAATCAACATAGCATTCATCATTTCTTTTAACGTTCGATTCTTACGCTCAGCAATTCCGTTCTGCTGAGGTGAATAAGGTGCGGTAGTTTGATGAATTATTCCATGTTTAGCACAAAATTCACCAAATGTTGATTCATATTCACCACCACGATCACTTCGTAACACCTTTATTTTCTTGCTAAGTTGATTTTCAACTTCATTCTTATAAAGAATGAATTTATCGATAGCTTCGTCTTTGCTTTTAAGCAAGTACACATAGCAATATCTCGTGCTATCATCGACAAAAGTAATAAAATACTTATTTCTGCCTCGTGTTTGGACAAATTAAGTCACACACATCACTGTGGACTAATCCCAATGGCTCGTTACTTCTTTCACTACTGTGAAACGAAGACCTAGTGAGCTTAGCCGCAAAACAGGTTTCACATTTATGTTTTGAATCAATTTGAAACCTAGGAAAGTAATTTAATTTGCTTAGTCTACGTAATGCATTGTAATTTACGTGACCTAATCTACCATGCCACTGATTAGGAGACTCAAGCAAGTAAACAGAAGGAGTTTTCTCATTATTCATAACAGTTGGGGTTACAGCAATTACATTCAACTTAAACAAGCCATCAGTCATATAGCCTTTCCCAACATAAACTCCTATTTTGGTAATCACCAGCTTATCCGCCTCAAAGACCATGCGGAAACCATTCTTGCTCAGAAGAGACCCAGAGACCAGATTCTTGCGAATTTGTGGCACGTACAGTACATTAGTCAGAGTAAGCTCTCTGCCAGAGGTCATCTTCAAGATCACCTTGCCTTTACCAAGCACTTCAGAAGTTGCAGAGTTTCCCATAAACAGCTTTTCACCATTTGTAACTGGTGTGAAAGTAGTGAACATGCTCCTGTTGGAGCAGACATGACAAGTGGCCCCAGTGTCTAGCCACCGCTCCTTAGGGTTAGATCCCACCAGGTTAACATCACTAACCACCGCCGTAAGGGTTAGGTCAGACATGTCATCTGAGAGACGATCTCGCTCATTTCCAACCATATTAGCCTGAGGGCGCTGCTTGTTATCCCTTTGAGGCTGACGGCAGTCTGCTGATCGATGCCCAACTTTGTCACAATTAAAGCACTTTCCATTGAACTGGAACTTAGGCTTCTTTCCTACCCCACCGGTAGACTTTAACTGAGACCCTTTCGTGGTCTGCTTTTTGTCTTTCCAATTCCCGTTACCATGTTTGGCTTTAAAGGATTGACCTTTCTTAGTACTAAAACTTTGACCGTGTTCCAATACATTAACCTTCTCAAAGTAAGAATTCCCTGACTTACGTTCAGCTTTTTTGTTATCCTCCTCAATGCGCAGCTTGATAATTAAATCTTCGAAAGACATTTCTTTTCTCTTATGCTGCAAATAGCTTTTGAAAACCTTCCACTGAGGAGGTATCTTGTGAATAGAAGTAGCCACCCGTATAGATTCTGACATAGTCAGACCCTCAGCATGCATTTCCTGCAAGAGCACTTGATACTCCTGCACTTGGCTCACCACTGAACGTGAATCAACCATTTCGAAGTCCATACATTGACTGGCCAAGAATTTCTTAGACCCAGCGTCCTCGAACTTGTACTTCTTTTCTAAGGACTCCCAAAACTCCTTAGCAGACTTCTTTACTGCATACACGTGATACAGAGAATTCTGTAGGCCATCCAAGACATAGTTGCGATACAAAAAATCAGCACTTTTCCATGCATCCCAAGCCGCACGCCTATGCATATCAATGTCGTTTTCAGCCACGACAGGGGCATCCTCAGTGAGGAACCGTGCAAGGCCCAAAGTAGTAAGATAAAAAATCATCTTATTCTGCCATGTCTTAAAATCAGTGCCAGCAAATTTATCCGATCGAATTGCATGATTCACCAGAAATTGAGCCGGAAACGGTGGCAAATGGACCGAGGCCGCAGCCCTAGGTACTGGCAAAGGTATTGTGCTAAAATGGATTGCCGAGGCCGCAGCCGTAGGCAAAGTGGGGTTCACTCCAACATGAGGAATTCCACCACCAATAATCCCATCAACAGAAGGAATGCCAGTCGAGGTCCCCACAGGGTTGACAGCGGTCATTGCAGGATTTGGTACACCGGTACCAACAGTGTTGTTGTTCACATCGTCATTTCCATGTGACGCCATTAACCTTAGAACAAGCAACAAATAATTTAGTATACTTATAAATTCGAGATCTAAGTTATATGTTGAAAAATTTTCGAAATTGAAGAACGGATTATTTTTGTCAAATTTTCAATAACTTATCAATTATTTAAACATAAATTAGCCAATGATTAAAATCAATCATTAGAAAAGGTAAACAATCAATAAGCAATCAAATCATTACTAATAATTATAAAATAACTACCCAATCATTATAAAATAATTGGACAATCATGCAAAACCCACCTAAATTCATGCAAAACAACTTCTACACCATGCAAAACTACTATCACTTTTCAAACCAAAATACGCAGTGAATGAATCCTTTTCTGTAACTAATTTTTCCTTTTTTTTTAATGCTCACAATAAAATATATAGATGATCAGCCAAATTATGTAACCGGTAAACAAACTAAAAAAAATAACAGGAGCCGGGAAGGAAAAAAAAATACCACTGAAGCCGGGAAAAAAAAAACAGAAACTGAGGAACAAAACGAGAAAAAAAATTTGATCCTCCAAACCGATTTCGATTTAAGCTTGTTGTATAAAATAATGGAGAATCAAAGTAATAGATTAATCAAACCGAAGGCCCGTGTTCACATGGTTTCCTTAAATCGAATTCGTCGCCTCACCGGGGTGCACAAGGTTTTAATCAGTGTTCGATTCTCAGGATACAATCGGTCGTCATTCACGTTGCACTAAGTTTACCGCCTATGAACCCGCCGTGTCTATCTCTCAAAGATTTTAGCAAAGGAAGACAATGAAGGAACAAGCAAACTGCTGGAAACGGAGTCGGCTGGAAATGAAAGAGGAAAAACCTGACTTCTTTTCCTTTGTTTTGTTTTCTTTCTTTTTTTTTTTTTAATGTTTCTTCAACCAACGAGATCCTCTATTTATACCCACAAATGAGGAGTGTGGTCATTAAGACATTGAAGAGAGGAATTGAAGAGCTAATGATGAACGGCTGAAACTGAAATATGAAATTCGTTTCCATCAATAAAATCTGAAACTGAAGGAGAGGGAACAATTGAGGGGCTGCTGACTGAAACTGATATTTTAATTTCATTCATTTCCAACAATTTCAACCTATCAAGAATATGAATCAACTGATTCTTTCACAATGTTAAACTTAGTTCATGTGGGCTGAAAGTATTAAGTTTTACATGGATAAGAATCAATTTATCTAAACATAAATTCAGCTTTCATAAAATAAACACAAAATTTCAAATAAATTCATAATTGTCGGCAAAACCACCTAACTCACACAAGTAAGCAAACTTTTTTTTTTTTTTCAAATTTTCTCATATGCAATAAAGCAATAAACACACACAATCACACACAGATAATAAAACTAAAAACTCAATGTTTTTCTCATTCCCAATCTTAAAATAGACATTATCCATATTGTCTCAAAGTTTAATCTATCATATAAATGGGGTTGAAAGGAACAAAGTACTTTCCCGAATTTTTTTTCCAATATTTTAGGTAGCTTGATAGATTAGCTCATTCCGTTCTTTAGCTTGTTAATCTGCCTCCCATTTGACATCCTTGTATCTTTACATGATGAAAAAAAATATGAGTTAAAAATTGGTTTAAAAGCTACAATGTGGGGTGTATGATAACCAAATTTATTTTTCTTGGCTAAACGTAAATATGATGACCCTTTTAATTAAACAAAAATATGCCTAAAACCAATGCCACCTATCAAGCTACATGATATGCAAATATATAAAACATAATAAACAAAAAGGTGAGAAATTGGATTGCCTCCCAACAAGCGCTTAATTTTAAGTCTCTTTAACTAGACTTTGTGGCTTGATTAATAGGGATTGGCTAGGCGAATGATAGCTCTTTCTGTTTCAAATCCACCATCCTAAAGTGATTTCAAGCGTTGTCCATTGACCTTGAAAATTCCCTTCGTCTCATGAGTTACCTCAATTGCTCTATGTGGAAAGACTCGTGCAACTGTGAAGGTTCCATACCATCTCGAGCGCAATTTCGCAGGGAAAAGCTCTATTCTAGAATTAAACAATAAAAAATGTTGTCCTGGTGCAAACTCTTATTGTTGAATGTATTTATCATACTATCTCTTTGTTATTTCTTTGCAAATTCTTGCATTTTCATAAACATCCATTCTGTAATCATCCAATTCATTCAGTTGTAACAATCTCTTTTCTCGAGCAGCGTGCATGTCAAGATTTGACTTTTTCACCACCTAGTATGCTCGATGTTCTAACTCCATCGGAAGATAGCATGCTTTTCCAAACACAGAGATATGGTGACATACAGATTGGTGTTTTGAAAGCAGTTCAATACGCCCACAATGCATCATCTAACTTTTTTGACCAATTAATTTGCAAATCATTTACTGTCATCTCAAGGATCCTCTTAAGTTCTTTATTTGATACCTCAACTTGGACACTAGTTTGGGGATATAAGGTGTAGAAATATGATGTTTGACCCCATAGTTAAAACTGAGTCCAATGGGAGTGTTCCACCTTAAGAATGGGATTCAAGGTCATTTCATTCCATTTGAAGATATTTCCCTTGCGTTGGCATCGATCACAATTTCATACATATTCATGGGCATCTTTAAATAGAGAAAGCCAATAAAAACCTGATTGTAAAATTTTAGCTACTATTTTAGAAGCCCTAAAATGGCCTATATGTTGGCGAGTGACAATGCTCCAAAATCTAAGAAATCTCCTCATCTGTCACACATCTGTGAAAAATCTAATCGGGATCCCACCGATATAATATAGGATCTTCTCAATGGTAATACTTCAATTCTGAAAAGAATTTTTTCTTCTACTGATGGTTGAATTCAAGTGAGATCACATTACAAGCTAGATAATTAACAATATGTGCAAACCAAGGTCTTGAATCCATTGTAAATATCCTTTCATTTGGAAAAGATTCTTTTGTGTCTTCCTCATCCCTTTGTTTTTTTTGCTCGAGTCTCGAAAAGTGGTCTACTACCACATCTTCACAGTCTTTCTTGTCCCAAATCTCCAAACTAAACTCTTGTAGAAGTAAGATCAATCGAATCAATCTTGGCTTAGTATCATTTTTTGCCAATAAGTATTTCTCAATGATATGTGTAGGCAATTACCTTTATCCCAATGAGATATGATCTAAATTTGTCTAAGGTAAACGCTAAGGTAAGTAACTCATTTTCAATGGTAGCACAATTCATATGTGCATCGATCAAGGTCTGACTTGCATAGTAAATGACATGAATAAACTTTTCCTTCCTTTGACCAACTACTACTCCTATTGCATAATCACTAACATCACACATCAAATCAAATGGTATTGTCCAATCCAGTGTAACTATCACAGGTGCTGAATTAATTTCACCTTTAGTGTGTTAAAAATTGTTGAACACTCCTCAAACAAATTAAATGGTGCATATTTTCAAGCAAGCTACATAGAGGTTTTGTGATCTTTGAGAAGTCCTTTATGAATTTTCGATAAAATCTTGCATGTCCAATGAATGCTTCAATGAACTTTTCTACCATATCTGAGAAGATTGCCATCATGCATCGCAGAAATGTGATTGGAGCATTAAATAACTGAATGGCATCCTTCTATATGGAAAGTTACTGTAACAGCATGTAAAGGTCATATCTTCCCGATCCTCTAGAGCTACAACAATTTGATTGTATCAACTCTGACCTATCTAACATCCGATCAATGAATGGCAATGGAAAGTGATCCTTTCAAGTAGCATTATTTAATTTCTGATAGTCAATGCAAACTCGCTATCTTGTGTCTCATCTGGATGGTATAAGCTCATTGTTTTCATGTTTCAACTCCTATCCCTCCTTTATTGGGAACTACATGAACTAGACTTACCCACTTACTGTTTGAAATAGGATAAATGATCCCTGCATCAAGAAGTTTTAGGATTTCAACTCGAACCACTTCCTTCATGCTTGGATTTAACATGCGCTGATTCTTTACTATTGGCTTATACTCTTCCTCCATTAGTATCTTATGCATTCATATTGAAGGTTGATCCCTTTGATGGAAACAATTGACAAACCAATGGCTGCTTTGTGTTCCATAGAACTCTCAATAGTCTCTGCTCTTTCAACTCATTTATTTTATTTGCAATGATCACTAGTAGAGTAGAGGACTCTCCTAAGTATGCATATCACAAATGTGAGGGCAATTGCTTGAGCTTGAGAGTTGGTGGTCTTGGAATAGATGGTAGTGGTTTTGTGGGTCCTATTCTGAGATCTTCAAAATGTAATATTCTTTTGTAGGGTGGTAAAGCTTCTAAAAAATAGGAGACCTAACTTATGTCAACAGTTTTTGAGTTTTCATTTTGTGAGTGCACAAACAAGACAAGTCTCCAACCGATCTTGACGGTGCTCAAGAGTGAAAGTTTTATTCACAACTACATCGACAGCATCAATTCCAATAAAATTGTTTGATTCTGTAGGATATTTGATAGCACTAAATACATTGAACATCATATGTTCATCATTTAGCCGTAGCACCTATTTTCCGTTTGAACATCAACCAAGGCACGATAGGTTGCAAGGAACGGTATCCCTAGTATCAATGGCATTTCACGGTCCTCTTCAACCATGCCCACAATAAACTTATCTACTTTCACCAATATGTATTCAATAATCTCTCTTCGATATTTTATAGAGGGAGCGCAAGTCGCAAAGAGATTATAGCTGCTTTCGCCTTTCCCAAACTTAATTTCCTAAAACTAGAATAAGGCATAAGATTAATGCTTGTACCTAAAACATACAAAACATTATCAAATTTTATTTTACCAATAGTGCAAGTGATTGTGAAACTCCGTGGATCTTTAATTTTTGTGGTAGCTTGTTTAGTAGAATTGTACGGCATTCTTCATTAAACATTATAGTTTCCAGATCCTCGACTTCTTTTTTATTCGTAAGTATCTCTTTCGTAAACTTGGAATATCTACACATTTGTTCTAGAGCATCCACAAATGGTATATTGATATGCAATTTCTTAAACACTTTTAAGGAACTTGGAAAATTGTTTGTCCAACTTATGCTTTTGTAATCTCTGTTCAAATGGAATCGGAGGCATGTCTACTTTGGCAAGGACGGTTAACTTAACCTTTGGATCTTCTAATGTTTCTTCTTTTTCACTTACGTTGCTCTGCTCAAAATCCTCTAAGTGATTCTCACCTTAGATAGGAACCTTTTTATTTGTAGCAACTCATCTCTTTATATTGATTTCAGGAAGCTGAACTCCACTACGAGTGGTAATGGCTTTGACATGTTCCTTGGAGTTAGTCGCAATATCACTTGGCAAGGCTCCTGGTAATCTCTCCGAGAATGCTTTAGTTATTTGTCCCAATTGATTCTCCAAATTCATGGCATCCCTAAATATGCAAAATCTTTTTAGTCCGTTGCATGAAGTTAGTTGATCCATCAGCCATTTTGATAAATACTTTTTCCCATGAGGGCTTCTTCTCTAGCTGTTGGAGACTTGGTGGTGCATTTTTATCTGATTTACCTTCAGAGGACTTGTTACTGCTCCAGAAGACATTTGGGTGATTTCTCCAACCAGAATTTTATGTATTAGAATGTCGATTATTCCATTGTCTCTGAAATTTTGTGTGTACTTAACATCCTCCACTATCTTAAAAAAAGACTTCCTACATTATAATCCATGCTTTCATGATTCCTCCCGCAATAATTGCACCTTAACCCAGTTGCTTGAACTGCATTCATTGTCAGATCCACTTTTTGAGTTAGTGTTGTTAGCTATGGTAAGATTACTATTAGTGTGTCAACTTCAAGTAATCTAGCAACTTTCTTTCCACCTGATCTCTCTATCGACCATAGTGCACCAGTGTATGCTAGATTCTCCATGATTTGATCCGGTGTCCCTTTTGTAATTGACCCATCATAGGAAGAGTCCATGCTAGCCTACTTGACGGATTTAACCCAATGTAAACGTATTGGACTTGGAACCATTTCTGTAAACTATGTTGTGGGCATTGTCGAAGCAATCTATTGTATCTTTTCCATGCTTCATAGTGGCATTCAAAATATAGTTGGGAAAAGTCTGTGATTTCATCTCTTAACCTGGAACATGTACACTATGTCCCTCATTCAGTCCCTCGTTCAGTCGAATCTTCAAAACATTAATCTCGGGTTCTTTTCTAAACTAGGAGTGGACGGCTTCGAGGAGACAACATCTCTAGGTACAACTACCTTGAGCCCATTGAAGACCTAGAAGGAGCTTTGTCAAGGCCAGTACTCAGCCTACAGTCTTAAGAACAAGCTGCTGATCTTTCTAATCCACCTCGTTCATTCTGAGCTTAGTTTACAATTATCGCATTTGTGTGAACCTTTGAGATGTTTGATACCTTTTAGTTTCTTTACCCTCCTTTTGCATTGTATTTAATGATCCTAATAAATAAAAAGCATCATTTCTACTTCACACTTCAAATTTTTTTTTTTTTTGGCCGCTTCTTTGCAATGATGTATCTTTCTATATATAAAAAGTGTCTATTTAACGGAATTTGTTGGTTTAACGGAAAAACTAACGGAATTTGTTGTTTTAACGGATTATGTAACGGAATTTCTTGTTTTAAACAGGCAGCTGCACCTTCTTTCAGTGTTTTTATCATAACTTTGTATTCCGATGTTCGATTGAGGAAATTAAAAATGTGTTGGAAAGCTAACCCATTTGGCTACAACTTTGATTTAGACATCATTCTCCAATTCAATCACTTTCTATGCCAAAAATATGTCTCAATATAACGGACTATGTAACGGAATTTTTTGTTTTAAATAGGAAGCTGCACATTCCTTCAGTGTTTTTATCATAACTTTGTATTTCTATGTCCAATTGAGCCGATTCAAAATGCGTTGGAAAGCTAACTCATCTGGATATAACTTTAATTCAAACATCATTCTCCAATTCGATCACTTTCTATGACAAAAATAGGTCTCAATGTAACGGACTATGTAACGAAATTTCTTGTTTTAAACAGGCAGCTGCACCTTCCTTCAGTGTTTTTATCATAACTTTGTATTTCGATATCCGATTGAGGCAATTCAAAATGAATTGGAAATCTAACTCATTTGGTTACAACTTTGGTTCAGACATCATTCTTCAATTCGACCACTTTATATGCCAAAAATAGGTCTCAATATAACGGACTATGTAACGGAATTTCTTGTTTTAAACAGGCAGCTGCACCTTCCTTCAGTATTTTTATCATAACTTTGTATTCCAATATCCTATTGAGGCGATGAAAAATGTGTTGGAAAGCTAACACCTCTAGCTACAACTTTAATTTAGACATCATTCTCCAATTCGATCACTTCCTATGCCAAAAATAGGTCTCAATATGAGACTAAAACACCGGAGCATAACTTTTCGGTTGGAAATTGATTTGTGATCATCTTTTGACTAAATTTGATCCCCTTGACATCTTCCTTTATCCAATTGACTCCGAACACTCTCAAATCTTCATCATGAGATTTGGCACAACTTTTAAGTATTTACATTTTAACCCCCGAACTTTGGATCCCTTACAATTTAGCCATTTCTCCAAATTTGTTTACTTTTGCTTATTTTCTTCAATCTCACCAACCTACATCACAATATCAATATCACACATCTAATTATTTATCAATTACATAAACATTACATCATTAATTATTTATAGGGTGTCTGTTTCTACTTTTCAGTAGAAATCAAGCCGTTGGCAACACAATTCATGCCGTTGGGAGCTGCAATTTTGGACCAATTCTTTCACCGTAGGACTGTAGGTTTGAAAAAAAAAAACGGTAACATAATCAATTTTCCTTCCTCCTTGCAGCGCGCCCAGACGCGCCCTTAATTAACCAAAAAAAAATTACATCTTTATTAATAACAAATTAATTATTAACAAAAATATTAAATAAAAACTAAGCAAACGTGCATTGCACGTTGTTTGCACCTAGTATTAAATAAATGATGCTATCTGATGAGTTGTTCAGGGCCATTCTTTCATCATACTTAATAAATTCAAAGATGAACAACTGGTTAATACTCACTTAGACTGCTTAAGCTACTAAAATTAGCTCTCAAATTGAAGAATAGATAAACAAGCAATGTGTTAACTGTCGAAACCACATTTAATAACTGAGAAACTCTAGTAAATTGATGAACTGATTAATATAATTAATGTGCAATTAGATAATTGTCGAACTATGCAAAAAAATTGTTAAACTGCATACTCAAAGTACTAAAAAATTATGATAAATTTCTAAGCTGAAGAATACAAAATATACAACTCATTCATAATTTGAGGCGTATCTAAGGCTAATATTTTCCCAAGTGCTCAGCATTCCAAGGGTGATGTTGTTTGCATCTGTCTAGATATTCAATCTTATGCGTTCTGGGTCAAACCGAGGAAATAGGAGGAAATGACCTTCCCATTGTTGTGTAATTCCAAAAAGCCCTTTGACTAGAAAATGGAATTAAAAAAAAAAAAATGGTCAAAATATAGGTTAACCTTTAAAAAGCCAAAAATACCCTCATTTGACAAAAGGAAAGCTCTCACCGACCTCTCACCGTCGACCGACCACCTGAAAATCACGAAACCGACCACCTGAAAATCGGCAAAGACGTCACCGGCGACTTGAAAGGTTGGTTGTTGTCATTAAAATGGATTTTTCATACATAGGTTTTTCATAGATTTAGTTCCAATTTTTAGTTCGAACTTAATGTATTTTAGTTAGTTTATTTAGTATTGTGCGATTGTGGAGATGATTTAAAAGTATTTGAGGGAGACCATTCGATTTTTGGAGCTTAAACTCGCAAGAGAAAGCTGTTAACAGCTGGTTTTTTAAACCGGTTGTTAACAGCTTCTAGGCCGGCTTGATAGCCGGCCCAGATTCAGATGTTAACAGCCGAATCTGGGCCAACTGTCATTGGGCTACATCTAACAGTCGACCCAATATTTATTTATGTTTTTATTTTTATAATATAATATAATAAATAAATATTTATATAATTCAATATTGTACTTAATTTAAGAAATCGAACATGAAATAAATATTTATAGAATTAAATATTTTAAATAATCGAGAAAAATTTATAGAATTAAATAACTAATTTTAATTTGATAATTACTAATATCATTAAATAAATTATTTTAATTATTACATTTTTTATTTTAACATATTAATAATTTCTTATTTTTTCCGTTACATTTTATTAATAATTGAAAAAATCGAATATGAAATAAAAATTTCTAGAATTAAATAATTAATTTTAATTTGATAATTACTAATATCATTAAATAATTCATTTTAATTATTAAATTTTTTATTTTAACATATTAGGAATTTCTTATTTTTTCCGTTACATTTCATTAATAATTGAAAAAATTGAATATGAAATAAATATTTATAGAATTAAATAATTAATTTTAATTTGATAATTACTAATATCATTAAATAATTCATTTTAATTATTAAATTTTTTATTTTAACATATTAGGAATTTCTTATTTTTTCCGTTACATTTCATTAATAATTGAAAAAATTGAATATGAAATAAATATTTGTAGAATTAAATAATTAATTTTAATTTGATAATTACTAATATCATTAAATAATTCATTTTAATTATTAAATTTTTTATTTTAACATATTAGGAATTTCTTATTTTTTCCGTTACATTTCATTAATAATTGAAAAAATTGAATATGAAATAAATATTTATAGAATTAAATAATTAATTTTAATTTGATAATTACTAATATCATTAAATAAATCATTTTAATTATTAAATTTTATATTTTAACATATTAGCAACTTCTTATTTTTTCCGTTAAATTTTATTAATAATTGAAGAAATCGAGTACGAAATAAATATTTATAGAATTAAATATTTTACGTAATTGAAAAATATTTATATAATTAAATAATAAAATTGAATTTGATAATTACTGATAAAATTAGCAAATTTTTGTTTCCTTTTATTTTTTAATTTAATTATTTATTTTCTCTAATTGTTACAATTCGGTTCACTTAATTTTATGAGATTATACTAGATATCATTATCTTATGTTTGAAGTGCACATGTTTAATGAATTTTTATTTTTTTTTAGCATGGAGCATCATTTAGAGCTGACATTGAGACAGATGTCTGACAAGGCTACCTGGAACATTAACATTGGCAGTTAAACAGCTGTGCTAGAGTTGTTGGATGAGCAGTATGCAGATATGCTTCTACGTTCATTTCTTTGGCCCCTGTACGAGTTGAGAGATGTACAGTTCTCGGGGCAGATCCTCGATGCCCTATTGTGTCGGTTGCGTAGTCCAGTCGACGACGATGCCCTCCACTCCAACCTTGGGGGTAAGGTCGCAAGTTTCTCCATGTTCAATTTTGCTCTCATCACTGGGCTGAAGATTACGGGGGATGATGCAGCTCATACCGATACTCAGAGAAGCAGACTACATTATACTTACTTTGGGGGACAAGGGTTAGTGCTGTTATCGGATATGATGGACGCAATCACGAGGTGTGACCATATGTTGGGCAGACTGAAGGTCGGCTTGGTCTACATCCTTGTGAGTGTGTTGTGATGTCACCATCGGAGGATTGGAATCGACCTATTCCATTTGCAGATCGTTGACGATCTTGATGTGTTCAACACATATCCTTCGGGTCGGAGATGTTTTGAGGACACGGTGCACGTCTTCACCAGAACACACTCGAAGCCGAAGGGGACCATGCGTAAATACGATGCGTACGGATTGCCCCTTGCCGTGCAGGTAAATGTTTAACATACTTTATTATAAAAAAAATTGTTATTATATAAATATAATAATTGTATGTATTGCAGACTTTGGGGACGTGGCTCGCCGACAATGTAAGTAAAATAGTCATATTGTTGTTTATTATGTAAACATTATTGTTTTGTTTTATGAAATTAAATAACCCCCTATATTTTTTATTGGTGGTGCCTAATGCAGCACATCGATCTGGCCATGGAGTTATTGCGAGATTGAGCTCGACGATATCCGCGATCATTTGACATGCCCAGTCGACTCATACTGAGCACTAAGTTTTTTAGTGCTGTTACCATTGAGCATCAGTCGCTGCAACGCATGGGTAGTGAGTACGTGCTTCCTGAATATATAGCTGAATGGGTCGTTGGTATGCTACCGACTCTCGGGGGAAAGGCATGGGAGGCTCGCACATATATATATGTTCCAGCGATCGTGAATCATCATGCCATTGCCGTGGAGATTGTTTTTGCTGACTCCACGATGTATGTGTACGATTTCGACCATTCATGTCTAACACAAAACCAGGTCGAGCAACATTTGGAGCCGATTGCAGTGATCATTCCGTTGATGGCTGCCCGAGCGGGTGTTATTTTAATAACATGCTAGCCATCGTGCGAGATCAGACGACGGCGAGACAGTCTCGATCGTAAGTATTTTTATTTTATTTTTAAATTGGAAACTTCGTTTTTATCTAACATGTTTTTAAATTAACACGTTTATTATTCAATTTATAGGGGCGATTGCAGTATTTTTGCAATAAATTACATCGAATTTTTGAGTGTAGGACATAAGGTTGATGGAATCAACCAGTCATTGACACAAATTTGGAGGAATAAATTGGCGTCCGATTTGTACGAATTCGAATGTGACCCGTAAACGTTGTACATTTATTTTTTGATTCATTTATTTATAAGTGTAAATATCATTTATTTTCTGATTCATTTATTTAATACTTGTAAATATTGTAAAAATGGTATAATTTATTTTGTAATGTTGTACATTTAATTGTGTTCATTTAATTGTGTATGATTTATATAATTTATATAATTAAATATAATTTATCAAATTAGCAAATAAAGTTACACAAAAATGATTATCCAAATATTGTTCGTTAAACAGCAACACTATTACATACAATACTAATTGTCATGCAGGGGAATCTGACTCATACAAGTTTGGGGAGTGTGGCTGACTGCTTTACATCTGCCGCAACGACGCGGTCGAGGAAACTCTCCAGTAGAGGGTATTCTAGAAGTTCGGGGGCGCCCAAGGCCACGCGGTTCAACTACTGGTGGGGACAAACTATTAAGCGGGAGAATGTTGTCAAGAACTTCCCACTCAGATTCGTTCGGTAGGGGAAATATAGTCTTAGCGTACGCAGCTCTCCAATATTCAGCCGTATAATAAGGAAAACATAATGTTCTCGCTGCAAAGCCTCTGTTTAAAGCTACCGCGATTGCATGCTCGCATGGAAAACTCTCCAGCTGAAATCGAGCACAGGTACATATGTTGTCGGTCAGGTCCACAATGTATGCCACATGACGTGCACATTGTATGAAGAAACGGGACTCATCTAGCGGTTCAACAATCAACCTCCTCGCATCCTCTGCCGCCTTGAACAGTTTATCCTCTTGAGCTAAGGCTAGCCGGTCGAGCTGTTCTGCGATTCCGTACGTCGTTCATGAAACCACTACTGCAGCTTGGTACGGATCTTCTCGATCATTGCGAGAATTGGCAACTCTCGATCCTTCTTGAACAGTGCAATCAGAGATTCCACATTGTTCGACATCATCAAGTTGTACCGACGTCCTGGAAAATGTAATCGTGCCCAATGTTCTATCCCTATTTTTGTAAGATAATCCCATACCGGGAACTACTTATTTCCTATCTCGACCATAAACTTATTACATTCCTCGACACTGTAAGCTTCGGCCACCTTCCTGAACAATGAAACGATGACTTGGCCCCTAAGCTTCGGCCGTCTTCAGATTACCCTGTATGTGGTACATACAGCACCCATGATGTGCCTCGGGGAAAACTTCGACGATAGCATTTATTAGAGACCGACCCCGATCAGTTACGAAGGCAAGATGCTCGACTTCGCTGATCATTTCCATGAGCTTCGTAAAGAACCAACGCATTGACAGATCGTTCTCACTGTCAACTACGCCGAATGCAAGTGGGTAAATCTGGATGTTGGGATCTTGACATGTAGCAATAATCAGTTTTCCACCGTATCTCGATTTCAGAGTTGTACCGTCGACTAAAATTACGGGTCCCATCGCATTTTTAAATCCTCTAGTGCATGTCCAAGAGCCATGAAAAAATACTTAAAGTAATTCTCGCCCTCTGTCTCAATGGAAAAAGTAGAACCGTGATTAGTTGTCACCAAATTATGGTAGTACCTGGCCAATTTATCATAACTCTCTTCAGGTGAGCCCATTAGATCCTCAAACTCACATTCTTTAGCCTTCCAAGCCTTATGGTAGCTCATGACCACTCCGTACTCTCGTCGAACATCATTAATGATGTCCGATGGTCTGTAGATCATCCGTGGGTCCTGATACTTGTGCATTATCTATCGACCAATAAACCATGACCGAGCTTGTCTGTGATTGTTTTGACAAATCCCCAATTCGCAAGTATGTTCCCATGTATACTTGCGAACTACAAATAACTTGTTCATATCCATCTTAGTCGCTCGCAAAGACCAACGACAACTGTCATCGATGCAAGCAACTGTCAACAAGGATTTGGTTGATTTCTTTACCTTGAACTCAAAATTGAATTTCAATGCTAGCTTATGCAAAGCTTCCTGCAAATCTTTCTTCGTTTTAAACAGTTGCTCAACGTGCAAATCTTTATTATCGGGAACCACGCGTGAAGAATTAGATGAAGGTTCGCTCGTTCCGGCCCCTAAGCTCCCACCCAACTCATGTCTCTGGCGACATAGAGTAATTAAATCCTCATTTGTAAATTCATTTACATTATCACTGTCCTGAACTACCGATTGAATTATGTGTGTCGCAGTGATGTCATGATGGGGAACAATTGTCGCGGGAATATTAACGTCATATCACGAGCTATCTCTACTGTATCCCAAAAATCATTTGCATTATCATCGGCTCCATCCGAATGTTCATTTCTACCTTCTGCATCGTGCTTCATAACTAAACTCACGCAAATCGGTGTCACTTGCATTTTGTTCAACTCAAACAGATAATTCACTTCAATATTAGATGTAACCTTTAAAGGTGGAATTGAATATGACAAATTCTCTCTGAATTGATATCTCAGTATCATATTGTATCAAGATTCATCGACATTCAGTTTGTTCTGTATATCATGGTACAACTCCTTGTACGATGTAGTCTCTGTTATATGTGTTGCCATACTACCTTTTATATTGTTCGTCCATTTTCATTCTCATCGATTGTTTTCGTCGAATTCAAAATCACCAAAATGATAAACCAGGAGTATAATCATATCTGTCAGGCATAAAAACAAAGAATTTATAAACGGAATATTCAAAAAAATTCGACTTACAATCCGAACAAAAATTATTAAAAATAAAATTGACTAACACTCTATTTTTCGATCATTATGACCAAATTTTCGTTTTCATCATCCGTAATAGCGATAAAAGTCCAAAGTTAAGCTGTTCGATACATTGAGACGAATATTTGGCTGTTAACGGCCGAAAGTTCGACAGTCGAATATTCGTCTGTTAACAGATGAATTGTCGTCTGTTACCAGCCTAATTTTCGTCTGTTAACAAAATCGGCTGTTAACAGTCTTCACAGCCGAAAATTTAATGTATCGCTTTCTGCCCTTTACAGCCGAAATTTGTAAATAGAATCAAAAAACTAATGCCGATGAATTTTTTTCTTTTATGCTAAAAAAATTATACATCTGTTAAAATAGTTAGATCTGGTCTAACCTATATCGATCTTAATTTATCGAGTAAAAATGTATGCACATTTAACGAAAACAAAGTTAAACATAGGTAAATATACTTACCGAATCGAAGTAATTGACCAAAAACAATTTTTTTTTTCAGCTATCGATATTTTTGAGATTTTCAGAGTCAAGAAGACAGGAGAGTTTTTATCTATGTTTGAGCAGATTTTGTAATTTTAAGTAGGGACCATTTGTTTTTTATTTGTTAACTAAAAGGGTAGTATTGTCTTTTTAAGACAAACATGTTTTGCAATTGTTTTAGTCACTTAAGGATGTTTTTGTCTTTTTACAGCAAATGGGTCATTTTGGGATTATTATCAATTGTAAAAGTCAAAGTGGAATTATGGGGCTTTGACTAGGTCATTTTTACAAGAACCCCAGGTTAAACCTTGGAAGTTATTTGGTACGACCCTTTCCAGTTTGCACTAAGGGTGCCTGAAGCAGCTTTTTTTTTTTTTTAAGAAAATAAAAATTGCGAGCACGGATCGTCCTTTCAGAAATTTTCTCTTTACCCTTATATTATAATACTTGGCCATTTTTCTCAAATAAATGGCGAGTCTCTCCATGAATGATCCCTAGCTTCGTCCAAAAGGTTGAGCTCACTATGCCTCGCTTTATCATTTTTCTCGACTATTTCTAAATCCCCATATCATCACAGAGTTTTCTCAGCCACACAATAACAAATTGTCTTTTATTTTCTAAGACAAAAAAATTTAGAACTCAGAACATGTACATTATGTTTTTCCATAAGAATTTTGTCGTATTGACATCGACGATTCAGGTCATTAGCTTTGGCTTTAACCCACTTAGTGAAGTAATCGATAGAAACAATCATGTATTGAACTCCAACTTGTCCCATGGGTAATTGTCCCATAAGATCTATCAGCATTTACATAAAGGCCATGGACTACTTATAATGGTCAGCTACTGAGTGTAGAATCTAGGTATGCTGGGAAAACTGTAGCATTTATCATGAAGTTTGACATATTCCAATAATTCTTTTTTAGGGTTGCTAGTTGCAAACCATCTCCATGATTGCTGTAAATTCTCTCATGTACTTCATGTAGCAGGTACTTAGCCTCATCTCCTTCAATGTAATATAGCATTCCATCCCTTACTACAAACTAGCATGTTCTCAGCTTCATCGTTTTAGCCTCTGCTTGGTCGGATTGGAGCCTCTGGTCCACCGAGTAATTTGGTCGGTTGTCAACTAATAACCATCAACTCTTCTCTACCCTCCATCGAGGGCTTCTGTATGTAATCAATGAGAATCAGCATTAACAACTAAGAATCTATAATACTGGTGAGTTTAGATAGAGTGTTGATACTAGAGTTCTCCACTCGAGGGACTCGAAGCAAAGAAGAAGAAGAAGCTAGGAGAAACCGTATACTTTGATTGAGTAAAGTTAGTGTAATGATATAGGTTACAAACCATACCTCTTGCATAGTGTTCTATCCAATCTACTAGTGCAAGGATAAATTATAAACTAATGCAACTTGACTTGAAATGAAATGAAATGAAATGATAAACTACCAACTACCACTCATCCTATTGTTGAAGGAATGATGGTCAAAATGAGATTAAGAAACTATAAAGCTTCATTATCCTTCAATCTCCTTCTTGAAGTTTTTATCTTGGACTCCAATTTGATGAATTAGCTCCACAAAATGATTCTTGGCAAGTGACTTAGTGAACAAATCTGCAGCTGATCCTGTGAAGAACAATATTGCAAGTGAACCTCTCCTTCTTTATCTGCTTGTCTAATTACATGGAACTTGACCTTGATATGCTTTGTTCTTCCATGGTTAACTGAATTCTTGGCCAAAGCAATAGCTGATTGATTGTCCACTAGAATTGTAGTAGAATTTGATTGAAATTGATGCAAATCATTCAGAATTTTCCTCAACTAAATCACTTGATTTGTTGCTGATGCTGTTACTACAAACTCTGCCTCTGCTGTAGATTAGGCCACAATATCTTACCTCTTTGAGTTCCAGCTAAATGCACCAGATCCTAGAGCAAACAGATAACCAGAAGTGCTTTTCATGTCATCAATTAAACTGGCCCAATCACTGTCTGAATATCCTATCAAATCTGAATCAACTCCTCCTTCAAAATAAATTCCATACTTCAGTGTTCCTATGATATATCTGATGACTCTCTTGGCAGTTGATAAATGAGTTTGTGATGGATTTGTCATGAATCTGGATAGCAGACTTGCAGTATACATGAGATCAGGTCTTGTTGATGTTAAATACAGCAAGCTTTCCACCAAACTTCTATAGTTCTTTTCATTTGTTGGCTGATCACCATCCTCCTTTGATAACTTAGTATTCTCTACTATAGGTGTGTCAATCGACTTGCAATCTATCATTTTAAACATCTTCAATATATCAGTTGCATACTTGTTTTGTGAGACAAAGATTCCATGAGATCTCTGATCAATTTCAATTCCTAGAAAATACTTCATTTCACCCAAGTTTGTCATCTCAAACTCCTTCTCGAGTTTAGTTGTGAATGAATGAATTTGCTCCATATTGTTTCCAATAATCAGTAAGTCATCCACATATAAAGAGATGATCAACACATTTAAATGAGGATCTGATTTCACATAAAGTATATGCTCACTTTCATTTCTTTGAAATCCATTTTCTGACAAGTAGCTATCAATTCTGCTGTACCAAGGTCTTGGGGCTTGTTTCAATCCATACAAAGCCTTCCTTAACTTGGATACATGATCAGGAACTGCCCTTGAAATGAATCTATCTGGTTGTTCCACAAAGACATCTTCGTCTAGTTCACCATTGAGGAATGCCGATTTGATATCTAGCTGGTGTATTTTCCAAATTTTCTGTGCTATCAATGCAATCAGCAACCTGATTATGTCATGCCTTACAACTGGAGCAAAGGTTTCAAAGTAGTCTACTCCACACTCTTGAGTAAAACCTTTGGCTACCAGCCTGGCCTTGTACTTGTAGATAGAGCCATCAGGATTCACTTTGGCTTTGTAAATCTACTTTACTCCAATTACCTTCTTGTCAGTTGGTCTTGGCACCGCATCGACGTCTTATTTTTCTAAATCATTCTCATCTCTTCTTCCATGGCCTCAATCCATTCATAATGCTTAGTAGCCTCTTCATAGTTGTTTGGCTCAACAATCGCCACATTGTATATTTCATACACTTCATTCAGTGGTCTAGTTCCTCTAGGAGGTGGACCAGAACTAGTTTTCCACTCAGTTGGACCATCATTTAAAGCACCGTACTCTGTTGGTTGTGGCTGAACCTCTGGTTAAATCATAAGAACATTCTGCTGCTCCCCAAGTAGAGAAACTGATGGTTGATGTGGTTGTAATTCAGTTTCATCCCAATTTCACTTGGCATTTTCATCAACTTTGATATCTCTCGACACAATAATCTTTTCAGGTTCCAGATTATATATTCTATAACCTTTTGGCTGAGAGCTATAGCCTAGGAAAATTCCTTTCACGGCCTTGTTATCTAGTTTACCCATCCTCTGTTCTGGAACATGAATGTAGCATAAAGATCCAAACACCTTAAGAAGTTTTGTTGATAATTTCACACCATTCCAAGCCTCAACTGGAGTCTTGCCTTTCATAAATTTGGTTGATAATCTATTATGTAAATACACTGATGTATACACAGCTTCAGCCCAGAACTTCTTTGGCAAATCCTTCTCAGCCATCATCCTTCTTGCCTTTTCCATCACTGGTATATTTTTCCTCTCTGCCACTCCATTTTGCTGTGGCGTATATGGCACTATCAGCTGGTGATGGACACCATTTTCTTTACAAAACTCATCAAACACTTTGGAAGTATATTCCTTGCCATTATCAGATCTTAAGACTTGAATCTTACAGCCTGATTGACTCTCAACAAATGCCTTGAATTTTCTGAAGATGTGGAACACATCAGACTTGTTTTTCATGAAGTATACCCAGTACATTCTTGTACAATCATCAATAGAGAGTGCAAAATATCGATTTTCACTCAATAATGATGTTCTCATAGGGCCACAGATATCAATGTGTACCAGCTACAGTTTCTGAGTTGCTCTCCAAACTCCATCAGTTGGAAATTCTTCCCCGTGCATCTTTCCATAACTGCATGCTTCACAAACTCCTCCTGGCCCTTGAATTGCAGGAAGATCTCTTACCAAGCCTTGAGTATGAAGATTGGCTAAGGACTTAAAGTTATGATGAACATATCTTTTATGCCCTAAATCTGATTCATCAAGTTTAACTTCAGCAGCATTAGCAATCACATTTTGCCAATAGATACTAAAACTCTTATACATCGTTGGCATACAAGCAATTTCAGTATTATTTAAATCATTTATCATGCATAAATGGTCTATAAAAGTCAATGAATATCCATTTTGAACCATTTGTCCAACACTTAGCAAATTGGAACTTAAACTAGGTACAAGTAAAACATTGTCAATGTACCTCATTCCCTTCTTTGTTTGAACTGCAATGGTTCCAATTCCTTTAGCAAACACTACTTCACCATTTCCCATCTTAATTGATGCTATACAATCTGAATTCAACCTACTAAAAATCTCCTCTTTGATGGTCATATGGTTGGTGCAGGCACTGTCAATGAACAAATAGTCTTCCTCCTTCTCATTTGTCATATGAAATGCCAAGAATAAATGATCTTCAGTCTTCTTCTCAGAAGCCAAGGTAGCTTGCTAATTCTGGTGTCTATGCTGATGATGAATTGGACTGTTATTTTAGCGATTATCAAGACAGTACTTTTCAGGATGTCCAACCTTATTGCACACTTTGAACTTATGTGCTTTCCAGCAATACTTTTCCAGGTGAATTGTTTTACCATAAACACCACATTGAGGATGTGAATCTCGATCTTTACTATTCCCTATTTTCTGCTATTTCCTACTCTCCTTTTCTTTGAATCAAACTGCCTCCTATCAACATTTCTCCTGGGATATTGCTGTCTGTGCTTGGCTACAAATGCTCTTTCCACTGAATTTTCATTCCTTGATGCCAGCCTTTGTTTAAACGCTAATAAAGCACATGTAAGTTCAGTCAAGGTGAGGCTTGACAGGTCTTTAGTATGTTCAATGGTTGTAGTGACAGCATCATATTTTTCAGACAAGGTAATCAGAACTTTCTGAACTACTCTCTTGTCTGTAATCTTATCACCATTTAGCTTCATTTGATTCACAATATCAACCACTCTTGAGATGTAATCCTTGACTTTCTATGTTTCTTTCATCTTCAGATTTTCGAACTCTGTAACCAAGGATTGAAGTCTCACTGCTCTGAATTTTTCTGAGCCTTTAAACTCTTCCTTAAGCTTCTCTCAAACTTCTTTGGCTGTTGTTGTAACTACTATTCTGGGAAATATCTCCTTTGAGAAGGCTGAAAATAGGAAAGACAAAGCTTTCATATTCTTAATGGACTGATCCTTCTGCTGTTTCAGTTTAGCAGCTATGTAGTTTACATCTTCCTCTGATTTGTCATAGCCTTGCTCAATCACTTCCCATAAGTTATGAGCCATCAAGAAAGCTTTCATTTTAATTGACCAGAAATCATAGTTCTCGCCATTGAAAGTAGCAGGTAGAGGCAAAGATGAAGAGCTTAAACTAGAAGAAGAAGAAACTAGGAAGAACTGTATGCTTTGATTGAACAAAGTGAAGGTAATGATATAGGTTACAAACTATGCCTCTTGCATAGTGTTCTATCCAATCAACTAGTACAAGGATAAATTATAAACTAATGCAACTTGACTTGAAATGAAATGATAAACTACCAACTACCACTCATCCTATTGTTGAAGGAATGATGGTCAAAATGAGATTAAAAAACTATAAAAGCTTCATTATCCTTCAAAATTGGATAGTAAATCCATGACATACTTCAGATAAGTAGCCATGTATCCCTAACGATAAAACTACAATGCACCTAATTCACTAGGAGCTGGGAATCTGTATTGACCTTTATCTCTCACTTTCATCTCCTTTACCAACTTTAGACCAGCTATCAATGCCTCGTACTATGTTACATTATTTAAAGCTTGGAAACCCAACCTTATAATGCAGTTAAAATTATTACCCTTTTATCTTATCAGAATCATCCATGCTCCGAATAGGTCTCTTAGCATGAGCCATTAACAAATAGCTTCCATCATTTCTACTATGTCGACTCAAGCTCTTCGACATCCATGAACATTACATGTCTATCAGTTAACTTTGCAACAGTCTACCAAGGCTTGACCTTTAATAGTAGTTCTTGAAATCTTGAATATCTTCAATAGTTTCTTGATAAATCTCCACTTGTGCTCTTCACTCAAAAATCAAGTTTGAACTTTCACTTGAATTCTCTCACAAAAACAAGTTTCTTGATATTTTTGCAAGTCCCTTCCGATTCTCTCACAAAAACTATGAATTTTCTTCTATAATAATAATTGATGAATTTTGAAGCATAATATATATATATATTTGAAAGATTCGAAATTTGGTTAAAAATCAAGTTCAAATTGGTTTCCAAAAGAATTCCAATCCAATAAGGAAAGTTGTGTTAACGAGCGCATGTTTTTGTCTCTACACAATAGTCATTGTTTTGGTCATAACTTTCTCTCTTGGTATCTGATTGAAGTGATTCAAAGTGTATTGGAAATTAGTGTTGATCATATTTTGATCATATTATATTCCTTTTTACTTCTAATTCCATCAAATTGTCTCTTAGTAATGATCAAAGTATCATCTTGTGACTGAATGAACTATTGAATATTTACAATTTGATCCTTAAACTTTGAATTTCGCCATTTTTCACTTCTTTCTTTCAATTCCTCATTCAACTATTGACCTATATAACATAAAATAAAATAATTTAAAATATATATATATTTTTTTTCAAAAGAACTACCAAATATCGCTATTTTAAGCCCCAAATATATTTATGAGTTTACATTATTTTTCATGCAACAGCACTGGTAAAAGATAACATATTACGACAAGAAACAACAAACTTGTGTACATGAACAATTGTACTATTTTTGCTTATTTTGGAAAAAGCTAATATATAACAGATAAGGAATAGAATGACACGGCCCTTTATATTCCAAAATTTTGTAATACAAACCAAAATTCTTGGAGTGAGAGATGGAAGAAATGGATTATTTAAGGAGTTATCAAGGGAAATTAATAGGGATTCTTTAAGTTATTATTTTCTAGTCAATTTTTAATTGAGAGCTTTCATTGATATGGGGTTTTGCTAGGAGATTGAAACTTGTTTATTGACATTTAACTAAGTTTCAATAACTTTAATTCTTAAGGACACCAAATGATGTGTGAAGATATGAACTTATGAATAACAGTCATGTTGATCTTCTCTCAGTGATCTTGAAAACTCATCTTTTTACGTTGTCTTTGGAAGAATTTTAGATGTTTTTTTCTTGTCCATAGTATCTGTCAACACCTGGATAGTATTTGTCTATAGAAAATCCCAGGTAGTCATTGTCTCATTGTTTCATATAGTGATGAAGTGCATAAGGAGTTAGAATTTATGATGAAGTGGGATCGTAAGGCAAAATAATGATTTCATGATAACTTTGGGTTTGTCCGTTTTGACGAATTAATAGTCTAATTTGAGTGGAAACTGGCCAAGGATCACAACTCACAGCCTTCGGCCATGACGTACGTCGGATTTCGGACAGATTCCATCGTTTAGGCTCTCGATCACGTGTTTTTGCCGTTTATGATAATTTTTATTTTGGTAATATCTCATTGAATAAAATTCAGATTTTGATTCCATTTGTTGGAGGACGATCCTGAATATTAGGAGTTTCCATTTAAGTAAGAATCTCAAATTTTTTCATTTATGGAAAAATATCGTTTTTTTTTATTTTTATTATTTATTTTTCGAAATTTGCTAGGGTTTTGCTATTTAAACCATTGTAAGCCATTCGAGTCAGGCATTATTGAATTGAATAAAAACTTTCGTGAATTTATCTCATATTTGTGAGGTTTTTCATCTTTCCTATAATCTTCCGCTACGTCAGTTGGTATCAAAGCCGAAGTCGTTCCTTCACCATGCCGCCAGGAGACGTCCAAAAGCTCGTGAAGTTCCAGTAGAAGAGGTACATAGACGTGATGAAATCACACAGCAATTTACTGCACTCGTGCCGCAACATCATGCTCCGGTGGCCCCGTCGGTTGAGGATTCTGGTGATGAGAATCCGTTTGCACAACCTGAGCATCCCATAGATCTACCAGTTCGACGGAAGGGAGGTGGTCAGGATGAGAATAGGCGTTGGGAATCAGGATTCAAGGTTGATATTCCTGAGTTCCATGGTGGATTAAGTCCCGAAGAGTTCTTGGATTGGGTGACTGAAGTGGAGGAGATCTTGGAATTTAAGGAGGTTCCTGCTGATAAATGTGTGCCTCTCGTTGCGACGAGGTTTCGTGGACGAGCAGCAGCGTGGACGAGCAGCAGCGTGGTGGCAACAGACTAAAGTGACGTGATCCAGGTTAGGGAAGTCCAAGTTTATATCGTGGGATAAATTGAAGAAGCATATGAAGAAGCAGTTTCTGCCCTACAACTATGTTCGGACCATGTACCAGCAACTGCAGAATCTGCGTCAAGGCGTCAAAACGGTTAGTGACTATACAACGGAATTTTATATGTTGATTACGAGGAATGAGGTACTGGAGACAGAAGAGCAGCTGGTGTCACGATATGTGGGTGGTCTTCGTCCCCAAATACAAGACACTCTGAATATGTTTGATCCTGTGACAGTCTCTGAGGCATATCAGAGAGCATTACAGATAGAGAAACCACAGGCCAAGAGAAATACAGTTCCTTTTTCTGCAGGCAGTTCTTCCAATAATTTACAGCAGCAGATGACACGTCCTGGTAATCCTACTCAACCTGGCCCTCCTAGACCTAACCCTATTCAACAGCCAGCGCGTCCTGGAGGTGGTATTCGTTGTTTAGCATGTGGTGGTACAGGTCATAGACAATCTGAATGTCCCAATAATCCACGCAGAGGACTCTTTGTTGATGAGAGGTATGACGATTATGAAGGTCCACCTATATTTGACAATGATGACACCGAGGAAGTCGGGGAGGAGGAAGAGTTTGTAGTTGGTGATGTGGGTCAAGCGTTGGTGGTGAGGCGGAGCTTTCTGACTCCCCTGGAGAATAACAATGACTGGCTGCGTAATAATATCTTTCAGTCGACGTGTACTGTTGGGGTAAAATATGTAGATTTGTTATTGATTCTGGTAGTTGTGAAAATGTGGTGGCTGAAGAGGTCATTAAGAAGCTGGGTTTGCAGACTGAGAAGCATCCAAAACCGTATAAATTAGCTTGGCTGAAGAGGGGTAACGATGTAGAGGTGTCTGAGCGTGTTCGAATCAGTTTCTCCGTTGGGCCTACCTACAAAGATCATGTATTATGTGATGTCGTAGAGACAGATGCGTGCCACTTGCTGTTAGGGAGATCGTGGCAGTTTGACCGCCATTCGCTGCATGATGGGTATACCAACACGTATAGCTTTCTGTTTGGGGGTAAGAAGATTGTGTTACTACCTGATAAGGGTCCAGTGAAAACAGTTGGAGACAGCGCCAATTTATTGACCAGAGCAAAGTTTGAAACAGAGATGGAGGAGTTTGGGGTCGTGTATGTGCTGGTGAGAAAGTTAATTAACAGCGAGCATGAGGTTCCTTGTAGGGTTCAGCCATTGCTAAAGGAGTTTCATGAGGTCTTCCCAGGAGAGCTTCCAGATGGGTTGCCACCACTGCGGGATATTCAGCATCAGATTGACTTGGTGCCTGATGCTTCTCTGCCTAACCGGGTGCATTACAGGATGAGTCTCACTTAACATGAAGAGTTGCGTAGACAAGTGGAGGAGCTTCTGGCAAAAGGGCACATCAGGGAGAGTCTTAGTCCTTGTGCTGTTCCTGCTCTCCTTACACCGAAGAAGGATGGGACGTGGCTTATGTGCGTGGATAGTAGGGCAATCAATAAGATTACGGTGCATTACCGTTTTCCTATTCCTCGCCTGGATGATCTGTTAGACCAGCTTACTAGTGCTTGCGTGTTCAGCAAGCTTGACTTGAAGAGTGGATACCATCAGATTTGGATTAGACCTGGAGATGAGTGGAAAACAGCATTTAAGACGAGAGAAGGGTTGTACAAATGGTTGGTCATGCCTTTTGGCCTCTCAAATGTACATTTATGCGGATCATGAGTCAGGCTCTTCGTCCATTCATCGGTAAATTTGTTGTCATCTACTTTGATGATATTCTAGTTTATAGTGCTACCGATGATGATCATGTCCAGCACCTTCGAGAAGTTCTTTCAGTTCTTCGCAGGGATCACTTTTATGCTGCAGTGCAAAAGTGTTCATTCTTGACTGATCGTGTTGTATTCCTTGGTTATGTGGTGTCAAAGGAGGGGTTAGCGGTTGACACATCCAAGGTGGAGGCAATAAGTCAGTGGCCACAACCTAAAACTGTTACCGAAGTGCGCAGCTTTCATGGCCTTGCTTCATTTTATCGCAGGTTTATACCACATTTTAGCAGTATCATGGCACCTATTACAGATTGTATGAAGGATGGAAAGTTTCAATGGACCCCCGAAGCAGAGGCATCTCTTCGGTTGATTAAGCAGAAGTTGACTACTGCTCCAGTTTTGGTGTTGCCTGACTTTACCCAGCCGTTTGAGCTACATTGTGATGCCTCGAAGGTGGGTATTGGTGGTGTGCTGAGTCAAAACAACCGCCCCGTTGCATACTTCAGTGAGAAGCTTTTTGGTCCGAAGTCTCGGTACAGTACTTATGATGTGGAGTTCTATGCAATAGTCCAGGCAGTTCGACATTGGCGTCACTATCTGTTCCAGAAGGAGTTTATTTTGTATACCGATCATGATGCCCTCAAGCACCTTGGTACTCAAGATAAGGTATCTGCTCGACATGCATCTTGGATTGCTTACTTGCAGCAGTTTACTTTTGTGATTAAGCACAAAGCAAGTGCCCTTAACAAGGTGGCAGATGCGTTGAGTAGGCGCCAAACTCTCCTGACAGAAATGCGAGTGGAGGTTCCCGGTTTTGATGGTCTTTGTGACTTATATACTACTGATCCATATTTCTCCCATGTTATTCGGAAGTTGCAGGAAGGTGTACAGTCGGAGTTTGCATGGGTTGATGGTTTCCTTTTTCATGGCAACCAGTTATGTATTCCAGAAAGCAGTTTGAGGTTGAAGATTGTTCAAGAATTGCACAATGAGGGCCACGTGGGTCGTGACAGAACATTGCAGCTTGTTGCTGCTTCTTACTTTTGGCAATCTTTGCGCAAGGATGTCGGTAAGTATGTGGAGCGTTGTCGGACTTGTCATTTGGCCAAAGGCAAGGCGATGAATGCTGGCTTGTAAATGCCCCTTCCTATCCCAACCCAGCCTTGGACAGACGTTAGCATGGATTTCGTTGTGGGGCTTCCCAGGACTCAGCGTGGTTTTGACTCTATCTTTGAAGTGGTTGATCGTTCTCAAAGATGGTTCACTTCATCCCCTGTAAGAAAACTACGGATGCTGTCAATGTAGCTTTACTGTACTTTCGTGAGGTATATCGCTTGCATGGACTGCCTACATCTATTGTGTCTGATCGGGATACTCGTTTCCTCGTTCACTTCTGGGCAGTTTGTGGCGCTCGGTCAATACAAAGTTGAACTTCAGCAGTGCATATCACTCTCAGACAGATGGACAGACAGAGGTTGTTAATCGCTCATTGGGTGATTTACTACGTTGTTTGGTTGGTGATCACATCAAGTCTTGGGATCAGAAGTTACGTCGAGTGAAATTTGTTCATAATCATCTTTGTCACAACCGGAGTACAGGTTTTAGTCCATTTCAGGTAGTGTATGGTCTCGTTCCTCGTGGTCCCCTTGACTTGGCCCCAGTTTCTACTTCTGTTAAAATGCATGGTAAGGCTGAGGACTTCGTTCAACAGTTACAATAGATTCACTCGCAGGCTCATGATCAGTTGCAGGCTGCTGTTAATAAATATAAGCATGATGCAGATCTTAAGCGTCGACATGTTGAATTTGAGGTGGGTGACTTTGTTTGGGCAGTGTTGACAAAAGATCGTGTCCCTGCTCATGAATACAACAAGCTTACTGCTAAGAAGATTGGTCCATTGGAGGTCATTGAGAAGATTAATCCAAATGCTTATCGTTTAAAGCTGCCAAGTCATATTCGCACATCCGACGTGTTTAATGTCAAGCATCTGGTGCCATTTCGTGGTGATAATTCTGATGATGATGAGGCTTCTTCCCTGTCAAATTCGAGGGCGATTTTTTCTCACCCTGGGAAGAATGATTAAGTGCATAAGGAGTTAAAATTTATGATGAAGTGGGATCGCAAGGCAAAATAATGATTTCGTGATAACTTTGGGTTTGTCCGTTTTGATTAAATTAATAGTTTAATTTGAGTGGAAACGGGCCAAGGATCACAAATCACAGCCTTCGGCCATGACAGACGTCGGATTTCGGACAGATTCCATCGTTTAGGCTCTCGATCACGCGTTTTTGCCGTTTATGGTAATTTTTATTTTGGTAATATCTCATTGAATAAAATTCGGATTTTGATTCCATTTGTTGGAGGACGATCCTGAATATTAGGAGTTTCCATTTAAGTTAGAATCTCGAATTTTTCCATTTATGGAAAAATATCGTTTTTTTTTATTTTTATTATTTATTTTCCGAAATTTGCTAGGGTTTTGCTATTTAAACCATTGTAAGCCCTTCGAGGCAGGCATTATTGAATTGAATAAAAACTTTCGTGAGTTTATCTCATATTTGTGAGGTTTTTCATCTTTCCTATAATCTTCCGCTACGTCATATAGCTGGCTATTATTCTAATTTCACCAGAGTTGACGGATAAGGGGTGTCTATGTCTCTACTTCTTACGTCATTCATTGATCCTGTAGTCCAGATCGTAGAGAGATCCCCTCATATCATCGTACCAAAATCAAAGTATTTGCGTGTCTTCCCATGTGTCATACCTCTTTATTACTTCAGCAATCACCTTCCACACATGCTATTTGGGTGCCTAACCTTCACCCAATAGTCGGATTATTCTGCGTGGGAAATTTCATTGCATATATAGTGGTAGATTGAAGTGGCTGCTCGGGTGCTCACTGTTCTTGGAGCAGTTGTCTTCCAAGGATTGTATTGCAATTGGTAGGTGATCTAACCCTGCACAAATCCAGTAATCATTCATACTTGTGTGGATCCTCTCCTATCAATGATGGTCTGGCACTTGCTTCAACGAGATCTCCAGTAAATACCTATAGAGGTTCCATAAATAGCTTCAGATGTTGATAAGTGTATTTTATACACTTGTTCGGGGCATAAAATACCGATATTTGATACATTTTCTAACAAAATATTTCCAAAACTGTTGTATTTATGTTATATAGGTAAAATTAAATGGTTAAAAAAGGAATCAAAAGAAAGAAGCGAAAATTAGTAGGAAAAAAAAAGCAAAATCCAAAGTTTGAGGACCAAATTATAATTATTCAATAGTTTATTCGGACACAAGAAGATACTTTGAATATTTTTAGGAGACAATTGGATGGGATTAGAACTCAAAAAAAAAAAAGGAATATGATCAAAATATTATCAAAATCAATTTCCAATTGTACAACTTATATTCCAGATTTTTAGCCGAATATTGAGACTCATTTTTGGCATATTAAATATCCGAATTGGAAAAATTCTATTTCCATAAAAGTTATATCACTTTGAGCTAGATTTTCAACACATTTTGAATCGTCTTAATTGGATATTTGAAGAGAAAGCTATGACCAAAATACTGACTCATATGTAGAGACGAAGAATCTCTGCGCGAATAAAACTTTCCTTATTCGATTGGAACTCTTTTGAAAATCAATTTGGACGTGATTTTTGACCAAATTTATACTCCTACAAATACCTAACGGCATAATACATATTGAGGATCTCCGATATACATCTTACACTCCAATATTTATCAATTATTATCATCAAATGAGGAGAATTCATAGTTTTTTTTGAGAGAATTGAATAGGATTTGCAAGAATTCAATCAAGTAAAGATTCAAACCTGAATTTTGGGCAAAGAAGAGAAAGTGCAAGTGGAGACTCATCAAAAAACCATTGAAGAGATTCAAGATTCATCTTCATCTTCATCTTCTCAACTGATCAAAAATCTGGGTAATGTCTTTTCACTTAAATATGATTTCTTGTAATTTCGATATATTAGGCTAAATTTATACATTGTTAGGATGAGATGAACCCTTGTTATGATATTTTTAGTTTTTAATTTACTATTTTGACTTTAATTTGATTTGATATGTGGATATTTATTATCGATTTTATCGATCTTTTCAATTGCTTGATCACCAATTGAATTATTAATGGATTTTATTGTTATCGAGAGAGACAATAGGGTTTTTAAATATATTATAATAAACATTGTAAGGTTCGATAGAGGATAGAGATATACCTCTATACTTTATATGGTTTCAACGTATACATTTGTTAATGTATTTATCATGTTCGTATCTTTCATCGAGAGATAGAAAGGTTATATGAGGGGAATAGATTTGATTGCTATCGTTAGAATCTTTCAATTAAATTAGGAACACTAACCAACATGAATGATTTCAAATTGTCACTTTAATTGTTACACTAATAATTAAATGACAAGGAAGATTCAACGTCTTAGCAATGCATCTCACATATTTGAAAAATGCATTTACTTACTTTCATTAGTTTAATTGATAATTTAGGTATTAGTATAGAAAAAATCACAAAGTTTGTTTGTTATTCGATCAAAGTAGCTATTAATTTTAACTCGGTCAAACACATAGTAATCGTGGGTTCGACACTCTATTCATCATTATATTACTTGACCACGATTCTGTGAACATGCGGGTTTTCAAAGGATCAAGTCTTTATTACTTTAGCAATCACCTTCCACACATGCTATTTGAGTGCCTAACATTCACCCAATAGTGGGATTATTCCAGGTGGGAAATTTCATTGCATATATAGTGGTATATTGAAGTGGCTGCTCAGGCGCCCACTATTCTTGGAGCAGCTGTGACATGCCATACTCCTAATAAAGCTAGTGAACCCGGAGTGTGATGTACGCCGATGAATAATACCAACTAAAAGTTGGACCCACCATCAAGGCTACTACCATGTGAAACATATAACTTATTTTAATAAAAATTTCGGTATTATCTCCCCTGTATTTTGGAATAACCACCCTGTAAACAATTTGACACTACTCCCAACAACAATATCATATAAATGCTAATTCACGATTCACTTCATTAACTATAGAAGTATAACACGATATAGAGATAAGCCGAATTCTCAAACTTTTACTATAAAAACACCATCAACGGTACATGTGGATACAAGATACATAGTGAGCCCATCTAACTATTTACAAGTGATGTGGAATGGCATACAAAATTGAACATTTGTTCCAAAATACTGACTACATGCTCTAGAAAATGAGTCATACTAGCTCAATTCGTCAGTGCTTTCACTCCAAAATCAAGGCTCAGTTCACAAGATTCCCAAAACTCAACTGCTATCTGATAAGGAAATAGTGAAAAAAATATATAAGTTGATAGCTCAGTGAGTGAAGAAGTTCAAAAGTAATTATACCTTTCCATTTACACATTTTTATCAACACCAAGTTTACATAATTTATCACTACATAGTATAATAACATATAATAAGAATAATAATAAAAATGTGAGACATCTCATAACACTAACAAATATCATCTAATAGTCATATATAATCATCAACGCAAATCCCTATCATCATCTTATCATATCACATGTAATCAACCAAAAATGTACCCTATGACTACAATCTAAAATCCGCCCATCGGGCTAAATACTTTCATCACGGCCCTTAGGCCCCTTCGTGAACGAAAGTGGGTCTCAAAGACCTCTCATAATCAATACTAGAACATGGCCAAGGCCCCGCAATGAACTATATATACACGATCAGACCCCTCCATCCACAGTCGAGACCCATCGTGTAGTGTACAACACGGCCAAGGCCACTTCGTGAACTAGAATAAGTATGTAATCATGGGTACTTTTCTGGTCAATCTCAATATCGTGTGTCTCACATTCCAATTCACAAATAATCCATACACAATCTTTCAAATTCCACACCGATCACAATTAAGGAATATTACCACATTAACAAGTAATTGGACAAATAATTCACATAATTCCATAAAATGTATAATAATATAATTAATTATCAATACTTGAAAAGTATGTAATTTTTTCCACTCACAAACTATTTACTGGATGGTTAGTTCAGCTGGTGAGCTGTCCCAATCTCTTCGCTACCTCTTGATATGATAATGAATTTATTCGGATCAAAACTCAATTCACAATTTTAATAAGAATGAAGGATAAATATTTCACTTCTCTTTAATAATTTACCAATTAAACATCACACACGTCAAATTCGTTACTTACTCACTTTATACATATAAAACTCCCATATACAATTTCATTCAATACGTAAAGTTCTATATTTATCATTTAGTCTCATTCAACTTGTAAAATTTGAGAAAAATCAAGTTTTGACAAAAAACATCACTAAAATTCCATAATATAGAAATATGTCACCTGCTTCTATATACTGAAAATTACTACAAACTATTGACTGCCTTAGCACTTTTTGAAAATAATTTCATAAATAGCATATGTATATGATTTTGGTCCAAAAATTGCCAAAAATTAGAAAATTCCAACCTCAAATCCCTAATTTAAGTATTTAACATCATATACTCAAAAGAAAATCAAAGAATATGTTTTTATTTTACAAACCCATTTCAAAGTTCCAATTCCTTATCAAATTTCGAATTTAGGAAAAATTTCCGTATACCCTAAAATCTAATATCATTCTTCAATAAGTAAATTTCATGCTTACCTCTAGGAATTGAGAAATAAATTGAAGGTTGTAGCCTAATTTCCTCCCTTTCCTTTTCTTTCCTTCTTTTTTCCCTTTCCCTTTTTTCTTCTTTCTTTTTCCCCTTTTTTCTTTTCTTTCCTCTATGGTATGGGTTTTGTCTGTTTTCTCCCCAACTTGGAGTAAAATGGTAAGTAAGGCCCAAGTTAAGTGGATAATTATAAGGAAATTGCAAAGTCAAGTCCCCAATCTTCATACAAAATTATATTTAGTCCTTTCATTTCTAATAATGTAAACTACCATCCTAGATTTCTTTATATATTATTTCTAGCCCTTCAAATATTAATAATTACCAATTAGACCCCATAAAAATTATTTATTCAATTAAATCCTTATTTGACTTTGACTTTGACTATAAGTGGATGAGTTGTAACAAGTTCTCTTCTAAGGATTGTATTGTAATTGGTGGGTCATCTAACACTACACAAATCCAGTAATCATTTGTACTTGTTGTGGATCCTCGCCTATCGATGATGGTCTGGCACTTGTATCAACGAGATCTCTAGTAAATACCTGTAGAGCTTTCATAAATAGCTTCAGATGTCATATCTCCTTCTGGTCTAAAGATATTAGGTATAGAATATGGACTGAAATTTTGTTATTGACTAGGGTTTTGTGGGCATTTTTCCTGCTGGACTAGAATTTGTTTTTGCTTTGGGGTAGTGTTGTAGAGTCAAAAACCACAACGGAAGCATAAACTAGATTTACATAAAACACTCGATTCGTCAAGAAATCAGTTCTTTGTTTGATATAGGCCTCAGAATACATTGTACCCTTTTGTACATTGAAACGGCCACAAGAAACCTCTAATCTACTTCCACTATAGCTACTCAATAGACCGAAGAAACATATCTATAGTCAAAACCAGAACTACTCTCTCTCGAAGAACTATAAGGGCAACAATCACTCAGATTGAGGATTCAAAACCAGAGGTATTAATCATACACAAAGAATCACAAAGAAACGAGAAGAGCAGAGAGAAATCATGAAGAACATGAAACACCAAAAGCTTCCCAGAAGAGAAAACCAAAGTGAAAGTCCACCCAAAATATACGGTTCAGCTGGTTTATATATCCATTAGAATCAACCATTGATCAGTGATAAAATTTATGGCCTAGAGTAGCACAAGTGGTAAGACAAGTGTGTCGGGTTCTTAGGCCAGTTACAAAGTGTTATCGGGCAATGGCAAGAAATATTCCAGCAATGGGCCAGGCCTAATTCATCATTGCCCAAACTGCTGGAAAGCAAAAGTCATAAATGGCATCACAATCCAACAAATATCCTCCTTGATGCCAATACTATAAACATCCAAAACACATTAGTGTTTAATAACATCAACACCCAGAAGGTCATCACCTGCAGAAACAAAAATTCACCCATAATTAATTTTCAGGATTTGTAAATAAGATTTAAACTTGGTAAGAGGAAGTACCTTTGTTCCCATATCTGCGGCATTTAATTATGTGGGGATTTTTTCGAGCAAAATAGATTCTTTATGAACTATATCTCTAACAAAATGAATTCTAACATCTATATGTTTAGTCCTCTCATGAAAAACAGGATTTTTACATAATTGAATAGCACTTTAACTATTACAATAAACTACAACAGGATCATGAAATTCATTTAGTTAACTTAACAGGCTCTTAAGCCACAAAGACTCTTTTATAGCATCAGTAGTAGCTACATATTCAGCTTATGTAGTAGACAAGGCAACAATAGACTACAATTGAGACTTCCAACTAATGCAAGTTCTAGACAAAGTAAACACATATGCAGTTGTTGATTTTCTATTATCCTTATTACTAGTATAATCAGAATCCACATATCCTTTTAACACAGCTCCCTCTTTACAAAATTTAAAATGCAATCCTAAATCCCAGAACCCTTTTAAGTATCTTAAAAGCCATTTTAATACGGTCCAATGTTCCTGACTCGGGTTTTCCATAAATATACTCAAAATGCTAATAGCATGTGCAACATCCGGTCTAGTACACACCATAGTATACATAACAGATCCAACAACATTAGCATAAGGCACCTTTTGCATGTATTTAATATTAGATTCATCATGTGAATATTGTTCTTTACTCAATTTAAAATGACAAGCAAGAGGTAAGGTAACAGGCTTAGAATCATAAATAGCAAATTTAGATAACACAATTTTCACATAGTCAGATTGGGTTAAAAGAAGAGGTTGTTATGATCTATTTTTTTTAATATCCATTCCTAAAATTCTCCTAGCATGCCCTAAGTCTTTCATTTTAAATTCAGCACTTAAAGCCTTTTTAATGTCATTTATATCACTTATTTTATGTCTAATCAAGAGCATATCATCAACATACAAAAGTAGATAAACAATCACATCATTTCTTTTAAAATAAAGACAATCATCAAAGGCACTTCTCACAAAGCCAATAGAAGACACATAATTGTCAAATCTAATATACCATTGCCTAGGTGATTGTTTCAAGCCATACAAAGATCTATTTAACAAACAAACATGATTAGACTTTTTAGAATCAACAAAACCTTGAGGTTGAATCATATAAATCATTTCATCCAAGTCACCATGCAAGAAGACAATTTTAACGTCCATTTGTTCAAGTTCTAAATCATATTGTGCAACCAAAGCAAGCATAACTCTTATAGTAGTGTATTTCACAATAGGAGAGAATTTCATTGTAATCAATACCAAGTTTTTATGTAAACCCTTTTGCAACAAGTCTAGCTTTAAAGTTAAGAGACTCTTTAGAAGAACTACACTCCTTAATACTATAAACCCTCTTACAACCTACCAAAGACTTATTGATAGGAATGTAAAATGCATATTTTTCCCTCCTTATTTTATGCGCTCGTATGTTTATTTTGTGCCAAAATGTACTTATTACATTCATATTTTGACTTAGGTGGCAATTATATGGATATGGTGTAATTTGGAAGAAATAGGTGAACATGGACCAAAGTGAAAGGAAATGAAAGTTCAAGGACTAGCGTACAAATAAACAAAAGTTGTGTCAAACCAAACAATGAAGATTTGAGAGTCAATTGATTGAAAGAAGATGTCAAAGGGATAAAATATCGTCAAAGTATGATCACACATCAATTTCCAATCGAAAAGTTATACACTGATTTTCAGCCTCATATTGGGACTCCTTTTTGACAAGGCAAACAATCGAATTGGAAGATATATCTGAAGTAAAGTTGTAGCCCTTTGGGTAATCTTTCCAATGCATCTTAAATTACCTCAATTGGATATTAGGAAAAGATGATATAACTAAAATATTGAAAGCTGTCCGAAGGAAGTTTCGTAAAACCATGCGGTCGCATAGCTTTAATTGCATGTTGCCGCACAGACCACTTCCGAGAGTTTGAGGGTTGAATTTACTTGTTCCATGCGATCGCAATCCTCTAAACCATGCGGTCGCATGGTTCATTTCCAACACGAAAATTCTGGTTTCTGAATTTAAGTCAACTATATATGGAAACAACTATAAATACATATTTTAAAACCTTGGAACAGAACCAGAACGTACAGAACGCATCCAAACTCCATTCTTCATTATTTTTCTCTTAGATTCATGAATTGTAACTAAACTTTTACGCTTGATCGAAGAAGACGGAAGCCTTGGAACTACATATTGTGAGATCTAAATAATTTTTCTTATTGTTTGATTATATTTTGCGTATTGAATATTCTTCTGCATTTATTTCTATGATTTTTTACATTTAATTGCTAGAAGGCCCACTAGTTCATTGATTGTATGATCCCCTTAACTTGTGAATCACTAGAATTTGATAATTTTCTATGATAGAGGTTATTGAATCTTAAGAAGAATGTTTAAATAAATTGAATGCAACAGCTGGTGTTTGTGTTATCTAGGTCATCGATTTATCTATTGTGTAAAGCTATTATTAAATTGAATCTTGAGTTCTGGTCTGGGGTTATTTAATAATTAGAGTTAATTAGAACGTTGGTTTCTAAATAACTAAAATTAAGGAGAAATATGAATTAATTCCAACGATAAATATTCAAAATATGAATTGAATTATCATTGCATCTATGATCAATCGTGGATTTCCGATGGTAAATGTTGACTTAGACCAAGGTTAGTCTTTTGATTATTTTCGTTAATTTAATCTTCATTGTTATTGATTGCATTATTTATAATTGTTTTCTTACAAAAACCCCTCAATCATTGTACAAAACATAAAATATTGAATTACACTCTTAGTGGGATCGATCCTTACTTCCGCTACTACATTAGTTTTAGAGGTTAAGGTGTTACTTTTGGGTGCCTACGACAGAGCACACTAAATTTTGGCGCCATTGCCGGGAGTGGTGCTAATTTATTTTTTTCTTCTTTAGTTGTTTATTTCATTTTTATTTTTATTTTTTTTAAAAAAAATGGTAATTTTCTAGGATGTTTTAGGCTTTTATTGTTTTTAAGAATTTTAGCACAGAATTTTATTTGTTTTTCTCACTCTAGCTTCTTTCTAGTTTATTTTTCATTTGCTCTATTTGTTCATGCCCGCAACTTGATCTTCTAATCAAGGTGATTTGCAGTACAAACCGAAATTAGAAATAACCTTGCACATGTTAAGGAGTGACATTCGATAGAATCTTGAAGAAAGCAATCTCAATCCCAATATCCTATTTGCAAGTGATTTTGATTTTTAAAGAGAAGAAATCACGGCCGAAAATAGGACTTTAAAGGAGCTTGTAGCCCCTAATTTGAATCAACAACCTTTATGCTTAACTTTTTCCACTTTAGATGATGCTACTACTTTCGAACTAAAATTTGGACTAATAAATCTCTTTCCCTCTTTTCATGGTCTTACGGGTGAGGATCCACACAAGCATATGAAGGATTTCCACGTGGTTTGCACAAGTATGGTACTACGGGAGTCACAGAAGAACAAATCAAACTGAGAGCCTTCTCATTCTCTTTGAAAGATTCGGCAAAGGATTGGCTCTATTATCTACTTTCCGGAAGCGTTACTACATGGGATGGGATGAGAAAAATATTTTTGGAGAAATATTTCCCAACTTCAAGGGCAGCTAACATCTGAAATGAAATATGTGCCATAAGGCAGGACAACAGAGTGTCATTATATGAATACTGGAAGCAGTTCAAGAAAATGTGCGCAAGCTGCGTCCATCACCAAATCAGTGAGTAGCTCCTTATTCAATACTTTTATGAAGGTCTTCTACCCACAGATAGGAGTATGATTGATGCAACAACTGGAGGAGCATTGGTGGATAAAAGTCCCGAGGCTGCAAAGAACTTGATTGCAAGTATGGTAGCTAACTCTCAACAATTTGGCACTAGACTCGACAGACCGTCTAAACATGTCAACGAGGTCAATGTTTCATCTATTGAACAACAACTGGCGAGTCTAACCACTCTTGTTTGTCAAATGGCTGTAGGTACTATACAAACAGCGAAGGCATGTGAAATTTGTTCATTGGTAGGGCATCAAACTGGTATATGCCCAACACTTTAAGAAAAATCAATTGAACAAGTAAATGCATCCAATAGCTTTCATAGACAACAATAGAGGAATTATGATCCCTATTCAAACATGTACAACCAAGGATGAAGGGATCATCCAAATCTTAGCTATGGGAATCAACAAGTGAATCAACCTATGAATCAAAATTGACAGAATTTCTAGCAATATAATCAGCCATACCCTCCTAGACAACAACAGGGCCAAACTGCTAACTCTGGTATATCTCTAGAAAATATTGTTAAATCCTTTGCCACTAACACTTTGCAATTTCAATAGGAGACCGTGACTAGCATTCAATGTTTGGAAAATCAAATGGATCAAGTACCTAACGCAGTCAGTCAGCTAGAGGCGCAAAGTTCGGGAAAAATATCCTCTCAAACAATGGTGAATCCAAAAGAAAATGTGAGTGCAATCATTTTGAGAAGTAGTAAAGAGGTTGAGATTCAAGATGTTCCATCTTGAGGGGGAGTGTTGGAATACTCCATCTCAACAAATCAGTCCAGCACAGATCAGTTTATCTTAACAGATCACATGTGCTGTAATACCCCAGACCAAGAAAGTTTAAGAGATTTGATAGGTACTACTCATATAACAAGGTGCACCTTCTTTTCCGGAAGTCCATCGTTAGGAACTCCACCGTTAAGCGTGCTTGGTTTGGAGCAATTCTATGATGGGTGACCCCCCTGGGAAGTTTTCTTGGGGAGCGTGCGAGTGAGGACAAAGGATGCTGAAAAGACTCATATTGGTACAGTGGGGACAGTATGTCGTCGATTTAACGATCGGGACAGCCCGTTAAGTGGGACCCAGGTCGTTACAAATGGTATCAGAGCCGTTTGCCAGTCGGAAATCGGGAACTAAGTGCTATGCAGGACAAAGTGCTACGCCATAGGACGGGAGCCACCTCTTGAACTCGTAGGAGCCACCTCTAGAATCTCAACGCCTGGCAACAGATCCTCAGATGGATCAAGCGCGACGAGGACGTCGCGAGTCTAACGGGGGGTGATTGTAATACCCCAGACCAAGAAAGTTTAAGAGATTTGATAGGTACTACTCATATAACAAGGTGCACCTTCTTTTCCGGAAGTCCATCGTTAGGAACTCCATCGTTAAGCGTGCTTGGCTTGGAGCAATTCTATGATGGGTGACCCCCCTGGGAAGTTTTCTCGGGGAGCGTGCGAGTGAGGACAAAGCATGCTGAAAAGACTCATATTGATACAGTGGGGACAGTATGTCGTCGATCTAACGGTCGGGACAGCCCGTTAAGTGGGACCCGGGTCGTTACATGTGCATATTCACCAGTAAACCAGTAGCTCATGTTCCACATACTTCTTCTCCAGCTCAGCAGATCACATTCAGCAGCAGCTCTTCTTCCTTCCAGCCTATTCTAGATCCTTTTTCTAGTTGTTAGATTGTTAGATTTACTCTATAAATAGAGCAATATATTCACCTTTGTAATTGAGCTTTGATGATTAATAAATCTCCTTAATATAGTTCTATCATCAAGTTCCTTCAACGTGTTTCACATATTGAACTCTTATCTTTTATATTTCCTTTAATTTCAGTTCACGTTTTCTGTTTTGCATCTATCTTTAATTTCTTGTTGTCTACTGCTTTGCTAATCTGTTCTTGCTGGTTCCATTCCGTTTTCTTTCATTGCTGCTGGTGTTTCTGCTGCTATCAATTTCTCTGCTGGTTTTCTTCCTTCAATTTCTTAAGAATATCTGATTCTTGGTCAATGTAATATGTAAATTGTATTCATTTTGCGTTTTCAAGACAACAAAATAATATGTTAGTGATTCGTAACTTTTTCTGATGGGAATCTTCAAGCTAATAATTTGAAATTAGAGACTTGCATGCTCTCTTATCAGATGTATGAATATTGACTACTATCTTTGTGATTTGAATGAATTATTGTGTAAGATTTTGTAGGTAAAAAGGGGGGAAACAATGTGACTGAATTTGAAGGGGATGAACTGATGGATTATATTGAATCAGCAAATTCTCTTTAATTTAATATCATCAGCATAGGTACAAATATATAGAGGGAAGAAAGGGATAAAGGGTAAAAGGACTATCCAAAAAACTACAACAAAAAGAATCTAATTGCACCTAACCATGTGCAAGGGCACGGGAGAGGAATGAGCTGATAGGTGCTCCTTCTTATGAAATATTCCCAATGCTAGCTGATATGCTTATTTAATTATACATCATATCAGATAAACTAACAATATTGATAAGCTATAATGGATTCCAATAGAACTTGGGAGTTCGTGTTTAAAGGGGGTGGTAATTGCTGAATTTACATGTCTGGGCACTCGATACGTACTTGACTACTGGAAACCATAATTAAAGAAATAAGGTTATTTTTTTTACGTTACCTGTCTTAAGGATTGGTAAAAGTAAAAATTTGCTTATTTGTATATAGGTCATTTTCTTTCTATGAACTGACAGATAGGTTTATAATTTTAATTTTGTGGGGTCTAAAATGTATGCAAGATTTTTTCAATGTAGTGTAAGTGTTATACCCTATATCCAATCAACTTTGGATATAAACACTTTTAATATATAAATGATGCATATTTATGACAAGATCTATTTTTTAGTTGAATTAATATTCTAATAAATTAAATAATAGAATCCGTATATTCAAGTTTTGATAATTTGTTAATCACAAGAAGTTGTGTTTATGAGATACTAATTACATATGACTGAATCTTAAATCATCAGTGGTCGTCAGTAATAATGAGAAACGTATATCAATATTATGGATAGACAATCATATGTGGCATTTCTTGCTTGTGAAGTAAGTAGCTCATCTCACAAGTTAAAGTGTGGTGACACTTAAATAAAGATGTGGATATTTTATTATAGAACAAAACATAGGAGACCTGGTGGGGATATTCTACATGGATAACTATGCGAGTGTCAGTGATTAATCTATAATGTTCGGAAGTGAAATTGGTCCTTCAACTCGAGGTCATCATATTACCTTATATGAGGACAGTCATAATTTGGTGATATTAGATATTATTCTACCAATAGTTTCTAATACGACATCGTTTGGATATGTCAAGAATCATATGAAAGTTGTGAATAATCAATAAATAATTAGTCATTCTTAGTTAGTAAGAGATTATGATCTACATTTCATTCAATTAAGTTGATAATGAAATCCTTGGCCAATGTGTACTCATAAGTCGAAAATGAGTTTTAGACTTACATTGACTTAATAGTGGGATGAAAGTTAAGATCAATAATTGAGATTGAAACATATTCATATCTCGTAATTAATCGGATCATATTGACGAAATAATTAAAGTTTCACGATTAACGAACAAATTTAGTTTTGTGATACCATGTGACATTTTTTTATCACACATATTGTCCTAACACATTGTTAAATGTCAATTCGGGACGAGAGATGTAAATTAGTGATATATTACAAGGGGGTATTTTAATTTATCGATTTTGATTAGATCAAAATAATAATTCACGCCGTTAGATATCATAATAGAAAACCTAATAGGTCACACACAAAAGGAAATCCAGAAGAATAAGATTCACCAATTAATTAATTAACAAGTGTTGGACAGTTAATTAATTGAATTGTTTGTTAATAGACCCGGATTAATTAATTTATGGACCAAATTTAATTAAATATATATTTGATCAGCTTAAGTTTAGGAGACGGGTCAAGCCCACTTAGACTTATATCAATAAGCTATTAGGATTTCAAAAATCGAACATAACAAAATTCATTATTTTGCTAGTACAAGAAAAGAGAAACCATAATTCTCTCATTCTTGTTCCCTATGTGGATTTTTATTGGATGTTGGACAATTCGACGGTTGTGGATTGCAGATTGTTGTTGTTCGTGTTTCAAGATCAACAAAAAAAGTTTGCTGTGCAAGTTAAATAAATAAATTTCTATTACCGTTTCTTTCAAAATACAAAGAAACCTTGGTCGGAATTGAATTTCGTTCTATTTTTCGCTGTGCAAGTTAAATAAATTCCCAACATTTAGTGTGTTGAGTAATTAGAAATCTTTTATTTGGTAATTCGAATTGGGGTTTATGCGGGTAAATCTTGATGCTGATTATTCTCTTTTCAACTTGGGGGAAGTGTCGGAAGTATGGTTAGACAGGTTTTCAGGCAGGTCTGAGTTCACGAAAATATATTTCGACTTAAAATCACCGCAAGTATACTGTTCGTTAACAAATAATAAAGTGGATTTTGAGTCCAAGTATCATCCCACAAAGATTGTGATTAGTTCAATTTTAAATATTCCCGACCTTAATCGAAACAAGGATAATATGATGTGTTTATAATTGAATTAAATCTAACTTAACCTACTTATGCAATTATGAATGAATTAACTAAATTAAATGCAAATTATGTTAATAGCAAGTTAATGTGTTTTAACGAATGACAAACGTACTAGGATCCCGAATTCTCATACAATAATCAATTTTAACCTCAGTTTTACATATTGACAACACGATTGAATTTGACGAATCAATGTTCCTAGTTTATGGAACAATCTCTCTTGAGTAATATTAAACCTATGATTATATATGACCCAACTATATTTTTATGAATTTTTATGAACACTTAAAGATTCACATAAGGTATAGCGGTATATTTTTATCCCCTATCAGATCATATGACAATTTATATATATCGAACATATTTGCCTTTTTTCGAATGCATAAAATAGGCTACCTAATTCACACAACTAATGTGCACAATAATTGTGGAGAAAATAAAATCATATAAATCATTCAATATTCAAAACAGTGTTTTTAATGTCAAATATATAAAACTAAAAATGAAAAACTCATATTACATGGTTCATCGTTCTCATAGTATATAGGAGACATCATAGCATGTTTTGAAAGATAAAACATAACGAATATTGAAGAATCGACATCACCCAATAGAATTCTCGAATTGATTCTCGTGTTCTTGGCTTCTTCTATGCTCCAAAAGCTCTTCAAATTATGTTATAATGCGTGTTTCTTACTTTTGAATGGCCCTAGGGTTTTAAAAGACGCCACAAGATTCGTTTCTTACATTCTAAGTTGAACTTATTTAATTCTACTACTTACCCTCTCTCAGTTTAGATGGATTTTACTATCACAAGTTCACACTTCAATAAGTCGAGATTCTCCTTTAGTTTTTACTGTCTCAGCCTTTTAGACTAAACTAAGCTACTTGCCTCGTATCAAAGGTATAGTTCTATCAACCAAACATCTTGGGGGCTTAATCAATGTAATTTTGCTTTTTTTTTTTTCTAAACTATTATTTTTTTTTTCAAACATCTTCTCATTTTATTTCTATATAACCCAAGTAGCGAACTTTAGGTCGATGAGTCCCAAGTCAGATAACTATAGGGCACCAGGTTTTATACCCTTATAGATTTATTCACTTTAGTTATACATGCTCAAAAAGATGATTTTATTCACATAAAGACTTGTGTTATGTCCATTTTCTTTTAGACATTCAGCCTCTAAAACAAAACCACTAACTTAAGGATTTCACCTCATTTTCATCTCATTGGATTTAGACAATCCACACAACGTAATTTCATGCACGGACCTACAATACTTATCTCAATGTTCCCTTCTAATAGCTAAACCACCTCCAAACTGCTCTATCAATGGATTATCGATAAATACAATAGAGGTTATTTGGGTTTAACTTACTATGTTCAACTCTTCTCTAAGTAATGAGTCAAATCACCAACTTAATGTGTAAACATGAGCGTCGTGCATAAAGAATATCAAGTTTCACATAAACTAGTATTGATTAATCCAATCATTCAATATTTTCACCATTTATAGACCATACTTATAACAATATTCAACATCATTGCCGATAGGTCATCAAACCCATACAAGCACCTAAAACAATAGGCAAATACTAGAAAATAAATAAAAATTATGATTTTACACGAAGAATCACATAAACAGCAAGAATTTATAAAAAAATATTGATGAATGACAAAGGTGTCATGAAAATTATGCCACCCCAAGCTTTTACAACACATTGTCCTCAATGGGTAGCAATTTTAGTGTAGTACAGAAGTTTAGAACAAAAAAAAAAATTAGGTACCAAAATAGAGGTAACTAGTACTTCCCTAATCAATGTAAATGTGAAGGTGAAGATGAAGATGATAGATGAAAAGTAGTGTGGACCATGCATAGACTCTTTGTGACCTGTAAAGACGATGGATGACTCAATATTATTAAAAATTATAAAAAACACGAAAATTCCTAATCTAATGCATAAAACAAAATAAATTAAAGGGAAGAAACGTTGGATCGCCTCCCAACAAGCGCTTGTTTATAGTCTATAGCTTGACTTTATAATGGTTGATTCATGGTGGTTCAGGGCCAAAAATTTCACCAATGCACACCTTGCAATTTCCAGGCTTGCATCCTCTTTTAGCTCTCCAAATTTTGAATTATCCTTTCTCGTCTGTACCAAAAAAATAAAATCAAACTAAACTCAATCACTGGCAGCGACGCTGAACACTTGTTTACGAAAATATATTTCGAATTAAAATCACGGAAAATGTACGGTTAGTTAACATAAAATAAAGTGGATTTTGAGTCCAAGTATCGTCTCACAAAGATTGATTAGTTCAATTTTAAATATTCCCGACCTTAACCGAAACAAGGATAATATGATGTGTTTATAACTGAATTATACCTAACTTCACCTACTTATGCAATTATGAATGAATTAACTAAATTAAATGCAAATTAAGTTGAAAGCAAGTCAATGTGTTTTAATGAATAACAAATGCACTAGGATCCCAAATTCTCATACAATAATCAATTTTAACCTTAGTTTTACACATTGACAACACGATTGAATTTGACAAATCAATGTTTCTAGTTTATTTAACAATTTCTCTCGAGTAATGTTAAACCTATGCTTATGTATGATCCAACTATATTTCTATGATGGGTGCGAACATATAAAAGTGCATGAATTTTTATGAACACTTAAAAATTCACATAAGGCATTGCAGTATATTTATATCCCCTATCGGACCATATGACAATTTATATATGTTGAACCTATTTTCCTTCTTTCGAATGCATAAAATAGGCTATCTAATTCACACAACTAACGTGCACACTAACAGTGGAGAAAATAAAATCATATAAATCATTCAATATTCAAAAACGTGTTTTTAATGTCAAATATATAAAACTAAAAATTAAAAACTCATATTACATGGTTCATCATTCTCCTAGTACATAGGAAGCTGGCCTAGCATATTATGAAAGAGAAAACACAAAGAATATTGAAGAATCGACATCACCCAATAGAATTCTTGAATTGATTCTCGTGTTCTTAGATTCGATCTTCATATTCTTGGCTTCTTCTATGCTGCAAAAGCTCTTCAAATTATGTTATACTACGTGTTTCTTACTTTTGGACGGCCCTAGGGTTTTAAAAGACGCTCCAAGATTCGTTTCTATAAGAGTTGTATTCAAATTAGGAAATTAGAAAAAATTTCCCGATTTAGCCTGGGCCGGCATCTAGTAGAAAATGGGGTGGCCGTCCATGCATAAAAATTTTCTCCTTTTGTTGAGGTTTAGGGTCGGGTGGTCTCCCGACCAATATAACTAGGTGGCTGCCCAGTTATAAAAAATTGCGCGAATTTTCCTTTCAGCCATTTTCTTCATTCTTTCTTCCATTTTGGTCCTTCACATCAAAGTACTTCAATTTTAGTGCTTCAACTTTTACTCAAATTTCTATTAGTCCCCATCTATTGGTTTTTTACTCTTTCACATCTTCGTTTATTCTCCCGGGTCATCTTTCAACTATTTCCACTTCGGTCCCTTAACATTGGCTTCCTTCCATTTTAGTTCTTTTTCCGCTTCTTTTTCCTAAATTCCACCATGTTCATCAATGTTATCCTACAAAATATAAATTATATAGAATTAAGCCACATTTCAATATATTTACTAACAATTTCCCATATTTTGTGTCTTAAATAAGTGTGTAAAATGCACTTATCAGTGTACATGTCAAAATATGAGCCAAGGAAACGGCAATAACAGGGATTGAAGACAAGAGATATTGGTTTGGGTTCTACAGTAGAATTTAAGTTTGATTCAAGCCATTAATAATAAATGATGCCAGTGGATACCATCATTTCATTTTTAGTTGATCTAACCACGAGATACCTGTTTTGCTTTTGGATGTTACATTCCTAAAAGTAGTGTTTCATTGAGTTAGATATTTCTTTTGAAGATCATGATAGTACTGTTTTTTTTTTTAATATGAGTTCATTGTTCATGACACACGCTTCTTGAAAATGTTTATATATATATATATATATATATATAGTTGTTAGGTGAGAGACTCAAATATGGACCTCAATATTTAATTCTCTTTAGGCTTCACTATTGCAATGAGAGACCCCAACATCATTATTCAAAATATTTTATTTTTTACAAAACAACAACGTGTAAATGCACGATTCTAAAATATTAATGAAAAACACTTTTAGTTTTTCCTTTGCTTTATGACAACATTGAAGGCAACAAGTGCATGTTGCTATGGACCTAAGGCAATGCATTCTGCCGGTTGCAAAAAGTAATTTTTCTTGTAGAGAATGGTTGGCCTATGATGGAATTGTAAGAAATTATGAGATCTATCACTACGAAATTGGCCGTTGGACATATCTGTTATGAGATTTCTCCTACCACTAGGCGAGGTTTATTTGACTCTTGCCAATCATAGGTACATCATTGAAACCTAGCAACACATTGTTGAAAGGCTTAAATAATCTTTCGGGTATTCCCCTTCCCTCCATCGTCTTTGAGTACAGTATACTTAAGGTACTACCAACCAAAGTTTTGTGAACATTAACCCTACTACTGACAATGTGATAAGAAGCACAATTAAATAAGAAGGTTTTTTTAACCTTCGATAGCAAAGTCAACGTTGCCATCCTCAGGTTGTTTCATATGGCTGACCGTAATCCTGATGTAACCATAATTCTAATGTGTTAATTGTAAAATTATAATTCTCAGAATTTACTTTGTTGCATAATTTTCAAGCAATCTTAGTTAAAATAAGAAATCATGAACGTTTTTATTAATAATCGTGCAATTTATGCTTGTTTTGGAGCTCGTGCATATGAGTGAGAATAGGATGGTGAAATGAGTAAAAGGGGACTTCTTGATGGCTAGAAGACCAGGAACATTGAATTTTGTGAGCATTGTATCTTTGGAAAATAGAATAGAGTCAGATTCACTAAAGGAAGACACAACATGAAGGGAACACTTAAATATATCCATTCAGATATTCGGAGACCAGTCAAGGTACCATCTAAAGGTGACTAATATTACTTGTTGAAAGTAATTGATGACCTTTCGAGGAAAGTTTGGGTATTCTTCTTGAAGCAAAAGAGCGATGTGTTTGGGACCTTCAAGGAGTAGAAAACATTGGTAGAGAAGCAGACCGAAAAGCAAGTGAAATGTCTACCCACTGATAATGGGTTGGAGTTTTACTCAGATGAATTCAATAGCTTCTCTAGGGTTGAAGGTATCTCAAGACACTTGACAGTACCTGAAACTCTTCAACAAAATATTGTGGCGGAACAGATGAACAGGACCTCGATGGAAAAGGTTCGATGTATGCTTTCAAATTCTGGGTTGCCTAAGTCTTTTTAGGCTGAAGTTGCTACTACAGCTTGTTTTCTGGTTAATCGCTTACCCTCAGTTGTCATTGATAAAAAGACACCAGAAGATGTATGGTCTGGTAAACCTTCTTGCTATTCTGATTTGAAAAGTTTTGGATGTCTAGCTTACGCTCATGTGGATAATAGGAAGTTAGAGCCCAGGTCTAGAAAGTACATTTTTCTTAGGTATAAATCAGGTGTGAATAGGTATAAGTTGTGATGTCCAGAGATTAGAAAGGTGGTTTTAGTATGAATGTGGTATTTGATGAATTTGCTATGGTTCTGGTTCATCTCTTGGAGATTTTCATCAAATTGAGGAGCAGAATTATCAACTCAGGTGGAATTGGAAATTGGTTCAGAGAAATAATCAGAGGTTGAAGAATAATCTACTACAGATGGGTCAAATTCAGGGTTGATAGAAAATAATACTTTACCTACTTTGCCCACACCACCAGCATCACAACATTCTATAGCTAAGGACATACCTCGCAGAAGGATTAGACATCCACAGAAGTATGGGAAAGCAAATTTGGTAGCTTTTACATTAAATGTTGCTGAAAACATTGATTCCATTGAGGAGCCTTCTACATATTCAGAGGTAGTCAGTTGCAGTAATTCTAGCAACAGTCAGATTCTGGGTGTTGATTTTATAGATGTGTTCTCACCTATTGTAAAGCACAGTTCTATTCGGGCTTTACTTTTAGTGGTGGCTAGGAATGAGTTGGAGTTTGAGCAAATGGATGTCAAGATATCATTCTTACATGGAGAACTTGAGCAGAGCATCTACATGCAACAACCAGAAAGGTTCATGATTTCAGAGAAGGAAGACTATGTATACCTATTGAAAAAATCCTTGTATGGATTGAAGCAATCACCAAGGCAGTGGTATAAAAAGTTTGATTCATTCATGACTACTTATAGTTTTGATAGATGTAATTATGATAGTTGTGTGTACTTTAGAAAGAAAAGTGGTGGATCAACTATATATTTATTATTATATGTTGATAATATGCTCATAGTAGTCAATGATAAAGAAGATGTCAGAAAAATAAAATTACAACTAAGCAAGGAGTTTGACAAGAAGGATTTTGGTGCAGTAAAGAAGATTCTTGTAATGGAGATCTTAAAGATATAAAGGTTAGCAGATTGTATTTGAGTTAGAAAGGGTACATTGAAAAGGTGCTTGAAAGATTCAATATGGTGAAAGTTAAGGCTGTCAGTACTCCCTTGGCTGCCCAATTCAAACTATCATCTCTCTTGTGTCCACAGTCATATGAAGACATAGATTATATGTCTTCGGTTCCTTACTCCAGTGTAGCTGGTTCGCTCATGTATACTATGGTTTGTACAAGACTTGATTTTGCACAAGCAGTTAGTGGAGTTAGTAGATATATATCTAATCCTTGCAAGGAAAATTGGAAAACAGTGTAGTGGTTCTTTAGATACTTGAGGGGCTCTTCAAATGCTTGTTTGTATTTTGGTAGAAATTCAGTTGGAGTCATCGATTATGTGGATTCAGATTATGCAGGGAATCTTGATAAGAGGAGATCACTTAGAAGGTATATGTTTACCTTTGGATGCAGTGCTATCAGTTGGAAAGCTACTTTGTAAAATACAGTAGCTTTATCTACAATAGAAGCAGAATAGATGGCTAATACAGAAGCATGTAAGGATGCTATATAGTTGAGAGGATTGATTGGTAAAATCAGTGCAGATTTGTAGATGTCTACAATATTCTATGATAGTCAGAGTGCAATTTTCTTGACTAAGGATCAGATGTTTCACGAGAGGACTCAGCACATTAATGTGAGGTATCATTTTGTGCGTGATGTGATTGCTCATGGTGATATTGTAGTGAGCAAGGTTGACAAAACCACTTCCTATTTCTATGTTTGAACATTGTTTGAACTTAGTGGGTGTTTGTCATTGATTTAGTCCATTGGGGCTTGTTTGGAGGAGTTGTGTTTATTGATTGAATTGTGACTTGGAGTTCCTTATGTTGGAATTTGGTTCAAGGTGATGATTTTTTGTGGCTTGACCCAAATTCTATTGGGTATTGGAGTCTAAATTGGAAATGTTTTGAAGAGATCAAAATTATGGACTAGAGGAAAAAGTCATCGCATTTTCACTAGCCTGACGCTAGCTGGATGCTCGAACAAAGCTATGCAAAACAACTCGAGACTTCATCGCCCGACTGCCGCACGTCCTTCACTCGAGTGAGGAGTTGTCGCTCGACTGTCCCTAGAGTGTGTCTTTTCCAGCCCAAGCCCATTTCGTTTGTTTGACGCTTTTTGGACTTCTTTTCTACTACAACTTGTTCCTAGGGTTTTCTATATATAAGTTACGGCTTGTAATATTATTATTAATTCTAACATCAAGAGAATTGAGAGCCTAGATTTCAATTGATTATTGAAATCTTAATATTGTAAACACACAAAGTTATTAATTTTATAGTGGATTCTTCTCCTCTAAACTTCTTGTGTTCTTGTTCTATTCATCTTTATTTCATTGTCTTCATTATCTTGTGATCAGGAATTCATACAAGAACTAAGAATCTAAATGGTGAGTTAAGATAGAGAGCTGATACTAGTGTTCTCCGCTCTCGAATAGTTTTGAACTTTTTAAAATTTATTGTAAATCTATGACATACTTGAGATAAGTAGCCATGTATCCTTAACGATAAAGCTACCATACACCTAATTCACTAGGAGTTTGGAATCTCTATTGACATTTACCTCTTTCAGTTACATCTCCTTCACCAACTTTAGATTGGCTATCAATACCTTGTACTATATCATCTTATATAAGGCTTGGAAACCGAACCTTATAATGCAATTAGAATTATCTCTCTTATCCGAATCATCCATGCTTTCTACCTAATCTCTTAGTATGATCCATTAACAAACAACTTCCATTATTTCTTCTATGTCAACTTAAGATCTACGATATCCTTGAATATTACATGTCCATTGGTTAACTTTGCAAGTTTACCAAGGCTTGACTCTTAATAGTAGTTCTTGATAGGCACTACAAATCGAACTTACTAACTTCGATCGTCCACTTCATAAACTTTCATGAAGCATTGGTTTTTTCCAAAAATTACCTCAATGAGTTGTTGGATAATATCTAAATGATATGGTGCTGAAAATATGATCTCAATTTCCTTGAGGTTGTAATCAATGCAAATGCAAAATCTTCTATATCTAGATATCTTGTCATCTCATCCTTAAGGGCTATGTTCATATAGTAAATTGGTAAATGTTCATCTCTCTTTTACATGACCTTTTCTTGTAATACAATGGTCTCTTTACACTCCAAATTTCATTCAAACTTATTCACTCGCATAAAAGTTTGAAAAAAGTGAGATATTAGTCAATAGACTTCGAGACCAAGCAGTTGATGGATATGATCCTTACAATTAGGCTGTGCATCTTTTGCAGCTTTCATAGAGACTTTATCCGCAAAAGAGACCAAATCTTTTCTAGATTGGTATCAATCCCTCTTTTATTAACTACGAATCCAAAAAAAATACCTGATACGACCACAAATGTACACTTCACTAGAATGAGCTTTATCCAATAGCTTCAAAGAATATTAAATCTTCTTTCAAAGTTGGCTATGTGCTCACTTTACATTGAGCATTTCACTAACATATCATCCAATTACACCTCCAAGGTTTTCCCTAATTGTTTGGCAAACATCCAATTGACCAACCATGGATAGGTGGTCCAAACATTTTTTTAGTTTGGAGGGCATCAATTTGTTGCAATATAGACTTATGTCTATGATGAATGAAGTGTGCTCTTTTTTTGGTTCTTATTATGCTTCCTGATGAGGATTGGGTTTCATTCCTAGCTCAGATAATGTTCTTCCCATTGAAGTCATTTGATATCAGATTCTTAACCTCTTCCTTTAAGGCTCCATAACTCTCTAGATAGAAGGGTCTCATCTTCTGCTTATCGGGATAGAATTTAGGATCAAATTTCATGGCGTGACACGAAAACTTAAGATCAATACCTTACCATGGCTTCACGCTTCCATGTGAAAAACATCTAACTTCATTTGAAAAAACTTTTCAAGTTCTCTTCCCATTTCCTCGACAAATTACCAATTTGATCAAACTCTTAGAATTGGGAAGGAATGGGCTTTTGTTGTCATCTTCAATCAAGAATTGGGGCCTCGCAATCTTCAAGAACTAGAAAGATCTTTTTTATGTTTGAATTTATTAATTTAGAATTCATTTCTGACTTGGAGCACTTTGGTACCATCTCGTCTTGCATGTTAACTTACGAGATTTTCAACTGGAGAGGTCTACGAATCCTACTCGATGTCTTGAGAGTCAAGGTTATCCATGAAAATTTTCTCTATATTTCCATGTTTGTATCGACTATATGTAACTTAATTATTACCTCATCCATCATTGCTTCGCCCATGATGGTGTCTACAATTACGATACACTTTGCTTTGGATCAAGGAGTAACATTGTAAATGAAACGTTATCTGGACCCTTTTTGATCCCTTTTGAAAGTTGGCAATCAGCCCCTGTAGGGTATTACATAGTAAGGTAATATGTAGAGGTAGCATCTTTTAACTCTTCCAGATAGGACTAGTCGGGCTGGGTCCATTTTGGCCCGAACCTGACCCGACTCGACCCGAAATGACAAAAATTGATAGGTTTTGGCTTGTTGCATAGCCCGAACCGACCCGTTTGATTACTGAACCCGAATCGCATGGGTCAGGTCGGGATTTTTTTTATAAATAAAACTTCCAATTCAACTCTTAATTAATTGATTAACCAGTTTCTTTGGAATATATATATGTATTTGTCATTTCTATTTGTTTCCTATTTGTAAAACCTTAAATCATCACCCATTTGTAAAAGTTTGTCATTTCCATAATCCACAAAATAATTTAATTGAAATTAGGTAATATAATAAAAATTATACAGTCATCCAAATTCAAACTAAGAAATTTTCAATTTACAGTCATCCGATAATAGAATAACAAAAAAATGACTAGTGATTCAAGGCCAAATTGAGCAATTTACGTGGGGCGGGTTAAAGGAGAAAGAAACTATGTACTACATGATTCAAACTCTAATTCGGAAAGCTCTACAAAAATAATTATTGAGTTAGATAAAACACATATATTTAATATAATTCACGAAATATTTTTAGCTATATTACTTTTATCCAATTTGTTATATTCCTCCACATCCTCCATGTAAAATCTCTCTGTGATCGGAGTTTCTTTTAGCCAATTTTGAGCATGCACCAAGACCTCCACCATCCTCGTGGTTAAAGAACTACGGAAGGGGTCAAGAATTCTTCCTCCAATACTAAAAGCACTTTTTGAAGCCACAGTAGACACTTGAATTGCCATAACATCCCTTGCAGGTTTGGACAGAGTACCGAATTTATTTCCATTAAACCACCACCAATTAAGAACATCAAAATCTGTATTCTCTATGTTTTCCCAAGCATCCGAAAAATACCTATCCACATCAGTTTTTAGCTCAGGCTAATCCTTTCCTGCTCCCTTTCTCATAAACCTAGAAATATGATTAAGAGACAAACTTGAAGTATGACTTTCTTTAGTAGAAGAACCCCCACTTATAGAATTCACTTCACTAGATACTTCATTGCTTTCAAAACTTGCTTCACAATTGACATACCAATTGTAAATAGATGTCGTATTATCTTTCAAACTATTTGTTATGTTACAAGAAACTTCCTTATCCTCACAAATATCACCAAAACAAAAATCAGCATACTTCAATTTGTATCATGGGTCAAGTATAGTAGCCCAAAAATATGTGAAAATTTTGTAATAGTCAGATTCATGGAAGCAATACTCAATCGAAACAAACATGTAATTGTCAAAGAATAAAGAGGCAACAAGAATTTTGTTTTTATGAAATCACCCAAAAAGCTAAGCCGATTATATAAACATAACTACATACCCTCTCTAATCTCTGAAGAAGGACAGTCCTGAACTGTCGAACACCACGACCACTGGAGCTTGGGTCCAGTCGGTGTGCCTTCTCCAGTGCATAGAATCGACCTGAATCACAAATTATTTTCATGAAAAAACAATCAAAAAACACGCAGATGAAGGAGAAAAAGGTTACCAGCTTGAAATGAGTAAGAACAATGGTTGTCTTTCAGATCGATTACAGCTTGAAATCAGTGAGAATAATTTGTAAAATGATATTGCTTGCTTCAATTGAGTAGGGTTTTAGATTTTTATTGGGCTTGGTCGGTTTGGAAGACGTGAAAGTGAGCCGACCCGACCTGTAATTATTATAAAAAAATTACTCGACCCAACATGAAATAATTTCAAAACCAAACCGACCTGACCCAATACGTGTCGATTCAGGTCGGTTTAGCCGGGCTGTGATTTTTTTGGTCCAGTCCCACTTCCAGAGATGGACTTTTGTTGATTACATTATAGGCTGACATACTGTCAACTATAAAGAAGTCAAGAAAGAGTTAAGCAACTTTGAGCATAGTCCTTATGATGTCAAATAGATTTATCTTTCCCCTAACACGATGCCCTATCAGGGCAATTCATGCAACTGTGTCCCTCTATTTGGTAGAAGGCAAATCTAAAGATTATGTTGATCGTGTTTCCAATATCGACCAATACCCTATTCATTTTATTCCGTGCTATTACGACTCAAATCACAAAAGCATTACAGTTGCAGTGGTGAACATCCTCCTTGTCTTCGTCTGTAAAACATATACTTTTAGACATATTTCTTTTATTGGACTTCTCTCCTCGTACTAAATAGCTAGTTATCGAAGGATCCCTAACCCCTCTAGCATAATTCCAGTGGGATTCATAGACTGTCTACCCACATAAAGACCTTAAAAATGATTTGGATCTCAAGTATCGGTCCTTGACTCTTTAAGTTACTTTGGCCCTGTTGATTTCTTGAAGGGGTTGAATTTCTTCATATTATTTGATTTCGAGACAATTATGGGCATCCTCATTTAGGATGGGGTCTGCATGACCATCTTTTTGGTCTCCATTGCTGCTTTCATACCTATGCATTCAGCGGTACCATTGTCATACACCTAATGGTATATACAGTATTCCATCCAGGACGAGGCTCTCACCTCACCTAGGTATAATGTGATCTTTAGTGTGATGCCCTAGTTTTCACAACATTTTCCTTATTCGAAGTCTTTCCTCTATCGATTAGGTCATGCCTGTGTTGAGAATCCTCTAGTCTTACCATCTTTTTTTATCATGGATATCATCTTTGATCATATGTTTTAGGTCTTCGGTGTTAAACGTCTCTCCAAAAGGGAGCTATACTTTTCATATAGGATTTCAAAGCGTGGAAAGTAGTATAGTGTGAAATACTTCCACATTAACCATTTTTTGAGTGAAACAATTAAGATAACTCTTCAAACACTTTTCGAGACCTTGCCTCATATCATGGGATCCTCCCTGCTGGGGTTGAGTCGGATGTTTCTGCGATGAGCATATGGATGAATTGGTTCTTTATGTCCAGTTAACTCCAAATGATGTTCGGTGCAAGATTATTATACCACTTTTAGCTCATTCATAGGGAATAATATGAAAGTCTCAACGTTTGTGTGCTAAGCTAGCTCCCAAGAAATTCATATGGGTGTTATACTTTCCGACATGATTGACGGAATTGCCTTTCTCACAAAATTTCAGCATTTTCAACATTAGGAAATTGCTAGGACCTCCCATGATTTTGACCTCCGTGAAAAAAAGGGCATGCTTATCCTTCTCAACCATATGCACTGGCCATATCTGTCACTCCATTCTAAAAGTTATGCAGTTTGACCCCAAAAATACTTAGAGGGGTGAATAGGTATGTAATGCGGAATAAAAAATATTTTAACGAATTAAATAGGAACAAGTCACTTTTTAATTCTTTTTTAGATGATTCAACATTCAAGTCAATTTGTCTTAAGTTAAAGTACCGTAGTTGTATAATAAATAATGAATAGTAAAGCAGTAAATCAAACACATCAATGATCACAAAGAAACCCAACTCGAAAAAACTCCAATCATTTTGTCAGTCAACAATCCACTATAAACGATATGTAACTTACAATCTATCATTCTAAACAACAACACGTACTATCTGATCTCCTGAATGTAATTCCAGTTGCAGTTTTCAAAGTTATCCTGGATTCTATGCTAATTCACCACTCCCAGCTGTAGTTTCCAAAACTCTTCTGAATTCTGCTCTCTTGTAGCAACTCCTAATTTTGTGAAATCTTTTATCTCCTTTGGATCCACGAAGAACACAGCGTTCTTCACATACCGGAACTTCAGTCAAACTTTCTCTATCTTTATAACTCTGATCAGATGTTGTTTGGCTATTTGATGTTTTCACAAGGATTAGCGCATAAACAAATGATGGATTGAACAATATCAATTTGGTGTAGGATGTGTTCTCTCGAGGAGGTTTTTCGCTCGAGCCAAGGGACCATCGTTCGAGCGACGTTGGGGCAAAGATCGAGCGATGGTGTTACTGTATCATCTACTCGAGCACAACTCCGACGAGCAGCTGCGAAAAATCAACGTGAATCCTTCTGTTCCAAACATGAAACCCCGAACCCTATACTAACCTACCAACTATGAAACTTTACAATTGAGTTCCTAAACTTTTATAATTGTTCGGGTTGGTCCTTTTGTTCACATAATCACCAATACAAATATTTTAAACCTAACAAACTCCCATTTGCCATTCTATAGCAAAACCAAATACAATACAAAAAATATACTATCCAAACTACCCAAGTCCAACTGAATCAACTGAATGTAGCTTCCACTTTGTTAAACTTCTATCCTAAAATCAAAGACTCACATACCTAGTGTAAAAGCACGTGATACATGAAATAAGCGATAAAGTACTTAGAAACATAATCGAATAAACAAGAAAGTTAGTTTGAGATGCAATATTAATGCTAACCAAAACACCATGCCCACATTAATATCACAAAACTCAAACAACTATGCATGAAATGCAACATAAATGCAATGTGCATGCTCCCACTCAGTGCATGATATGCAATACAAATGTAATGCACAAGCCCCCCTTATTGCAAACTCTCAAAGTGTTAAAGTAGTAGGTAAATGTATCTATGTTTCTCCCCATCGACCCCTAAAAGACATAATATAATAAATGACTAATGTAGTTGCTCAAACAATAAAAGTATATAATCTATCTCCCTCTTATAATAAAATCTCTCCCCCTTTTTGTTACAAATTTCGAAGGGATGAGTATCAAATATAATAGGAAATAAAACTTACAGCATAAGTAATAATGCAAATAATGGCAAAGACAATTCCAAAAACTAGAGAAAGACTACAATAATTTGAGAAGACATCAAAAGCCTACATGAACTCTAGCTAAACAAAAAATATGATTCTACTACTACATCACTATCCTTAAGCTGCAGTGTTGAAGTAACATCTTCAGGCCTATCAAAATGTCACTCTCGTACTCCTAGTGATCGTGCATCTAACGTAAATGTCTCTAAACATCTGGAACCTCGCCGCACAGAATAGTGATCTTCGCTCTTGTCCGAGTCACCTCGACCATCAGCCAAGCCCGCTGGCGGATCATCATGGACATCAACCCATCAAAGTGGCAATGGGATCAATCGAAGTAGATATATGAGGGACGAGAACCGATGTAGAAGATTGAATATTAGAAGTGGATGCAGGCTTAGTAGTAGGAATAGTAAAAAGACTACTAGAGAGACGATCAGCTATAGGATCAACTGGCTCTACTACGTCAGCAGGCTCAGCGGACTCAGCAGAAGCCGAAGAAGAAGAAGCATGTGATCGACTCAGTGATATGGTGGTATGACCTATAGGTCTACCAATCCTACATGAAGCTCCATCGGGAAAAGTATCCTCAAGAGCGGTGACCAAACGGTGAATGAGGTAAGCACAAGGAAGACCTATTGTACGACCAGGAACACGAAACATGCGCAGAATATGTTGGCACAAAAAAGTATGAAGCTCAATAAAGCCACCCTGAACTAGGGCGTACAAAAATCTAGCCCTATCAGAAGGTAAAGAAAAGGTATGAGTGACCGGCCACAGGTTTGTGTACACAATGCGCAACAATACCTATCGGTCAGTCGGAAGAGATCTTATGTGAACCATTGTAGAACCGCCTTCCAATGGAGTGTTAAACATGGTAGAAGAAACCATGGTATGGATAGATCAGGTGGACAACCCATGGGATATGAAGAGTCACGGCCAAGACATTAGGGTTAATCCTAAGGGTACGACCTCTAAAATATACCCAAATTGCGGAATCACTACTAACCTCATAAATGTTCGCATAGAACTCGCGAACAAGAAGAACATATGGATGAGTCAAACCTGTAAGAATGGGATCCCAACCCCGAGAAAAGAAGATAGCCGAGATATCGAGGCGTAAATCAGATAGAATAACCTCGTGCTAAACTAAATCAGATAGAATAACCTCATGCTAAACTAGGATAGGATGAAGGGAAATTTGAGAAGTGAAAATCTCACGAGCAGTAGAAAATACAAAACGGGCTCGATTGTAATAGGTGGAGCTATTGGGCTACTGAGCAGCGGTTTGGCGGCATCTGGGACATGATTGCTGAACAAACATGTCAAGAGCTGCTACGAAAGAAAATATAGACCACAAAGAGCATTAATGTATCGAAAGGCATGAGAGTACATGAAATGATGCATAAGATAAACAAGCACGTAAAACGATTCAAAAGTGTCAAATATGCCATGAATGGATACCAATGACGTGCGGTGCATGGACGTAGTGCAATGACTGCAAGACGAAAGTACAGTGATGTCAAGACCTAGTCCTTAGATATGTGTTTCATGTCACTCAACAATCTACAACCAAAGTCAAGTCCCTAACCAATCACTAATGCATAGACATGATCATGACTAAGAACAAAACTCGTGTGTACAAAAGTGTGGCAAACAAGGTGAGTTTATGAGGTATTTTATCGAACACATCGTGTGCAACTAAAGAACTTGACATTTAAAGCAAAATTCAACACATCCAAAGCTAACCCATCATCCTAGTACCACAAATAGTTCATCTAGCATCTAATCATATCCCTTTCTCCTTCAAAACGACCAAAATAAGCATCAAATGCAAGAAACAACGCAAGATAATACTCACATGAAAACTTCAAATTCGAGCTAAAATGTGTGATTAATGATGCAAATGCAATCACAACACAATGTGGTAGCCACAACATATAAATACAAGTGAGAAATTGAGTTAAAGAGCAAGCAAATGTCGAAACCCCAAAAATTGAGCAAAAGGCTAAATTTAGGGTTTGAATGATTTACCTTCAAAATATGTCGAATTGGATGAAAAAATTGATGTAAGTGAAGTCCAACTTGAAGCCCACACGATCAGATGGAAGAAAATGTACGAATTTTGTGAAAGGACGTCGAGAATCGGGAGAAAAATGAGAGAAAAGTACATAAAAATGAAGGTTCGATCGCGTTTTAAAAACAGGAGTCACTCGAGCTAGATTGGAGCGAAGCTCAAGCGAAATCAATCTGTAAGTGTCGCTCGAGCTAAATTAAAGCGAATATCGAGCAAAGCTTCAAATGTTAGTAATAGCACTAAAAAATCAAAAATTCAGAAAATAGCATTCCTTTTTTTTTAAAATAATACGAAAATCAATCAAACCATGCTCCCGACACTTCAATAATTCAAATCAAGTATGCAATCACAAGTCGAACATTATCAAAAAGACTTTCCCACGTACGCATTTAAGTTCAAGATGGAATAAGGTGTATAAATGACTTATGTGTGTAATGTGCAACTACTTTCTAGTGAAAATGACTCCAAACCTTAAATTTACGAGAAATGACAAGCAAACATCACTTGTTAAATAAGTATGATCCCTACAAATGAAAGTCAACCCCAAATAAATTTTGGGACATAAAAATGAGCTCAATTAAATGATAAATTTTCTTTTCTCCCCCTAAATATGAGCATACAATTTTTTTTCCACTTTTCTCGTAAATAACATCTTATGTACAGACCCTGTCCATTAATCGACTAAATTGACTACTGTAACGAGCTTTAGGCCAATTAACCCAAGTTAGATGACCATAGGCAACGGTTATGAAAAACCCCTCGAGCTTAATTACTTGAGGCAAATAGGCTTCGAACAAAGTATAAGATGAAACAAATAAGCACTCATAATTTTTTTTTCATCAAATTTAATTTTAATTTTTTTATCATAAATGCACCAATGAAGGGAGACTATCACGAACTAAGGTTATCTAAATATAGGTCAATTCATGTTCTAGGTCACCCTACTAACACGTGAGTGCCATCCCAAATCTCACACACATGGTTCAGACTCATTCACAAAATCATAGTGTGTACAGTGCAAATTATTACAAGGCGACACATACTCAATACTCCACATTAAACGAAATTAAGCAATGGAAATAAGATTATAGAATAGATAATTGCTTTCTTGGTCATACATAACAAGTTTAAAATTATAACGATGTGTCGTTTGCCAAAAAGAAAATATTTTTGTACTTTTCCCATTTTTTTTAAAATTGTTTTTTGAAAATAAAGCAAATAAATGCACAAAGATAAAAATAAAATTACACAAAATGAATAGGATGCATCCATGAATGAATGGACAACATGAACTATACATGCATGCGCCTAATCACCAACTCAGGGCAAAAATTGAATGCACTTACCATGAAGAGTACGACCATTCTAACAACCTTCAAGGTCGCTCCTCTTGACCCAAACTTTCTTATAAATAGAAGATGATTGTGTTAACTGAGTCATCATCTCAATTAAGTTGCTAACCTGATTCCCTAGGAAGTTAACTGTGCTTGAAACATTCTGACTTTTACTCATAGTCACGAGTTTACGATACCTAGGTCTTGTATGTCCCGATGCACCACAATGGTGACATGTGGGAATAAACATAGACTCAACCCTGTTCGGTGGTTGTTGTAGATAAGTAGGACGATTTACCCTACGTTGTCTAGTAAGTCTCGATCCTACGTCATTCTTGCCCTTTGGTTCGGGGTAAACAATTTTTTGAGTTTTATTAATTGCTGGAACAAACGTGGTCTTAGATGTACTGGCAGTAGTATTACCGTTATGAACATAACCCAGACCATGCCTATTTCTAGCATGCTTGTTCATCCCAAGCAGATTGTCCAGATTCTGCGAGCCACTCATAAACAGTTGGAGTTGAGCATTAGATTTATCACGATCAGTAGTTAATGATTTAACTTTAATTTCCAAGTTTTCATTTACCAGCTTCAGCTCACTCAATTTTCTAGTTGAGTTCTCAAGGTCACTTAGTAGTTTTTCAAGTTGAAGTTCAAGTTCAAGCTCGTTCACTTTTTTCAAGATGGCTTTGTTGGCCTTCTTAATTTTGAGACTCTCCTCAAACAATTCACGATAAGACTCGTGAATGTCGGTCTCATCTTCAGACTTTTCTTCAGACTGTTCATTCGCATTGCCTTTTTCAACCTTCTCAATTTCACGATCAGATTAGATCGTAGCAATCGAGGTGAAAGCCATGAATTTTTTATCATCCTCACCACCGATGTCTCATTCTGAGAACTAGTCTCGGACTCATCATCACTCATGGTCATAGCTAAAGCCTTATGAAGTTCCATACCCGAACGTTTCTTTAAATTAGGACATTCACACCTAATGTGACCATACCCCTTGCACTCATAGCATTGGACAGATTGAGATTTCTTAACGGGGAGTCCTAGAGGTATTTTTCTCACATCTACCTCTCGAGAATTTACTAGGGACTTCACTATTTCGCTCTTGAGGCATTCTCCTATTTCTTATCACCTTCTGGATTTTTTTGACGAAATAAGCAATTTCGTCATTCCAAAGGGTCTCAGTATTAGTGGACTCGCTCTCCTCTTTTCTAATGGTATTCATGGCAATGGATTTAACCTTTTGGGTTGTGAAACAGTGAGTTCATAAGTTTGAAGTGATCCTACAACTAATTCAATTTTAACAGCATCTAAGTCATTACTTTCTTCTATCACAGTCACGTTAGGTCTAAACCTCTCTGGCAGAGATCTAAGAACTTTTCTAACGATTTTGGTCCCAGGGATCCTTTCACCTAAGTTAAAGCTAGAGTTAACTATATCATTAAACTTCGCATAGAATTCATCGAACTATTCGTCGTCCTTCATTCTAATCTTTTCAAACTTAGTGGTTAACATCTGCAATTTAGAATTCTTAACAGTTTTGGTACCCTCGTGTATGGTTTCTAGAATATCCAAAACTTCTTTAACAATTTCACACATCGACACTTGCCTAAACTCTTCAGCAGATACAGTCATGAACAGGGCATGTAATGCTTTACTGTTCCAGTTGCATTCATCGAGATTAATTTTAGTCCACAAAGATATGTCGGTGAGTGTGACTATAACATCAATCATTGTTGAAGGTGGAGCCTACCTATTTTGAACACAAATACGTTCATCCAAAGATTTAAGGAAGCCTCTCATTCGAACTTTCTAGTAGGCATAGTTGCTTTCGTCAAAAAACAAAGGAACGGATAAAGACTAACTCATCTAGACTTAACAAATAAGGGTCAAGAATCGATGTAAGGCTCTGATACCAATTGAAAGTTATGGAGTTTGACCCTAACAATACCAAGAAGGGAGTGAATAGGTATGTAATGCGGAATTAAAAAATTTTAATGAATTAAATAGCAACAAGTCACTTTTTAATTCTTTTTTAGATGATTCAACATTCAAGTCAATTTGTCCTAAATTGAATTATCACAGTTGTATAATAAACATTAAATAGTAAAGCAATAAATCAAACACGGGAATGATCATGGAGAAACCCAACTAAGAAAAACTCCGGACACTTTGTTAGTCAACAATTCACTATAAACGATATGTAACTTACAGTCTACCAGCCTAGATTCCAACAGCAATTCCATAATATTATTCTAGAATATTGAATGGAAGATACTTCTTTAAAAATAGTAATACAATATTCTTTTGAAATAATTGTGTAAAATAATAAAGTACATTCAAACAGTATATGTATACGTATCATTGATCACAATAGTCAAAACAATATAACCAAATTGAGTAACATATACGGATTTGTTGTTATGCAAATAAAATTAAAAGATTCAACTCACCTTTTTGTTTTAACTAAAGAGAATAAGATATTGCAAACTCAGTTGACTAGAATTTCATATTTATCATTGTACAAAAAATAGAATAACTTTTGATGACTTGGTTGGCTAAAACCTCATGGTGATAATGTGTTATTAAACTAAAAAGAATATGGAATAAGAAAAGAAGAAAAATAGAGAAAGTCAAAATTTATATATATATATAGGGCTATATGGATACAAATATTATTAAAAAGTAGTATTTAATTTACAGTACTTATTATACTTCCAAGTCTTTTAGTGTACTAAATCTATGTCTAAAGAATAAGCTCGAATTGAAAAATTAAAAATGATACTTGAGATCACGAGGCTTGGGTTATCTAAATAGAGATCATGAGAATATCTAAGTATTAATTGCTAAAATTATTTATGTGTCGTGGACATGTTTAGTAAGAATTGGAACATATTAGACAATATTAAAAAAGAATGAGAAAACTAAAATCTTATTTATATCTATTCTTACATAGTATTACGTACCAAACATATACTAGTTGAATAAGAATAGATTAAAGTCGGAATAGGATATTCAATATTCTATAGTCATAAGACTTGTTCTACATGACTTGACAAGATTATGCAAGTACTAATTCATGTTAAATGATTCTCGTTCAAGAGATCATGTAAGTATTAATTGTTAAACACAAATTGAATAGGATGATTGAGTTCACAAGACCACAGAGTCATGTTATTGAGATTATCTAAGGATTAAATTTGTGTTTAGTGGTCGGTGCCGGCGTCACACTATAATTTTCTTGCTTTATCTTGCAGATTTTCTATAAGTTCAAGTCTTCAATTTGGTCTAACATGCTTTCTATTTGAATAATTGACTTATAGAGATTTTCTTTTCCAATCAGCGATATTTTTTCTTACTTTTTGTCATGTTCAATAATTGGTGCAGTTTCTGACGGAGCTAAGGGGGTTTCGTGTAAATCATGTCAAATCAAGACTAATTAATATTCAAATGGAACATATTCGAACTTCTTGAGTCAGACGATGGAAAGGTACTATACTATCAAATCATTATGGCAATGATCGTATAAGCCACGGATGGAGAAAGCCCTTCGAAGTCAAAATAATATTGTTTCGCCCTTTTTCAAGTTCTTTTATCGTGTATAATTGTTACAAGGTGAGATCGACAAAGAATTGCATGCATGTAAGTAGACAGATCGATTTAGAGTGAGCATAGTCTGACTTGATCAATGAGATTCCAAGTTGCTATATCAAACTCAGGAGACCAAATGAGTAAGCAAACGGATTTCATGATAAAAAATAACAAACTTTTGGTAAAGAAATTGAGATTATCTAAGGATTAAATTCTATGTACAAATACGCTAAATAAAATAATTGATATTACGGGAGTCCCGACTCGGAATCACGAGATTATGTAAGTAGTAGTAATTGCTTGGCACTAACTCAAAACCAACAATGTTGCTTTTTAACTATAAATATAATTCGACTCACCTAACGCTTACGAAGTCACGAGGTTAGGTAAACAGTATTAATTGTTTTTTACTATAAATACAGTTTGACTCACCAGACACTTACGTTAAAGCTTGTATTTGGTTTGTTGGAATTAATAACGTGTGGTGAAATTGCAGAAATCCAGCGTTGTTTTGCATTTAAATTTGTCATTATCTAATTAAACTCTACCAACCTGGTATTAACTTATGTTTAGTGGTAGCAACCTGGCACTCACTTTGGGTGATTATATTCTTACTACATTTTCTATTTATTATACCACATTTTAATTTGATTTATGGTCTTCAATCTTTGCTTAACTTTATTTTACGCATTATTATCTTCAAAATTTTATTAATTAACATATTTCATATCTTATAATGGTTCATGTCAAATAAGTCTGTTCGGAGGTCTAAAAATAACTTATTATTCAATCATATTTTTAAAATATAACAAATGAAAAAGTGTGACAAAATATTTCTTCCGCATTTTAATGCACATAAGTTTCTTAACTGAATATTGAATATAAAAATTCGACAAAAAAGAAGTACGGAAAAAAGGTTTATAATGAGAAAAGATTGAGAACGTTAAGTGAAATTAAAATATGGTGCTACTGATAAAATACAATTACTAACTATATTTACTGGGTATTTTTAGGAAAATTGCCCTTTTTCCCCTGCTTTTTGACTTATTTTTAATTTGTTATACTTTTTGTTTTTTGAAAAAAAATAAAGAAAAAAAAAATTTAGACCATAATCTCTGATTACAAAATCGTCCAAAAAAGTGATTTGAAAATATTTGTTAAAAGATAAGTATTTGTGTTTTTTAAAATGTATTATTTATTCTTTTTTGAAATTATTATATGTATTCTAAGATGGAAATTTTTACTTTTACTTTACACGGATGCATAGTCATTAAGTTGTTTGTCACGTGTCACATAGGTGTATTTATCTAGTAGATATATCCATTTAAATATCAATTTTGTCTTCACATTCATTGTTTTCATCGATTTGCACTCGTTTATATCACCGTAACGCCTACAAAGGATTCCCATTCTGCATAAAACGGCCTTTGTGTTCATCGTTCTCATTGCTCTTGTACGCTCGATAACTTGCTTTCACAGATTTGAGTAGAAAAATCTCATCGAATAATATAAAACAAGGCATAGTAATATCAAAGTATGCTGCAAATTTCCAGGTTTGTCATCCATTTCACAAATTGTACATATACTTTCCGATGTGCAACTATTTCATTGGGTATTATAAACTCTATAGATTGTATAAATGTTTGACAATATGAATTATTATTCTTAGGCCTGACACTTGAGATCGAGTCAAAGTCGACCATTGAAACAGAAGGGATAACATTTATCGTCAAGAGAAAAGTTGTCTGATTTTCTCTGATGATTTATATTTTATCTAAGAGGTATGACATTCTGAATCAATTTTTTTTTTTTTTTCTAGTTACTACTTTCCTCAAGATAATTTGGATTTTTAAGAATAAAATTGATTATAGTACCAGACAAATTGAAATTCTATGTTTAACTTCAATTTAGGGAATAGAACTTTTTTGGCAAGTAGTTGTTTCCTTTTTATTTATAATTTCATGATATATATATTTTTACGAATTTTTCAGTAAAAAGAAAATCTCTTGATATAAAATAATTAGTCAATTTTTTTAATTAAAATATTATTTTTATCATTTTCCACTCCCTCTTTTAGATTCACGTGCTTAGTATTTGTCATCTGGATTTAACACTTTTTGGGATTTTATTTTTTAAAATTCAAAATATTTCTTTATTTTTCATTATTTTTTGGGATTTAACAATTTTTGGGATTTTAGTTTGCTCAATTCTACATTAGTGCTCTTGTAACTACTTAGTCCCGGACTTATTTTTGTGAACATCGTCACGAACTATTCAATTTCTGTAGCATCGATTTTTTTTATTTTATTTTTATTAAATTTTTTTTTTTTACTATTCCCTTTCTTGCTTGTCGCTTGCGGCGACTCGCCATTTCTTTGGATTAAGTCTTGAAGAGTTCCTTTCTCTGATGTGGAATCTTCATAAATTTCATAGTCCTACCTCTAAATAGTGTTTTAAAAAAAAAGATGATGAATGAACAAAAACTATTGTAACAATTAAAAAAAAAACACAAAAATAAATAGATGAATGAACAAAAAATATTTTAACATATATATCAGTTTCAAGTTCTTCTTTATCAACCAGATATTATCTTTGAATAGATCGCTGGCACGACATAGATCAACTTCATCTTAAAGGCAGATGAACTACACGATATTACTTGATTAAAGAGAGGACAATCAATCAAGAAGAGGTGGCTAATGGTTGTGAAAGTGATATGTCGTGTGCAAAGAGGTGTCGTGATGTAGAGTTGATATGTGTCATTCCAAGAAGAATCAAATTCCGCTCTTGATAAGTAGGCGAAGTCTCCACCCTCCACGACAAGTGCGAGAACTCTGGAAATGGTTTGAGGAAAGGTCCTCCAAAGAGGAGGAAGTTGGAGCAACTCCACAAAGGATGAATAACACGAGCATGAAATTCATGTTTCGGGTGAACTTATAGTAATTCTGAACTCAGATTCGCATTAGACAAGGTAGCTCTTCGAGATTGAATCCCTGCAGATGGGGAGCCGCCAATGGGAGGTGAGGATGGGTAGAGTTGTCGTCGAGCCTGCCCACCATTTTTTCCTTTCCCATTTTGGGTTATATATCAGAATTTTGCGTTTTCGTTAAAAACCCATTTGGAATTTCCCATTTTTGTGTGAAATTTTTTGGATGCAAATGGGGATTGAGCAAAACGTTCAGGTGGAAAAGGGAAGGTGAGCAATGAATCAAAGAGGAAGAGGCAGAGGCAAAGGCAGAAGAAATTATCTCCGGTTCAGAAACAGAATGAAACTTGCCAAGAAGTTTTTGCCAATAGTGAAACGGGTGTTATTCCAGCACCTGAAAAAATCGAAAAACTTTGGGCCTCTTTGGGCATATGAGTGCGTTTGATGTACATTTTCTAGGAGAGAATACATTTTTTTGATGTGATGTGATGTGATGTGATGAGGAATATGTGATTGAAAAAAAAAAAAAAAGTTATTGATATGATAAAAAATATTATTTTATTGAAAAATATATTATTGAAAATGAATGGAAGATTGAGGAATATATCAATCTTTTTCCTCTTGTTAAGTCTCAACTTTATGTCCTTTTCCATCATTGAATCTATTTTAGTAGTCTCTTTGTCCTTAAGGTGCATTACTTGCTTCAGAAGGCATATAATTGTACAGTTTAGTTCAGCATTATTTTTCGAGTTTCCGTACAAAAAAATATATGAGTTTTTTTTTTTTTTTAATGTTCAATGATAGAGAGAAGAGTGGAATTTGATGACAGTAATGTCTCTGGCACCGATAGAATTTCTGTTAAATTTGGAGTCCTAATTTTTTTGATAATTGGTTTGATAGAATTGTTTTAATGTATTAAGAGTGTGTTTGATTCTCATTAATTGGAAAAAAAAATGAGTTTTGAATAGTATTTTTAGGAGAATGTGTGATTAAAAAGTAAGGAAAAGATTTTGGTATACGTTTAAAATATTTAATTGTGTAAATGTATAATTGAAAACGATTATTTAACAAACCATAAAATAAATTAATGTTTGTCAAACAGACACTGAATGATTTCATGTTTTGCCAAGACAAATATGAGAATTTTGGCAATGGTTCGACTAAAGGTACTCCATAGGAGAGGAAGTTGAGGCTACTCCACAAATTGATGAATAACAAATATATGAAATTCTTATTTCAGTTCTCTCTATAGTAATTCTAAACTCAGATTCACATTAGACAAGGACTATGTCGGGGATTCAATCCCAACAAATGAGGAGCACTAGCATTAGATTGGACTTCTTTTCTTCTTCTTCTTCTTCTTCTTCTTTTTTTTTTCTTTTTTTGTTTCAATTCATGTTATTGTTTTAACTGAAAGTAAGGCTATAATTATTTTTTCTATAGAAATAATTACTTTTTTATTAATTTTAATAGAAGGAAACGATCCACCAAGGACCCTCTTGATACAAAATTACACAATTGAAACAACTCTTCTAAAAAACTATTCGAGGATCAAATTGATACTAGAGTCTTAACTTAGATAGTCATGTACAAGTTTCCTCAAAAGAAACCTCAAAAATGTTAAGTCACGAAATATTTCCTTGAGGGCAAAATACAATTTTTTTTTTTCTCTTAATTTTTTCTTGCACAAAATTAGAATTCTTAAAGTGGTACGATGCATGCACCTATCTTTCTTTTTTATCTCTATTAACACATGGACACTTTTGTTGGACAAAATAACAGTAAAGTGCAGAAAAACTTATCAACTGATCGAGTTTCGTGACAGCACGATGTCCTAAAACAAAATTGCCCGTCGATAACTGCTGCGACCTCTGTGGACAATCACCTCCAGGATACAACGATCAAATAAACCAATTGTGCAGCAATCACAAAAGGTTTTCAAAACTTTCAAGTGTACTCCAGAAATGTGTAAAACTAAGAACAATATTTTTACTGTATTGTATAGAAATATATAATCTCGTTTTTCTTGTGATTTTATAATACCTAAAAGTGTATTTATATAGGCAGAAAGAAATGTAACTTCTTTCACCATGATCTAGTATTAAGTTGCAGATGTAGTGGCCAATGCTAATGGGTATTAATACTGGACAGTTAAAACAGTCATATTCTACTAGCTAGTTGACCCATTAAATAATTCCGAAAATGATTAAAATAATACTTATTTTATTAGAATCAATAAAGCTCAATCAAAGACTTTTTAATATAGTGCGTGAGGCGTGGCTCGAACACGGACCTCCCACACAAATTTCACACTTTTCACATGTTGGATACTTCATCTTAATTACTTATTTCTTTCACATATTATATTTATTGTATAAATATATAACAACTTTGACTCTGCACACCACATTTCAAAACTCCAATATTGTAATCCCTTTCAGGATTTGTAATTACTTTTGCTCCGTATTCTCTTTTTCAATTACTCATCAATTCCTATTACAGGCACTAATACTGAAAAATGTACCTTGAATGACCTAGTCCTAAGTCCGAGTTGATGTAGATCATGAATAATGCTTCCAATACCTAAAATAAGGGCCATTGATCAGGTGCGATCTTGTAGCTTTTATGCTCAAGATTGCAAAATCTTAATTTCGAAACGAGCATCTTACTCTGATATCAATTGATTGCACAAAAATAACTAACCAAGAGGGGGAGAATTGATTTTTAAAACTTTTTTCGAAAAATTAATCTAAATTCGAGCAAGTAAATATTAAATAAATTAATTCAAATAATAAGCATAAATATAAAAGCAAAAGGAAGAGAGGATGCAAACAATATAATTGCAGAGGTTTGATCCAAATCAATGATATACGTCCTCTGTTACCAAACTTTCCGACACGAGCAATACTTTTTCGCTATATTGATTGACTTATGATGCAATCCAACCCTTTAGAACGCTTCTGATGACTTACAAATAAGGAGTACCCATTCCTACACAATATTGAGCTTTACAGGACCTTAATATGCCCCACACAGTGATTTACAATAAGGATCATCGACCTTCATATAATGTTGATTTTTACGGGATTTCAACATGACCCACACTTTATCAAAGAGATTTTACAATCGAATTCCTCTTTTGATAAATAATACAAACAACTTAAGTATTAAGAGAGCCTAACACTTCAATGAATAGTAACAAATGATAACTCAAGTATTAGATGAAAAACTTTGATGAATATGATAATAAAAAGTTATATTCAATTAATCGAAGCATTTCAATGAAAAGATGAAGAATAAATAAATGTAATGTAGGTTAAAAAATCTTCTCAAGATATCTCTCTCAATAAGAGAGAAATGAGAAATTTTGATTAATACGATGATTTTAAAAGTTTGATTCAATCAATCAAAATTTTCAATATGAAGAAGTAGAAAAGTCTATGCAATTTAAGTGCGAAAATCTTCTTCAACAATATCTCTTTTTTTAGATTGATATAAATAAATTAAGCACAAAGAAAAATAAAAAACTTTGATGAGAGAAATAATTCAAGAAGTTTGATTCAATAATCAAAGTTTTTGTTATGAAAAAATAAATGAAATGAAGGTAAAAATGTAAGCTCAAATAAGATTTTTCACAAATATATTTCACACGAAAGCTCTCTTGTAGTTGTTTTTATAAATGCAAAACAGTCAAAACGCCAAAATTTCTAACCAACCGGACAACCCGTATGGACGTCCGATCGTGAACTGAAAAACCAAACTAGCTGTTGTGCATTAGAAATCAGAGCGATTAAAAATTTGACCGTTGGACGAATCGGACATGCAGCCGCCGCTAGGAGGTGAGAATGAGTAGATTTGTCGTCAATGACTAATGTGGGGAAAATTAGATTGAAATTAGGGCAGGACTTCAATTCTTTTTATTTTTTAGTTCATGTTATTTTCTTATATAAAAGTAAGGCAATAACTATTTTTTCAATAAAATATATTTTTTATTAATTTTATAAAGGAAAAAGATTCACTAAGGACCCCTAATATACAAAATCACAAGATTACAAACAACTCTTCTAGAAAAACTAGTCGAGGATTAAATTGGTACAAGAGTCATAAATTACAAATTTACTTAAAAGAAACCTCAAAAATGTTATATCAGGAATACTTCATAAGGGAAAATACTATAAAGTCAAATCTAAAGGGAAGTGAAAAATGAAAAATTTACAACGTTATTTCAGTCTCTTAAGTTCTCCTTTTCACAAAATTAAAAAGATAGATGTGCGTTGTACAAAGCACGTACTTTATTTCTAATTTATATCTCTTAAAACATGCACATTTTACTACGGCTGAATTGTTCTCCGTACACGACATCTCTTGAACCATCAAAGTTATCGTGTACTTGTATAATTAACCCAAACTTTGGCTGCTCAAATTGGCTTGTGGATGAGTGATCTTATGCATGGTAAATAGCACATTACTCATTTTCGAGATTTGTATTTACATATGCTCCACATTCTCGTTTCCAATTAGGTTACTTGTCAATCCCTATTGCAGGATTGATTCTACAAAAAAATTTACCTAGAATGACATGAGTTCATCTAGATGACCAAGTTGTAGATCTTGGTTGATTTTGATCACAAATAGTGCTCCCAATACCTAAAAGATCTATGATCTGAGTTGAATATGTGACTCAAATTTTGAAGTTGGATCGTGTATTGGTTGAAAAAGGAGTAAAGAGGGATTAAAGTTGATAATTAGAGTTCGGAGAAACAATTGGGCGTTTGAACACCCAAACGGGGCACCTAGGTGCCAATAAACGAATTTTGAAATTGAAATTTTTGAACTTGAAACTTAGCATTAGCTTTACGCTTGAGCACCGCACGTCACTCGACTGGCGCAACCGAGTGCCACTAGGTTGCCACTCGAACAACATAGTTATTCAAGAAATATTTGTTTCCTTTTTTTGATTCCTTTTTTAACCTCTTTCTAACCATCACATATTCTTTTGAGTCCTATGTGTAGTCCACTTGATTCTTGATTTTCACATGACTTTGTATGAGTTAGAATCAAATTAGAAACACAATTTTGTATTCTTTCTCCATATTACTAAATTCTTCATTCGTGAACCAGTTGTTTTTAGGTTGTGATTGCTATATGATATTACGCCATATAATCTCATTTCTTGTATTCCTAACAAGTGTATCAACATATATAATTCTTGTTTGGATTCTATCAAGTAGTATCAGAGTTTAAGATTTTATTGTTGATGGCAACTATTAAATATCATAACTGCTTTTAAATCGCACCACTAGAGTCTCGTTGTGACACATGAAGATGCAAGTAGTGTTCTCTCAGGTGGATTTAGACTACTTATTGTTGGGATTTGATAAGATACCTTGAAACTGGTCAATAGATGAGAAACAACGTAAGGATCAAAAGGCCTTATCACAAATTCATCTTTATCTTCATCTTTCGAATCATATTCTCTAGAACGTTTTGAATGAAAAAATTGCAGCTACATTATGGTTGAAGTTGGAACAATTGTATATGACTAAGAGTCTAAATAGTAAATTGCGCATGAAGCAGTGTTAGTATTCTCATAATATGATGTAAGGAACTTTGATAAACAATTTGATGTCTATAAAGAAATTGTCGCTGATTTGAAAACCTTGGAAGTTAAATACGAAGAAGATTTGGGGGATAATTTTATTATATTCGTTTCCCACTTCATATATATCATTTAGATACATGATATTATATATTCATGATACTCTCACCGTGAAGGAGTTTATGATGCTTTAATTTCAAAGAAAAAGATGAAGCATCTTGTTGAATTTGAGATTCATGGAGAAGGCCTTATTGTTTATTGTGCTTATGAGAGGGTCAGATTGAAGTCTAACTTCAGTAATCAAATTTGTAACTATTACAAGAAGAAGATATACATTAAAAAAGATTGCTACAAGTTGGACAGTACGATGTCACCAATGTTCATAAAACCGTTTGAGTGATGGTTATTTCTGACGACGATTCCAAACTTGACAAGAATTGGACTCTTAATACAACTTGCACTTTTCATGTATCCCAATTGGGATTTGTTTTCAACTTATGAATAAGTTTTGAAAGGTGTTGTAGTTATAGGCAACGATGTACTTTGCAACGATGTAGTTATAGGCAACAATGTACTTTGAAAGGTTAGACTTAAGATATTGGATATGACAATCACAAAACTTAATGCAGCAAGACACGTTCCAAATTTGAAGAGAAATCTTATATCCTTAACTACATTTGATTCAAAAGAGTACAAGTTCATTGGTGAATGTGGAATCTTGAAAGATTGTAACGGTGCCCATATAGTGTTAAATACCTTGTAAGGATATTTGAAGATCAGTTAGCAAAGATTTAGTACTTTGGTGGATATTGAGTTTGGTACAATGCAATTGGAGTTTAATTTAGGGTTCATGTTGAATAATACATCTCAGTCGAGTTTAGAGATTATGGATAATGCTATTTTGTCACCATCAACAATGGTGTCATCGTATTCAATTGTTAGGGATAGACTCAAAAGAAATATTAGGCCTCCACATAGGTACATGGAAGCTGATTTAGTTGTGTATACTTTAAGTGTGGTTGACGGTGTTAACTGCAGCGAAGAACCTTCTACAAAAGCATTTTGTGATGTTGATTTTGTTTCAAGGTGTGGTTTTTCCCTATTTGGTGATTATTAATTTATTTTCTGATTTTGTTGCTCGTAATGATAATTCGAGCAAATTTTAGTATCCAAGATAATTCTGTTGATGAATGCTTGGATTCAGTTGATAGTTTGTCCAAGATGATGAATTTTGTTGGAAAGTTTTGTTGAAGAGCATGGTTTATTCCTTGGAGTTGAATTTATCTCCGGGTAGAGAAATTTTGAATCTTCGTTCGTTGCAAAAGAATTTGTGTAAAGGCGGAGAGTTGTTGAATATGTGACCTAAATTCTGATGTTGGATCGTGTTTTGGTTGAAAAATGAGTTAAAAAGGGATCAAAGTTGATAATTGAAGTTTGAAACAGCAATGGGCGCTTGGATCCAATGAATGAATTTTGGACCCCAAACTCCACGCCTGAGTGCCATTGAAAGCACCATTGCGCCGCTCCCTCAGCACTAGCTTTATGCTCAAGCGCTGCGCCGCACTTCACTGGCTCTGGGCTACTGCTCAAGCGGTATCATTATTCGAGAAATAAGTCTTTCCTTATTTTTGGCTCTTTTTTATTGTCTTTCCTACTATAACATATTCTTTTAGGTTCTATATATAGTCCTTGTGATTGTTGGCTTCATATGGCTTTTTATGAGTTAGAATCATGATAGAAATACAATTTTTGTATTATTTCTCCATATTAATAAATTCTTCTTTGCTCTACCAATTGTTCATGTTGTGATTGCTTCTTCATATTGTGTCATATAATCTAGTTTCTTCTATTCCTAACAACTGATATAAACATACATAATTATTGTTCGGATTTCTAACAATATGTGCTCTAGCCCATTCAACGTTTAAGTAGGTAAATGTTGAAAGAAAATATAAGCAAAACGGCTCAAAAACTGAGATAGAATGTAACCTGAATAATGAGGCAAATGTGCCTATATAATAATTTATAGTGTAGTCTGGTAGGATTAGGTCCGTTTTTGATTATTGACCGGCCTAGAAGACTAGGAGTCTAGGACCATCTCGTAGTAGGATTGTAGGAATCTACCTATAAGCTGGCATTACACATAAGTAGAGATTGAGTGGGACAAGGTGACTATCATTATCCGAGGAGTCCTCGGATATCCTTACGGTTGGGATAGCGGTCTTGCGGATAGGAAGAGATTGGTCCTCAATTAGTCCCACGACAGATCTGCACAACAGCAAAGTTCGTAGAGATAGATCTCATTACTTCTTACAAATTCCGTTATATGATTAGTGTACGACCTAAGGGTGATAGTTTCTTTATATTATTGCTCCATAAAATTCCCAATGCCATACGAAGTGGGTGGGATGCGAGGTTCTCAGATAGGTGCAATGCATTGCCGAAAATACCCGCCTGGTGCTAAACGTGATCCCTGTGGCAGTACCTTACCCAGGTGAGAGAAAAATACTATGACAAAGATAAAGCATCCAAAATACTACCGAATACCTTATGTTTGAAGGATTGTAGAGATAAGATCCGCTTGACTGTTATTCACCAGATCATATCTGCACACATTATTGGGTTGCTTTCTGAATTAAAGTTATTAAAACTCAGTTAACTGCCAGTGGGTCCCAAGTAAATTCCATATCCTATAAAACCCTAAAATAACAAATGTGTATATAATATAATTACTCGAGAATCTCAATTAATATCCCTAAGAAAATAAGAATTTCCATATAAATGAAATTAAAAGTTTTCCAAGAAAAATGAATTATCAACAGTTATTGAATTGCATACCTCTTCTTAACTTTGTAACGAGACCATTTTTTTCCATCCCTCTCTTTCCAAGATTTTTTCTTCCGGTCGCTAAATTTTTCTCTCATGGATCTGTTTAAGTGTTTATACATTAGCTTTTGTAAAAAAACAAGCATAAATTGCATAATGTTTATGAACATGAGTTCATGATGTTGGAGAAAATAATATTCTTTACTGTCATATAGATCGTTCATATTGGATCATCAAAAACTTATTAACTAAAAGCGGAAGCTACTTGAATAAGACATGGTTATGGCAATGAACAAGTCCTGCGGTTTTAGTCTTCCAGATCAACATGTTGTTCTTTTGTTTCTTTCTAAAGATGGGAGTTAAAATAGAATGAACAGAATATGTGATCTGAGGATCATAACCGTATATTTATACTAATGGCCCATTGACCTAATTCGGCCCATCAACAAATTACGAACATGCCCGCTCTTTACACATATAAGCCCATACTTTAATTACATGGTTTAAAGCCCAAATTACCGAAATCTTATTAGATCACTTTAAGCGGTCTTAACCAAACTAGATAGCCTTTAATTTAATACACAATATTTCACATATAAGCCCACATGTTCGATTAAATTCTTACAATCTCCCACTTGGGCTATATGTGTTACCTTATATTTGTGCATTAAACATAACCTTATGAATACTCAAAATTTTACTATAATTATCGAATGCATCCCCAAACAATCTGGTCCTTCAATCATATCAATATAGGATCAAAGCTGTTTTCGGTACTTATATCGTAACTAAACCCATCAATGGTCACGTATATTTACATGACTGAATGACATGGATCAAGCATGGATGTGTAGCATGGAAATTACATATGATGTGATCTTAACATGCTTATTTCCAACCGGTCCACCTTAATATCTTAGTGAGATCATTTTCAAATGAGTTAAGAGATAATAAACCAGAAATTTTATAACTGAAAATTACTTTAACCATAAAACATATCCAAAATAGTACATGTGTCTAATACGAAAATCACAAAAATACAAAATCCTAATGACACTTGAAGTGGATCTCCTACTATCTTGGCATTCTACGAAATCGAAATCAGAATAACCGATGATCTCCCACTGATCTGATCTTCTGTATGTGTATGTATTCCTTTGTTCTCTGTAAATACCACATGACCCGTTTGGCTGCTTTCCAATGATCTATTCCCGGGTTACTTAAACATCTCCCTAGCATCCCAATAATGTACTCTATATCCAGACGCGTACAAACCTAAGCATACATCAGACTCCCTATAGCTGAAAAATAAGGAATCTTCTACATTTTTTTAATTTCCAAATCATTTTTGGGGTATTGACTTAAACTGAACTTGTCTCCCTCAGCCACAGGGGTGTCACCTGGTTTGCAATCTTGCATGCCATATCTGAATACCCCAAGAACGATCTCAGTGTATCTGAATTACTAATACAAAAGAGGCATCACCAAGATATTTCATCTCAAATTTTCTTGTCTAGAAATCTCTTGGTTTCCTGTAATAAATCTATATCGTTGCTGGAAAGCAATATGTCATCGACATATAAAACCAGAACAATATACTTACTCTCATTGAACTTGTGATATATACAATCATTTACCAAATTCATCTCAAAACCGTACGAGATTGTCACTTGATGAAACTTGTAATACCATTGACAAGAGGCCTGTTTGAGTCCAAATTCATCTCAAAACCATTTGGTTTGCATCATTTGACACAAAGTTTTCTTGTTGTACCATGTAGATTGTTTCATCAATGTCACCATTGACAAACGATATCTTAATATCCATCTGATGTAACTCAAGATTGAAATGCACTACCAATACCATTATAATCCTGAAAGGGTCTTTAGAAAAAAATCGGAGGATCGATGCATTCTTTCTGTGTAAAGCCTTTTGCGACAAGATGAACTTTATACCTCTCCACATTACCTTTTGAATCCCTCTTGGTTTTAAATATCCATTTGTAACCAATGGATTTCGCACGTTCAAGCAATGGAACGAGGTCCTACACATCTTTGTCCTTCATGGACTTTATATCTTCATTTATGGCATCGAGCCACTTTTGAGAGTTAGAACTTTCTATGGTTTGACGAAAGTTGATCAGATCATCTTCCACCACTCCAATGTCAACCTCATGTTCTTGGATAAATTTGATATAATCATCTGAAACCGCACTTCTTCTCTCTCCAGTAGACCTTCTTAATGACATTAGTTTTTGAGGTTGTAGAGTTTGTTTTTCTGGAACAAGTTGTTGCCTTCATAAAGAAATACAATGATATTATCTTGATCCAGAGTTGCTTCTTAAACAATGTCAAGAATAGAAACCTGATCCTATCATTGTCAATGGCGATTAGAGGAATTTCAACATATTCCTCCTCAAACACAAAGTCTATAACCCTTTCTCTCTCTGCAAACTTAACATCCTCAAAGAACCTTGCATTTCCTGTCTCGAAAATTGTCTTAGTTGTGGAATAATAAAACTTGTAACCCGTGGACCTGTCAGAATATCCAATAAAATAATAACTGATAGTCCTTGCATCCAGTTTTTTTTCATTTGGCCTATAGGACCTTGCCTCAGCTAGACATCCCCAAATGTGTAAGTGCTTCAAATTAGATATTTTACCCATCTAAAGCTCATAAAGGGTTTTATCAGTAGTCTTAGTTGGAACTCTATTGAGTATATACGTTGCAATCTTAATGCTTTACCCAGAGTGATTCTAGCAATGTAGAATGAATAATTATACTCCTCAGCATGTCCTTAATCATTCTATTTCATCTTTCAGCAACACCATTCATAGTAGGCGAACCTGACATAGTGTACTATAGGACGATACCGATTTCCATGAGGAATTTAGCAAATGGTCCTGGACATTGTTCACCTGAGCCGCCATATTTGCCATAGTATTCACCACCATGGTCAGATCTGATGCATTTAATCCTTTTGCCGAGTTGGTTTTCAACTTCAGCTTTATAGTTTTTGAACACATCCAGTGACTGTGATTTTTCATGAATGAGATATATATAGTCATATCTTGAAAAGTCGTCTATGAACGTTATAAAATATTGTTGACCATTCCAAGAAGCCATGGAGAATGGTCCACAAATGTCCACATGTATAAGTTCTAAGACGTCTGATGTCCTGTTGGCTTGAAATCTCCTTTTATTGGTTTGTTTTCCCTTTATACAGTTAACACATATATCATAATCTGTAAAGTCAAGGGGATTGAGAATTTTGTTAGACACAAGTCTTTCAATTCTCCTCTTGGAGATGTGACCTAATCTCTTGTGTCATAATGAGGTCGAATTCTCGCAGGTTAATTTTCGCTTTACACCTCGAGTACTTACATGCAAGGATTCATTAAAAGAAGCAATCGTATCAATTATGTAAAGATTATCATAACCTAATAAAGAACCGAAACCAACCAATTTTGAATCATGAAACAAACTAAATATTCAATTCCCGAATGAACAAGAATAACCAAATTTGTCCAAATCAGAAATAGAAATCAAATTTTGTCGAAAAGACGGTATAATAAACGTCTCAATAAGATCCAAATAAAATCCAGTCTTTAACAGTAATCTAAATTTTCCTATTACTTCTACTTCCACCATCTTGCCACTACCAACATAGATGTATCTTTCACCATCTCTTGGTTTTTGGCAACTCGGGCAACCCTGCATAGACACACTGATGTAAGTTATTCCACCAGAATCTATCCACCATGTGTATCTAGGTACCGAAGTTAAATTAACCTCAGAACAAACTAAATTAAGAAGAATACCTTTCTTGGCACGTCATATGTGATAGTTGGTACAATTCTTCTTCTTATGACCCATAGCTCCACAGAAGAAATAACTACTCTCAGTTGGTTCCTTATGTTGTTTCTTTTGTGATGCTGTACCCGCAGCTTTCTTATCAATTTTCCTTTTCTTGATTTTTTTTGTCCTTAGAGATGGTGGCTAAATGAGTACTTTCTATCTTGTCATGTTTCAATCTTTCCTCTTCTTGGACACAGTGTGAGATGAGCTCATTAAGGGACCATAAGTCCTTTTGACAATTGTAGCTCTCCTTGAATTGACTAAATTGTTTCGGCGGAAGAGATATCAGAACCAAGTGCACTAACAAGCCTTCAGACAAATCCAACTTGAGTGCCTTTAGTTTTGAAGTAATGTGAGAAATTTCCATAATGAACTCCCGTATATTTCCTTTCCATTTGTACCTCATTGAGATAAGATTTTCCGAAAGTGTACTAGTTTCAGCCTTTTTATTCTTGACTGTAGTCACCTTAACTGTAGTCACCTTATCGGACATAGCGCCCCAAAATTATTCTGGAATAGCACACTTTATGACCATCAAGCTTATGCGGTTAGATCGTTCCCACTTTTCTATCTCCCTCTTGTCATCAGAGGTAATCTTATCAATAAGTGCAGTAGGTTGATCGACCAGTAAAGCAAGATCCAGATCTTTGACTTCGAGAATAATCATTACGTTCTCTCGCCATGCCTTAAAGTTGGTGTCATTAAGAATTGGAATAGAATTGATGCTAGCAGAGATATTAGCAGTAGAACCTGAAGCTGAATTAGAGATCGATTAAGTTGAAGAGCTCACAATCCTTAATATGCAAACAATAATTTCAAATAGTGGTAGGGCCCATTACAAGATACCAGCACAACATCAATATTTAGTCTTTGGACAGAAATATTGACTTGTCAGTGGTACTCTTTTTGTAGTAATCAAACATTGACAATAAAGAAACATGTCAATCAATAAACCTTTTTTGGGCTGATTTATTGATAACATGTTAAATCAAATAATCGACACATGTTTATCACCACAGGTGTATGTGCAATTCAGCCAAATATTAACCTTCATTTGGGCCGATCAAATATTTGCATGAAAGCACACACACAAACACCTTTTAATATTCCAAGTTAATTAATTTCCACAAGCGAGGTTGCTTTGGCAACAAATTGCTTCGATTAATTCACTTTCGAATATTATACCTCTTAAAAGAGTCATTTGTACGAAAACTTGAAAAAAAGAATCACCAATTTGCATATTTGAGTAATTTTGAAACTTTAGGGACCTTTAGGTTAATAATTGAGAACTTAAGGGATCAAAAATTAATTATCCAGAACTTTAGGGGTCAATAATTAATTATTGAAAATTTTAGGAGCAAAAAATTAATTATGCAAAACTTTAGGGATCCAAAAATTAATTATTTAAAAATTTAGGGGCCAACTTAAAACAATTATGAACTTTCAAGGGTAAGATTACAAAATTTAGAACTTTAATGGCTCAAATTAGTTAATTCTCAAACCTTAGGTACTGAATTATTAAACTCGGAACTTCAAATGGCCCAATTAAGTGAATTATAACCTTATGGGCTGAAATAACTAAAGTTACAAACTTATGGGGCTGAAACTATAAATACTGAACCCTAATTTTAAATTGCAAACAAGGGCCCAAACACTTCAAATTTTCAACCCATACCCCCGCCTCCAAATCCAACCAAAACTCTAAAATAATTTTTTTTATAGAAGAAAGAAGTTGGCTCGCCCAAAGCAAAGCAGCCGACGAGCGTCGCCAGAGTTTCTCGGCGCTTCATCAATGCCAATTTCATCTGCCGGAGCCGCCCAAAAATAAAAAAAAAAAAAAAAAAAAAAAAAAAAATATATATATATATATATATATATATTTTTTTTTTTTTTTTTTTTTTTTTTAACTGAAATTTTGAATCATGGAAGACCAACCGAATAATGTTCAAATTTAACAAAACTAAATCCAAAATTATTAAATTTGAAAAGCATAAAATTATTATTCAACATGAAAAGACTCTGATACCACTTGTTAGAGAAAAAATATTCTTTATCGTCATATGGATTGTTCATGTTGGATCATCAAGAACTTATTAACCAAAAGCGGAATCGTACCTAAATCAGACATGGTTATGGCAATGAACAAGTCCTACGATTTTAGTCTTCCAGATCAACATGTTGCTCATTTGTTTCTCTCTGAAGATGGGAGTTCTAATAGAATGAACAGAACATGTGATCCGAGGACCATAATCGTATATTTATACTAACGGCCCATTGACCTAATTCGACCCATAATGAAATTAGGAACATACTCGGTCTCTACACATATAAGCCCATACTTTAATTAGATGATTTAAAGCCCAAAAAATCGAAACCTTATTAGATCACTTTAAACGGGCTTAACCAAATTTGATAGCCCACATGTTTGATTAGAGTTACTTTTGGTCTTTGAAAAATCCAAATACTTGTAATCATATTCATATATGACATAACAATTTCACTTGACTATTTGTCTTTTTTTATTATTATTTTATCTACAAAATCATGTATTCAATTTAATCATTGTTGTGTATTTAGCACCCAACGAAAGAAAATGAGCTATAGTGTCTCGTCGGGTGTTGCCACCTGTTGGGTTTTTTTATACCCAATAAATCCGGGTAATGATGTAAAACAGTTGTCGGATTATTTTAGCGACACCAAAAGTTACGGCTCGACTTGGAAACAATTAATAAACATTGGAGGGCCTAAGTTTGGTTGGGTTGGTAGTTTTGTTAATGGATGGATTTTGTTATTAGCCCATTAACTTGGCCCATTATGAGTAAGTCTTGGCCCATAGGAGTGACCTAAACCTGGCCCTTTTATATGGTAGAAACTCAACCATTTTGTGTGTGCGGCAGCTGGGTTTGGTGGGGGCATTGGAGAGATTCCACCAATGTTGTTCACCTTGTTTCTTCTCTATTGTAGTCATCACCCAGTGTCCTTTTTGGGTACTAAAGAGAGAGCAACCGAAGAGGGTAGAAAGAGGCAACCAATGTGTAGAGGGTTGTTGGGTATCGCCTTTTGGTAGATTGGTGTTCGTTTGGTTGTTTTATGAGCCCCAAAATCTGGTTATTGGAGCCCCAAAATCATACAAATGGTATCAGAGCTTGAGTTGTAAGGAAATCTATGATTTTTGGGGCGAAAAAGGGGCTGAAAAAGACAAGAAACGAAGCTAGAAAATAGGTAGAAAATCTGTCTAGTTTTTTGCAAAAACTGCTGGAACTGCTTTTGCATTTTTCGGACAAGCCAAAGGTTGGAGAAATGGACACCACCGTTGGACTCAGCAAGCGAAGGAGAAGTAGGTTGGACGGCGAGTTGACCTCCACGCGCAAACCCGTGGACCCCAGGCATAGAGACGGTCCTCGTACATGAGGCAGCATGTACGATTTTTTGCGCGATGGTTGGTGGTGATACGAACCCTGTGGTGTTGTCAGATTTCAGTTTTGAGCAATACGGTGAAATCTGGACGATTTTGCATTTTGGACGTTGGGGTGCCGAGTGCCGTTTCGTGTTGACAGAAGCTTTAGACGGTCCTCGCACGTGAGGGAGCATCTCTCGATATTTACGGACCTTCAGACGTGATCCCTTCGGTATTGTGTTCTTTACCTTTTATTATTACAATTAAAATTATTGTATATGATAATTTATTTTTCACATTAGAAGTTATCTTGTGGGGTGACAGTAGGTTTGGGATTACCATGATGGGTAATCATTGCCTATTGCTAGATCTAGGAATTACTTGTCAATTATTTGTCTTGAATTCTATGTGAATTAGTTGCCAATTAAATTTTTTCATTATTAGAATTGCACATGACCTTAGGAAAGTTTACTTGACTATTATGTGTGAACTGTGTCGGTACTTTACTTGTGGTCATTGTTTGTTGGATTTTGTGTTCTGTGCATTTTGTTGTAAAATGATGACACATTATGAGTTGTGCATGTGTTAATGAAAATTGTGGTTTTTTAATTTGGCAAACGAAAATGTTTTTTTTTTATAAAACCTTTTGATGGAAAATGTGGTTTAAGGTAAGTGCGAAAATTAAGATATGTTTTAACTACGGTAATTTGGACATGGTTGAAATAGACTATCCTATGAATGATAATAAAAGGGAAGATTAGGAGAGTGGTGAGGCGAATTCTATCATTGGGTCGAGTGATGAACTATGTGAGGTTTATTGAGAGTAAACCTAGTTACTGTACGAGCATCCGTGTGTAATCATTTTCTACATGTGTATGATTGCTCAATTCAGTTGCATGATTATATATGCATTTTTCAATGTGTTTCAATTTTTTGCATGCATTGTGGGTTGAAATCTATAGCGTACTCCGTTTGGCTCTGTGAGTAGTGTGAGAGAGTGTGGCAGTGAGAAGTTAGAGGGGCAGCCATTTTCTCCTTCATCTTTGTGAGCCTGTGTGGTTTGTGAGATTATGTGAGGCAGCCTGTGAAGGTTATCTTCGTTTTCTGTGTGAGCCTTTTTTTGTGAGTGCAGTGAAGTAATCAACTCTTTCTTCTATTCTCTTTATGAGTGCCACATTCACCTTTCCCTTTGTGGTATAAATATTTTTTGGATTTGTAAGAGTATTGGTGTTGGAATAACCTTGTGGTGCGTGGGTCAATTTAATTTTGAGCCCTAACCTTTGTGGTCACCGAAAGGTGTTGATTTTCCATAATGGGTTTGGGATGCATTAGCAGTGTTTATGTTTGTCTTTTGGTAAGGTGGAGTATAGATGCCTAGGGGTATATTGTGATTTGTATCGTGGGATATAGAGTGTGACATTTGGATCACGAGTGGAGATATGATCAAATGTTGGAATCCTTTATCTGTGAAGAGACCCTAATCAGGTGGAGTGCAAAAGAGACACTTCTATCACTTCTATTAGGTGGAGACCTATTATCCACTTAAATTGGAGAAGTGATATAGTGATAGAGGATTATTCCATGAATTTAGGATCTACAGAGATTTACGAGTTAGACATGAGTTTATTTGAGTGATTAGTCTAATGAGCATGGTGGACAATAAGGTGAGATATGTGTTCTCGAGGAGTGAGCGACACAGAATGGGATAGGATAAGTGTGGTGAGATCTTCATGAGGTCATTTATGCATTTGTTGCATATGTGTTGGCATATTGATTAACTTGGAGTTAATTTGTTGTGCTATGTAAACATGTTTTGAAAAGATCTGTGTTATCCTATATGATATCTCCATCGTATGTTTAGTTGCTCTTGATTGATTGCTGTGATTATCTGTTTCTATTTGGGTGTTCTTGACCTTAGTCCTGGTGAGTACATGAAACAGTTATGGTATGTGTTTCTGGTTCGAAACACGAGGTAAGGTCTGTGATACCAATTTTATTGGTTACCTTGATTATGCAAGTATAAACTTTGTATTTTGTTTTCTTACAGATTTGTTGGGAATCAAGGTAGAGATTTGTTGGGTTTTTTGATACCCAATAAATTCGGGTAATGATGTAAAACAGTTGTCGGATTATTTTAGTGACACCAAAAGTTACGGCTCGACTTGGAAACAATTAATACACACATTGGAAGGCCTAAGTTTGGTTGCGTTGATAGTTTAGTTAATGGATGGATTTGGTTATTAGCCCATTAACTTGGCCCATTATGAGTGAGTCTTGGCCCATAGGAATGACCTAAACCTGGCCCTTTTATATGGTAGAAACTCAACCAGTTTGTGTGTGCCACAAGTGAAGAGAAAATGTGAGAAAGGGGGCAGCCGGGTTTGGTGGGGGATTGGAGAGATTTCACCATTGTTGTTCACCTTGTTTCTTCTCTATTGTAGTCACCACCTAGTGTCCTTTGTGGGCACTAAAGAGATAGCGACCAAAGAGGGCAGAAAGAGGCAACCAATGTGTAGAGGGTTGTTGGGTCGAGCCTTTTGGTAGATTGGTGTTCATTTGGTTGTTTTCTGAGCCCGGAAATCTGGTTATTGGAGCCCCAAAATAATACACCACCCTAAATCTAGTGTATTACCATGTTTTTCATGTGAAACTTTCATAAGATATTACCTTGAATTTTTGGGCCGTTACATAAATAATTTATGGCTTAGGTCATGGTAATTCGTTGTATATATTCTCTATTCATGTATTGATTGGGAAGCTGGGCAGGGAGTTATATAAACACCTAGAAACAAAGTGCAAACATACACTATGATTTAGGGGAAAAAATAAAGGTAGAAATTAAATGGCAGCAAACTAGGTGATAAAAAACGTAAATATTCATGTGTCAGGAACAAATAATCATTATTGATTATGTACAATTCCACCAATGCAATTGTTGTCTTTCATCAACAATTTTACCCCTGGTACCTCAAGTCCTATGGTTTTTAATCAACAATTTTATAGACATGAATGTCAATCGGTACCATGAACTTGGAAGCCCCCAATAAACTTTTAACTTGGCCAATGAGAAGCAATTTGAAAGGGGATCTTTGTACTCTCAACCGAAACCTTGCTAAATTCAGTATTCCACATCTTCAAAACAAGTACACTATATGTGCAATAAGTGCAAACAATATGGATGTTTTGTACTTATTACCTCGATTCCATGGTAGTCTCCCTGTATTTTCGATGTTATGTAAATCCAGTACATTAATATTTTACATATAAATATAAACTAATGGAGTTAATAAAACTTAAAAGTCTAATTAACCAATATTACAAATATAATTCATCGATGAGGCCATGCAAATCATATGAAACACACGACCAACCCAATAACATATTTTTAGCATATTAATATCACCATATTTTTTGGATTTCAGAAATAGTGAAAAAAAATTAATTGAACATCCCTAAAACAATAATTACAGGGAATGACATTGTTCAGTGTATGTGATGGATCCAAACAGAACAAAGCCAAAGCTTTCTATACTAAGTTTTTCAATAGTAAATATGAAATTACTTACAATTAATTTCTACCCATCTATAGTCTAACAATATAGCAGAAGGGAAAATGGATTAAGTGAGAAAAAACGTATACAATGGATTGACAAACTTACCCTTCTCAAATGATATGAGTGCAATCCATGTGTTTATTTGATGGAAGGGCTTAATATAATGAGACCGAAAGGACGAACTTCGCAAAAAATGTTGAAATGAGGTTGTAAATGCAATGTTTGAATTGATAGGGATTATTTACGTCATTGGTGCAAATACTAATTACCCCTATTCCATATCGGTCTCTCTCCGTATTTTTAATGTTATTTAAATAATTGACATTAATGTTTTACAAACAAATATAAACTAATGGAGTTCATAAAAGTAAAAAAAGTCTTACTAATAAATATTGCAAATATAATTCAATCGTTAGGCCATACAAATCACATAAAACACACTTCCAACTGAATAACATATTTTTTACATTATATAAACAACACAGTTATTCGATTTCAAAAATATTAAAAATATATATAACATCCATTAAACAATCATTACAGGCATCGTACGTGTGCACGCGTGCAATACAATAGTATTATATATCTAACTTATATTGAAAGAGCCAATAAATTGGTCACTGTTACTATAAGAAATTACACAAATTAACAAGAAAATGGATTGATTTAGACGAAGGGGATGATCACCCTTTGCTCAACTATTGATTAATTGACTGATATAAAAATCATACAAGCAACTTCCTTATATAATGGAGACAAAAAATATTCATAACAAACTATACATGTGCTGTACAAATTGGTTTCAATAATAAATTCCTCTCACTCATAACAAAATAGAGGTGAAATTCCCTCAGGTGATGTTTCTAGAACTAGATGAATAGTTGGCATTGCTGATTGTATCAATTATGCTGTCTACCGTCTGCCTTGTTGGAATCCTTGCTGGCAGATCTTCTTCCTAAGCTTCCTGGCAGTAAGCTCTTCTCTTCATCTAGTTGAATCATTTTTAATAGCCCCCCGTAAGATGGAGAGTAGATATCTTTTACTCCCATCTTGAACAAGTGGTGGTAAAATGGTGCTGAAGCTAATGGCTTTGTTAGAATGTCTACAATCTGAGCGTTGCTGCTAACGTGTTCTGTAACAATGCTCCCTTCCTCAATTTTATCACGAACTAAATGACAATCAAGCTCTATATATTTGGTCCTTTCGTGGAAAACCGGATTGGCGACAATGTGCAAAGCAGCTTGATTATCACAAGCCAATTATGCTTGTTGGGGACGATCAATTTGTAAGTCATGTAGCAAGTATCAAAGCCAACTCAGCTCACAACACACACTGGCCATGGCCCTATATTCAACCTCCGCAGAGGATCTAGAGATGGTGTTCTGTTTCTTTGACTTCCAAGAAATTAGGGAGGACCCAAGAAAGACACAATATCTTGTGATCAATTTTCTAGTGTTCGGGCATGCTCCCCAATCTAAATCGCAATAAGATCTGAGATGTAGGCTAGATGCGAAGGAGTAGAATAGACCCTGTCCATGAGCACATTTAATATACTTTAGTACTTTATGAACTGCTTTTAGGTGTGGAACTCTGGGAGTTTCCATATATTAGCTAAGGAGCTATGTTGAATATGCAAGGTTGGGTCTGGTTATGGTGAAATAGATAAGCCTTCCAATAAGTCTCATGTAGATAGATGGGTCAGGTAGCAGGTCGCATTGATCTTTGGACAGCTTCAAGTTTTGATCTAATGGAATTTTGGTTGGCACCGCTCCAATGATTCTAGAATCAACAAGGATATCTAAGGCATATTTCCTCTGGTAAATATGGATTCCATTCTCTGATCGTGTCACTTCTATCTTGAGAAAATACTTTAGTGTCCCCAGATCTTTGATTTTGAATTTGGCATCAAGTGATGGTTTAAAAGTTTCAATAAGCTCCATGTTATTGCCTGCCATTATAATGTCATCAACGTAAACCAAGATTGTTGTAAAAGAGTCTGTGGTACGCCTTGTAAATAGACTATAATCGGATTTCAATTGCTGAAATCCTTGCTGAATGATAAACGAGGAGAGTTTAGAATGCCAATGTCTAGAGGCCTACTTGAGCCCATATAAACTTTTGCGTAATCTACAAACCTTTGCTCCATTGCCTTTAGAATATCCAAGAGGCAATTGCATATATACCTCTTCATCTAAATCTTCATGTAGAAACACGTTGTCACATCTAACTGGTGGAGGAACCATCCTTTGATTGCTGCGATAGCCAACAAGATTCTCACTGTCACTAACTTTGCAATAGGTGAAAATGTTTCATGATAATCCAGCCCTTCTTGTTGTATGTATCCTTTTGTCACAAGTCTAGCTTCGCATTGTTCCACACTTCCATATGCGTTAAACTTAGTCTCATAGACCCATTTACAGCCTATGGTAATCTTTCCAGGAGGCAAATCAACAAAGTCCCAAGTGTCATTTATCTAAAGTACAGTGATCTCAACCTTCATGGCTTCACGCCATTCCATGTGATTAACTGCTTCTTGGGATGTTTTGGGCTCTGTGTGAGTTGTTATGGAAGTAACAAAAGCTTTGTGTGCATTGGATAATCTATCATATGATAAAGTGGCACATAAAGGGAAAGGACTACCTGTTCTGAAATGGCCTTCCTCCCTGTTGGACTGCTGTGAATTGGGAAGTGAGGATACTTGTTGGCATACAAAATCCTCCAGATATAAAGGTGATTTTCTGTCCTTATTTGACCTTCGAGGTAAGTGGGAATTTGTGGAAATATTTTGAGCTGACTCTATGAAGGTTTCAGGCTGATCAAGTGAATCAAGTTGTCGATTCAATGGTTCTGGAATCTGGTCATAGGCAGGGCGAATCTGTTCAGTGAGATTGTCTATGTTAGTGGTTGATGGTTGGTCAATGAATTCTTCGGTTAAGGTTGGCAATGTAGGATGACTGACAGGGTTCAAGTCTTTGTAAGGGAATACATCTTCATGAAACACAACATTTTGAGAGATGAACATTTTGTTTGTATTTAAATCTAGCAATTTGTAGCCTTTGACCCCAAAACGATAGCCTAAGAATATGCATCTTCTTCCTCTAGCATCAAATTTATGTCGATTCCGTGTGAGTGTGGAAGCCTAAGCCAAGCAGCCAAAGACTTTTAGGTGAGAGTAAGTAGGCTTAATTTTGAAAAGAAGTTCAAAAGGAGTTTTGTTCTTAAGGACAGGAAAAGGGGTTCTGTTTATGAGGTGGACTACTGTGAGGACACAGTCATACCAGTATTTCATTGGGGTCCCGCTTTGGAACATAAGGGCCCATGCGACATTCAGAATGTGTTGGTGTTTTCTCTCCACTATAGCGTTTTGTTGAGGGGTCTCTACAAAAGATTTTTGATGGATAATGCCCTTTTGAGAATAAAATTGCTTCATCTCAAACTCGTTTCCATTATCAATTCTAATCACTTTGATTTTGGAGTCAAATTGGTTTTCAATCATTGTGAAAAAGTTCTGTAAAGCAACACCAATATAAGATTTAAATTTCAGCAACATTAACCAAGCGCATCTACTAAAATGGTCTACAATGCTAAGGAAATATTTGGAGCCATCATAAGCCATTTCATTACAGGGTCTCCACATATCACAGTGGATTAATTCAAAGCACTTTTGTAATCTATGTTGACTAATAGGGAAATGTTGCTTATGCAATTTTGCTAGAGGGCAGATAGGGCAGGGTGTTTTAGCTTTCTTAGGCTGATGATGAAGGTTTAAAGATCTATTTGAGAGTCTAAGGTGTCCAAATCTATAGTACCAAATATTAACGTCTTCTTGATTGCTGGTCACAGGGGCTAGCTTAGTAGATCTGTTGATAAAGGAAGGTAGAACATCATCTAATACTATAGGGAAAACTTCATTCTGCATTAGATGATACATCCTATCTCTTACTTCACCCATTCTAGTCATCCTCCAAGGGGAAAGGTTATGCACAAAACAGGTTTGAGGAAAGAAAATGAGACAGAAATGTAAGGTTTGTGACAATTTTCTAGCAGATATCAGATTGAAGCAAAAAGAGGGCACATATAAAACGTTATGTAGGGCCAGTTTATCAGAGATTTTAATAGTTCCAATATGTGTGACTTTAACAAAATCTCCATTTAGGAGAGCCACATAGTGATCAATCTTAGCCTTGATGGTGGTGAAGAAAGTTGGGGAACAGATCATGTGATCTGTTGCCCCAGTATCTATAATCCAGGCAGTGTTAGCAGGATCTTTTCTTTTGGTGCTGCACACAGAAAAACAATAAGAAATACCAGAGATTTTTGGAGTGTGAAGGTTATTTGCAAAGGAAGATGTACATGCTTTCACTTGATTAGCTGAGGGTGTATAGAGCAGATTTTTCTATGGTCTGAGTAAAGCCATCAACTGAGAGTACTGCTCTTGAGTCAGGGACATTTGGGAATGGTTATTGATTTGCTCTTGTGCTGGTTCTTTAAGATAGGTTGCTTGATTGGCCGAAGGTCCAGTAGCTCTAGTTCTCCTATATAACTTGTGTCCTGGTAGATAACCATATAGTTTGAAACACTTTTCAGCTGTGTGACAAGGCATGTTGCAGTAATTACATATTGGTTTGTCTGAATTAGCCTTAAAACATCTCTCAAGTGAATGACCAGGAATCTTGCAAAAGGTACAGTAGTATTTCTTCTGAGACCCTATACTCTGTCTTCCTGCATCCTTGGAAGCAGTCTTTGCCATGAGGGCCATGGAATCATTGACGGGAACATCCTCAGAGATTTCCCTCATTTTTTCTTCCTGCTAGATAGTAGAATATACATTATTAAGGCTAGGGAAAGGCTTGATTAAAAGTATTTGAGCCTTAAGACTTTTGTATGATTCATTAAGTCTCATGAGGAACTTCATCACCCAATCCCTTTCCTGGTTATTCACCACCGATCTCAATCCTCCACGGGTACAATTTGGGATGCATTCATAGTTCAGTAACTCATCTAGAAGAGTTTTGAGCTTCAAAAAATACATTGACATGCCCTACCCTCGATAAAGCTAGTAGACCCGGAGTGTGACGAGCGCCGATGATAGATACCAACCAAAAGTTGGACCCACCGTCAAGGCTACTACAATGTGAAACTTATAAAATATTTTAATGAAAGTTTCGGCATTATCTCCCTTGTATTTTGGACTAACCAACCTGTAAACAATTTTATACAACTCTCAACAATGGTAGATGTCAATACCAACTCATAATTATATAACACAGTATATAGATAAACAAAACTTTCAATACTTTAACTATGAAGATGACATCAACTGTACATGTGGATACAAATACATAGTAAGCCCATCTAACTATTTACAAGTGACGTGACATGACACACAAAAATGAACATGTGTCCCAAAACATTGGCTACATGCCGTAGAAAATAAGTCATACTAACTCAATTCGTCGGTGGTCCAAAATTCAGACTCAACTCCTCAAGATGCCCAAAACTCAACTGCTACCTGATAAGGAAATAGTGGAAAAATATATGAGTTGATACCTTAGTGAGTGGAGAAGTTCAAAAATAATTATATTTTCTATTTACACATTTTTATCATCACCAAGTCCATAGTATAATAGCATATAACAATAATACTAATCAAAAAGTGAGACATTTCATAACACTGACCAATATCATCTAATAGCCACGATATAATCATCAACGCAAATCCATACCATCATCTTATCACATCACATGTAATAAACCAAAAATGTACCCTCTGTTTGAAATCAATAATCCACCCATTGGGCTAACTACTTTTGCCACGACCCGTAGGCCCCTCCGTGACTGAAAGTGGGTATCAAAGACCTCTCATAATCAATACTAAAACATGGCCAAGGCCACTCAGTGAACTACATGTACACGGTCAGACCCTTCATCCTCAGTTAAAATCCCTCGTGTAGTATAGAACACGGCCAAGGCCACTCCGTGAACTAGAATAAGTATATAATCATGGGTACTTTTCTGGTCAATCTCAATACCACATATATCTCACATTTCATTTCACAGATAATCCATATACAATCTTTGAGTTCCACATATATCATAATTAAATAACATTTCCAAATTACTCATGTACTTAAACAAATACTTCGCATAATGTCATAGAAGGTACAATAGTATAATTAATTTATCAATACTTGAAAAATATTTAAGTTTTCCACTCACAAACTATTTACGGGACGATAAGTTCGGCGGGTGAGCTGTCCCAATCTCTTCGCTACCTCCTGATATGATAATAAATTTATTCGGGTCAAAACTCATTTCACAATTTTAATAATAACAAAAATAGGATAACCATTTCACTTCTCTTTAATAATTTACTAGCTTTACCCCACATGTCAAATTCATTACTCACTCACTTTATACTTATACAACCCCCATATACAATTTAATTCAATACCTAAACTTCTATATTTATCATTTAGTCTCATTCAACTTGTAAAATTTGAGAAAAATCAAGTTTTGACAAAAACAGCACTAAAATTCCATAATATAGAAATATGTGACATGTTTCTATATACTGAAAATTACCACAACCTATTAACAGAATTAGCACTTTCCAGAAATAATTTCAAAAATAACATATGTATATGATTTTGTCCAAAAATCGCTAAAACATGGAAAATTCTAACTTCAAATCCTTAATTTAAGTATTTAACATCATATACCCAAAAGAAAACCAAAGAATATGTTTTTATTTCACCAACCCATTTCAAATTTCGAATTTAGGAAAACTTGCATAAACCCTAAAATCTAATATCATTATTCAATAAATAAAATTTATGCTTACATTTAGAAATTGAAAACGAAATTGAAGATTGTAGCCTAATTTCCTCCATTTCCTTTTTCTTCTTCCTCTTTTATTTTTTTCTTTCCTTTCCCTTTTCTCTTTTCTTCTCTCTGGCACGGTCTCTGTTTTTTTCTCTCCACGGGAATGAGAAAATGGGGTTGAGAAAGTCAAGGCTAATTGGATAAGTATAGTCAAATTGCAAAGTCAAGTCCCCATTATTCATAGAAAATCATATTTAGTCCTTTTATTTCTAATAATGTAAACTATCTTCCTAAATGTCTTTATATATTATTTCTAGCCCTCCAAATATTATTAATTGCCAATTAGTCCCCATAAAAATTATTATTTTTTCAATTAAATCTTTATTTGACTTTGACTTTGACTTTAACTTTGACTATAAGTGAATGAGGTGTAACATACATACTAATAGAGTCCTGGTTTTGTTGCAAATTTACAATGTTTTGCTTTATCTCATAAATTCTGGGAGCATTTTGTTGTGCCAGTTGCTGCTCAAGTTCAAACCATAACTGGTGAGTTGTCTCAGCATATAATGTTCTAGATTTGATGTCTATTGAAATGGTATTTTGCAGCCAAGTAATGACAATTTCATTACACCACAGACAGTGATCCATCAATGGATTGTTTGGATCAACAGGTTCTGAAATGGTCCCATCTATGAAGCCAAGTTTGTTTTTGATTCTGAGAGCTGTCCTTATTGATATCGCCTAAGAATGATAATTGCTGGAGTCCAGCATTTGAGTAACCAGTAGAGCTCCAGAATTATCATTGTTACCAATGAAGTATGGACTATTTGGTTGTGAAGGATAAATGAAGTTGAGATTTGGTTTTGTGTTTTGGTTGCTGGTAGAGTTCTGTGGCTCTACGTTTGGAGGTAAATTTTGGTTTGCAAAATCTTCTTGAGCCATGTGGCTCGGATACCATAAGAAATTACACAAATTAACAAGAAAATGGATTCATTTAGACGAAAGGGATGATCACCCTTTGCTCAACTTTTGATTAATTGACTGATTTAAAATCATACAAGCAGCTTCCTTATATAATGGAGAAAGAGAATATTCCTAACAAACTATACGTGTGCTGTACAAATTGGATTCAACAATAAATTCCTCTCACTCATAACAGAATGGAGGTGAAATTCCCTTAGGTGGTGTTTCTAGAACTAGATGAATAGTTTGCATTGCTGATTGTATCAATTATGCTGTCTACCGTCTGCCTTGCTGGAATCCTTGCTGGCAGATCTTCTTCCTAAGCTTGCTGGCAGTAAGCTCTTCTCTTCATCTAGCTGACGCATTTTTAATAGTTACCGCTACCTCATCAATTTTTCCCTTTTTTTTCCTTCCCTTGCTTAAAAAACGATATCGTTTAGTGTATGTGATGGATTCAAAGAGAACAAACCCAAAGCTTTCTTTTACCCAAAATTACTTACTGCTGCTTTACGTGAGACCCTTCCCCAGCCACCCCAACTATGCCTGCAAGGTATACTGAACAGACTGAATTAGTCTATATTCCATCCAAGTGATAATATAAAAACAAGGGACGCGCCATTGTACCCCTTCAAAAATTGAATTGTATGTAGCAAACACATTTCTACTGAAGGGTTTTCTGAATTGATTGGCTGCATTTTCCTTTTATTATATTTTTTTTACCATGTACTTGATTGAAAATATCTACATAATCGCGTTTCCATCATTTTTGTACGTCGATTCCACCCACATTGTTAGACAGGTTTCCGGTGATTATAGCTTTTAACATCTACTTGCCTGAAAATTTCTTTAAAGTCTCACTTCCCTCAATTTTGTACGTTGAGTTCTGTGTGTAAATTGTCTGATTGGTTTCCATGTGATGATTGATTGAAACCAACTTCGTACGAGATTCTAACTCCTTATGCACTTCATCATTCTTCCCAAGGTGAGAAAAATTCGCCCTCGAATATGACAGGGAAGAAGTCTCATCATCATCAGAATTATCACCACGAAATGGCACCAGATGCTTGACATTAAACACGTCACATGTGCGAATATGACTGGCAGCTTTAAACGATAAGCATTTGGATTAATCTTTTCAATGACCTCCAATGGACCAATTTTCTTGGCAGTAAGCTTGTTGTAATCATGAGCAGAGATACGATCTTTTGTCAACACCGCCCAAACAAAGTCACCTACCTCAAATTTAACATGTCGACACTTAAGATCCGCATCATGCTTATATTTATTAACAGCAGCCTGCAAATAATCATGAGCCTGTGAGTGAATCTGCTTTAACTGTTGAACGAAGCCCTCAGCCTTACCATGCATGTTAACAGAAGTAGAAACTGGGGCTAAGTCAAGGGGACCACGAGGAACCAGACCATACACTACCTGAAATGGACTAAAACCTGTACTCCGGTTGACAGCATGATTATGAGCAAATTCTGCCTGACACAACTTCTGATCCCAAGACTTGATGTGATCACCAACCAAACAACGTAGTAAATCACCCAATGAGTGATTACCAACCTCTGTCTATCCATCTATCTGAGGGTGATATGCACTGCTGAAGTCCAACTTTATATTGACCGAGCACCACAAACTGCGCCAGAAGTGATTCAGGAAACGAGTATCCTGATCAGACACAATAGATGTAGGCAGTCCATACAAGCGATATACCTCACGAAATTACAGTAAAGCCACATTGACAGCATTTGTAGTTTTCTTACAGGGGATGAAGTGAACCATCTTTGAGAACCGATCAACCACTACAAAGATAGAGTCAAAACCACGCTGAGTCTTGGGAAGCCCCACAACGAAATCTATGCTAACGTCCGTCCAAGGCTGGGTTGGGATAGGAAAGGGCATATACAAGCCAGCATTTGTCGTCTTGCCTTTGGCCAAATGACAAGTCCGACAACGCTCCACAAACTCATCGACATCCTTGCGCAAAGATGGTCAAAAGTAAGAAGCAGCAACAAGCTGCAATGTTCTATCACGACCCACGTAGCCCTCATTGTGCAATTCTTGAACAATCTTCAACCTTCAATTGTCTTTTGGAATACATAACTGGTTGCCATGAAAAAGGAAACCATCAACCCATGCAAACTCCAACTGTACACCTTCCTGCAACTTCCGAATAACATGGGAGAAATATGGATCAGTAGTATATAAGTCACAAAGACCATCAAAACCGGGAACCTCCACTCGCATTTCTGTCAGGAGAGTTTAGCGCCTACTTAATGCATCTGCCACTTTGTTAAGGGCACCTGCTTTGTGCTTAATCACAAAAGTAAACTACTGCAAGTAAGCAATCCAAGAGGCATGTCTAGCAGATACCTTATCTTGAGTACCAAGGTGCTTGAGGGCATCATGATCGGTATACAAAATAAAATCCTTCTGGAACAGATAGGACGTCAATGTCGAACTGCCTGGACTATTGCATAGAACTCCACATCATAAGTACTGTACCGAGACTTCGGACCAAAAACCTTCTCACTGAAGTATGCAACGGGGTGGTTGTTTTGACTCGGCACACCACCAATACCTACCTTCGAGGCATCACAATGTATCTCAAACGGCTGGGTAAAGTCAGGCAACACCAAAACTGGAGCAGTAGTCAACTTCTGCTTAATCAACAGAAGAGATGCCTCTGCTTCGGGGGTCCATTGAAACTTTCCATCCTTCATACAATCTGTAATAGGTGCCATGATACTGCTAAAATGTGGTATAAACCTGCGATAAAATGAAGCAAGGCCATGAAAGCTGCGCACTTCTGTAACAGTTTTAGGTTGTGGCTACTGGCTTATTGCCTCCACCTTGAATGTGTCAACCGCTAACCTCTCCTTTGACACCACATAACCAAGGAATACAACACGATCAGTCGAGAACGAACACTTTTTCACTGCAGCATAAAAGTGATCCCTGCGAAGAACTGAAAGAACTTCTCGAAGGTGCTGGACATGATAATCATCGATAGCACTATAAACTAGAATATCATCAAAGTACACGACAACAAATTTATCGATGAATGGATGAAGAGCCTGATTCATGATCCGCGTAAATGTACTAGGTGCATTTGAGAGGCCAAAAGGCACGACCAACCATTCGTACAACCCTTCTCTCGTCTTAAATACTGTTTTCCACTCATCTCCAGGTCTGATCCGAATCTGATGGTACCTACTCTTCAAGTCAAGCTTACTGAACACGCAAGCACCAGTAAGCGGGTCTAACAGATCATCCAGGCGAGGAATAGGAAAATGGTAACGCACCGTAATCTTATTGATCGCCTTACTATCCACGCACATACGCCACGTCCCATCCTTCTTCGGCGTAAGGAGAGTAGGAACAGCACAAGGACTAAGACTCTCCCTGATGTGCCCTTTTTCCAGAAGCTCCTCCACTTGTCTACGCAAATCTTCATGTGTAGTGGGGCTCATCCTGTGATGCACCCGGTTAGACAGAGAAGCATCAGGCACCAAGTCAATCTGATGCTGAATATCCCGTAGTGGTGGTAACCCATCTGGAAGCTCTCCTGGGAAGACCTCATGAAACTCCTTTAGCAATGGCTGAACCCTACAAGGAACCTCTTGCTCCCTGTCAATTGACTTTCCCACCAGCACATACACGACCCCAGACTCCTCCGTCTCTGTTTCAAACTTTGCTCTGGTCAGTAAATTGGCATTGTCTCCAACTATTTTCACTGAACCCTTATCCGGTAGTAACGCAATCTTTTTACCCCCAAACAGAAAGCTGTACGTGTTGGTATACCCATCATGTAGTGAATGGCGGTCAAACTGCCATGGTCTCCCTAACAGCAAGTGGCATGCATCCATCTCTATGATATCACATAATACATGATCTTTGTAGGTAGGCCCAACGGAGAAACTGATTCGAGCACGCTGAGACACCTCTACATCGTTACCCCTCTTCAGCCAAGCTAATTTATACGGTTTGGGATGCTTCTCAATCTGCAAACCCAACTTCTTAACGACCTCTTCAGCCACCACATTTTCACAACTACCAGAATCAATAACAAATCTACATATCTTACCCCTAACAATACACGTCGACTGAAAGATATTATTACGCAGCCAGTCAGTGTTATTCTCCAGGGGAGTCGGAAAGCTCCGCCTCACCACCAACGCTTGACCCACATCACCAACTACAAACTCTTTTGTCAAATACAGGTGGACCTTCATAATCATCATACCTCTCATCAACAAAGAGTCCTCTGCGTGGATTCTTGGGACATTTAGATTGTCTATGACCTGTACCACCACATGCAAAACAACGAATACCACCTGCAGGATGTGCTAGCTGTTGAACAGGGTTAGGTCTAGGAGGGCCAGGTTCAGTAGGATTACCAGGACGTGTCATCTACTGTAAATTATTGGAAGAACTGCTTGCAGAAAAAGGAACTGTATTTCTCCTGGCCTGCTATTTCTCTGTCTGTAATGCCCTCTGATATGCCTCAGAAACTGTCACAGGATCAAACATATTCAGAGTGTCTTGTATTTGGGGACGAAGACCACCCACATATCATGACACCAACTGCTCCTCTGTCTCCATCACCTCATTCCTCGTAATCAACATATAAAATTTCGTTGTATAGTCACTAACCGTTTTGACTCCTGGACGTAGGTTATGCAGTTGCTGGTACATGGTCCGAACATAGTTGTAGTGCAGAAACTGCTTCTTCAATTTATCTCACGATATAAACTTGGACTTTCCTAACCTGGATCGCGTCACTTTAGTCTATTGCCACCACGCTGCTGCTCATCCACGAAACCTCGTCGCAACAAGAGGCACACATTTATGAGCAGTAACCTCCTTAAAGTCCAAGATCTCCTCCACTACAGTTACCCAATCCAAGAACTCTTCTGGACTTAATCCACCATGGAACTCAGGAATATCAACCTTGAATCCTGATTCCCAGTGCCTATTCTCATCCTGACCACCCACATTCCGTCGAACTGGTAGATCTATTGGATGCTCAGGTTGTGCAAATGGATTCTCATCATCAGAATCCTCAACCGGCGAGGCCACCGGCGCATGATGTTGCGGCATGAGTGCAGCAAATTGCTGTGTCAGCAACTCCACTTGTTGACGCAGCTGTGTGATTTCATCACGTCTATGCACCTCTTCTACTGGGACTTCACGAGCTTCTGGACGTCTCCTGGCGGCATGGTGAAGGAACGACTTCGGCTCTGATACCAACTGACGTAGCGGAAGATTATAGGAAAGATGAACAAACTCACAAATATGAGATAAACTCACGAAAGTTTTTATTCAATTCAATAATGTCTGCCTCGAAGGGCTTATAATGGTTTAAATAGCGAAACCCCAGCAAATTTCGGAAAATAAATAATAAAAATAAAAAAAACGATATTTTTCCATAAATGGAAAATTTTGAGATTCTAACTTAAATGGAAACTCCTAATATTCAAAATCGTCCTCCAACAAACGGAATCAAAATCCGAATTTTATTGAATGAGATATTACCAAAATAAAAATTACCATAAACGCTAAAAACGCGTAATCGAGAGCCTAAACGATGGAATCTGTCCAAAATCCGACGTACGTCATGGCCGAAGCAATGAGTTGTGATCCTTGGCCCGTTTCCACTCTTAGACTATTAATTCGCCAAAAAGGGACAAACCCATCATGAAATCATTATTTTGCCTTGCGATCCCACGTCATCATAAATTCTAACTCCTTATATACTTCATCAAATATTAAAAAAAATCTAATTTCCAAAGTTTTATAAGACTGACATCAACTGTTAGCAGAAGGTTATGACAGCCTTCTGCAAAGGAAGGCTGACTGCCATTGTTGTCTTTGATGGATCGGGGAATATATCCAGTTCTTTCAATGTGTGGTTTAACACGGAAAAGAATCAGAGTGTACTCAATAATTCACTGTTTTCACAGCAACATTATTCTAAGGATCTTATTTGGTCATGGTCTGGTGTTTGCTGTGCTGGAAAGATCAAAGAAGCATGCGTCTTCTTTAAACTATAAGTGCTTAACTTTTCTAAAAATTTCATTTGTGTTTTTGCCTACTTTTAATTTACTTCTGTTGAAGTAGAAACAAATGAAAACAATTGAAGTGAGAATGAACGTTTTTTATTGATCAATCAGTATATTTTAAAAATAGTTCGGATTCATCTATTCTATATGTCTATGGAAATAACTAATGAAGTCACTAAACTAATAAGAATATGTTTAAGGCTGGATATACAATTAGACTGTCTCATTTATCCTGTAATAATTTTCTGCTCGATGTCTTTTGAGGTATTTCTGGAAATGCTACCTGATTTTGTAAGTCAAATGTATGCTAAACATCTGAAGAAAACTCAGGAAGACCACAAAAATCTAAATCCTCGAAAGTGTTTCACGTGTTATTCGAGATTCTCTTTTGCCACGAATAAGCAAAAATCTATCCTTGGTATCTCAAGTCCTATGGTTTTTCATCAACAATTTTATAGACATGTCCATGAGATACCATGACCTTGGAGGCCCAATTAAAATTTCAACTCGGCCAGTGCGAAGCAATTCGAAAATGGTTCTTTGTACTCTCAACGGGAACCCTGCTGAATTCAGTATTGCAGATCCTCAAAACAAGTACACTATATGTGCAATGAGAGCAAACCCTAGGAATGTTTTGTGCTAATTATCCACATTCCATATTAGCCTCTCTCCGTATTCTCGATATTATGTAAATCTTCTACATTAATATTTTACCCCTCACGGCTTTCTGACACGTCTCTCAGGATTCGAACCCAAGACCTCCATTATATGGGAGACTTAAGTTGAATCCTGGTACCAATTGGGCTTTAGATATAAATATAAACTAACGGAGTTAATAAAAATGAAAAGTCTAATTAACCAATATTTCAAATATCAAATCACGTGAAACGCACGTCCAAATCATTGATATATTTTTACATTATATTATCAACATGTTTATCGGGTTTCAGAAGTAGTAGGAAAAATTAACTTAACATCCGTGAAACAATAACGGCAACATACGTGCACACACGCGCGCTACATTAGTATTATATATCTGACTTAATATATGAGAAGAGCCAATAAATTGGTCACTTGTTGCTGCTTCATCGTCCATTTTTCCTTTTTTGTCCTTTCCTTGCTTCAAAAACAATATCGTTTAGTGTATGTGATGGATCCAAAACAGAACAACCCTAAAGCTTTCTTTGCCCAAAATTCCTTATTGATGCTCTACAAGAGTCCTTCCCCACCCATCCCCCCATGATCACACATCCATTAATCCCAAATTCTATCTTCAGACAGCGGGCCATCGCCAAGAAAACAAATCTCCCCATTGTCGATCAACTCAAGCCCCACCTCCGATTTAGTCTCCAATAGTATATTTTTATGCTAGGTGGAATTTCATGTATCTTTTCATGGTATTATAAAACATTAGCTTCTTCCGTTGTTTAGCATATGTTTCGCAGGAACTTTTTCAACGCCAAATTTTACCTAACCATAAAATAAAAAATATGTATATATATAAAAATCTATAGAATATATTCTCAATAGAAAAAATTTTAAAATAATTTAGGTACGTAAATAGTAGCACAAAATTCTCATACCGAGCACCCCTTAATTTAGACATTTTCTAGTTCATGAGCAAAAAATTATAAATTACCTCGGCAGAATATTCCAATGTTCTTCTGAGATAGATTAGCCAAATCATAGGATTCTAAAAACTGTAAAACAACATATGAAACATGTAATAACTCAATGCGTCCAACAAATCATACATTAGCTTTCTTGAGTGTGTTTCTACTCCCTATCACCAAATTGTACACCAGGCTGGAATATACAAGTAAACAAATAATGTTTGGCCTTCTAACCTATCAATCCTAATCATTAAATCCACTTTTGATTCATGTTACTCATACAGCATACATTAATAAAGTTTACCCTATATTTCCCAACATATCTTATGAAAAAGTGAAGGTCATTCAGATTTTAATAATTTCATAAGAGTGAGTAATCACTAGAATCATATTGCAGATCTCCATTTGCATGTGCAAGACAAGCCAAGCTTTGCAGCAGTTATTAATTTCTTGCTAATGATCGTTACACATGTTGTCTTCTTTCATTTTATTTTTATAATTTTTTCCTCTGTGTGATCTCTATTTCCATTAAAGCAAGTACTTTTCCTTCTATTCCTAAGGCAAGCCCGCCCTTGGTAACTTTCAAGGTTATCTTCGCACATTAAGGTAGAGTAGTGCAAGACTAGTGCAATGACTTTTATTGGGATTTAGGTTTAGGATCAATGTACGAGCTAGCAGTTATATCCAGGTTTACACACTAAACTTATTCTCAGAAAATGTTCAACAGTGTTATCAACTAGGGTGATTTTGAATGTCTTTGTGCTTGTTGTGTTAGGCGTAGCTATTTGATAGGGTAATTAGCACAAAACAGTTCTCTTGTTTGCACTCATTGCGTAAATCATTCGTATCGTTTCAAACTTGGAATTTACAACCTCATTCAACATTTTCTTGCAGAGTTGGTCCTTTGTTCTCCTTGTGTTAGTTCCTTCCATCAAATAGACATGTGAATTGTATTTGCATCGTTTGAGAACAGTAATTTTGTCAAGCCATTGAAAAAAAACATTCCCGGCTAATCCATCCCTTCAACTGTATTGTTATGGCATATATATCAAATATACGTATATTGAAAAAGGAAGAAACTAAATGGCAGCAAACATAAGTAGTCAAAATTATAAAAGTTCAAGTTTCAGGAATAAATAATCTTTATTGATTGTGTATAATTCCAGCAATGCAATTGTTGTCTTCAATGGGGGAATATATCCAGTTCTTTGAATGTAGGTGTAAAAGATTCGTGGATAAACCCTTTTCTCCCTGCAATGAAATTTATTGATTGATCAATTGGTGTTTTTTTACAATAGTTTGGATTCAGCTATTCTATATACATGGAAATAACTAACGAGATCACTAGAGTAACACAAGTGTTTAAGGTTGGATTTAAGATTAGACTAATCACATTTATCTTTAATAATTTTCTACTCTACTTCATTAAAATATTTCTGAAAGGGTTTTTTGATTTTGTAGATCAAATGTCCACTAAATGTCTGGAGCAAGAAAACTCAGGAAGACCACAAAATCTAGTCTCAAATGGTGCTTCACGAGCTATTTGAGATTCTTCTTTTGGCACGGAAAAGCAAAAATATGCCCTTAGTACCTCAATTTTATAGATATGAAGGTCCATCATGTACCATGAACTTGGAGGCCCCCAATAAACTTTCAACTCAGGCCAATGAGAAGCAATTCTGAAATGGTTTTTGGTACTCTCAACCAAAACCCTGCTAAATTCTTCCGGATTCTCAAAACAAGTACACCATATGTGTAATAAGTGAAAACCTTAGGGATATTTTGTGCTAATTTTCCTTCTTGTTCCTAATATATATAACGTGATCTATAAATCATCATTTCAAATCATGAATTTAATACCATTTGGTCCTGGAGTTTAGATTATTTGCATGCAAAAGTTGAAGTTTAGTTTTTTTCTATATACAAAGATAAAGAATTGTTCTTTCTTAGTCAATCTTGAATATTTATAATTATGACCATTTAGGTTTTCAGCTATTTAATTTTTACCACTTTATACTATAACAATGCAGTTGAAGAGAAAGTGGGTGAGGTGAGAAATATATATGGGTAATTATATTCACACCATAATTTTTATTTCTTCCACCATATTTTAATTGCAATTAAGGTTCTTAATCTTTGCTCATTTTACGTCCCTAACAATTTTTCATGTCATTTTTATTCTCTAACATCCTACTAGTCAACATGTTTTATATTTGTAAAAGTTTCAAATTCAAAAGTCCGTTGAAATGGCATAAAAAAATGATGATATTTTTAAAACATAAATAAATAAAAAGTGTGAAAAATATTTTTTTCCTCTTTTCGAAGCATGAAAAGAAAATATTTAAATATAAATCATCATAAAAAACGAAACGTACTAAATAATGGAAGGTTGAACATAAGAATTCGACGAAAAAAAGTTGAGAAAATGATTGCTACAATAAACAAAAATTGAAAAACTTATTTACAATTAAATTTTGGTGTATAAAATAAAAATAAAAAAATGGTGGCAATATAACCACCGAAAACATATACAGTGTCTTGGCAGAATTGCCCTTTTCAAATGATATGAGAGCAATCCACGTGTTTATTTGACGGAAGAAAATAATAGAATGAGATGGAAAGGACCAACTCTACAAGAAAATGTTGAAATCGTGTTGTAAATGCGAAGTTTGAAAAATATGGATGATATACTCAATTTATACAAACGAAATGGGTGTTTTGTACTAATTATTCCTATTCCACATCAATCTCTCTCCTTATTTTCAATGTTATGTAAATATTTTACATTAATGTTTTACATGTAAATATAAACTAACAGAATTAATAAAAAACCGATATTCAAATATAATTCAACAGTGAGATCATGCAAATCACGTGAAACGCGCACGTCCAACTCAAGAACATATTTTAAGTTATTCTATCAGCATATTTATTCTATTTCAAAAATAGTACAAATAATAATAATTTAACATCCATAAAACAATATTTACATGCAACATACATGTAAGCACGCGTAATACATTAGTAATACGTATCTAACTTATATTAAAATAGACGATAAAATTGGTCACTGTTACGGATGCCTCATCCATATTTCCTTGTTATTTTTTATTTTTTTTCCTTCACTTACTTCAGAAACAACAATGTTTAGTGTATGTGAAGGATCCAAAGTGAACAAACCCAGAGCTTTATTTACCCAGAATCACTTATTGAGAAAACATATATGCACTATGATTTAGTGTTGGATGTTAATGAATTTCATAAATTTGTCAAATTTATGAATTGTTTGTGATGCTTCATGAAACTAAAAGGAAAATACCAATTTAGTACTAACGATAAAATCATGATTCAAATGTGAAATAGAAATATACTTCTAGATATGTCAAATTGGACGGATCTATCATGGCCCTCTTAGGACCAGCCACTATAAAAGTGACAGGTGAACTGGCCCATCTTTTGAGTAAGTCAGTTCACGGACACAAATATGAAAGTGGAAATTACACCAAACCCTACTTTTGAAAATCAAAATTCTAAAATCAGATATGAGGTTTAACTTTTCAAAAATAAGATATTTTATATTTATATATTATATATTAATTATATAATTTTCATTCATACCCTAATTAATTTCCCCCAAAATCGTCTCTTCTTCTCTCTCTCTCCTCAGCTTTCATCCACCTCTCCATTTCCCTCTCTCATCACCGCACTCACGCCCTCATCCAGTACGAGAACCACCGCTAATTCAACAGCGGCAAGGCGACCATCGCTGTGAGTCACACGGTGGCGCAGATATCAAATGCTATGAGTCGCACGGTTTTAGATCCAAAAGTGTTAAGAAGAAAACTAAACTTGAAGAAATGGGTTGTTGAATTAAACTGGAGGATTACATGAGTGATGGGCTTCTAATTTAATACCTTTTGCCATTGATTTTCTGGGCTTTTGATTTTTTGTTGATTTTGAGGATTACATAAGTGATGGACTTCCAATTACGATACCACTGCCATTGATTTTTTGGGCTTCTGATTGTTATATTTTTTGTGGTTTTTGTTGGTGATTGGTGGTCAAAATTAAAATCATCGCTTCGCTCTCTCCATTTTGTTGTTGGAGTGGTGATGGTGTCAGTGGTGGTAGACTAGTGACGATTTGCATGGCGTTGTTGGCAGTAGTCATATATTCATGGAGTGTAAAATATGACATGTGACATGTGCAGTGTGACTGTGAACATAAATCAGTGATCCGTGACCAATTTTATTTAATCTGTAACATGTGAACATTGATCTGTGACGTTCTCGATGACGCATGTGAACTATAACATGTCATATGTCTTTTGTACACTTGTCACATGTCACAGATCACATGTTATAATCAACAAGTTATATGTTACAATTCATAGGCCCAAATTATCAATCACATGTCATAATGTATAGGTCACATATCAATACTAAAGGTCACAAATCCGATGTCACATGTTTTTATACACTAATAACAGGTCACAGATTCAAGTTCATAGGTCACAGTTCATATGTTATAGGTCATGCACTTGTCACGGGTCACAGATCACGAGTTATAGTTAACAAGTCACAGATTACAGCCAGATTATCATTCACACGCCATAATGTATAGGTCATATATTAATGTCAACAAGTAACATATCAATATTAAATGGTCACAAATCAAATGTCACGTGTCTTTGTACACTAATAACCGGTAACAGATTCAAGTTTACAGGTCACAGTTCCTATGTAATAGGTCACATGTAACAATTTGTAAATTATAGATCATTTTGCATGGTAACAAATTAATGTCTACAAGTCACAGATCTAAAGAGAATTGGTCAAGGTTATTGGATCAATAGCACAGGTAACAAATCAATGTCCAAAGGTCACAGATTTAAGAGAGCTAGTACTAGGTCATCAGGTCAACATCACAGGTAACACCGCCAAAAATTTACGAAATTTAAAATAATCTGATAATAAATCAAACATTTGAATCAAATTTACACTCCATCGACATCAATCCATTGTTCAAATTGAAGCTCAATTAGATAATCTGCCAAAAATTCTACTCGCTGTGTCTAATATTGTACATTTGTAATCGGATGTTTTCAATAATCACCAATATACCAGATTCTGGGGACGGTAGATGATATTACGATAATATTCTATGAATTTTAGCTTCTTGGTGATGAATTTATCTTTCTAGGGAGGTGAAATTTGTATTTTAGGGAGCCCGATTTCATAGATAAGTGGAAGCTTGATTTCAGGAAATTGAATATTAACAGAATCAGTTATACATATATAAACATTTGATTTTTGAAATTACAAACCTCTCATCTGAGAAGTGAAATCGGGCAAACTTAATATCTGAGTTATGAATTTTTCCCATATGAAAAGTCTAAGCTTGGCCGGTTAGACTCATGATCAAGCCCACAATTAACTCTTGGGCCCCATTAAATATTAAAAATCTTGTTTTCAAAGTTGAATTTTTCCCCCTGTACAGTCCTTAATGGACTGTACATTTTACAGCCCACACTGATTAGTGTGGGCCTCACTAAGGACTGTACAAGCAGCAGCCCTCTTCAAAGTTTTACCGGGCTGACATCTGCTGCTACCAGGCTTAGGCTATGACAGCCTTTTGTAAAAGGAGTTAATCTACTCGTACAAAATTAGGTTACAAAAACTAATGACAAAATATGTGTTGGCAAGAATTGAGCAAACGATTTAAAAACAGTTTTTAAATTTATTGGCTTGGATATTGTCGACACATATTTTGTCAACCATTTTGTAGCCCAATTTTGTACACCTAGTATTCCTTTTGTTAAAGATGGCTATCAGCAAAGAAGGCTGAATGCAAAAGTGTGACAAATTTCTGCTACAAAAGGATGTCACAAAAGAAGGAAGATTGTCACAGCCATATGCAAAGAAGGCTAAGGTCCCTTCTTTGAATCTAAGCTATAATTCATCTGGTTCATTTCGTTTTTTTTTATTATGTGTTTTAAAATCATTTTCTATAATATGCAATAATTGAAATTTTGGATTCTCAATTTCACTTGAAAATTGTTGAGAAAAAATCATAAGAATCAAAATAGTATGAGCGTGTTTGAGCCCCATTTTCTCAACAAAATGCATTTTAAAATAGTATTTTAATGGAAAGTATGCGGTTAAAAAAATTTTGGATTTGTGTTTAACATTGTTTTATTGAAAAATGTGTGGGAAGTAAGAGAGTATAAAAATGTATTTTGAAAATAATGAGGATCAAAAAGGGCTATATTAGACCAAAACTTTAACAAAACAAGACGGACCAACCCAGTTCCAGGTCTCAGCTGGTCCCAGACTTGTTCATATTTTTACAGCCATCATAGGCCGGCCCTTTGGGCGTTGCCAATTCCTTACATGGGCGAAAGCTCCGAATCAGCTCACCCATTTTTACTTCACTTTATAATTCTATTGTTTGTGTAAATGTGTGTGACTTTATTGTTAATGAAAGAGCTTAGATTTGTCGTGATTTGCATCGAGAGATATTAATATTGCATGTTAGTTAATTTAACTTTACTCAAGAGAGAGAGATTGTTAAATAAGTTGGATAATCTCATCTTCACGATCACAAAAATTGTTAGAACTCAATAGGCGTAATTAAATTGGATACCAATGGTTAATTGTGAGTCCTTACACTTCTAAATTCTAATTCAAGTTTGTCAATCTCTTCAGATTAATTCTTAATGTAATCAGTTCGGGACCTGCTGGTTGTCAATGAGTGTTTCAAACTAGTCGGGGGGTTGTCAAAGGGTGCTTTGCAGTTCCAATTGTGGTTCGACAGGCCTTTGAAACACATTGACTGATCTAGGGGGAACAGGGCTACAGCCCATCCCCCCATCCCATTTCACCTTTAATAAAAATTATGTAAAAACAATTTTTTTACATATTTTTTTTGTTTATTTTTTTATTTTTTTATTTTTTGTGTATTATCCTGTCTTAGATTTTTTCCTGGATCCGCCTGATCCGCCCCTGTTGAAACAGAGCTGCTGGCAATGATACATGGTATAACTTATGCTTGAAAAAGTGACTGCAAATATGTGGTGCAATTTTTAAACATCAGTTCAAAGGAGGTACCTCGGCAGGTTCGCTGTAAATGGGCATTGTATTTGCACTACATCTCTAAGCTGAATTTTTGCAGATCAAATATTTACAGGAAGGAAACAAAGTTGCAGATCGATGCTCTAACCAATTATGCAGTAACTCTCCAGGAACCTACTTGGTGGAACACAACTCTGTCCTTTAGCTAAATCTGATATGGCTGGTCATTGTAATTATCGGTTTTGCTAGTTGCTTTTCCATTTTGTTCTGTCTTATGGCTTGTACGACTATAATAGTTTGTTGTTTTTTTTTTTCTTCTTTCAAAAAAGCTCGTGGTTCTGCTTCATGTCTGAGTAGTTTGGCTGTTGCCAAGCTAGTTGCAATGTGCCGCTTAACTTTACATAAACAAGGGCCAGATTTACTTTTTAAAATTCTTACTTTTAACCATAGTATATGTAGTAGTTTGACCCAAATTCTAGTGGGTATTGGAGTGGTCTTGTCCAGCCCAGGCCCCTTTTTCTATTTTTATGCAGTTTGAACTCCTATTTTTCTACAACTTGTTCTACAGGTTTATGTGTGTGTATATATATAGCACAACTTGTATAGAAGAATAGAACATAATAGAGAGAAATTCATACAACATCTTGAAAGTTTTAGATTTCAATTGAGTGTATTGAGATCTTGCAAACACAACTGCTATTGATTACAGTCGATTTCTCCTCATCTGCTCGTGGTTTTTTCCCATATTGGATTTTCACGTAAATCTTGGTGTTTATTTTCTTGTTTATTTCATTATCGTCAGTATCACTCAATCCAAAATCCATAACAGTATAATAACAATAAAAAGATTTGCAAGTCCTTAAACTGAGGGAATGACACTTTATCTCACTGTTATAATACTTGTGGTGATATTGTGTACTTGTTATTTTAGTGAACAGTTAAAAATGGCCGAAATGATGAAGAAAGGAACTCTTTCTGTGCATTGAAAGAAGGAAAAAATTGAAAAAAAATTCCCAAGTAAGGCGAAACTGTTAAGAGAAAAGCCTCCTCTCTGGCTCTCGCATATCGTAGTTTGCAGTGGCGAAATTTTAAATACTGCCTCTGATTCATTTTGCTGGGGAGAAAATCAAGCCATAAATTTCCTTGGCAAAATTTTAAATTTTGAATTTGCTAATTTCTGTGGACAAATTTAAGGGTATTTTTGCAACTTTTGGTACAAATTTTCGATGGAGTTGACAACTTATAAATATACAACTTTAGAGGAATCAGAAGGGTTGGCAATTTTATGAGAAAAACACATTCACTCGGCTCTAAACCTATGGTTTTACAAGGAATAAGATGGAAGAATAAGATAGGTGCTACATTTCAAACCTTGGATCACGGATTTCGTCAACACATCTCTTTCTTCTCTCTTTTTCTTTTCCAAAACCCAGTGATATATCCAAATCTCAACATGTATTTGCATAAAACGATGAGTAGCTAATTCCAATTGTTAGGTAGAACAGCGCTAGCCTAGTTTTAATAATTTGACTTTAACTATCACACTTTGACATTTGGCACCGTTTGGTAACCATTCTTTTTTTCATTCTCATTCTTCTACTAATTTTCAACCACACATTCATCAATAAAATAATATTTTCCATCACATCAATACCTTTTCCTTCATTTTCAACCACAAAAAAGGTGTGATTTGACGCAAAGAATACATTTTTTCTAGAATAATAGTTACCAAACGGTGCCTTAATATTAATTCATGTTGAACTTTTAGAGCTGCTTTGATTGCTTGTCATAAAATTGGACGGTTTAAAAATTATTTGTGAATGCTTGTTGAAACCAAGATGTAAAATATCAATTTAGCTCTAGCATAAAACTCATGATTCCAGATAAAAATAGACGTATACTTCTCTGAATTTTGCAACCTTCGTTTGTAAATTTTGTAGTAATCTAATGAACATTTTTATTTAGTAAAGTCAGACCGAGATTGAATTAATTCTATTCAAAAGAGATTATTAATTAAATTTGAGAAATTTAGTTGGAAATATGATTGAATTATTGTCTTATCTTTGCATATTCTCTTAAATCAAAAAGTAGGATTAATTTAGGTCAATATTTAGTAGCATAATCTTCGTATAAATGATACTTTATTCACTAGTGTATTACTTCCCATGATATCATTCACTTACAATTTTTGCTAATACTGTTCATCCAACATTACAAATATGTCATAAAGGAGCAATCACCTAGTATGACAAATAAATCACGTCTCAAAAGTACACGCTAGAATGAATAAAATTCTAATTCTTTCAAGTTTAACAATTAAATGCCCTTTACAGAATACAAAACAAAAGAAACAGCACACTCGTAATTTCTCGTTACATCAAAAATCAAGGTACAAACAGTACACTCGTTATTGCTCTATATGTTGATGATCTTATCTATACAGGTGCTTGACTTTTTTTTGGAGTTGAACAATTTGCTAAGATGTAGAGAACGAGGAGGGAAAAAATATGGACCTCTACATTCCCATAAAGTGGTATGTATCTATTCTGATGATGCTATTATTAGGTCTTTTATGCCTTTCTTGCTGTATTGAGTCTTTTATGCCTTTCTTGCTGAATTATATTATAAAATGAACTTTGCGAGTTACATGATGTTTGTTGTGTTAATTAAAATTTCCTTTTGAATTGTTCTAATCAAAATGTAATTAGTGAGAAAAATGTGAAGATGTAGTCAGTGAAAAGGGGGGAAAAATAAATTTATTGTCTATAATCCTACTGCCTTAGCCTACATTGATTCCAGAAAAACCACTGATTTTCACATGAAAGAGACGAAAGGCAACAATCTAAAACAAAATTGTAACACCTCGCTCAATCTCTTGATAAGGTGCCTGGGAGTATAGCTACTGCAACATATTAGTCTTTCACCCTATCTTTATGCAATCCAACGATATCGAGGTATGAAAACTTGTAAGAAACAAGTATAATTTATAAACGATGTCATTTTTAGTATTGTCATAATTTTTATATTTATATCATCATTAAATTCACGGGCAAAAATTCGAAGCTCCATGTGGCTCCATTCTTCCTTTTCCAAACTATTTAAAAAGATTCAAGGATTGCAGCTTGAATAATTTGCTGAAAAGAATGACCAAATACTTGGAAGTTCGGTTGCAGAAGGGCATCCAGAATAACAATTGATTGACTGTTGTTTATGGCCTGCAGCTGAAGCAGGGCAGCTTGTGAAGACCAGTTGCAGTTTTGACAGAGTGAGATCTCCTCTTCAATACACCTGACTGCTGCAGGCTGAGAATTGCGTTGTTCACATACAAGGGTCCTTGAATGACAACTGGATAGAGCATTCACAGAATGAACATTGCATTCAAAGATAAACAGAGGCTGGAAATATCAGACCTTCAATGGACCATAGGTCTTTGCTCCCCACAGAAAACTTGGATAGTTGCACGAAAAAGGGGTAAGCCCATGTCGACTGACTGGTTACCTAGAGCTTTCCCCTCATCTAACTTCACATAAATGACCAATTTTCTTTAACCACTATGTTCTGACCTCTGCAAGCATCACTAATCACAGAAATTAACGCGGCATGCTTGAGAATGATGCCGTAAATACTTTTAAGTAATTGAATTATTACTGCAAACATTTAACGCATGTCGTCAAAAGTCTCTCTCATTTTACGGCATGCTTTATATGCTCGCCGTAAATAAATGCCGTAAAAAGCTACTTTTGTTATAGTGAACGTTGATGTTTTCAGGATCGTATAGATCATATCTGCACATATTATATTTGGTGACCTTCTGAATTAAAGTAAATAAAATTCAATCAACTGCCAGTTGATCTCCCAGTAAATCCTATATCAAAGAAAACCCAAAATAACAAATTTGAATAGGATATTTACTCAAAATTTCAATTAATATCCCTAGTAAAATAAGAATTTCCATTTAAATGAAAATAAAAGTTTTCCAAAACAAAACAATTATCAACCATTAGTGAGTTGCATACCTCTTCGTAACTTACTACTTCGTCCATCCCTCTCTTTCCAAGAATTTTAACTCCTGTAACCAAATATAGGAAAATACAAGGACAGATCTATTTCTACTCCATTTCTGTAATGGATCTGTTTAAGGTTTATATATTAGATTTTTCAAAAATAAGCAAAAATTGCATGATTTTTTATGAACATGAGTTTATTATTTCTTGTTTTAACATGTTTTCGTTTTCATGTGTAGTTCCATTAAAAATTAAGTAACGATTTATATATGAGAATGATGAATAAGCACATAATTAACTACATGAAGAAGCGTGACCAACATAGAGCATGCAAAAGCATGTGCATAGTGTAAGTGTTATGCCATAGGTCCAATCAACTTTAGACATAAATACTTTGAATATATATAATCAATGCATATATATGGCAATATCTATTATTTAATTGAATTAATATTCTAATAAATTAAATAATAGAATCCGTAGATTCAAGTCTTGGTGATTTGTTAATCACAAGGAGTTGTGATTGTGAGATACAAATTACATATGACTGAATCTTAAATCGTCCGTGGTCGAGGTATAACGAGATACGGATATCGTTATTACGGATAGACTATCGCGTGTGACATTCTTACTTGTGAAGTAAGTAGCTGATCTCACAAGCTAAAGTGTGGTGACACTTGAATGAACACGTGGATGTTTTGTTATAAAACAAAACATTGGAGACCCGCTAAGAGATTTCACATGGACAACTATCTAAGTGTTAGTGGTTAATCTCTAACGTTCGGTATTGGAATTGGTCCTTTGACTTGAGGTCATCATAGTACCTTATATGAAGGCAGACATACTTTGGTGGTGTTGGATGTTGCTCTATCAAGGGTCGCTAATACAGCATTGTTCGGGTATGTCAAGAATCATATGAAGGTTGTGAATGATCAATAGAGGATTCGTCACTCTTAGATAGTAAGAGATTATGATCTACATTTTATCCAGTTAAGTTAATAATGAAATCCTTGGCCAAGGTGAACTCATAAGTCGGAAAAGAGTTTTCGACGTCATTGACTTAACAGTGGGATAAAAGATATGATCGATAATTGAGATTGACACATATCTATATCTCATAATTGATCGGATCATATTGACGAAAGGATTATAGTTTCACAGTAAATGAACAAGTTTGGTTTTGTCATGCTACGTGATATTTCCGGTCACATGTATTACCTTGATACATTGCTAGATGTCAATCTGGGACAACGAAAGTGAATTAGTGATAAATTAAAAGGGGCATTTTAATTTATCGATTTTGATTAGATCAAAATAATAATTGCATCGTGATCGGGAACCTAATGGGTCACACACAAAAGAGAATCAGAAGAATGAGATTTACCAATTAATTAATTGACAAATGTTGGATAATTAATTAATTGAGTTGTTTATTAATAGACCCGAATTAATTAATTGGATTAATTAATTCATGGACCAGATTTAATTAATTTGATTAATTAAATATTGGACCGGGTTAATAGATGGGCTGAGCCCATTTGGACTTATATTAATAAACTACTAGGGTTTGAAAACTGCGGGGATTATTATTATTCTTGCTAGTACAAGAAAAGAAACCCTAGCCATCATTCTTGTTCTCTGTGTGGATCACCATTGGAGGCTGGACAATTGGACAGCTTGGATTGCAGATCGTGATCATTGGAGTTCAAGAAAAAGCAAAAGAGTTTGTGGAATTCATCAAAGGTATAATTCTAATCACAGTTTCTATCTAAACACATTGCAGATCCTCGTTTGGGAATTGAAAATTGTTTTATTTCCGCTGTGCATGATTAAGTAAATTCCCATCACATAGTGCATAAATTCTTACATATTTCTAATGCAATATGGCTGATAAAAAATGTGTAGAGAAAACATTAATATGTAAACAATATAATTAGTTAGGTTACATTATAAAACTTTTAACTCCTTTAAAATGAATGCTTCATATTACATAAATTTACATAATTATAAAAGGGTTTTAATGTACTATCTATGTAATCGCATTCTAATACATCACTAACTTATTACACTCTATAAATATCAATTTTTAGATTGAGAAATGGAAATTGATTAGAGTTACCTTTGTCCTTTATTGTTGAAATTACGAGATTTGACCCAAATTACACCTAGAATGGGGGGTAAATAGGTGATTATGCGGAATTAAAAATTAATAATTAAATAACAACAAGTCACTTTTAATTATTTCTAAATAATTAATCAAATAGTCCAATTTTCTTATGTTGAATTACTGCATTTATATCAAAATATTAAATAACAAACAGAATAATCACGGAGAAATCACAACTTAGAAAAAATATTAAACGAATTTTGAACTTACAATCCGCCAGACACGACTACCACTAGTACTTTCTGATCTCTTAACTGCAATTCTCACAGCCCTCCCAGATTGCATGCTCCTGGACCAACTCTCGATTGCAATTTTCAAAGCCCTTTGAGATTGCGTACTCATGCACCAACTCCCGACTTTATGAATTCGTCTATCTCCTGTGGATCAACAAAGAACTCCACGTTCTCCAACAACTGGAACTCCAATCACCTTCCCTAATGATGTTTAGGAAGTAGCAGTTTAGTATTTGGATTATATGGATTTGATGTTTTCACCGCCAAGAATAAATCAAACTTTGAAGGTTGAAATCTTGTAGATGATTTTGATGAAGAGGATATGAAGCCATATGTATTTTCTACATGTTCAACCTTCTCAAAAACCGTTCAAAGACTTTCTGGTATTTATACTGTAAGTTTAGGATTGAATGAGCAGGACAAAAAGCCTTAAAACGGGAATTAAAATTCTCCAGATAACCTTGTCGCTCAAGCGAGAGCTTAGCGACAAGTGAGCGACAAGTTGTCGCTCGAAGGCAAGGTGATAGGCGAGCGATAATGTTTATGTTTCAGCCACCGAGTAAAGTCAAGGCGACAATCTAGCGAAATTGCAGAGCCATTTTTCCTTATTTTCATACTCGAACCCTAAACCTAATACAACTCAATTTAAAATATTTGTAACTTACTCCTTGACTTTTACAACGTACTAATTCTAGTCCTATTTGTTCACATACTTGCCAAATACATTAAAAACCTAACAAGCTCTCCTTTTGACATTCTGTGACAAAACTACAAACTACACTGAAGGTAGTAAAAAAAAAAAGACTCAAAACAACTGCTACTACCAAATCAACTGTCTTGGCTAAAATGTATTTTTTTTTCTTTGTTAAAACATGTTTCCTGAAACAGACAACTTAATAACTAGTGTAAAAGTATGTGAAAGATGAAATAATAGAATTAGTAAATACAAGATATTAACACTAGCTAGATTGATATGTAACACTAATGTCAATCCAAGTACCAACAAAAACATTAGCATCACAAAAAATCAAATACCAACAAAAAGACTTTCTTCTATAGTAGTGATCTTAGGTTTAAACCTTTAGAGATCTAAGGACTTTTCTAATAATTTTAGACTCGGGGATCTTCTCATCTAGGTTGAAGTTGGAGTTTATCATGTCATTAAACTTCACATAGAATTCATCAAACAATTCATCGTCCTTCATTCTAATTTCTTCAAACCTAGAGGTTAACATTTATAGTTTAGAGTTCTTAACAGTTTTGGTATCCTCGTGTGCGGTCTCTAAGATATCCCAAACCTCTTTCACAGTTTCATACATCAACACTCTCCTAAACTCCTCTACAGACACAGCCATAAACAGGAGATGAAACCCCTTACTATTCCAATTGCATTCATCTAAGTTCGTTCTTGTCCAATTAGCAATGGGATTGAGGATCACTTCATTATTAACCATGGAACTAGGTATAGCCCAACCATTCACAACACTAAGCTGGATACACTTATCTAAGGATTTAAGGAATGCTCTCATTCTAACTTTCTAGTAAGCATAGTTGCTTCCGTATAAAAATGGAGGCAGGGATAGTGAGTGACTCATCTAGATTAATTTATGGGTTAGGAATCGAAATCTGGCTCTGATTTCAATTGAAATTACGAAGTTCAACCCAAATTATACCAGCATGATCACGGAGAAACCCCAACGAAATAAAAACTCCGAGCACTTTGCCAGTAAAAAATCCACTATAAACAAATTTTGAACTTACAGTCCACCAGACACAACTACCACTAGTACTTTCTGACCTCATGACTGCAATTCCTACAACCCTCCTAGATTGCATGCTCATGCACTAACTCCTGACTTTATGAATTCGTCTATCTCATGTGGATCAACGAAGAACTCCACGTTTTCCAACAACTGGAACTCCAGTCATCTTCCCTTAATATTCAGAAATCTGACGTATGTTTAGGAAGTAGTAGTTTGGTATTTGGATTATATTGATTTGATATTTTCTTTGTCTAGAATAAATCCACTTGTGAATGTTGAAAGCTTATAGATGCTTTTGATGAAGAGGATATGAAGTAATATGTGTTTTCTCAATATTCAACATTCTCAAAAACCATTCAAAGGCTTTCTGGTATTTATATTGTAGGTTTAGGGTTGAATGGGCCGAACAAAAAGCCTTAAAATGCGAATTAAAATTCTTCGCATAACCCTGTCACTCGAGTGAGAGCTTAGGGATAGGCGAACGAGAGGGAGTCGCTCCAACGAAGGTAAGGCGACAGGCGAGGGACAATGTTTCTATTTCTGCTACTGTGTGACAATCTAGCGAAATTGCGATGCTGTTTTTTTTTTTTTTTCCTTCTTTCCATTCTCAAACCGTAGACCTAATACAACTCAATTTATAATATTTGCAACTTACTCCCTAACTTTTACATCGTACTAATTCTAGTCATATTTGTTCACAGACTTTCCAATTACATTAAAAACCTAACAATTATTATTATTAGAGCTACAAAATCATGTATTCTATTTAATCATTGTCGTTTGTTCAGTACTTGATTAAAGAAAATGTGGTATTTTTGGGTAATTTCCTACTTTCCACACATGCACATAAAAGTTAGGGTGTAAAATTATAATATGGGTTACGTATTTCCACATGGACATATATTTATAATCATTAGAATTACAAAATATAGAAAAAACCAAATATTTAATCGTGGAGAATGATGAAACAAGAGTTTGACTACTCTAAAACAGAAACTTAAAAGCAAATTCTGAATGTGTGGAGATTTTAAGTACAGCTTGGGTAATTATATTCTTGAGTTTTTTCCTACTTTGATTTTTCTTATTAAAACGCACTTTATAGCTTGTCATTTTTACTTCATTGTTTACCAAAAAATTTATTAGTTCCTCAAATCTTCCAATTTGTTGACATTCCTAGGTTATTAACAAATATTTAATGCCCAAATGCTCGATATAGTGATGAATCAACAGTGATTTAGATTGCTAAATATAATGTTTTTAGCTAAAACTCATCGCTATCAACGTAGTCAAGGTAATTTTTCTATTTATTCCTTATTTTCTTGGGATCTCACTGTTAGTTATTATTACTATTTTTACCAATAATCCTTTTAGGAAAAAATCTATTTAACATGCAAACTCTCGTTAAGCAGAGTCCATAAAAAATTAAAATTGGGTTAGTATGATAATAATTATGAGATGTATTGAGACAATACTAGCAACAAATAGGCGGCAAAGAGTCTTATATAAAATTAGGCAATCACAAAAGGATTTTTTTAATGTACATCAACTACTTACTACATTATGTAACAGTCATTTAAGAATGCAAAGAGGCAATATTTATTAGAGATGCTCTGGTCTTCGAAAAACTAAATTGCTTTTAATGCTATTTATCTATTTCATAATAATTTCACTTCATCTTGTGTCTTGTTTTATTACTGTTACAACTACAAAACTATTTATGTTTACCAAATAAGCATAAATTGCACGATTGTTCATAAACAAGAGCTTATGATTGCTTGTTTTCAAGTATTTTCTTTTGAATGTGTAGTTGCGTGAAATTTTTTGTTAAAACTAAATTCACAGAATGATAAACGTGAACAATTGCGATCAACGTGCAATGTGCAAATCATGTTCATGGATTATGTATTTCTATTGCATTTTGTCCAATTAGATATGCATAGAGAGAGCGTTAATATATACACAATCTAATCAGTCTGGTAAATTTATCAATAATCCTTCTAGAGAACAAAATATTTTACACTCGAATACCCTTAAGAGAGTGTGGCGGGCATGATCTCAGCAAGTAGAGTCCATTAAAAATTAAAATTGAAGTAATATGATTATAATCATGAGATGTACTGCAACAATCCTAACAATAATTAGGCAGCAAAGAGTCTTGTAATGAACTCTGATAGAAACTGATACACGCTCTTTACAAACATAAACAATCTGATATCAAGAACCTTGCTGACGCCGGGCAGAATAGTGATTATTCTGCAGGCTGGGTTCAATTGACAAAAACAGAGAAGAACGCAAGAGAAACACAAAGAAAAACGAGAAAATTCTTTATTATTCAACAACTGAATGAAAATAACCCACAAGCCGGGTTAAATAGCCAGAAAATAATAATAATCGGAATTTTGCCAAAAATAGCAAAACCCTAATATTCATACCAAAATAAAATACTTAATAAAAGAAACAATATCACCAAAATTCGGCTCAAATCGAGCAATTATTCTATGTCAAAAGGGAAATCGAAATATTACCATAAATAGCAAAAAATAACTTAAATTGATGATTCGGAAGGGAAAATAGCTGAATTTGAGCTCGAATTCGATGTACACCGAGCATAGCTGGGTGCCCACGACGTGCGCGCCGAAACGAGCTTTCCGAATTGGGTTCACGGGCGTGATTCTGACAACCGTAGCCAAAGTTATGGCCAAAATACCAAAACGTGTTCAAAATTGACCCCAATTAGGAAATGTCGTCGATTACTTTCCATTCTTACGTCGATCCGCCAACTCATGGTACGTTAGCGCCATCAACGAGTTATCTGACAACTCAGCTTCGTCTGACTCGGACCCTCCTGCATCACTTGCTGTATGTTCAACGATTCCTTTTTTGCAGCAAATGATACTATAATGCTATTTAGTATTTCTAAAATTGTAAAATCCTGCAGCTTTTGACAAATTGGCAGCTGAAAATAGGATTGGAACCAAAATAGAAGCCAAAATTCAGATTCCAAAGTGCTTCAAAAATCTGACCCATCGAAAGTTTTTCATCACAAGGGTAACCTAGACAAATCATAGTGCGATCAATGTGCAAATTGCATACTACTACATGAATAATTGTTGGTTATTAGTGTTGGCGATTTTGTGGACAAAAAGACTAATTTGTAATGTGTTATAAAAGTCAAGGACCTAGAGTGCAATTTGTACATATTGGGTTATGAGGTTTAGGGTTCGAACAAGAAAAGAGAAGAAACACGGCCGCATTTTCTCTAGCTTCTCGCCCAGTTGGAGCTCAAGCGACAAAAACAAAAAATATGTCTCTACCTTGTCACCGAGCTCTCGCTCGAGTAACAGTGAGTCGCTCGCCTATCGCCAGCTCCTCGCTTGAGTGACGGGTCGATCCAGAAAACCCTATTTTGCTCCTTTGAAGTATTTTTTTCCGGCTCATTCAACCAAATTACCCTCTCCTATAAATACCCAAACCTACAGAAATGATCTAATGAGCACCGGTGCTCATCTTATCCTAAGCACCGATGAGTTGGCACATTAATTCATTGGTGGATTGGAACTCACAAAATCTTTATCCACCAATGAATTAATGTGCCAACTCATCGGTGCTTAGGATAAGATGAGCACCGGTGCTCATTAGATCATTTCTGCCCAAACCTATGCACAAATTGTATGTGGTTGTTCGTTGTGCCTTTTCTCTATAACATATTCAAGATTCTATTCATATATTTATTTCACCATTTCACTCTTGATTTTATACAACCACATATCTGGAAAAAAATATCAAACACATTGAATCCGAAACACCGCCTACTTCCTATTGGTCATCATAGAAAAGTACTTTCTCAATTGAACTTCAGAGGCTACGGGAGATTGAGGTATGTGTTAGGCTAGTTCCCAAGAAATTAATATGGGTATTGTACTATCCGACACGATCGATAGGATGCCTTTCTCACACAATTTTAGCATTTTTGACGTTAGGAATTTACTAGGACCTTCCAACATTTTGCCTCGGAGAAAGGGGCATTATTCTCAACCTTGACATCCATCTCCTTTAGCCGGATCTCCTGCTCTCCATTCATTCTATGGAGTTAAGCATAATCCTGATACTTGTAGACTGGTTGGCTTATTCTCGCCCTACTCTCCCTCCAGACCCTTGGACGAAGAATAATTATGCATCTCTACGATCAACATTACAAATAACAATATTCTTATGGAATATTGACATATATATAAATTTTTCAAAACTATAAAATGTATAAATTTTGTACTTATTCGGGAGAAATTAGTATCCTCATTAAAAAAAAAAAATGTAGTTCTTTGAGAGAGACAACACAATATTTTGAAGAATTTTGTTATAGAAAAATTGGTATTCTTCAAAAGCAATAATATGACACACTTACCATTATTCATAACAGAATTTCAGTCAACGTTTTATACCTATGGACTTTAGACCAGATGGAGATAATGGAATGACATCTGACGCTATTTATGAAACCTCTACAGGTATTCACTGGAGATCTCGTTGAAGAAAGTGACAGATCATCGTCGAACCAGTTGAGGCTTCACAACATGTAAGAATAGTTACTGGCTTTGTGCTTGGTTTGATCAACTCCAATTACAATACCATCCTTGGAAGACAACATTTTCAAGAACAGTGAGCGGCCACTTCAACCTACCACCATGCAGTGAAATTTTCGACCCTGAATGATCCGAGTAAAATCATGCCGACAATGGTTAATGCAACGTCACCATGCCAAAAGCAAGGACCATCCTCAGGACAATTGTGCAAAGCTTAGGCACCCAAATAGCAGGTACGGAAGGTGATTGCTGAAGAAAAAATGAGGAAGACACACAAATGTATGAGTTCGGTTTGATGATATGAGGGGATCCATATTCGACCTGGACTAGGTGAACAATGAATAACGGCAAAAGTAGAGACAGAGACTCCCCTAATACATTATCATTGAAGAGATCAGAATAATGATCAGTTATATGAAACAACGAGATAATGGCTACCTAGTCTTTTCTATAGACAAGTTTAACCCAACTCCTTATTCAATCGTGCTTCACGTCACACTATCTGTAGCAGGGAAGATGTTCCCAAAATTTTGGTGGGGACTGGCAGTAAATTAAATATACTGCACTCAAAGACGATGGAGCGAATGGGAACATCCGAAAGGTTCCTCGATCCCTTTAACAGTGCTTTGCAGGTCCTCAACGGCGTACCTATGACACCCAAGTCAAATAACGCTTGTCTAGTGGTATGGGGAGCCATATGAAAGATGTGCGCACCAGCCGAGTTAGTAATGATACATCTCCCTACTGCCATTGTTGTACGACCTAAGGGCCATAATTTCTCAATCTCATTACTCCATAAATTTCCTGACACCACACGGAGTGGGAGAGAGAATTAATAGGTTCTCATAGTGCTATAATTGCGAAACATACTGGCCTGGTGCTAAACATAACTTCTGTGCAGCACCATACCACCCAGGTGTCGACAAATACTTGGAAAAGAAAAAAAAACTAAAATTTTTTCAAAGACAACGTAAATGTAGTTTTCAGGATCATCGAGATGAGATCAACATGACTATTATTCATGAGCCCATATCTGCACACATCATTTGGTATTCTTAAGAATTAAAGGTATCTCCCAGAAAATTCCCATATCAACGAAAGCTTTAAATAAAAATTTGAATATGGAATAATAACTCAAAGAATTCCTATTAATATACCTAAGAAAATAAGAATTTCGAAGAAAATGAACTTAAAAGATTGACCAAAAAGAGAAATTTTTTGGGGCCGACCTCTTGTTAACTCCTTAAATAATCCATTTCTTCCATCTCTCACTCCAAGAATTTTGGTTCGCATTACAAAATTTAGGAATATAAGGGGTCATCTCTATATCTACTCCTTTTCTGTTTGTTATGGATCAGTATTAGTTTTTACATATTAGCTTTTTCCAAAATAAGCATAAATTCCAAGATTGTTCGTGTACACAAGTTTATTATTGCTTGTTTTGACATGTTTTCTTTTACATGTGTAGTTCCATGAAAAATTACGTAAACAAAGTAAATTTTGTGAATGATGTTGTTGGGAATTACAGCATAATATGGAATCCAATAGCATAATAACAGACTCCAAAACCTATCTCAAGCAGAGTTTTAGCATGTTCATGAAATTTGAATCATCAAAGTTCAATACCCAATCTTTAATTCAACAATAAGCTAGAATCCAGCGTGCATTATATGTATACAACCAAAGGCAGAAACCAAGTCCAGATTCAATATTAACTATAACATGGAAATCAACATAACAAAGTAATCATAGACTTTATGAGAAAAATCGAAGCTGAAACAACCAGAAATATAGAGCAAGTTCTAAACACATAAAGTGACAGAAACTGAAGCTATAAATTTGGACAGAAGACTCCCCTATAAACTGTGCAGCTTCCTTCCCTTCCTCGAGCTCGTGTGCATCTCTTTGATTTAATGGTTGGAGTGTTTAGGCTCAGGAACAGCCCATCCCACGCTTGCAATCCGCCATCCATAGAGAAAGAGAACTTCAGAGAAAAACCCAGTGAAGAATCGATTTGGTCATCGATCAAAGATCTCCCAAATGGCCCTGATTCTACCGTAAAGACTTAGAGGAAGATGCTAATAATCTAGCCACTATTTTAGGCCTAGAAGCCCCAAGGTATCACACCCTGAGTCACGGTTTTTACCCATACAGTGAACCCCAAGAAGAGAAGAACAGAGAGCCCCCCAAAGTCGAGCAGAGGAGAGAAGATAAAAGGGGATGAGTGTCGTATGGAGGAAGCCAATGTTAAATCAAGAAAATATCAAGCCAAGAATCAAGCCCAGCCGTGGATTAAAAATCTAAGGGTCAAGAATGCTCCAAGTAAAGAACACAATCCGGGTCAACAAATGTGGGCAAAGGAACTGGCCCAACTAGTTAAGAGAACCACATAAGGGCCCAATAAACTTACATTCTTCACCTTGGTTCTCATAACTCTCTCTCTCGGTTGCGAGATTGCACATGGAATGACTGTTCATCATCAGCGCCCACTACCTGCAAGAAAAATTAACCAGTGTCAATATGTAACAAAAATAAGCACAATTTAAATTTACCTGCAGGTAGAATTTTTGTTCCCACATCAGAGGGATTCCTATCAGTATGAATCTTAAAAAGTTCGACTTCACCTTGAGAGAGCTTCTCACGTATAAAATGATACTTCACCTCTATATGTTTGGATCTCTCATGATAAACAGGGTTCTTACTAAGTGACAACGTACTCTGACTATCCGTAAACATAATAGGTGTATCATGCATGAAGTTCAATTCCTTTAAGACTCCCTTTAACCACATACATTCCTTAACCGCCTCGGTTATGGCAACGTATTCAGCTTCAGTACTAGACAGAGTCACTAAGGGTTGCAGCTGAGATTTCCAAGTTATGCAATTATCACCTAGGGTAAAGAAGTAAGCGGTAGTTGATTTCCTACTATCTCTATCACCAGCAAAGTCCGAATCAACATAGCCCTTAAGAGTCAACTCCTCAGATCTTTTCTCGTACACTAAGCCTAGATTTAAAGTCCCAACCAAATATCTTAATAACCATTTCATACCCGTCCAAAGCGGCTTACCAGGGTTGGACATAAATCTACTTAGAAGACTGATGGAAAATGCAAGATCGGGTCTGGTAGTAATCATAGAAAACATGACAGAACCTATGGCATTAGCATACGGAATATTTTCCATCTCTTTTAATTCAGATTCGGATTTAGGCGAATGATCACGTGAAAAATTCATATGGCTAGCAAGAGGCACATTAACAATTTTACTATCTTTCATTCCAAATTTAGTTACAACTTTGTTCAAGTACGCTTCTTGTGAAATTGTTAACTTGTTCTTAGCCATATCCCTTGTTATCACCATCCCTAAGATCTTTCTAGCATTCCCTAAATCCTTCATATCAAATTCCGATTTCAAAAGATCTTTTAGTTCATTAATTTGAGTCTTGCTAGATCCAGCTAATAGCATATCATCGACATAAAGTAGCAAGTAGACTTCACAACCGCTCTTTATGTCATTAAAATATAAGCAAGCATTAAATTCACTTCTCTTAAACCCTATCTTCAGTACAAAAGCATCAAACCTCTTGTACCATTGTCTTGGGCTCTGTTTCAGCCCGTACAAAGATTTCTCCAACTTGCACACACACTTAGACTTGCCTCTAGCCACAAACCCTTGTGGTTGGCTCATGAAAATATCATCTTCCAACTCTCCATATAAAAACGCAGTTTTTACATCAAGTTGTTCGAGTTCCCAATTGAATTGAACAACAAGAGCCAACATCAGTCTGATCGTCTTGTACTTAACCACGGGTGAAAATATCTCATTATAGTCCACACCTTCTCTTCGAGTATAACCCTTAGCCACTAATCTCACCTTATACCTCACAGAATCATTAGGGCTTAAACCTTCCTTCAACTTGTAAATCCACTTACATGGAACTAATTTCTGATCTTTAGGTTTCTTAACAAGTTTCCAGGTTTTGTTATCACTCAAAGATTTCATTTCTTCCTGCATAGCTTTTATCCAGTTTTCTGAATAATTTCCATTAATAGCTTCTTCATAACTAGCAGGTTCTATCTGTTCAAGAACTTCACCTGAAACTAATGCAAACTCAGTCAAACTTAGGGATTCGTACCTAGGGTTCGGCCTAATCTGCTGTCTCGCCCTATCCCTAGTGAGTTGATAATCTTGATTAGGTGGCTGATCATTAAAATGTTCAACTTCAACTTGTTCAGTGTTATCCTGAAGTTCGCCATTACTGTTCGAGTTCAATTTCGATCTCGGTTTGTGTTCGGTTTCGTGATGACTAGGGTCATCATTATCATCAAACCAAGGTGTCGGTGAATTAAGATTAGTCAGCTTCACCTCAGTCTGAACACTCCTCTCAGTTTCAGATTTGTTAGCTTCATCAGTTTTCTATTTTAGACATGGCATTTTAGATTCATTAAAGACCACATTCCTGCTATTAATAATCTTAATGCCTTGAACCCCTAAAACCCACAACCTATAGCCCTTCACACCCTCGGGATACCCTAACATCACACACTTGACCGCCCTCGGCTCAAGTTTCCCTTCAGATTGATGTGCAAATGCAGCACATCCAAACACCCTCAGATGACTCAGATTTGGAGGCTCCCCCGTCCACATCTCCTGTGGGGTCTTAAAACCTATACTGCTGGACGGTGACCTATTAATCAGATAAGCTGCGGTACTAGCAGCTTCTGCCCAAAACCCTTTGACAAGGCCCGAGCTAATCAACATACACCTAACTTTGTTCATTATGGTTCTATTCATTTTCTCAGCGACCCCATTCTGTTCAGGTGTGTATTTAACGGTTCTGTGTCTTGTTATCCCTTTCTGCTTACAGAAATTGTCAAATTCGAAGTTGCAGAATTCAAGACCGTTATCAGTTCTTAATGTTTTAAGTTTCTTTTCTAACTGATTCTCAACCGACTTTAACCAAATTCTGAATTTCCCAAAAGTTTCCGACTTAGCCTTAAGAGGATAAATCCAAACTTTTCTTGAGTAATCATCCACTAAGGACAAGAAGTACTTACTTTCACCAAATGTGGAATGCTTCTCAGGACCCCATAGATCAGCATGAATATAGTCCAATGGACTGCTGGTCCTATAAGAGCTAGCTTCAAAGCTAACCTTATGAGATTTACCCAAAACACATGTTTCACAGAAGTCCATTGATTCAATATCATCTTTTCCAAGCAATTTTTGATTACTTAAAGATTTTAGCCCCTTAAACCTAATGTGACCCATTCTGTTATGCCAAAGTTCGATTTTGTTTTTACTGACAGCAAGAAGACTTGAATCAGGTGTTGTTTCAGTTTTGCCCTCTAGATAGTACAGCCCATTCCTCTTGGGTCCTTTCATAACTATCAGAGATCCCTTAAAAATTTTCAGAACGTTATTCACGGACTTAAAAGTATAACCCTCATCTTCAAGAGTACCTAAGGAAATGAGGTTCCTCTTTAAATTAGGGACATACCTAACCTCCCTGAGTTGCCTGACAACCCCATCGTACATCCTGATGGCTATGTCACCAACTCCAACCACATTGTGAGAATTGTTATCTCCCATGTAGACCTTCCTAGACTCGATCTCTCGATAGTTATAGAACCAAGACCTTTCAGGGCACATGTGAAATGTGCACCCCGTGTCTAGGATCCAATTGTTATCAAATTTCCCCTCAAACACATTTAGGACATGTAGACTATCAAATTCAGAAACAACAGCAGCATTGTTTTGATCAGTGTTATTTAATTCTCTCTATTTCTTCTTCCAGTCAAAACAATCTTTCTTAAAATGTCCTAACTTTCCACAGTTATAACATTTTTTACCACTTCTGTCTTTTGATTTCGATCTCATTTTAGACTTTCCCCTTCCCTTTTTGTTATGGAAGTTAAATTCTTTCTTTTCGATTCTCCCCCTAACAAATAAGGCTTCTTCTTTTACATTTATTCTGTTGTCTCTTTTTAGTTCAAGTTCCCTCGATTTCAACGCATCTATCACAATAGCTTGCGTGAGAGTATCCCTGCCATATTTAATTACATTTCGGATTTCTTTATATGATTCGGGCAGTGAATTTAACAATATGACGGCTAAATCCTCATCGTCGAACTTCTTATCATTATGAGCCAGACTTTTCACAATTATGCTATAATCGCTCAAATTCCCTTCTAAATCCTTCCCCGGGTCCATCTTAAAACTAAACAATTTTTCTAACAGATAAATCTTGTTAGGCAAAGTCTTAGTCAAGAATAAGGCATCTAAGGCAGTCCATAATGTCCTAGCATCTCTAGCGTGATCAAGTTGTCTAATGATGTTATCAGATAAGTGCAAGATTATGGAGCTATATGCAATTTCATTCATGTCCTCGATTTCATCAGGTTTAACTTTTAACTCGTCAGAAAAAGTCAAAGGATCATCGAGAGCTTTAGCAACTCTCTGTTGGACCAAAATGGCCCTCATTTTCTGTTTCCAAATTGAGTAGTCCCCCTTTCCATCTAATTGCGATAATTCGACCCTCGAACCCATACTAGATTCTGTAAAAGGGTGGCTCGTACTCATGGACTAAACAGAAAAGGTTTTGAAAAATGTTTTTCCAGATGATCAACACACAATATGAATGCAGAGTTAAAAAACCGATGTTCAGAAATGAAGCACAACAATGAGTCAATTCGATCACTTAAACTTCGATGTGATGTGTGTGCTGGTGTGATTCAAACTTAGGCAATACACAGGTATATAATGCAGATAAACGTGCCAAGCATACAATGGTAAAAGTACCAAACTTAACCTATCGGAGAGTTTGGAATAATCTTACCAAACTACTGTTGAAAAACAGTAACAATATACCACCAACCCTCGAGGTCGATCAAGCCAGCCAGTTTCCAGAATCACCCAATCCAGTCAACCAACATACACACAGAAAATAACCAATAATCAGCATCGAATTAGAAATCCTAAAATGCCCAAAAACAGTGAACCCTAATTAACAGATCAAATGAAGGATACAGTCAAACCCTAGATCCAAAATCAAGCTCTGATACCAGATGTTGGGAATTACAGCATAATATGGAATCCAATAGCATAATAACAGACTCCAAAACCTATCTCAAGCAGAGTTTTAGCATGTTCATGAAATTTGAATCATCAAAGTTCAATACCCAATCTTTAATTCAACAATAAGCTAGAATCCAGCGTGCATTATATGTGTACAACCAAAGGCAGAAACCAAGTCCAGATTCAATATTAACTATAACATGGAAATCAACATAACAAAGTAATCATAGACTTTATGAGAAAAATCGAAGCTGAAACAACCAGAAATATAGAGCAAGTTCTAAACACATAAAGTGACAGAAACTGAAGCTATAAATTTGGACAGAAGACTCCCCTATAAACTGTGCAGCTTCCTTCCCTTCCTCGAGCTCGTGTGCATCTCTTTGATTTAATGGTTGGAGTGTTTAGGCTCAGGAACAGCCCATCCCACGCTTGCAATCCGCCATCCATAGAGAAAGAGAACTTCAGAGAAAAACCCAGTGAAGAATCGATTTGGTCATCGATCAAAGATCTCCCAAATGGCCCTGATTCTACCGTAAAGACTTAGAGGAAGATGCCAATAATCTAGCCACTATTTTAGGCCTAGAAGCCCCAAGGTATCACACCCTAAGTCACGGTTTTTACCCACACAGTGAACCCCAAGAAGAGAAGAACAGAGAGCCCCCCAAAGTCGAGCAGAGGAGAGAAGATAAAAGGGGATGAGTGTCGTATAGAGGAAGCCAATGTTAAATCAAGAAAATATCAAGCCAAGAATCAAGCCCAGCCGTGGATTAAAAATCTAAGGGTCAAGAATGCTCCAAGTAAAGAACACAATCCGGGTCAACAAATGTGGGCAAAGGAACTGGCCCAACTAGTTAGGAGAACCACATAAGGGCCCTATAAACTTACAGATGTATAGGCACATAATTACGCCAAGAAGTGCCTTCAACGTGGAATGTGCAAAACGTGCAATTTGGCTAATACAATAAGTACAGAGAACATTAATATATATACCCAATAAAATTAGTCAGGCAACTTTATCAAACTTTTAACTCCATTATAACAAATTCATCGTATTGTGTAAAAGGATTTTAATGTACTACCTGTATAATGGCTTTGTGATAGTACATCAATAAATTACTAGATTATACAAAAGCCATTTAAGATTGTAAAGAAGCAATATTTATTAGAGTTGCTCTGGTCTTTGAAACCTAAATTTCTTTAAATGGAATTTATCTATTTAATTTCACTTGATTATGTGTTTTGTTTTATTATTGTTACAACTACAAAACCATGTATTCAATCTACTCCAGTTCTCTAACATATCTGTGTAAGTCTATATATATTAGTGTTTACCAAAATACCATAAATTGAACTATTGTTCGTAAACATGAGTTTATGATGGCTTGTTTCAACATGTTTTCTTTTGAATGTGTAGTTGCATGAAAAATTATGTAAAAAACTAGATTCACGTGATGTAAATAGTCATTAAGCTACCAACAGATTCACGTGACTAATTTAAAAATAAGTTTTTATGTCAAAATTTTAGCTTTCGGCCGAATAATCAGGTATTCATCTAGTGAGAAATTTCATATCGACATTGGGCTTTCGAAGCTCATATTAAATGGTGAATCTTGTGCTCGAGAAAAAAGTTATTAGGGATAAATTATGCCTAAATTATTGTTGTTCAAGGAGAGTCCTACTTTAATTAAGGTTAATCGAGAAATTAACATTCTGGCAGCCACGTGTATCATAATTGGAATTTGACATTTTTATTTTTTATTTTTTTTGAATGGAGGATAATTTGGATTAGTTTTATAAATTATCCATTTGTATTCCCTGTAATCCAAATTAACCAATTTGATCATTTGCAACTAGGATTTCATATATTAGCATGAACAACATGATTGGAAAATTGAGTTTTCCTCATAAAATGTTTTATTGACCACTATCAGGGCACCAAGGCATGTGAGACATGCAGACGTGATATGTTTTGGCATCACAGGTGATACTTCCTAGTTGATTGCAAAGGTAGATAGGGATGGGCTTATGGTGATCACGGGAGGTGGACCACTCGATTGTGCCTTTGTAATATTATGATTATTGACGCTGCCGGGTGAGATACTTCTTGGGTGATCATAGGGGTAGTTAGGGGATGGACCTCTAGTGGTCATGAGATGATGGTCCGGTGTCGATGTCAGATTGACCATTTGATTATTGATATTGATATTATGTAGAGCTCTATATCCCGTGCACGGTAGGTGAGTCAAGGGCCTAATGAAAGATTTCAAATGAAATTATTTCGAGTATGATACATCTTCAGCTTGATGTTTAAAGCAAATGGCATAGTGTCATATACCATTATCACTCATATTCATAACCTGCATGATTTTTGCTTACTGAGTATTGACTTATGTAGTTATTGCATTATAGGTGAGCATGTAACCTTCTAGAAGACATGGCTGGCTGTGGAGCTCTTAAAGGATTCCGAAGTTTGATGTACATGGATGACGACTTATAGGGTTATTTTGTGGACTCCGGCTATATTATATTTTAAGGATCATGTATGACTTTTGAAATGTCATGTACATCCTCAGGATAAATATGTTTGATTAATTAATACATACCACCAGTGCTATTATTTGAAATCAAATTATATCCAATCTTCATAAACGGTTTTAGACTCCTGTTTACATATGAATTCCAATTGACATTAGGTTACAAGACATTTTAGATACATATACATGCACACATGGCAGACCCACTAAAGAAAACATTTTTATGTTTAAGATTTGGAGAGGAGTTCCATTCGACATAGGCACTATCTTATCACTACAACTAAGGTAGAATCCCTACATGAAGTTGTTGTTATATGAATTAATTTTTAATTTAAGCATGTGATTCGTTATATTTGCTTATGAAGTATATGAAGTGATTTTCTCTCCAATGTTTATGTAAGAAATATTATATGTTTAACTTATGGTCGCAGAGGCTTATCGGTAAGTTTATATGTTTAACTAATGGTTGTAGAGACTCGTCGGAACTTTAAATATATGTGCTAAATTGATAGTCGCAGAGGTTCATCAGAACTTTAAGTAGATCGTTTCATCATCGATTTACTTATTTATAAAGGCAATATGTGAGGATGCATAATTAAATGATTATAATATTCATATAGCATGAGTAGTTTACTCATGATTTCTTTGAAATGCTCACTCATATTTAACATTTTTAGAGTAATTCGAGATCCGGTTGTAGCTCGGCATGAATAACATGTGTTATTTTTTTGAGAAATTTATTTCTTATGTTTTAGATTGTTACTTTTATGTTTAATAATCATTGGGTTGTTCCAGAAATTATAGTTTAAATTCATGTTTTGAGACTAAAAGTTTTAATGTTTGAACATGTGGTTTAGTATATTCCAGAATTCTGCCACTGTTTTTAAAATTGTTCCATGTTGGTATATTTAGAATTTTAGGATGTTTTTAATTGAAAAATAATTCCTTGTGAGTTATCTATCATATGCAACTGAAAATAGGTTGATCGGAGTCCCGTAGCTTGTCGAAAAATAATTTCAAGCTTCAAACGTTGTCGTCGAGATCCCAAGTTTTTATATGTTGTACTTATATGAGTTTTATGCTTTTCTGTAAGATCTCATAAATTTTCGTCAAGATTTATTAGGTCAAATAATTTTTTGCAAATACATTGCACAACTGTAGAAAACTATTTCGGCTTACCTTAAAACTCATTCCAAATTATTTTGTTCCGTATTTTTTTCCCAAGTTTATATGTTTTTAAAAAAGTGTATGATTATATAGTTTGAGTAAATAAATTCTAATTAAAAAAATTCTTTAATCTCGTATTTTGTAGATTAACGTTAAAGAATTCATACATGCTAATGCGCTGGGTTATTTGAATTCGGGGCTTTACGGTTTATCCAGCTCCCCATCCAAAATCACACAATCATCATTGTCAAAATCCTCAACTTTGTAGTGGGCTTCAAAGGCAGTATGTTTGATTGTTCAGGGTTCGGAATAGCCTCTCTCACGACCAATGCGTCCTCAGATCATTTGCCTCCACCTCGGCTAATAGCTTTGATAACCAATCATGGTCAACTGCAACCCAACCATCATAACAACCTTTTTTTTCTGGTCTCCCCAAACCCGGCCTCCTCATCAGACCTTATCTCGAGTATTACCAGGGCGGAATTGTCCATTACAAATCAAGAACCTTCACTTCTCAAAGATTTTATGAATAAAATTAACAGCAATCGTCAGTTTCCTCACATCATCAAGTAAAATTTAAATTATCTAGTGATTTATGAAAAGAAAAGTGTTAGAATAGAGTAAAGAAACTTCAGGGTTTTGCGTTTTAGGGATTTTCCTTGAAAATTCTTAAAATTGCTTTAATAAACCAAGAAAAAAAAAAGTGAATAATTTTTTCATTATTAGGACTCTAGTTTCACAAATTACCAAAAATAAGACAATAGACTACCCTGAACATGAAATGGAAAAATTATACAGAGACTAGAATTTACTAAGGGATAGAGAACACCAGAAAACCCTAATGCATCGTGCAGAGTGTTAGGTTTTTAATGTAATTGACAAATCTGTGAACAAAAATGACTAGATTTAATGTGTTGTAAAAGTCAAGGAGTAAGTTGCAAATACTGCTAATTGAGTTGTATTAGGTCTAGGGTTCGAGAATGGAAAGAAGGAAAAACGGCGCCGCAATTTCGCTAGACTGTCCCCATGACTTTGCTCGAGCGGCAGAAACAGAAACATTGTCACTAGCATGTCACCCTGCTTTCGCTCGAGCGACACACTGTTGCTCGCTTGTCGTCCAGCTTTCGCTCAAGCAACAAGGTTATCCGAAGAATTTTAATTTGCATTTTAAGGATTTTTGTCCGATCCATTCAAACCTAAACCTACAGTATAAACACCAGAAAGTCTTTGAACGATTTTTGAGAAGGTTGAACATTGAGGAAACATTGATTGCTTCATATCCTCTCCATCAAAATCATCTACAAGCTTTAAACCTTCGTAGTTTGATAAAATCATCAAATCCATATAATCTAATTACCAAATTACTACTTCCTAACTATCTGTCAGAGTTATGAAGATCAATGGAAGGTGAGTGGAGTTCCAATTTTTGGAGAACACGGAGTTCTTCATTGATCCATAGGAGATAAACGAATTCATAAAGCTGGAGTTGGTGAAAGCACACACAATCGAGGAGGGCTTTAAAAACTGCAGTTGAGAGTTGGTGCAGGAGCATACATTCTAGGAGGCTGTGAAAATTTCAGTCAGGATGTCAGAAAGTACTAATGGTAGTCATGTAAAGTTCATAATTCATTTATATTGGATTTTTTACTGGAAAAGTGCCCGAAATTTTTACCCAGTTGGGGTTTTTTCCGGATCATTTTGTATGTTGTTACTGTTTTCATATAACTATGGTAATTCAACATATGAAAATTGGGTTGTTTAATTAATCATTTAGAAATAATTAAAAATGACTTATTGCTATTTCATTATTAATTTTTAATTCCCCATAATCACATATCTACCCCCCTCTAGGTGTAGTTTGGGTCGAACTTCATAATTTCTATTGGTATCAAAGCCACATTTCGATTCCTGGCCCATAATTTAATCTAGATGAGTCATTCTCTATCTGTGCCTTTCTTGTTTTACAAAAGCAAATATGCTTACTTGAAAGTTCTAACGAGAGCGTTCCTTAAAGCATTTGATGAGTGTATTTGGATTAATGTACAAAATGGTTGGACTGCACATTCATCCACTGTTGCTAGTGTTGTTACACCCACTGATATTTCTCTATGGACCAAAGAACAAGTAACTGATTGTGACTGGAATAGTAAAGGGCTTCATGCTCTATTTATAGCTGTGTCTGCAGAGGAGTTTACGAGAGTGTCGATGTGTAAAACTACTAAAGAGGTTTAGGATGTCTTAGAGATCACACATGAGGGTATCAAAACTATTAAGAACTCCAAACTGCAAATGTTAACCTCTAGGTTTGAAGAAATTAGAATGAAGGATACATTCGATAAATTCTATGTGAAGCTTAATGATATAGTAAAGTTGAGTTTCAACCTCGGTGAGAAGATTCTCGAGTCTAAGATAGTTCGAAATGTCCTTAGATCCCTACCTAAAAGGTTTACACCTAAGATCATCGTTATTGAAGAAAGTAAGGATTTAGATGAAGTTAAGATAGAGTAACTCGTAGGATCTCTCCAAACCTATGAACTCACCATTTCTCAACAAAAGAAGGTTAAATTTATAGCCATGAACACCATTAGGAAAGAAGAGAGTGAGTCTACTGAAACTGGGACTCTTAGGGACGATGAAATAGCTTATTTCATTAAAAAATTCCAAAAGGCGATGAGAAATAGGAGAAAATCTCACGATAGAAAAATTGATGTTCCTAGTAAATTTTCGGAAGATAAGCGTGAGAAGAATAACCCTAGGACTTCTAGTAAGAAAACCCAATCAATTAAATGTCATGAGTGTCAGGGTTTTGGTCACTATAAGGATGAATTTCCTAATTTGAAAAAGCATTTGAATAAATGAAGGGGTAAAGCATTAACATGACTTTGAGTGATGACGAATCAAATTCTAGTGTTCAGAGTGATACTTTTGGCGGTGAGGATGAATAAAATTTTATGGTTTCATGTCTATAGCTAAGATTGAATCTGATAAGGAGAGTGAAACGATGGAGAATGATTAACAAAGTGAGGATTCTGAGATGAGACCGATATTCATGAATTTTATCAACAGCTGTTTGAGGAGAGTTTTAAAATCAAGAAGATCAATAAAGCTGAACCAAAAAAATGTTAATGAACTTAAAAGAGAGGGATAGAGAAACTCTTAGGTGACCTTCAAGATTCTATCAAAATTTTGGGTGAGTTGAAACCTGTTAATGAGAATTTAGAATATAAAGTTAAATTCTTAACAAGTAATCTAGAAAAATCTTTATGAGTGGTACTTAGAAACTCGATAATCTGTTAGGGATGAACAAGCCTGTTGGAAATAGGTACGGTCGAGGATACGTTCAAAATGGTAATACTAATGCTAGTACTTCCAAGACCACGTTCGTCCCAGCTACCAACAAATTTAGGAATACTGCAAATCTTGAACTCAATGGCAAGAATGTTTTAGGATCGAGACCTAATAGACAACATAGGATCAATTGTCCTATAAATCAGCAACAGCCTCCGAGTAGGTTTGAGCCTATGTTTATTCCCACCTATCACCACTATGGTACACTAGGACGTACAAGACCTATGTGTCGTAAGCTCGCGACTAGTAGTAAAATTCAGGATATCTCGATCAAGGTTAACTTCCTCGTCAATCAGGTTAGCTACTTAACTAAGATGATGACTCAGTTAACTAGAATCACTTCTATTTCTAAGAAAGTTTAGGTTAAGAAGAGAAACCTGAAACGTCGTGAGACTGATAATGCTCATAAAGGTAATAGCATTCAGGTGCCCCTTTGATTAGGTACTTAGGTGCATGCATGTGCAATTCATTGAGTCCATTTATTCTTATATGCATCTCATTTGTTTTTGTTTTCTTTTGAATTTTTTTGTTTTTGCTTTCAAAAGTTCTTGGTTTTTTATGATAAAAAAAATTATTTGGTTTTTGCAATACTGGACATTTCATAATGTTCTTAAATACTGCATTTGTAATCGAGTATGGATTCATCTGATATGTACTGTTATTTCCATTAATTAGTTAGGTTTAATGTGGAGTATTGAGTATATGTTTCTTCATGTACCATCTGTACAGCACACACTGTGATCTTGTGAGTGAGCCTGGACCACATATGTGAGATTTGGAATGGCTATCATCTATTGGTAAGGTGACCATGAATGTGAATTGAGCTTCATTTAGATGACCTAAGGATGGCAACGGAGCGAGGGCGAGGGGCCTCCCCACCCCCCGCTCCATTACCCATTTAAGGCGGGGCGGGGGCATGTCCTTTCCCCGTTTACTCCTCGTTAAAATTTTTTTTTTTTAGTTTTTGATAATTTATTTTTATTGTCCATATTTATTAGATTTAGACAAATAGTTTTAGTTGCTATTTTCTATTAGAACTAATTAAAATTTTTATTTAAAGTATTGAATTCTTAAAAAAAAAAAAATTTAACGGGGCGGGGCCCTCGTTACCCGTCCCTGCCCTGGGGCAAAATTCCCTACCCTCTTACCCATTTAAGTGGGTTATCCCCGTACCGTTAGGGGCGGGGCCCCGCAGGTATCGAATTTGTCGGGTTTTTTTGCCATCCTTAAGATTACCAAAGCTCACATATAATCTCCTTATCATAAAATAAAAAAATAGGTCATTTTATACTCTTTTTTGAAACCTATTTGACTCAAGTAATTCTGCTCGAAGGGTTTCTCATAACCTGGTGCCCTATGGTCAATTGACTTGGAGTTGTCAGTCCAACACTCATTATAAGGGTCATTTTAGTCGCTTAACGAACAATAGTCTACACATAAGATGTAGGAATCGAGGAAAATGATATAATAAAAAATTATATATGCTCAAACTCAGGGGGAGGAAAAAAATACATGTAAATGAGCTTTATTTTAAGGTCCTAATAATCTTATGGGTTTGACTTTCACTTGTAAAAGAAAGTACTTATTTAACAGAGATGTTCGTATGCCAATTCCCACAAATTTAAGGTTTGGAATCATATTCATTAGAAAATAGTAGCACTTAACACACAAGAGTTACTTATACACTTTATTCCATTTGAAGTTGATTTGAGTACATGAAAATTTTTTTATTGATAGTGCAATACTTGTGAACAAATGCGTTTTTTAGTTTATCGGTGTGTCGGAAACTTTAAGGTTTTTAAGTTTTATTCCAGCCTTTCGCTAAGCATCGCTCGAGCGATAAAAGCAGAGGTTGTCCCGCTCGCTTATCACTCGACTCTTGCTCGAGCGACAACCCGCATGTTTGAATTTTAACGTTCTTTGTCATTTGTGACAAAAGGGAGAGTAGTATATAGTAGATATTTTGACACTTAATAGTTTTTTTATGTACCTAAAGTTTTTATTTGACATTAGCATTGAATGTTAAAACTTTCGATTCAAAAGTATACAATATTCGTTTAAGCTAGATTAAGTTTCGATATTTAGTGATATCAGTGTTTGTTTTGGTATGTTGGTTTACATTGATATTGCATCTTAATTTAGCTAGTATGAATCAATGCATCTTAATTTAGATAGTTTAACAAATAATTAACTGTTGGAATTGCGTTTATCCATATTGCTGTTTCACGTGCTTTTACACTGGTATTTAGTTGTCTGTTTTAGGAAACTGGTTTACAAAGATAAAACATATTTTAGTCAAGAAAGTTGGTTTGATAGTAGTAGTTGTCTTGTGACTGTATTTTTACTGCCTTAACTTTAGATTTGTAGTTTTGTCACAGACTACAAAAGGGGGAACTTGTTAGATTTTTAATGCAATTGGTAAATCTGCTAACAAAAAGGATTAGATTTAATGTGTTATAAAAGTTAAGGAGTAAGTTGAAAATACTGCTAATTGAGTTGTATTAGGTCTAAGGAATCGGCACCGCAATTTCGCTAGTCGTCGCCATGACTTTGCTCGAGTGGCAGAAACAAAGACATTATTCCTAGCCTGTCGCCTTGCCTTCGCTCGAGCGACATGTCACCTAGTTTTCACTTGAGCGACAAGGTTATCCGAAGAATTTTAATTCATGTTTTTAAAGTCCTGCCCATTCAAACCTAAACCTACAGTATAAATACCAAAAAGTCTTTGAACAATTTTTTGAAAAGGTTGAACATTGAGAAAATATTGATTGCTTCATATCCTCTCCATCAAAATCATCTACAAGCTTTCAACCTTCGTAGTTTGATTGATTCTTGGTGGTGAAATCATCACATCCAAATACCAAATGCTACTTCCTAAATATCGATCAAAGTTCAGAAGATCAAGGGAAGGTGATTGGAGTTCCAATTGTTGGAGAACGCGGAGTTCTTCGTTGATCCACATGAGATAGATGAATTCATAAAGTCGGGAGTTGGTGTAGGAGCACGCAATCCATGAGAGTTTTAAAAACTGCAACTGGGAGTTGGTGTAGGAGCACGCAATCTAGGATGGCAATGGGAATTTCAGTAAAAGTGCTAATGGTAGTCATGTCTGACAGACTTTAAGTTCATAATTCGTTTATAATGGATTGTTGACCGGCAAAAGTGTCCAAAATTTTTACCGAACTAGGGTTTCTCCGTGATCATTCTATGTGTTGTTACTGTTTTCATTTAACTGCGGTAATTCAACATAGAAAAATTGGATTGTTTATTAAATTATCTAGAAATAATTAAAAGTGACTTGTTGCTATTTAATTATTAACCGCATATCACCTATTTACCCCCCCCCCCCCACCCCCTCCTCTAGCTGTAGATTGGGTCGAACCTCATAATTTCACAGAGCAAGTGCATGGTAACATCTTATGTATTTCTAATGCATATAGAAAATGTTAATATATACAAAATGAATTAGTCTGATAATTTTATCAAACTTCTAACTTCATTATGATGAATGCATCTTATTACAAAAATTATGTAATCATAAAAGGATTTAATGTATTATTTATATAATAGTGTTGTAATATTGCATCAATACGTTACTAAATTATTCAACAACAATTTAGGTTGCAAACTGGAAATATTTATTACAGTTGATTCTGTGTCTTGTTTTGTTACTATTACAACTAAAACCTTGAATTCAACTTAATTATTGTCATGTATTGAGCACTACTCAAGAAAAGAAAATCTGGTAGTTTTGTATAATTTTCAATTTTCCACCTATGCACATAACATTTAGGGTTTAGAATTAAAATACGGGTTTCATATTTCTCAAATGGCCATAATGATCATTGGAATCGCGACATAAAATAAAAATGCAAATGCTGAATTTGTAAAGAATGGTGAAACTAGACTTCAACTATTTATTTTCTTAGTTTTATCTTTTTTTTTCATATTCAAACCATTTGTAGCTTGTCATTTTTACTTTTCTGTTTATGAATTAAAATTTTGAGAGTTTCTCGATCTTTCAACTAGCGAATCAACAAATCTCCGATGTCTAAATACTTGGTATTCTGGCGAATCAACAAGTGTTTTGGAGTGCTAATCATATTTTGTATAATTCTAGTGCATCAATATCAAAGTATTCAAGGTTTGTCAACCTGAGTTCTTCTAAAGGATAGGATTCAGTTTACAAAAAACATTCTTTATAGTGGTCTATTAATTCCTTCCCACCTTTATGCACATGCCACCTTTCGTTTAAAGAATCTGCTAAGGAAAAATATGCTTACTTTTTGGAGTGATCGACTCATTGAAATTCTTAACGTGGTGCAAAACTCTCAAACCATTTGGGCATTATGCTTTACATAATTTTTGTTGCTGATCTGTCTTGCTTTGCTTAATTTTTGTTGCTGTCCACCTTTCTCCCCGGTTAATAAATTTCAATTATTTGTAGCGGGTCAATTTCACAAACGGTCATTGAACTTACTTCAAAATTACAAAACGGTCACTGAATTTTAAAACTTACAGAGATGATCAGAAGTTTTAATTTCTTTCACAAATGGTCACTGAAGGACCATTATGATTTTAATTCAAACTTAAATGACCAAAACACGTGAACATAAAATCACAAGGACCTCAAGTGAAAATTTCGTCTAAAACCCAAAACCATTTCCCCTCCAAATTCTCTCAACCTGCCACCTTTGGACCACCATAATTCCAACCTCCGACGACCTTGGCCACCATTCCAATGTACGTCTTGAAGCCCTCAATGCCCTCTTCATAACCCACCCAACCACTGGCCGTAATTCCATCGAAATTGGCCGGAAAATAGCACCAAAGTGGGCTGTCCACGCACCCAAAACCATTCCCTTTGGACCACCATAACTTCAACCTCCGACGACCTTGGCCACCGGACCAACATACCGTCTTGAAGCCCTCAATGCCCTCTTCACAACCCATCCAACCACTACCCTTAACCGTCGGAATTGGCCAAAAAATCGCACCAAAGTGGGGACCAAAACACTTTGTCAACTTCGGTCACCAACTATGGACAACCAAAAACCCAACCTCCAGTCACCTTGGTCACCAGACCAGTATACCATCTTGAAGCCCTCATTGCCCCTTCAAAAACCAGCCAACCACCAACCTCAACCCCAGTAGAATTGACCGAAAATTTAAACCAAAACCAGATGACCACGCACCAAAAACTGCTCGGAAAATCAACTTCCGACAACACACATGTCGTACCCACCCCTAGCACCGACCCACCATGGTGCATCCACCGAACATATGGGTCATGGCCAATTTCGAACGAATGAGGACGAATTTGGAGGAGATTGATCGAATGAGGGAATGTGGCGATTTTTTTGGGTTTTGGGGGGGGGGGGGGGGGGTTGAGTTGGTTTTTGCACTTGAGGTCCTCAAGGTTCTATGTTCAGGTGTTTTGGTCCTTTAAGTTTTAATTAATATAATAACGGTCCTTCAGTAACTGTTTGTGAAAGCGCATGAAACTTTAGTGACCGTTTCTGCAAGTTTGAACTTCAGTAAGCGTTTTGTAATTTTGAGGTAAGTTCGGTGACCCTTTTTGAAATTAACCCTATTTGCAGCACATTTAGATTTATCTCAATCTATACAATCATGCTAGTAGCTGTAAACTTTCTGCACTCAGAGAAGAATAGACACCAGAAATAGAAGTTGGACAGTCAATTCCATAGGGTGCTCTTTATCCTCGAGGGCCTTTCCTGAAGTTTTAGTGATGCATTTTAACTTTTTAAAGTGTAGAATAAGTAATCTTGTAATGAATTTCCCTGTGTTACCCCTCCTTGCAGTTATTGCTAATAAGCGGAATAAACATGATAGTATCTTTTGCAAATGGAGGAGCGAATCTTGTAAGCATGAAAGAAATAGTGCAGCTCCTTCTTCCATCAATCATCCAATAGAAAAAAATAGCTCTTAATTTTTCCTTCTATAAAATTTATTTTCAATGTACAGTTTATTCTAATTTTATGTCAAAAAAGCACAAGTAATTATTGTGGTCGTACGGTTGCCTCTATCGTAATGCCTTCAATTAAAATGAGCAATGATTTCCATAATTACTTAATTGATATCCATATTTCATTTTGTCATTTTAAACAAACAAGAAAAAAAAAAACAATTTCTTTCTCATTGACTCCATTTGATAACGATTTTATTTCTTTCAGTCTCTCATTTTGCAGATGCATGGAACCAACTGTTGCTTCTATTTGCTCGGATAAGAATGATAGCGAAATCTGATAAACAAGTAAAGGTAGGATCATGGGCGAACCTAGGAAGTTTTTTTAGTGCGAGCAATATTAGCAAATGTACAAAAAATAACAGCATTATTGAGATGAAGAAAATGCATAATTCAGATTTTGAAAATTCAGATTTCCAAAATTCAAATTCTGAAAATGCAATACTGAAGCATGACAGGACCATCCAACACAAGTTTGAAATTGGGAGAATAGAGGTGCAAACCAAATCGACAGAAAGATTTGTTGACCTCGAAAAATGGCTCCGACACGTGGCCAACAGAAGAAGGTCTTCAAGTTAGCTCTTCCCTGCAAACGTGGCACGCCGTTAATCGCTCGTGGCCTTTCCCGGAGGGGTTGGGAGCGGCCGTAAGCACTCCAACGGTCAAGTCAGTTTGAAGTTTCAACCAAATGGGGTTCGCCGGCGGTTAGAACACTCGCCGGGAAGTGATTGAACGTGTAATAATAATAAAAAAATGCCAACAATATGGGGGAGAAGATAATACTCAAGTTTAGTGTAGTAGTGTATTGGATTCCAATCCTTTTTCAGGCACAAGGAGGGAGTATTTATACCAAGGATGGAAAGATGAGAGTCGTTGGATGAGGAGACACGTGTTGCTAGATCTCCAGAACTCGTCCCATTCTAGGTGTCATTCTGTCCATCCATAGGCTGGCCAGCATTGAATGTTTCTGACAAGAGCAGCTGATTTGACCATTTGAGTCCTGCCACGCGTCCCATCAGTCAGTGACTTCACTTTGGAAGGATCTTTGTACAAAAGATCTTTGATGAAGCGAGGCGAGGCAGGTGAGGCATTGCATCGTTCTAAAAGCGGAGTGCGGGCCTTTGCATCCGCAATGTGTTGGCGGATGAGTCTGGTTCGTTCGCTGGCGCCTATTCAGTTTGTTCCTTACGTAATCACTTCGGCATGCACAGCCAGCTCATCCCATAAGGTAATCACCTCGGCCCAAGTGTCGAGTGTGTGGGCCATCTCCACTGACACATGGCGTCGAGGTAGAGGGTCGACACAGTCCCGTAATAGGATTCAAATTGTTTCATTTTAGCAGCATGTTTTAATACAATACTGAAGCATACCATAGTTGAAAGTAATAAAGTAAAAAGACCAAAATATTCCCGCAACTAAAATCAAATGGCTGACTGAATTAATCTCAATAGAAATAAATAATTTTAGTCGCTGATAAGAGCCACAACACTTATTGGAGTCATTTCATTAGTTTCTTCGCTACGCTCAGTTCAAATATACAATTAGGCATTAATGAGAGCAATTATGCAAAACCCCATAAAGTGAAATCCAAAATCTTCGAGAAAAATGGAATATATATCATCAATTCAAAACATACCTTTGGCTCTTCCTTTAAAAATTCCACAAAATCAACATACGCCTTTTCCTTTGATTATTTCAAAGTTCTCGAGGTATAAAATTGTTCAACGAAAAGAATACTGGAGTCATTTCATTAGTCTCTTCGCTACACTCAGTTCAAATATACAGTTAGGCATTAACGAGAGCAATTATACAAAACCCCATAAAGTGAAATGCAAAATCTTCGAGAAAAATGGAATCTATATCATCAATTCAAAACATACCTTTGGCTCTTCCTTTAAAAATTCCGCAAAATCAACATACGCCTTTTCCTTTGATTATTTCAGAGTTCTCGAGGTATAAAATCGTTCAACAAAAAGAACTTTTCTTCGTTGTTTTGTCCACCGAGTTGTTCAAATGCTGTTCACACAGTCCACGGAGATCAAATCAAGGAAAATATCTTTCTTGAATGGGTAGTGAAGGGAACTGCCGAACAAGTGTTGGGATTGCTAATGGCTTGGGGGTTTCATCTTGTATCTCTTTGGATTCTCTTCATCTTTGAAGTCGGAGAATTGGGAATGAAGGATTTGTTCTACGATTGTATTGGGCCCATATCAATTTTTTTTTTTTTCCTTGGGTTGTGGGGTGGCCCAAAGTTCAGTGCAGGCATGCACAGGGTCTGCCCCTGGGTAGGATGTCTGAACTAGCTTTGTTCTCACAAGATCTCCAAATGAAAGAAAACTTCCATAATTAAGTAGCAGACCATACTAAATTAGCCAAATATTTATATTATCTGTAGAAATTGCTAAGAACTCCATAAATTAGTATAAGGCTGACTTTTTTTACGTGCTTCATACAAAACGAATTTCAACTCTTTCATAATGATAAGTGGTAATATTTAGTAACAAATTTGTTATGTTATAAAATGTATAACAGATATTGTTAGTTATGATTAAAAAAATTTATGGGTTGAAGTTCCACTTAAGAAGTAATTATCTTTTGATCTTCATAACATCTCAAACTTTCCTTGTTGCGAACATATTATCTGATGATTAGTGCAGATACTATAGTGTTACTTGCAAAAGCTTGTGAGACTTTCATACCGAAGCACACACTTCGTGCACGGATGAACACTGAAGAGAACTGTAATGCCACATGCTTGTTTCTCATAATTATCATGTCTATCTAGATTATATATAGTAAATCATACAAGATATTTTGTAAGTTTTATGTTGCTTTCGTTCAACATAGCTTGATGGCATGACATTGTTCAATAAGATTATTCTAATCAGTCATCGGCAGAAAAAAACTATTGCCAGGGTTATAACATAGAAATAGGATGACGAGTAGTGTGGATACTTGTGCTGTTAATCTCTTCATTGAAAAACAAACTATTTTACATCCATCATTATTCAAAGTATCAGCTCCATGAAATAACGAATTACTTTCGTTTCTACATCGTACTTCGGTTACATGCGTGTGAATTAATAACATTAAATTGCTTAATTCTGTGTTATCAACATTTTCTTCTACACCAGATTCTTGAGTCCACTCAACCTGCTCCCATTAAAAGGGAGAATAAAAGGATTTCTTTTCTTTTTACTTATTGAAGAAATTACAAGAAATATCCACTTTCACATGATCATTCGTAAAAATGTCCAAAATTTGTTCAATGTTCATTTTGCATTAATTTAGACCAAAATATCACTATTAATAATTTATTATTTCATACTAAAGATCAAAATGTGCATACAATTAAAAATTTTGTTGGTCAATCAAATTTTGACACATAACTCACCCTATTTATTTCAAAAGTACACATGTCAAATCACAATAAATGTTATTTTTCTCATTGGCACAAATATTAAACGTCGATATCTACATTTCAAATATATGGCTATCATGCAAATAATATGATATGATATGAGCTCTCACCTAAAATTTTAAAAATATAAGGGAAAATTGTAGTCACGGTACCAAACATTTTACTTTTTTGCAGACTTTGTCCAAACCTTTCATTTGTGACACTCACGGTACCAAACCTTTAAACAATTCGCACCCGAAGTCCAAATTGACAAAAACCAAGTTGTCCAATAATTAAATGTCTGATCAATTGTTGACCAATTTATAAAGGGTAAATATGTAATTTTTCGTTTTTCATATGACAAAAATTAGAATTAAAGAATTAAAAACCCCAAGCTACTACTGTTCATCTTCTCCCACCCCCCTCTTCCCTTCCCCCACCCCTGTCGCCGCCACATCACCCACCACCACAACCTCCGACATCACCCACCATTCAGGTACCTAATAAAAGCTCCATCTTCAAAATATAGATTTTCATATGACAATAAGATGTGATAACATGGAGATAATTGCGGAAGATTAAACGTCCCAATCCCACTCTGATCCCAAATCGAGCCTAAGCATGACGGCGTTAATGGCCATTCCATCATTTTATTTTTTATTTCCTGAATGCGCCCTGTGGTAAGCTTTTGCGGCTTCGATGGCAGTGTCAAACGTTCCGAGCCAAAGGCGAGAGCCACGCCATTTCGGATCCCTAATTTCGGCAGCGGACTTTTCCCACGACCGCTGTCGTACCCCTCTATAATGACACTTCTCCTCCACAACCGAGTTGTCTTGCACCGTCGCCGCCGAGTTCGACCGAGACGACTTTGAGAAGTCGATCCAGACTAATTTCTTCACCGCCGGCAATTCAATTTGCAGTGAAGGCTTCCTCTTAGTCAAATTTTTCGCCTTGGGTAATGTGAGGTCTATAATTGGAGTGTTTAGATGATTTTGCCCCAAATCTACGAATTCTGGGCTTGAAAACTCTCTAAAATCAAATTGATTCTGCTCACAGTTCATGAAATAATCAAAAATCGATAAAATGGGGTTATTGAGTGATTAAGGATATTGGGATTACCTGAATGGTAGGTATTTTGAAGATGGAGCTTTTATTGGGTACCTGAATGGTGGGTGATGGCGGAGGTTGTGGTGGTGAATGGTGGTGGTGGGTGATGGCGGAGGTGGCGGGAAAGGGAAGGGGGGAGAAGATGAACAGTAGTAGCTTGGGTTTTTAAATTCTTTAATTTTAATTTTTTTCATTGAAAAAGGAAAAATTACATATTTACCCTTTATAAATTGGTCAGACATTTAATTATTGGTCAACTAATGGTCAAACTAACAATTTCTGTCAATTTGGACTCCGGGTACGAATTGTTTAAATGTTTGGTACTGTGGATGATACAAATGAAAAGTTTGGGCAAAGTCTGCAAAAAAATGAAAGGCTTGGTACCGTGACTGCAATTTTCCCAAAATATAATGTGACGGTATAACTATTTTGTTATACGAATTGATATATATTATTTGGGTTTGCATAAAAACTCGTTACCAGTTGAATATTTTCATATACTCATCCCCCTTTCTTCCAGTTGAATATTCTCATATACTCATCCCCCTTTTCCTTGTTAGCACTGTCATGTAGGATGGTGCAATGCAATTGTGCCTTAGGGCCTGTTTGGTATGGATTTTGATTTTCTACAGTAAATCAATTCTCATTTCTAACCACACATTCTTTAATAAAATAATATTTTCCATCACATCAATAATTTTTTCTTCTTTTTCAACCACACATTTCCCATCATATCACTATTCAAAAATCAATTCTTCCCCCAAAAATCTCTACCAAACAGGCTCTTAATTCGTTGGAAATCTGAAAAGTGAAGTTGTAATGTTGTTGTTTTTCACTCGTTTTGATTTTATGGTTATCTGTAGGACTGTAGGATTTAGAACTTCTATTTTCCTTATTAATGGGCTGCCATCATAGTACAAACTCAGCCCACTGTTTGCATTTTGATGATTTCTGAATTTATTTCTTTTATGTTCCATTACTTGACATGATGGAATATAATATGCATATTTATATTTGTTAGTCAACTGGAAGCTTAGGCCCTGTTCTCTTTGTCGTTTTTAAGCCGTTTTCTGTTTTCAATTTTTCAAAACAGCGAAAACGCGTTCTCTATCTTATTTTCGAAAACGCATTTTTGAAAATGACATAAAAAAAACAACTGAAAACACAAAATGGCTAAAACATCGTTTTGGAAAATATAACCACAAAACAACGAAATTCACAAAACACGGGAAACAATCTCTCACTCTCCTTCTCCCTCTCCCTGTAAATCGATCTCCTCTCACAAACCCACAACAAAAAAATGAAAACAAATCGTGTTGCCAAGTCGAACGATTCTTCAAATCAACGTTTCGCGACGGGCAGAGGACTTACAGTGGAAGCAGCGATTTGTTTGCTGAGCCATTGACGCCCGCCAGTACATTCACGGCCAGGTAGTTAGAGGAGGAATGTGGAGGAACAAGCTTCACCAAAAGAGTATAGCTCGGGGCTCTTGGATCTGCATTCTCTCGACACCGAGATACTTACCTCGGTAGATTTCTGATTTTGGCAATAAATTGTGCAAATGAATTACTAGAAGATTGGTTTTTTTTTGTTGTCTTCTGAATTATTTTGTGTACTGTAAGGCTGCTTAGTGGATTAAGTATTTGGGTGTGCTGCCGAATTGATTTCTATTGGGTACGACTGCCCTTACAGTGGATTATCTTGTGTTCAAGCGAGTGAAGTTCTATTGTATGTGAATTTCAACTTACTCTTTGTTGACTTCAGGTTTTAATTGCTTATGAGCCTAATTAATATGTGGCTTATTGATGATGCCTGATGATTTTTTCCCAACATGTCATAAGATTTCATTTCACTCATAGTGAGAAATCTAAAGTTGTCTAGTTTAGAAAATTGGATTTATGGTAGCTAATAATATTCCCTAAGCTAGTGCTCTCTAACTATGAGATTATGCTCAGAAAATTGATAGAACATTATTTATTAGACATTTTATAGGTCTCACGGCTTTTATTTGGTTTTGAAACATTTTTCCATTCTCGTTCATTTTGTTATTTTAAACTTTTCCCCTGTTTTTTTTCTTTTGTTGTATGTGGAAACTAGATGCCAGCTCCTGGTCTGTATAATGGCACCTCAATGCATTTTGCACAGGGAAGAAGCTTTGATGACTCCAATCCATACTTTGGAAACATTAAACAAACTGGCAAAGCTCGTGGTTTGCAGGAGAACACTGTTATGAAAAGCATTGCAGCTGACAATGTGAGGGCCAACAATGTTGCAAAGATCAAAGTGGTGGTAAGTATGTTTTTCGTATGTGGATTCAAGTTATTAGTCATAGACATGCTTTTTATTGGGTCTGTTTGTCTTTCACTGTTCTCCAGCGAAAGCACTAGATAATAGATAATATTAACAAATTTATCCTCCGATATGGTAGTCTTGTGCCAAAAATTAAATGGACAGGTAATAGTTGTTTGGAATTCATTGTAGTCAGAATTTCTTTTGTGAAATACTCAATATCTTTGAATCCCAATTTTCCGCAGGTTGACTTGACAGAATATGTGGAGAATCATGAATTTGTCTTTGATGTCGTGCTGAATGAGGGAGTATCAAATGATGAGGTAATGAGCATGATCTAGAGTGGAAACCATGTAAAATACTCTTGGTGTCTTGGCCTTGTTAATTGTTCTCAAGATGTTATATATATCTAGGTCTATCGAGAAACTGTGGAGCCCATTGTTCCAATAATTTTCCAACGCACCAAAGCTACTTGCTTCGCCTATGGGCAAACAGGTAATTTTTTTATACATTAATCATCAGATAAATTTGGTGTTCAAAGCTTGCTGTAGTTTATTTGACAAATATATCTGTACTTCCAGTTTTGGTTTTTTTCTCTACATGCTCTGGTGGACCTGTTGCATGCTTGCTAAGCATATTTGAGTTCCTCAACTAAAATTTTCTTCAATTTTTATGGAATTACTTTCAAGTTTCCTCAAGGCAAGCCTCTTAAGAATGTGGGGAAGAACTTGCTCGATTACCTCATTCATGCAAAAGTGAAGCTTGGATTGAGATGTTTTAGGTTTTGCAGCTACCCATGGACTCGCCTGAGAGGTAAGGCAGGTCCCAAATAGAGCAAAAAATGTCATAGATGAGTAGAAAGAATACCTGAAAGACGGACTTGTATTTGGTGCTGTTATTGACATCAACAAGTGCAAAGTAACATTAATTTATAGTCAATGCATATAACTAAATTCAGTATAATAAAAACCTAAAACATTACTTATCTATAATCATTGTGGAGGCTTTGAATTTTCACTTTGTTTTTATAGGTATAAGGAGAGAGAGCGAGTGATGGAAACCTTTGATAAGGACCTTCATTTACGTGTTACTTGCATTGATGCTACAGATCAATTTCTTTGCCATACTTGATTATCTCTTTTTAAATTATAGGATGCTGGTATAATAATGTTTGGCTTAGGATTGATACTGAATTTGATTATGTATTTATTTACAGATCAATGGATCACTTGCTAGGAAGGCCATTACAGAACTGATGGCTAGAGGTTTGATCACAATGGTATCACAATGGCTAGAGGTTTGATCACAATTAGAGAACTGATGGCTAGCCAGCAGATATACACTAGGTCCACTAACACCTAGGTGCATCTTTTGCATCATCTGAGAGCTGGAAATGAATGATTTTAGGTCTCTGAATTTTTGTTAGTTTTAATAGTTCATGCAACTGTCTTTTGTGAGCAAATTTTTGTAATTTAATTTTGTTTTCAATATCGGCATCTTGCACCTGGTGATGATATAACGAGTTCCAGTAAGTTACTGGCTATTTTTACATGTTTCGCACTACACCGAATTTTGCGAGGTTGTCATGAAGTTTGCGATTTAAGTGGTTGCATCTGAATCATCTTGCAAACCAATCTTATTAATAAATTGTTCAAAATTTTATAAGTGAGGACAAGACAACATGTCCATCTGGTTTATCTATAATCAAGGAGTAATGTTATTTATTATCATTGATGATAGTCATTGTATTTAGACGATTAAAATTGTATTTAACAAGAATTGTGAGAACTAACATGAACTCAATAAGATTGATTTCAAAATATTTATTACCATGTTAACATGAGATAGTGATCCCTTTTTTGCAACTTGATTATGTTTGATTGTGACTTGATGCTAGTTAATTCTTGTTACGTATAAGCACAAAAATAAAGACTGTCAAATTTAATTTAGGTTGTGCTTTTTATATTCGAAAAAAAATATTTCAAGATTTACCAATTTCAAAATTTATATGTTATTTAATACTATATTAACATAAAACTATTAAAATTTATTGAATAATAAGATTTCTTGAATAAAATATTATTAAAAAAATTCTTAAAATTTCAAAGTAAACACGTTTTCCATTTTTATGTTTTCGAAAACAGTTTTTCAAAATAGCAAAAAGAACGCATTTTCAAAAATTTCAAAACAGACACTCAAAACACAAAACAGAAAATGAATTCAAAACTCAAAACACAAAATTGAAACACGAAGAGAACGGCCCCTTATTGTTTCATTTCCGTTATGTGCCAGTCTATTTATACTTGAGAATAAAACATGCTTGCAGTCCAGAAATTTATGCTGTTTCTCCTTAGTTTTGGGAGGTCATTTTGCAGTGTAAACTTCAATATTCTAGCCAGATGGCAGGTTTGAAAGCCCACTAGATCCAAATTTCCACTTGTCCATGAATATGTTATGTGCTTACAGTGTAGAATTCGTCAATCTTTATGCACATTTAAGTATGTCGAATTTTTATGGTGACACATTGCACGAGTTGTGTAGCTGGAAATTTCAGTTTTGGCTTTTCATTTGCAATGGTTCTTTGGTATTTTCCGTAGTTAAATGAAATGAAAGTATTGAAACCTCACGTGAATTAAAGTTAAAACAAGGTGCTGAGCAAAATGAATGTACTGGTTATAAAACCTGGGACAATACATTCTAAACTTAATCCTGGGGAATGAAAGATTATTGATTCAAAGAGCATGAAAAGAAAAATCAAAGAGTAGAACTTACCAGATTTACACAATGCTTACCAGTTTCTTCACTACTTACCGGATTTGGCACTAACTTACTGGTTTCTCTAAATGGTTAAATGCTCTGTTTTGAAGAGCAAAAAAAAATGGAGAGAAAAGAACCACTCATTGGCTTTGTTTCTTGCTGAATATATACTTACAAAAAACACTTGATTGTCAACACTTTCTACCTACTCCAATCTATGAAGTTGTCAACAAAAATATAGGACCATACTTAGGTAAGTTACAAAAGTTAAACTACCAATTATTTGTACTTAAATCACATGACTTTAGATACAAAAATCAGCAATCTTTTTCTGTTTCAAACCTTGCCTTTGCTAAAGACTTTTGTCAATATGTGTGCAAGTTGATCATCAGATTTGCAATGCAGCAGCTTTATTTCATTTTATTCCTGAGCTTCTCTGATTGAATGGTATCTGATTTTGATGTGGTTGGTTCTACCATGGAAGATTGGATTCTTCACCATAGCAACTGTGGACTGATTATCACAATAAATAACTGTGGCCTCATTTTACTTGAACTTCAGATCTTCTAACACCTTCCATAGCCAAATTGTTTGATTTGTAGCTTCGGAAGCAGCTATGTATTCAGCTTCAGCTATTGATTGTGCCACTGTTTTTTGTTTCATTGAATTCCAACATATGACACTTGAACCAATAGAGAATATGTAGCCAGAAGTGCTCTTCATATCCTCAAAACTCCCTGCCCAATCACTATCAGTGTAACCGGTTAACTTGCACAATTTTGACTTTTTAAACCAAATATCTCAGGACACGTTTAGCTACTTGAAAGTACAATTCACTCGGCTCCTGTCTGAACTTTGATAGAAGATTTGAAGCATATGTAATATCAAGTCTGGTTGCTGTTAAATACGGCAAACGACCAATCAAACTTCTATAAACCTTTGCATCAATCTACTTCGCACCATATTCCTTCAACAATTTTTCATTCTGAACTAGTGGTGTGCTAACAGCTTTGCAATTTTCTATGTTAAACCTCCTTAGCACATCATTTGCAAACTTCCTTTGACTGATAAAAATTCCTTGTTGATCTTGATAAATCTCCATTCCTAGGAAGTATTGCATCTCACCTAGATCAGTCATTTCAAAAGCCTTCTTCAATTCATCTATCATTTCTCTAATTGATTTGTTGCTGCAACCTGTGATTAAGAGATCATCAACATAGAGTGATATGATGACCATTTCTGCTTCCACTTGTTTTACATACAAAGTTTGTTCATTTAAACTCTTTGTAAAACCAAGATAACCAAGGTGATTATCAATTCGACTATACCAAGCCCTTGGAGCCTGCTTCAAACCATACAAGGCTTTCTTTAATAGATAAACTTTATCCTCATTTTCTTCTATCTGAAAGCCTTTAGGTTGCTCTATGAAAATCTGCTCATTTAGATAGTCATTTAGGAAAGCTGATTTGACATCTAATTGGTAGATTTTCCAACCACTTTGAGCTGTAATTGCCATAAGCAATCTAATAGTCTCATATCTTGCAATTAGGGCAAAAGTATCAGTAAAATCAATACCAAACTGCTGAGCATAACCCTTAACTACCAATCTGGCTTTTAGTTTATTGACTGAGCCGTCAGAATTTAGCTTAGTCCTATATACCCATTTTACTCCATTGACTTGCTTGTCCAGTGGTCCGTCAGCTAGTTCCCAAGTTTCATTTTTCTCAGAGATCTTGATCTCTACCTCCATTGCAGCCATCCAAACAGGTGATTTCAATGCTTCATCAAAGTTTGCAGGTTCAACTATAGCAGCATTACATCTTGCATAAATGTCTGCAAGAGGTCTTATCTTTACTCCGTCATTTTCTGAATCTGAATCATCATCAGGTTCTATTTCATCTTCACTGATTCCTCCTTCTCTGTTTTAAGGAATCGGTCCTCTTATTGTTTTTCAACGGAGCTTTCTTCCCAATTCCACATAGCTTCTTCATTCACCTTGATATCTCTGCTAGAGATTACCTTTTTTGTCTGAGGATTGAACACTCTATATCTTTGGCACTGTTGCAATAACCAACCAATATCCCAACTTCAGCCTTTTCACTTAGCTTATCTCTCTTTGCATCAGGAATATGAGTGTAACAAACACTCCCAAACACCATCAAGTGTAAGATATCTATTTTGACATCATACTCCAATGCTTTTGTTGGTAAACGGTTGAGAAAATAAACGGCAGTGTTAACTGCCTATGCCAAAAAGTCCTTAGGTACTTTTTTTCTTAATCAACAAGCACCTAGCCATTTCCATTACAATTCTATTTTTCCTCTCACTAACTCCATTCTTTTAAGGAGAATAGGGAATGGTTAACTTATGCTAAACACCTTCAGCTTTTCAAAAATTGTCAAATTGTCTACAACTATACTTAGTTTCATTATTGTCTTCATTTTGCAGCAACTTTCATTCTCCACCATTTTCTTGAATGTTTGAAATACATCTGCAACTTCTAATTTTGCTTTCAAGAAATAGACCTAACACATTCTGGTTAAGTCATCAATGAAAAGGATAAAAGATATGCTGCCATTCAATGTAGTAACTTTCATTGGACAGACATCTGAGTGCACTAACTCAAGTTTATTAATAGCCCTTCTAGACTGATTCTTAGAGAATGGCAATGTTGTTTGTTTTCCCAGTTGACAGACATCACAGACACAGACACCATCAATGACTTTAGGCAGATTTTCAACAAGATTAAAGTCATACATTTGTCTAAGTGAAGAATGGCTAGCATGACCAAACCGTCTATGCCATAAAGAAGTCTCACTTTCTTCAGCTAAACATGCTTGAGTAGTGACATTTTTCCAATCTATAGGAAAGCTTATGTTTCTCATTTGAACTGTCATTAACTCATTTCCAGTTTCATCTAATAAAGTGCAGGCTTTTTCTTTAAACATCAAGGCATGATTTTTCTCTAACAATTGCCCTACACTAATTAAATTTTGATATATCTCAAGCACATATAAAACATCAGGAATGTGTTTAATACCTGTTGAAGTCTGAACAACAATCACTACTATGCCTTTCACTTCCACAAAGTCACCATTTCCCACTTTAACTCTGGATTTGTAGGCTTTATTTAGTTCCACGAAAATGCTGGAGTGTACAGTCATATGGTGAGTGCAACCACTATCCAATAGCTAGGTTTCAACCTTGCTGCAAGCCTTGATAGTAGAGAACAGATGTTCTTCAAGCAGTTCATCCTGATTTTCTGTCATTTTTGCTTACTGATGTTGTTGTTTCTCCCTTTTATTTTTACACACTTTCTCAACATGGCCAAATTGTTTGCAGCTTCTACAATGAACTCCAGGCCTATACCAACACCATTTAGGAGAATAGAACTTTATTTTACAATGAGGACAAGGTGAAAACTTATCCTCTTTGTTTCCAATTCTGCTGCCTTCGGATTCTTTCTTTTTAGCCTGAGATTTCTTCACACCAACGCTCATTTGAGCTTTGTATTTTCCTTTAGCAAATAGGGCTTCTTCTGTTTGTTCCTCCTGCCTCATCAGCCTTCTTTGTTCAATTGCCTGCAGTGCATTCACCAATTTAGCCAAGGTTATAAATGACAGGTCTCTTGAATCCTCCAGTGATGATATCTTGGCTTCAAACTTCTCAAGAAGGCTTATTAAAACCTTCTCCACCACTCTCTTATTTGTGTCTGATTTGATTTACAATCTTCATCATCCTATCTGAAAAATCCTTCACAACCCCAATGTCTTTCATTTTCAAAGTTTCAAACTCTCTTCTAAGGTTGAGTACTTGCATCTGCCTTGTTCTTTCATTGCCTTGATATTCTTCTTTCAGAACATCCTTGACCTCTTTTGTAGTCTAACAAATCATGATTCTTGTGAAGATAGTCTGACATGGCTGACTGAATGCAAGAGAGTGCTTTGAACTTTTTTGCTACATCTTCACTATGCTGCTTAATCTGAGCCACGGTTGGATTCACTCTCAAAGGAGGAGGCTCAACTCCAGTATCAGTTATCTCCCTCAAATCATAGGCTTTAAGGTAAGCCTTCATCTTTACAGTCCAGAAATTGTAGTTTTCTCCGGTGAAGGTAGAGGGTAATGGTGCTGAGAAGCCACTTGAAGCCATTTGTTCTTCTATCAACTGAATATACCTTTGTTGATGGTTTATTTTATTTACTGCTCCTGCTCTTCTTCTTCCCTTCCTTCGGTCCCTTTTCTAAGATCAAAGGAGCTCTGATACCATGAAACATTATTGATTCAAAGAGAATGAAAAGAAAAACCAAAGAGTTGAACTTGACGGATTTACACAATGCTTATCGATTTCTTCACTACTTACCGAATTTGGCACTAACTTACCGATTTCTGTAAATGGTTAAATGCTCTGTTTTGAAGAGCAAAAAAATTGGAGAGAAAAGAACCACTCATTGGCTTTGTTTCTTACTGAATACATACTTACAAACACATTTGATTGTCAACAATTTCTACCTACTCCAATCTAACAAGTTGTCAACAAAAATATAGGACCATACTTAGGTAACTTACAAAAGTTAAACTACCAACTATTTGTACTTAAATCATTTGGTGGGCTTATGAAATTAAAGTTATTAAAACTAAGTTAACTACCAATAAACACATTGTGATCTACCCGTGAGTGAGTGGTATACCTCTTGATAACTCCATATAGAAACAATTTCTTCCATCCCTCTCTCTCCAAGAATTTTAATTCCCATTAGCAAATTCAAAAAAAAATGTCTATTTCTACTTCATTTCTGTAATGGATCTTTGCAAGTGTTTATATATTAGCTTTTATGAAATGTGCTTGTTATGATTGATATCACTTGTTGTGACACCAATAACCGGATTGAAATGTTGAATTTATATGGCAAATAATAATGAAACATATGATCAAGTAAAAGAATAATAAAGACAAGAATATGACAGCGAAATTAAGAGATTTTATTGATTCAAGAATAATGGAGAAGAGAGAAAATTACAATGGATCCTATAATTCTAGTAATCTATTTTCTCACACTTAATTATTTAACATTGTATAGAAGAGCCTAATATTTATAGGAAACATGTAGGGGACGTCCAAACCCTTTTGGTAGAGTTGTTGATGAAGTAGAATACCCAAAATACGAGTCTAAGATAAAGTAGGAATCAAAAAAGCGGAAATCCTTGATATCGCCTAGGCGCCATGCTCCAAGCGCCTAGGTGCTGGGGCTGGCGCCGTGACCTTGGCACCTAGGCGACAGGTCTCGGGCCAAAAATATCCAAAGTACTTACAAAGCAATTTTTCTCCATTCCGAACTCTTCTTCGAATCCAATACCAATTTCCAACTCCCAATGGGCTTCCGAAATATAACTTCAACTTGATATAAGACTCCAATAGCATTCCAGGCTTTAATTCTTCTTGATGTTCACTACAATTAGAATTTTTCAATACTTCAAATACTTCAACAAAAGAATTCGAATCACACCCAAATTCTAACAATCTCCACCTTGACACGAATTTCACTCAACGAATGAACCGACTTCTTCAACAATAATCAAAAATTAATTTCTCCAACAAAAAAATAAAAAGCTCCACCTCTTCTAATGAATCCAAGCACTACCCTTATAGAATTATCTCAGAGTCCCAAAAATTCATATAGATTTTACAACTTACCAAAATGGGCTATAACACACCCCAAAACAGAATCAACATCAAATGCTTTTAACGAAAGCTCCTTGCTTGATTGAACAAATTTTTCTTCACTTAAAGCATGCTCAACAAAATCAACATCCACATACCTTGTTCCACTGGATCTAACTCTAGCAACTGAATACAATGGCACCGCAGGTGATGGTGGCAAAGCGGTATTATCCATATCTTCAAAACTCCACTGAGCTGTATTTTTCAAATTTGACCATTTATGAGCTCCTAAAGGTATTGTACCAAACTAAATGTCCACCACGGTACTGAACCTGTGCTGATTGACTCTTTCAAATTCAGCACGACCCTGCAAGATGTATAGCTGAGTCCTTTTCTGTCTCTCCAAAATAACATGGGCACCCTTACAAATCGTCAAAGCTCCACCTCCAAAATAGAACTCATAATCATTTGAATTAAGGATAGACAAAGATACGAGATTCTTCTTCAAATTTGGAACATGTCAAACCTGGCCAAGTATTCTAATTGTTCCATCCAGAAGCTTCAATCTGACTGTACAAATTTCAACAACCCGATAAAATGCGTTGTTTCTCATAACCACGACACCTTTGGAAATGGTTTCATATGTAGCAAACAAGTTCTTATTATGACACATATGAAATACACAAGCTGAATCAAGAATCCAATCATCGTCTAGTTTAGACTCGACGTCAAAAATAGAGATCTCCATCACTTACAACGTTCTCCGCGAGTCTGCTTCATCTGAAGTATCTGAATATCTACTTACAACCATCTTTTCTTTATTCTGTAATTTGTAGCAATCCTTCTTCAAGTGTTCATTCTTCTTGCAGTAGTTACAAATTTGATTACTAGACTTCAACTTCGATTTGCCCCTTCTAGAACCACCATGAGCAACCAGGCCCTCTCCATCTCTAGCTTCAAAAACCAGATGCTTCATCTTCTCTTTTGAAAATAAAGCATCATAAACCTCCTCAATGGTGAGCGTATCACGACCATATAAGATCGTGTCTCTAAATGAAGAAAGAGAAATGGACAACGAACATAGTAAGATCAAGGCGGCCAAATCTTCTTCATCATACTTAACTTCCAATGTTTCTAAATCAGCGACAATCTTTTTAAATATAGTCAGGTGATCCTTTAATGATCCTCCTTTTCCCATGCGATGAGAGTATAGCTGCTATTGATATGCAATTCTCTTGTAAGACTCTTGGTTATGCATAATTGCTCCAACTTCAACCACAAAGCAGCTGCTGACATGTCCTTCAAAACGTCCTAAGAATGGAATTTGATAGATGACGATGAATGTGAGAAACTGCCTTTTTATCCTTTCGTAATTTATCTTCCGCGTTCAAAGTTACTGGCATCCTGTCAATACCCAACAACACATCATCCAAATCTAGCTGTGCGAGTATTGTACACATCTTAACCTACCATAGCGAAATTCTAGTGCTTCGATTCAAAAGCGGAATGTCATACTTCATGTAGCCATCACGAACAAAAACTTCAAACAAATCAATAAAACCCTAGCGTTGCGGAACTGTTGAACCTGGGCTCTGATACCACTTTTTATAAAACGGGGTCGCTTATTATGATTGATATCACTTGTTGTGACACCAATAACCGGATGAGATGTTGAATTTATATGACAAATAATAATAAAATATATGATCAAGTAAAAGAATAATAAAGATAAAAATATGGTAGGGGAATTAAGAGATTTTATTGATTCAAGAATAATGGAGAAGAGGGAAAATTACAATTGATCCTATAATTGTAGTAATCTATTTTCTCACACTTAATTTTTTAAAATTGTATAGAAGAGTCTAGTATTTATAGGAAACATGTAGGGAACGTCTAAATCCTTTTTGTAGAGTTGTTGATGAAGTAGATGCCCAAAATACGAGTTCAAAATCAAGTAGGAATCAAAAAAAGGAAATCACGGATATCTACATGTGGCACCATGCCCCAAGCGCCTAGGCGATGGGGCAGGCACCCAGGAGCCGCGACCTTGGCGCCTAGACGTCAGGTCTCGGGCCAAAAATATCCAAAGTGCTTCCAAAGCAACTCTTCTTTATTCTTAACTCTTTTTCAAGTTCAATACCAATTTCCAACTCTCAATAGGTTTCCAAAATAGAACTTCAACTTGATATAGGACTTCAATAACATTCTAAACTTGAATTCTTCTTTATGTTCATTACAATTAGAATTCTTCAATATTTCAAATACTTCAACAGAAGAATTCGGGTCACACCCAAATTCTAACATTAGCATCTGCAAAAACAATCATAAGTTGCACTATAGGTTATGGTTGCTTGTTTAACACGTTTTCTTTTTCATTTGTAGTTGCATGACAAATTATGTAATGAAATAAAAGAAGAGAATGATAAATATGCACACGTGAATAAAAGGATCAACAAGCGTGCAAAGCATGTGCATGGTGCATTAACTAGTTAAATATTTCTAATGCAATTTGGCCAATCTAATATGTATAGAGAAAATTTAATTACAAAATCAAATTAGTCACGCTACATTATCAATTTTTTTACTCCATTATAGCGAACCATCGTAGTATAATCACAAAATGATTTTAATATACTATCTATATAATTGAGTTGTAAAAATACATCACTAATTAACTTATTACATTATACAATATTCATTTTTAGATTGCAAAGTGGCAATATTGATTAGAGTTACTGTTGGTCTTTCGAAAAACTAAACGACATCTAATCCAAAACATATATTGTTGAGTTGTGTGGAGCCTGACTATACTGGACACCCAGCCACAACTAGCGGGGCGAAAATTCACACAAGGGTATTTTGGGTATTTTCATTGTATTAGGGTTTTTCTTCTTCTGACTATATATATGTTATTTTATGACATATGGCTTGTAAGCGAAATTAGTAGTCGCCCAACTACTGTATTGTGATTCCTCAAGAAATAAAAATTCCTCTGCAAATCCGTGTGTTTATCTTTTACTTTTATTGTCATCTTTTACTCAACATATATGACAATCATTTTAGGCGATATCAAATTTGATTAAACATTCTATAGCTAAGGACTTTATCAGGGGCGGATCCAGCACCTGGCCAGCCCCCGCGGCCACCCGTGCTGGATCCGCCAGGAGCTTCACCAAAAAGCCGCCGCCTAGCCATCCGCCGGGAAGATGAAAGGAAGAAGAAGAGGCTCCTGTGATTTTTTCCACCCCTTATTGTTTGGGCCTTTATTTTAAAAAATAAGGCCCAATTGAATCAAGAATGAGCCCAAATCGTGGCATGGGTTTCACTTTTGCCCATTAAATTGCAAGTCAATTACCATTAGCCACCCACAACAAAACCAAATCCAATTTGCTCACCGGCATAGGAGGGAGACGATAGAGACAGGGGTGAAGGCGCGAAACGGCTGTGAGGCTATGGCTGTGAATCTTTGACGCCGCCGAGACAGGTGGACGGAGGACGGTGGTCGGTGGACGGTGCCATGGTGGTGCAATAGCTGGAGGCTGGACTGGAGCTTCGTGTCGTCTTGTTACTCTTGTGTATATATATATATATATATATATATATATATATATATATATATATATATATATATGTTGGCCACTTTTTAGCCAGATGGGGTGCCAGGTTTCGTTCAGATTTCATGTTATTTAATCCATTCTCTCATATTTTGTGCCCGACTTTGCATTAATTTACTTTAACTTGCTTTCGTTTAATGGGAAGAAAAAGAGTATTTTGAAAATTTGGAATTGGGAATTGGTTTCAGTTTGTGGATGATGCAAATTGATTTTGGTATCCCTTGTTACTCTTGTATATATATATATATATATATATATATATATATATATATATGTTGGCCACTTTTTAGCCAGATGGGGTGCCAGGTTTCGTTCAGATTTCATGTTATTTAATACATTCTCTCATATTTTGTGCCCGACTTTGCATTAATTTACTTTAACTTGCTTTCGTTTAATGGGAAGAAAAAGAGTATTTTGAAAATTTGGAATTGGGAATTGGTTTCAGTTTGTGGATGATGCAAATTGATTTTGGTATCCCTTTCTGTTTTTTGGGGTTTATGGGTGACTTTAGGTTAGCTTGGAATTTTCTAGTATCTTGGGCATGATTTTTTGTTTTTTATCATAGATTTTATTTGATTTTAATTTGCAAATTTATTTTCATTTTGTTTGAGCTTAGGTATTTTTGGACCTTTGGTGCTAGGTTTTTGTTTCAGTTTAATTGATAATTAATTAATACATAACTAATAAATAGTGTTGTAACAATACAAGTAGCCGAGACAAGGGCACCATGCATTCTGTATATCTGTTTTTATTCTTTTTTTTTTTTTTTTTTTCAGTTTTTGTGAATTTGTGATTTATGAATTGTGAGAATTTATGTTATATTATTGTCTGAGACTACGAGTTAGGACTTGTAATTTTGAATTGTGATTTGGGAATTTAGGATTTTAGGAAATAGGTCATCGGTTGGTCACTGGTCAACGATCGTCGGTCACCGATCTTGAGCCGGTCAACGGCCATCGGTCACCGGTCGATCGCCGGTTAACGGTCTCCGCCCTAGCTGAACCAAAATGCTGGATTCGCCCCTGGACTTTATACATGTTGGGCATAGTGGAACAGACCAGATGGAGATAATGATACCACATCTCTAGCTATTTGACAAACGATTCACTTGAGATCTCATGTACGTTGAGGGCAATATCATGATGATAGTCGAATTAAGTGAGGCTCCACAACAAGTGAATCGCTATTGTTCCATGAACTGAAAGCGGCCACTTCAATCTACCATTCTTAATGAAGTTTCTCACCCAGAATGGGGTTGAAATAATCCAAAGGAATTAGGCCAAAGCACATGAGTTCAACATCACTATGCCGAAAACAGGGCCAAGCTTCAAAACCATCAGCCAAAGATCACACGCCCAAACTCTACACCAAAAATGACTATTTACAACACATAAATGGCAACATTCGGTAGTTAAGTGCTGTGAAAGGGATCTATCGCAATATTTTAATAATTGAATGTTGTCATTGGTTAACATAATTGAGTTCTAGCAACATTTTATAAATCTATGTTGCCAATATTGCCTTTCACAACGTTTGTTTCGAGTAGCGATTTTTTTTTTTTTTTTTTTTTTTTGCAGCATTTATAAAACTTTGCTAAAACATTTTTCTTTTGCTGCGTTTAATAAATGTTGCGGAAAGGGTATGTCTTAATGTTTAAAAAACGTAGATAAAAATAAGGAGGGTAAGGGGAGTTGGGTTGGGCCGCCCCAATTTTTTTTAGCAACCCAATACAAAAAAAAAAAAAAGGGAACAATACATAGTTCCTATTTTTAAAGTTCACATTTCATAAATAATAAACTTCTTAAAATATTTCAAAAATCAGGTGCTAAATAAATTTATTAAATATTAAATTATAATATAATATATATTAATTATTTACACCACCCCATGACACCTCACCCACCCTATCTCCTCACTACACCACTTCCCTCCATCTCCGGCACCAGTCCGACCACTGCTCCGGCGACGATCCGGCCACTGCTCCGGCGACGATCCGGCCACCGTTCCGGTGATTTCAAAATTTTCAGAAAATTGAAAATCACACCCCCCAACCCATTGATTAGTCACAAACGGTCACAATCGATCTCAACGAGTCACAATTAATCAGTCACAAATGGTCACAATCGGTCACAAACAGTCACAATCGGCCTCTCCGGCGACTATTCCGGCGGCCTTTCTGACGACTGTTCTGACTGCTCCAATTTTTTTTAAAAAAATTCAAAATTTCAAGTCATAATCGATCGCAATTGGTCACAATTAACCGGTCACAATAAGTCACAAACAGGTCACAACCGATCACAATCGGGTCACAACCAACACCTCACCACAACAACCAGATCCACCACCACTTGTAACACCATCATCACAACCTGTACCACCACCACCACCGCGACCCATCACCGCACCAATAACCAGGCAAATGCCTCCCCACCACCAAGGTCCCTGTAGACCCTACCACCACCAACATCACCGTCGCTACCACAGCTAGACCCAATCAGTACCACCACCATCGTCGTTGAACCACCACCACAACCGCCAAATCCACCACCACACAACCACCATCTGCTAATTACTGCACCACAGTCGCTCCCCCATAATCACCACGGAGAATCAATGCACCACCGCTGCAACCGCCACCATCACCACAGAGGCCATCTCTTACACCAGCCAACATCAACACCACCACAGCCACCACCACCAACTGCCAATGATAAAACTTACCTAAAAAACTCTGGCATCAATTCGTGCCCAAAATTTCCCCAAATCCCAATATTTAACAGTGGCATCATCACCAACAAAGAACACCACCTCACTGCGCACGGTGAGAACAAGGACAACCATGGGCATCCTCAAATTCGCCAATAGCCCGCAGCAACATTCGACGACCCGTGCACAGACTCCACACTGTCTCCTACTTGGAAGACTTCTGTAGGTACCCTCTGGCCTCTATCCCTACATTTTTCCCTAAATCATGAGTTCATTTTTGTGTATATTTGTGAGGGCTTTCACTTTCTTGGATATAATTTCATTTACACAGCTTGAGTATATGGTATTTCGCTATTTGATTGTTGAAATGGTTTTTAAAGTCTGTGGGTCACTAGACTCACTACTAATTTACTTTCCGTGGAAAACTAAGAAGTGGGAAGATTCAATTTCTGGTATATCAGTGTAGAGTATTTTCAATGGGTATTATTGTTGTTGTTCGGTAACAACTGTTGGGAAATTATTTAATTTCCCGTTATGGGCCAACATATATAATTACTTGTGTATAAATGCTATCTTAAAGTTAAGCCCAAAATTAAAGTGATCTAATAATGAATTAAGTAATTGGGCTTTAAGCATATAATTAAAGTGTGGGCCGGACTATATGTGTAGAGACCGGATCCATTAGGGTTTGTATTTGACGATGGACCGGATACATATGGAAATATATAAAGGGTTATGGTCCCCAATTCATGTGTGATTTTCTCATTCTTTGTGGCATCCCATCAATACAAGAATACAAGAGAAAGCATATGAAGAGGAAGATCCATAAAACCCACAATCAGGAATTAAGATGGAGATTTGAAGCAACCAAACTGAAGATTTACAGATCCAGATTCAAGATTCATTAATCAAGTCAGAAATCAATTGATTAAGGTATGTTCCGCGTTAATTCAGTTTCTTGACGGTTTGACATGAAGATCTTGGCAAGATCATAAGGTTTAAAGTTTTAATAAAGTTCTAACAAGTGGTATCAGAGCCTATTCATGTTAAATAATTGGGAATCAAGTATTTTTAATTTGGTTCTTGTATATTTTTATGGTTTTCAAATTTAATAATTTCGGATTTAAATTTATTAAATTTGAAAATTATTCGGTTGATTTTTAAGATTTCCAGAATTTCAGTTTATAAAAAAAAAAAATTTGGGCCCATAGCCAGCCTTACGTGGCCAATATATGGTCAAGTTGCGTGTTGCTGTGAACACAGCAGCGCGAAATTTGAAAATTATTCGGTTGATTTTTAAGATTTCCAGAATTTCAGTTTATAAAAAAAAAAAAAAATTTGGGCCGCGGCATGGTGTGGCGTATTCTTTGTGAACACAACGCGGCTATTTGTGTTCCGAGCGTGGCTGCGCACGGCGCCCGAGCTACACTGGCTGCGACACAACGGCTTCTTCAGCTGCGGCGGCGTTCCACGGCTAGCTGCGACGTGTCTTGAGGACGCGGCCGACCACATGTGGCTTGCGGCGCCGCCAAGGGTTGAGGTGAAGGGCTATGTTAAATTTTGGAAATTAGGGTTTGGATGAATTTTTGGGGGCGGGGGCTTGGGTTGTAAATTTGAAGTTTTGAGGTCCTTGACTGCAATTTCAAATTAGGGTTTCATTTTAAGGATTTAGCCCCTTAAGTTTAAGATTTTGATGTTTCAGTCCCCTAAGGTTATAAATTCATCCAATTGGGCCTTTAAAGTTACGGGTTTAATAATTCAGTCCTTCAAGTTTCAAAATTAATTATTTTGGACCATTAAAGTTTTAATTTTAATGTTTAGGCCCCTACAGTTTGCAATTTTGGTTATTTAGCCCCTAAAGTTTAAAGTTCATTCAAGTTGGGCCTTAAGGTTATGGATTTTAATAATTCAAATTTCCGGAGTTTTAAAATTAATTATTTTTGGGCCATTTAAAGTTCTGATTTTGTAATTAAAGCATCAAAGTTTCTGATTTTGTTCCAAATTGGCCCCAAAAGTTTTAAATAATTAATTTTTTGGATCCCTAAAGTTTTCAATAATTAATTATTGACTCCTAAAGTTTCGGATAATTATTTTTGGATCCCTAAAAGTTTTCAATAATTAATTATTGACTCCTAAAGTTTTTCAATGATTAATTTTTGGATCATTAAGGTTTGAATAATTAATTTTTGACTCCTCAAGTTTTCCATAATTAATTATTGAGCCCTAAAGTTCTGGATTATTATTTCTGGGTCCCTAAAGTTCTGAATTATTAACTCTAGGCCCCTAAAGTTTCAAAATAGAATAAAAGAATTAAGGATTAACAATTATAATTTAAATTTTGGTATTTCTTTTGGATTACTAATTTTTCTAAATGAATTGATTGAAGCAACATGTCACCAAAGTGACCTCTCTTGCCCAGATTAATTTATTTGGAATATTAGAAAAGTTGTGTGTACGTAATTCATGCGGGTATTGACCGACCCAAAGGAAGGTTAATATTTGGCCGAATTATTTACATACCTGTGGTAATAAATATGAGACAATTATAAGGCTTTATTTTATGTGAACAATAAATCGGTCCAAAGATAGGTTTATTGTTTGACATGGTTTATTGTCAATATTTGATTACTACACCAAGAGTACCACTTACAAGTTGATATTTCTGTCCAAAAACTAAATATCAATGTTGTGCCCAGTCTCTTGTGATGGGGTTTACCATTATTTGAATTGATTAATTGTTTAATACGGATTCATATGTGAACATGTATATTAAGTATTAGTTCTCTATTCAGTTAATCCATCAACTTCCACAATATCTGCCAACATCAACTCCATTCCTGTGCTAAATGGAACCAACTGTTAAGGACTGGAAAGAGAACGTTCTGATCGTTCTTGGCTGCATGAACTTAGACCTTGCGTTAAGGACCGAACAACCCGCTGCACTTACGGATAAAAGTTATATTGATGAAAACAAGGACTTTAATAAGTGGGATTGTTCAAATCGCATGAGTCTTATGATCATGAAGCGTGGTATTCCAGTATCATTCAGGGGCGCTGTGTCCGATAAGGTAACTACTGCCAATAAATTTCTTGTTGAAATTGAAGAAACGCTTTGCAAAGAGCGATAAGACTGAAACTAGTACGCTTTTGGCATACTTAGTTTCACTAAGGCATAAACTAAAAGGAAATATTCGGGAGTACATTATGGAGATGTCTCATATTGCTTCAAACTTAAAGGCTCTAAAGCTTGAGCTATCTGATGATTTGCTCATGCATCTGGTTTTAATTTCTATTCCTGCACAATTCAAGGTCAGTTATAACTGTCAAATGGATAAATGGACTCTAAATGAGCTCATTTCATACTGTGTGCAAGAAGAAGAAAGGCTGAAGCAAGAAAGGACTGAAAGTGCTCACTTGGCTAGTACCTCTAAGGACAAGTTAAAGAAAAGAAAGAATAAGAAAGCTGCATTCGGTTCGGTTCAAAATTAACGGCGAAATAAATTTAGTTGTAAATTTTGTGAAAATATGGGATATATAAAGAGAGATTGCGCTAAATGTTACGCTTGGCGTGTAAAGAAAAGTACATTTCTCACTTTTGTTTGTTTTGAGGTGAATTTAATGTCAATATCAAGAAACACTTGGTGGATAAATTTCGGTACCACCACTTACATAAGTGTGTTTATGCGGGGTTGTCTGAGCTGCCAAAGCCAATTGATGCTGAAAGATTCATCTATCTGGGGCGATGGCAAATCAATTAAGGTTGAGGCTTTACGAAATTTAGGTTATCATTAAAGACTGATTATTATTTGAATTTGAAAGAGACAGTTACGGTACCGTCCTTTTGGATGGAATTTGGCTTCTATTTCTACATTGGACAACTTTGGTTACTCTTGTTCAATTAGAAATAGTCAGTTTGATCTTTTTCTTAATTCAAATATTATGGGTGTCAGTTCTATATTCGGTTACGATAACCTATATGTGTTTAATACGGTTGACTCTTATAAAGAAACCGTGTATATGGATTCACGTGGTATTGAACATAAATTATCCAATGAGAATTCTGCTTTGTTATGGCACAAGCGATAAGGCCACATCTCTCAAAAGAGAATGGAAAGATTTGTGTCAGAAAGAATTCTTGATTCCCTTGATACTTTTAGACTTAAGTAAATTATATTAAGGGAAAACAAACAAACATAAGGAGATTAGGTGCCAATAGGACTTCGGATGTCTTAGAACTAATTTATACGGATATCTGTGGATCATTCCCTTCGGCTTTTTGGAATGGTCAACAGTCATTTATTTAGTTCATAGACGATTTTTTCTCAATATGGCTACCTATATTTCATCTATGAGAAATCCTAAACACTGGACATGTTCAAAGCATACAAGATTGAGTTCGAAAATCGACTCAGTAAAAAAATTTAACAAGTCAAATCTTACCATAGTGGTAAATACTATGCCAAGTTATGACGAATCAGGAGAACAATGTCCAGGACCTTTTGCAATATTCCTAGAGGAATGTGGAATTTACCCACAGTACATTAGGATCCTCCTAGGTTTAAAGCACTAAAGACTGCAGCTTAAAGTCTCAACAAAGTTCCAAGTAAAGTAATTGTTAAGGGGTTACAAATTTTTAAAGGTCCTACTACCAGGTCAATTTTCGAAACGGGAAATGTTCGATTTCTTGAGGATGTAGAGTTTGTGAGGGGAGATAAGGTTATAAGGTTATGATTTTGTCTTAGATGAAGAATATTTATATATTCCTTCTGTTGCAATTGACAATGATTTGGTTCGGGGACAAATTCTTGCTCCAGATCTTGTTCAAGAAGCAATTTCGGATTAAGACAATATTACAAAATCCCCCATACACAATCAAGAGATTGTTCCAGAAAAACAAACTCAAGAACCTCAAGAACAAATGTCATTAAGGAAATCCACTATAAAAGAAGAAAGACAATTTTGGATAACCTTATAGTCTTTCTCCAAGAAAATAAGGATGACATGGATTGACGAAAGAATGACTTATCAATCAACTTTCATCAAGCCATGCAAAGGAATAATTCTAAGGAGTGGATTGATGCCATCCATAAAGAGATTTTTCTTCGGTTTCTATGAAAACTCTTTTAGGACAATTATGGCATTTGTGACATATTTTGATCTTAAGTTGCATTAGATGGTTTACAAATTAAATAAATCCATCTATGGGCTTAAGCTGGTTTCCCGAATAGGTATCACAATTTTATCAAATAATTATCTCATCTGATTTCGAGATACATTCAATTGATGATTGTGGATATCACAAGTTCAGTGGGAGTAAGCAAATATTTGTGATGCACCTTTTGTATTAAGGATATAGATACACATGAATTGTTCTTGGTGTATTTTTGGGTAATCACAAAAGAGTTGTATCAATAAAGTTCTTAAAAGATTTGTAATGCAGATATGAAAATCAAGTAATACCCCTACAATTAAAGGAGACAACTTTAGTCTCAATTAATGCCCCAATAATAAATTTAAAGATAAATGATATACATCAGACTCTCTATGCTTTGGCAATTGAGAATTTAATGTATACTCGGGATAGCACACATCCGAATATGGTATTCTTTGTTGGAATGCTAGGCAGATATTTAATTAACTTGCGATGGAAATTTGGAAAGCAGCCATCAGGTTATTCGGTATCTATAGAGAACAAAGGATTACATGATCACATTCAGGAAAATCAGACCAATTGGAGATCGTTGGATATTCTGATTTTGATTATGAAATTTGACTGTAAAATATTGTCACTAGGCTGCATATTTTGGATGGAAATGAAAGACCACTTAAGTTATTTTGAAACAATAACAGTCTTGTATTCCAATAGGAACATGATGATGTCAAAGTTTATAGACATTGAGTTCCTAATTGTTAAGGAATGAATTCAGAGTGGTTAGGTTTTTATAAAGCATATAAGGACAAACTCTATAAACATGGATCCATTTACTAAATGGCTACCACCCGAGGTCTTTCATGAGCATGATGCTCACATGGGTGTTGCATCTTTTGATGATATGCCAGTTTAGTGGGAGTTTGTATTTTGGATGTTGTCTTTTGACACATAATTTTGGTTGTGCACATTCAGTTCATTTCAGAAATAAAGTATTCAGTTCAGTTCCACTCTGATTAAAGTTTATGGTTGATCTCATAAGGTATTAAGGAATAAGGCAGGACCAGTTGGAAATAGGCATGTTTAGATCACATTACATGTAATTTCCATGCTACACATCCACACTTGATCTATGTCATTTGATTGTATTGATAGACGTGACCATTGATGGGTTTAGTTATGTTACTTATAACGAAGACCGCTTTGATCCTATGTTGATATAATCAATGGACGAGATTGTTCGGAGATGCTTTTGGTTTGTTAGCAAAAGTTTTGAACTCATAAGGTTATACACATTTATAAGGTAGCATATGTGGCCCAAGTGGGAGATTGTTGGAAAATTATTTAATTTCCCGTTATGGGCCAACATATGTAATTAACTGTGTATAAATGCTATCTTAAAGTTAAGCCCAAAATTAAAGTGATCTAATAATGAATTAAGTAATTGGGCTTTAAGCATCTAATTAAAGTGTGGGCCGGACTATATGTGTAGAAACCGGATCCATTAGGGTTTGTATTTGACGATGGGCCGAATACATATGAAAATATATAAAGGGTTATGGTTCCCAATTCATGTGTGATTTTCTCATTCTTTGTAGCATCCCATCAACACAAGAATACAAGAGAAAGCATATGAAGAGGAAGATCCATAAAACCCACAATCAGGAATTAAGATGGAGATTTGAAGCAACCAAACTGAAGATTTACAGATCCAGATTCAAGATTCATTAATCAAGTCAGAAATCAATTGATTAAGGTATGTTCCGCGTTAATTCAGTTTCTTGATGGTTTGACATGAAGATCTTGGCAAGATCATAAGGTTTAAAGTTTTAATAAAGTTCTAACAACAACTACCTCGCTTATTAGTTATTTATGGAGGAAATAGGAAGTGAATAACCATTATTGTTGAGTATGTTGACTGTTGTTGCTGTTGCCTAGTTAGTGGTTACCGATTGGGGAAAATTTTGAAACCAAGTGTTGGTGAGAGAGATGAACTCCAAATATGAATCCCAGTGTCAATGCTGATAGCCACAATCGGCTCAAAATTTGGTTTCTCAAACTCGAAGTAGTCAGGGTTTCCAATTAGCTGGGGCTTCCAAATACCTTGATAACTCGACATGCAATCTCCAGTTGCCCATTTAAATTTTGTGCAGCCTTAGCATCTTCAAGACGTGCAAACTGCAAGGGAACTATGTTATGTATGCATTCATTATCCAAAAGTTGCAAAGGTTATCTTTGAATCTAAATTCAGAACTACTGTTATCTCATGCAATATCATGTCTGACAATTGTTGTTTCTTCCCGAAAGCAGTTTTTCTTAGCAAGTAGAACAGTAAAGTAAACAAACAAACTGTCCTGAGAATGCTTCTATTAGAAAATATCAAACTCACCAGTACAAAACCATAACCTTTGCAATTGGCAGTTTTAGGATCAGTGAGCAGCTGCACGAACCCCACGGAGCCAAAAGCTTCAAATACCTAAATTTTATATGCAATATATGAATTTCTTTCTTGTCAAAAAGGAGACAGGTGAAGATATGAAAAACGAAAGGAAAGAAGCGGGATTTTCAACTAATTAAAATATTAATAAATAATCTCATTCTTTAGGTGTTGATGGTCAACGATGAACGATTGCCCTAACTCACTTAAATTCTCGGATCGACAACTGCCTATAATGGGCAAAAATTGGCTGCACTTTTCAAGGTTATCATTTGAAACTAATCTTACAAATCTAGTTATGAAATAAAAAAAAATTAACGTATAATGATCATAAAGTTTAATTTTCATATTTTCAGAACAATATAGAGATGGAGCACAAAATTTTGTTGAACGAGCTCGTGAAAATTGCAATTCAGAAATGATAGCATGTCGTTGTCTTAATCGTAGGAATCTAATGCATCATCATTATGATATAGTCTATGAACATTTGGTTATAAAAGGTATGGCTCCTACATATATTGTTTAGGTATTTCATGGAGAGCAACCAAGTGAATCAAATTTGGTCGATGTAGAAATGCCTGAGTCGAGTAGGATGTTTAAGGATTTCTATGCACAACATGATGTAGATCCTGAAATTTGTCCCGATGGAAGAGACAGAGATTGAAAGTTTAGTTAATGATGCTGAAACTCCTTTATATCCTGGTTGCAAGGCATTTACAAAGATGTCAACTTCGGTTGCTATGTTTAAGCATAAAGATTCACATGGTTTATCAGACAATGGTTTTGATAAACTTATAAATCTTGTTCGAGACATGCTGCCAGAAAATAATACACTTCCGAACTCATTTTATGATATAAAAAAACTTGTCAATACATTTGATCTTGGCTATGAAAAGATACATACTTGCCTTAATGATTATTATCTATATAGAAAGGAGCTTGAGCATGCTGAAGTTGATAGCCATTTTTTGAAGTTGTGTTAGTTACTGATGTGGTCTAGAATGATGGCAACGTATGAGTATCTTTTGTTTTGTATCATATAACTTTTGGTTGATATTTTCCAATGTTGACTTGCAGTGGTTGCTATGGAGATGCTATGATAGTTTTTGAAGAACTTTCGTCGAAGAAGGGTTAAGTATCAATCATGCTATGGGATTTTCATTTTAGGTGTACAAAAGGTCAAGAATGGCATGGGCAAGAAGTGGGTAAAAAAAAAATGTCAAAAGAACAATACCAAGGAACATGTTTTTGTAGTTTCATAATTGTATTTTGGTGGTACATGCTTTGTAGTTTCATAATTATATTGTGATGGTACATGTTTTGTGGTCATTTCATATATTTTGATGGTACATATTTTGTAGTCTCCTAATTTTATTTTGGAAAAGAGAATGTGTTGAATATTTTACAAGTGTATTATGCGAATTGTTAGTTTATTATTTGAATTGTTGGATCAAAGAACATGATTTTTCAGTAGCGCAGTAAGCATATATAGAAAATGCGAATTAATTTTAAAAAATGATGCAAAAGGGTTAACGGAAACCCTGCAAAAGAGTTAACGGCAATATTGAAAAAATGCTGCAAAAGAGTTAACGGCAATATTGAAAAAATGCTGCAAAAGGAATAACGGCAACGTTGAAAAAATGCTGCAAAAGGGTTAATGACAACGTTGAAAAAACGTTGCAAAAGAGGCTATTTGCAACGGTGAATAAATGCTACTGTATTTCTTCCCTCAACGACAACATTGACCCCTGCAACGTACACTAAAACGCTGCAAAAAGGTCTTTTGCAGCGTTTTTTGACCGCTGCAAAAGGGTTTTTTTGGTGTAGCAGGTATGGAATTAGAGGAATGGAGTAAAAATAAGGGAACGCAAGGGAGGTAACAGAAACACTTTTGAGTTCTGTATGATGATATGAGAGCCTCCCTTTATGGACTGACCTAGGGGAACAACGAATAACTACAATAGGAGAGGATCGAAACATCCATTATCCATACAGTTGGGTGAGATCAGAATCACTACACCAAAAAAGAGCTTTTGCAACGGCCAAAAAATGCTGCAAAAGCCCTTTTGCAACGTTTTTCCAGATATTACAAAGTGCAGTGTTGCGAAAGAGGGAAGGGATACGGCAACGTTTAAAAAACGTTGCGAAAGACCTTTCGCAACATTTTTTAAACGTTGCGAAAGCTTTGCAGTGTTGCGAAAGAGGGAAGGGATACGACAACGTTTAAAAAACGTTGCCATAGACCCCTTTTTTTTTTTTTTTTTTACGGTAATTGAGTAATTGATCCAGAAAATTAAAAATAACACTTTGTGAAACCATTTTGGAATTGCTTAAAAATTGATAATTTTATTATAAATTTTTGAATCAATACAAAATTCGAATGTGATACAACACAACCTATCGAAAAAGGAGTAAGATAAACAATACAATTGTTTCATCCATCATTCCACTAACTAGATTGCTGGAAGAAGTAGAGACATAAAATATCATCCCAAATGCTGGAACCAGGTACTTCGCACAGCCCTGTATCAAAAGCACAAGCGATGTCCAACCAGTAAAGAGGCGTGCACCTTTTCCTTTTCCTTTCTTTTGATCATACTGTTCCCACAAATAGCCGGTCTGATTATAGTTTCTACCACATTTCTGCAACAAAAGAAATCAATGGTAGCTAAGAATACACCATACCCAAAGGGTATGTTTTGATACGCACTGCACTACTTTACCACTACAACAACACGAGTTTAACATCCTTCTCTCTTAATCCTGTCCATATTTTCTGATCCCACGTACCAAAGAAGCCAGAAAAGCACAGAAGTCAATTAAAGACATCCAGGAGGCAACTTATCCCTCAAATCAGTGTAGACAATCTTTGCTCTCTCTCTGTATGGTCCATCAACTGCAGAATAAAATACAAGTACAAATTTCAAAGAAATAATTATAGCAAGAAACAATATTCATGTTAACGTGTACCTTTGGAATAGTGGTTAAGTGAAGAAAGAATCAAATAATTCATGTTCATCCAAATTGCCCCTCTCCAATACGGTGGATCATAAAGTACTTCTGTTTGAAATGAGATCAAGCTGTTTTTCTAATATCCATGAATCCTAGTGGATACAAAAAATAACCTTACAATACCAAACATCAATGAGAAAGTGGCAAGCAGAATGACAAAAAAAGAGGATTTGACAACTCACAGGTGAAATAAGCCTACCCATAAATGGGAAAAGGCTGACATAGCCAATATGAGGAACCGCCTCAAGACAAAGTTCCTCAGAAACTTCTCGTACAAGCTCATGAATAGGGTAATCGTCGGCCCGCTTCATTAATTGCCAACTTAGACGAACCTATGAAGAAAAAGGATTGTTAAATCAAGAATGAGCTAACAAGAAACAAGTCTGGTACTACTGTCGTCTTTCTTTCTCCTTCAATTTTTTTATCAAAAAAAAAATTCAACCTGCAGTTTTCATCTGTCGTAACCTCCTCATGTTTCAGGATATAACAAAGCCTACCTTGTAGACGTCGCATCAAATGGTATTCTAAACCCCTCACACACTAAAAAAGGGTAAAGAAAGGTTTTTGTCGAAGAAATGGTATTTGCATATGACTCAGGTAACTACAGATTTTCCAGATACATGACCAAAACTATTGAACCATAACAATCTGGATCTGAATCAGTGATGGGTAGAAAGTGTGAAGGTTGAGGCCTATTAAAACTTTTGAGATGTAAGCACCGGAAAGAGTCGTGATACGAACAACAGAGCCAATATGAGACTGATTACTAGAAAGACAAGCGCATATACCTGCTCGGTATGATTTCCATAATCAAAATAAGCTCCATGGGTATAATCAAAGTGCATCTGTTAAGCAAAAAGAGTACATCTGAGATTATAAACTTTAAGCCAGCACACCATAATCTTAAGTAGCTTGTCAGAATGATAGAAAAATACATTGTTCACATGATAATTGTAATAAAGCAAAAATGGTTGTTTACCAATTCCAGCAATACAATCTAGGTGCCAGGGAAAAATAAAATTTAATGTGTAATCAAAAATTAGCAGATAGTGAACTTGAAAAAAATTGAGAAGCAAATAGTAGAACTACCTTATTTAAAAGCTCAAAATCTGAGAGCGACCTTTGCCGTCAAACCATACTCCTGCATTTTTTCAAATAAAACCTTACAAACCATAAGTAAACCGATATCTTAGAATATATTTCTATTTTATTATAGTCATACCTTTCCAATTTCATTCTCCTTCCCAAGAAACTTTGAAATGGAATGCATGCAATCTGCAGCAAATTGCATCCAACATCTAAGATCCAAGTGGCGTTCATCTTCAGTAGGGTGTGATGCATGAGGATAATCATCCAATCCAGAAGAGAGTGTCTGGAGTGACAAAATACTATTATGGTGATTTTTACAGACAAATTCACTTACAACTGACACTGCATTGACAGTTGAAACAGAGGACTAAAATATTCCAACATTGGTCTTTAGATGAAGTCAATAATAACACTATAATTTGAGGATCATATATCATAGGCACTAAAAATGCCACTTTTATAATCATGAAACCAGATGTGATCTTTTCTCAAAATATTTATCTTTTTTACTTCTTAAAAGAGCATTGCAATCATGTTTCAGAGTATGCGAGCTTCTGCTTGCCATCCTGAACAATTTGTAGAGGTTTTCAAATACTTTACATCAGATTGGTAGCTTAAAAGATGTTAATTCAAAAAATTTGGTTTAAAGCCCCGTAGAAATTTATCTATTTTCAATTTATTAGACTTCCATAATGTTCAAGTGGAGAGCTCTGCCATCCATTTCCAATCATGAACAAAGTAAGAATACCAGTAAGTGATACTGACATTTATAATATCCATGAACTATAAAAATTACAACTCAAAAGACAATGGCAAATAAAAGTCATCTGCAATCTTACCCCAAAACACCGAATAAAAAATTATTACTCTCTGATGAAGGATCAAAACTATGACAGGAAAAAGATAATTTGATGTCCACAAAGGTCCAAAACCCCTTCCTTAGTGCCCCCACACATCTGCAATCACATTATAATAACAAATTGTCATCAAATTCCCAAAAATTAAACAATAAAATCGCAAAAACTGGAGCGAGAAAGAGAGCATAAAAATTCTACCTAGCAAAGACACTTAAATTCAGTTCTTTTGCTGCTGCAAAATTTAAGATTTAGAGCACCTGGAGGATTCGTTTTACACCCCACTCCTTCGCCCAAAGAGAAAACCAAAAACCTCCACCACGACCACCTCGACCTCCAAAACCTCCACCACGACCACCTAGTCTTAAACAAGGAATCTCTAATTGCCATTTAAAGTGCGAAGATGGCGAGCTCGAAGTAAGAGATCATGAAGACTTGAGCTTCAGCTTTAATATACTCGGATAGCAGTAGATGGCAATTTATACCTAGGGTTTTGTAGATTCCGAGAATCTGTAATCGCGGTGGAGATGATAGAGATCGGGGGAAGAAGAGAGGAGAGGTGGTGGAGATGGTAAAGATCAGGGGAGAGGCGGAAGAAAAAGTTATGGAGGAAGAGTTAGGGTTTGATTTTGATTTAAATTAGTATACTATTTTTTTTTTGCAACGTTTACGTCGCCAAATGATAAGAAAAAGAAAAAAAAATTGCGAAAACCATCTTTTGCAACGTTTAAAAAACGTTGCGAAAAGTTTTGTTTTAAAACGTTGCGAAAAAAAAAATCGCAACACCAAAAAAAGTTGCAAAAAGGCAATATTAGCAACATTCACTTAAAAAATGTTGCTAAAGCTCAATTTTGTTAAGCAATGGCAACATTTACGTATTTAAATGTTGCGATAGACCCTTTTTGCAACATTTAACTACTGAATGTTGCCTTTTATGTGTTGCAAATGGTGTTTTTTGGTGTAGTGATAATAGCCAGCCATATGGAACAACCAGAAAATAACTATCTGATATTCATTATAGATGAGTTCAACCCAACTTACTTATTCAATTGTGTTTCTTATCACATTGTCAATAGTAGGGGTCGATGTTAACGAATCTTTGGCATCATAGTACTTAGGCCAACCATTGGTGTACAATCTAAGGGTAATAATTTTTCTATATCATTGATCCATAAAATTCCCATTGCCATGCAGAGTTAGTAAGATAAGAGCTCTCTGACTGCCACAATGGATTGCGAATGTAAAGGCCCAGTGCTAAGTTAACCCCAAGCAGCACTATACTACCAACATATCGACAAATACTATGAAATAGATAAAACATCTAGAATGCTTCATGTTGGACAAATTGTTGTCAAAAGACCTCTCGGCCAATAATGTAACTCGGTATATTTTCTCAGTCAGCATCGACCAAATGACTAAATTGAAGACACCTCAATGAAGATGACCCGACCCCAAAACCAAGTTGGCCATTAGAAGCAGTCTAATTTATTTTATGCTGCTCATAGCCCAAACCTTTCTCCTTGGCTGGCTTATGAGCATCGGTTCACTTAGTGATACCGAACCCACTTACTTATCTATATTGGGCTAGGGCCCACTGTTGTGACCTAATGTATGTTATTTATGTCGCCCTCTCCTCACTTAGTTTTGACCATGATTTTTCTTTGTAAAATCGGATGTCTTCTCTGTGATTTTGCATTCCCCATTTCCCTATTCTTTTTTGCCTTCGTGGCTGTCTTTGATAGTCAATCTTCTATACATCTATGTAAAAATCATGTTTTTCATAAATGCACCAAATATATTGATGTTAAACTATATTTCATTAAAGATATTGTATCACAAGAAGTGATAAGACCTGAAAAGATCCATACACAATATAACCCCTCGGACATGAGCAATAAAGTGTTGCCATTTGTGAAATTTAGAAGTTGCAAGGATCTTCTAAACATCGATGGAGGTAAATAATTTCCATTGTTTTTCGGTTCTCCTTTTGGAATTGTCATTAATGGATGATAATATTTTTCTTGAAGGTCCTTTGACACCAAAGTGGAGGTTTATTGGGCAAATTGTTGGCAAACGACCTCCCGAGTAATGATGTAACTCAATATATTTTCTCACTCAGTATGTACCAAATGACTGAATAAAAAGTCGACATCTCAATGAAGAAGACTCGACCCCAAAACCAAGTGGGCCATTGGAAGCATCCTAATTTATTTAATATTCTTCATGGCCCAAACCTTTCTCCTTGGACGGCTTATAAGTGTCGGCTCACTTAGTGATACCGAACCCACTTACTTATCTATATTGGGCTTGGGCCCACTGTTGTGACCTAATGTGTGCTATATATGTCACGCTTTCCTCACTTGGTTTTGACAGTGATTTGCCATGTCTCTTTTTCTTTGTGAAATGGGCTTCCCTCTATGATTTTATCAAACGACCTCCCAAGCAATGATGTAACTAGATATATTTTCTTGGACATTATCGACCAAATGACTGAATAAAAAGTCAACACCTTAATGAAGATGACCTGATCCCAAAACCAAGTGGGTCATTGGAAGCAGCCTAATTTATTTAGTGCTACTCATGGCCCAAACCTTTCTCCTTGGACGGTTTATAAGCGTCGGCTCACTTAGTGATACCAAACCCACTTACTTATCTATATTGGGCTTGGGCCCACTGCTATGACCTAATGTGTGTTATATATGTCGTCCTCTCCTCACTTGGTTTTGACCGTGATTTGCCGTATCTCTTTTTCTTTGTGAAATTAGTTGCCTTCTGTGATTTTGCATCTACCATTTCCCTCCTCCTTTTTGCCTTCGTGGTTGTCTTTGTGGCTATGTTTACATCCCTATGTGTGTGTCCTTTGTGGGCAAACTGTAGCAACCGAAGAGAGGATTTGATTGGAGGATTCTGGGGTCGGTTTTTCTGTTGAGGTTGTCAATTGGAGGTGAAAAATTGAGCCCGCAGCAACTTTTTGTGACAAATATTCCTCTACACCTCCAAAAAGAGCATTTTGCAAGATCATAGAGATGTAATCAGAATGACTGTTATTCATCAAATCAGAACTCGGGTTTATGATAGCTTGTTTAACACCTTTTCTTTTGCATACGTAGTTGTATAACAAATTATTTAATAAAGTAAATTGTGAGATTGATAAATATGAAACTAACTAAATGAGTAAGTGCGATCAACGTTCAATGTGCAAAGCATGTGCATGGTGCATTAACTAGTTAAATATTTCTAATGCAATTTGGCCAATCTAATATGTATAGAGAGAACAATAATATGTACACAATCCAATTAGTAACACTACTTTATCAACAAATGAATTAATGTACTATCTATATATACACACAATTCATCGTATTACATAAATTTTATAATAAGAAAATGATTTTAATGTACTATCACTAACTTATTACATTATACAACAACCATTTAGATTGCAAATTGGAAATATTGATTTAAGTTAGTTTTGGTTTTCGAAAAAGTGAACTACTTCTAATACAATTTATATAAGACATAATCATTTCACTTGATTCTGTGTCTTGTTTTGTTCAATTTAATTGTTGTCGTGTTTTGAGCACTTAACTAAAAATAAATAAGTAAATAATTGGTATTTTTGTGTAATTTTCGATTTTCCACCTATGCGCATAAAAGATAGGGTTTTAAATTAAAAATATTGGTTTCGTATCCCCCCCCTACCCACCCAACACACACACACGCGGGGCATTATGATAATTGGAATTATAAAATAAATTGAAAAGCAAATACTGAATGTGGAGAATGATGAAACAAGACTTACTACTTATTTAATTGTTTTCTTATAGTTTCATCTTTTTATTATTTCTAGCACTTTATGTTGGAGAAAATAACAGTAAAGTGCAGAAAAACTTATCAACAGATCGAGTCTCGTGATAGCACGATGCCCTAAAGCGAAATTGCCCGTCGATAACTGCTGCGACCTCTGTGGACAATCACCTCCAGGATACAACGATCAAATAAACCAATTGTGCAGCAATCACAAAAGGTTTTCAGAACTCTCAAGTGTACTCCAAAAATATGTAAAACTAATAACAATATTTTTTCTGTGTAGAAATATATAATCTCGTTTTTCTTGTATTTTTCTAATACCCAAAAGTGTGTTTATATAGGCAGAAAGAGATGTAACTTCTTCCACCATGATCTAGTATTAAGTTGCAGATATCATTAATGGGTATTAATACTAGGCAGTTAAAACGTCATATTCTACTGGCTAGTTGACCCATTAAATAATTCCGAAAATGATTAAAAAAATAATAATAATTTTATTAGAATCAATAAAGCCCCAAGGCCCAATCAAAGACTTTTTAATATAGTGCGTGAGGCGTGGCTCGAACACCTGACCTCCCACACAAATTCCACACTTTTCACCAGTTGGGCACTTCATCTTAATTAATTATTTCTTTCACATATTATATTTATTGTATAAATATATAACACTTTACTCATAGGAAATTATTCCTTCTCATGTTTAGGTTTTTCCTACTTTTGTTTTTTCTATTCAAACATTTTATAGCTGAAAACAGTCAAAGCGACTTTTTTGACGTTTTCCTTTTTCTTTGTAAATTTTTAATTCATTTTTGGAAATTTGTAAGTAAACGCGTTTTCAGTATTTTTGAAAATTGAAAAGTGAAAACTGAAAATGGCTTGAAAACAGCAAAAAGAATAGACCCTTAGTATATCTAGCAAATCAACAAATCATCATCCCAAATATTGTGTATTCTAGTGAATTGACGAGTGTTTTAGAGTGCTAATACATTCTGCATAATTCAAATGCATCAATATCAAATTATTCAAGCTTTGTCAAGCTTAGTATTTTTTTAAGGAAAAGATTCACTCTACAAAAAGCAATCTTTATAGTGGATTTTTTTTCCCTTATTTCTTTGGCAACTCAACTTTCGGTACATATTGATTTTTATGCTAATATTTAATATTAGGAGAAAAAAATATGATGAGAACTTTTATCAATAATCCTTTTAGGAGAAAAAGCTATTTAACATGCGAATATCATTTAGAGATCGGCGTAAGTTCCTTGGCTTGGACAAGGCATTTAGTACATGTCGCTATTCTTGGATTTAGAGGGGAGTATGTTCGATGGAATAATTTCTTAGAGGTCCATTGCAAACTATCCTCGGTCTCTACGATTGCTTGACTTAAACAAGTGACTTCACTCTCTTAGCGGGCATACTCTCGACGAGTAGAGTCCATTTGAAGGTTACATAAAATAACTCAAAGTATGGGTTTGATTTCAAAAAAATCGTTTCTTCCATATTAATGAATATTGTTAGAGCTTTTCAACAGTGTATGCTCGTAATAATATGATAATTTCGAGATATCGGTGATTTTTTGAGATTATATAATACAACTTTCGATATTTCAGAGATATTTTCATAACTCAAAGTACATATGTGATTTTGGAAGATCATTTCTTTTGTGAATGTATACTAATAGAGTTTTCTAACGAGATGTAGTTCGTCAAAATATTACATTAATTTCGAAAAATCGGTGATTTTTTAAGGTTATATGACATGACTTTTGAGTTAAGAAAACATTCGTTACTCAAAATATGGGTGTGATTTAAAAGCGATTTTTTTTTTTTTTTTGACATAGTGCAAAAGTCGTATAACATCTAATAAATTTTTTAGATGTTAATGTATCTTATGTTGGAAATGGTTTATTGAATTGGGTCAACTTTAAGTCCCAATTTGGGTGGGACCTGTACGTCGATTAAAATGGGACCAAGCGTGTTCACGTTCTACTCTGCGAGGTGATCAACGTGATATATTTATTTATTCAAAACCATTTAGAATTGAATGAAATATTTAATGTCAAATCAACCCACTTGGAACTATAAACTAGGGAAGAATTTGATTTGTTGAAAATTCCCATACACTTACCCCACATAGGAAAGTTAGGAAACTTTGGTGTGGTTTATATAATGTAAGGTTGGGAATTGGGTTTGGGCCCCAAAGGATACCAATAGTTTTTGAAAAGGGGGAGACCTATATCCTATTGGATTCGGTCCAAACGAGACACTCGCACGCCGCCGCCGCCGTCCGGCCGGCCAGCCGGCTCGGCACGTACCTGAGCCCCTTGTGTATGCGTGTGCATCCTTATACTATATTATCTTTTTGGTCAAAATTTATTTAATTTGGACCAACTTGTAATTAATCAAATTCTTGAGTATTTAATTAAATTATTAATGGGCTTATTTTTGGGTAATAATTTTGGATGATCCGTTAACTGACTTTTAACCGAGCCATGGTGTCTATTTGGTTTTTTGGGGCATGTCTGAACAGTGACGACTGTTCTGAAAAGGCTTGAAGGATGTTCGAATGGCCACGAACGATTCTATAAATTGCCAACCCCGCTGCCAAAATAATTACATCATTTTCACTGCATATATTCTCTGCATTGAATCTCATTCTCCATCTCTCTTGTTCTGATATTGTTTTCCAAAGTGAATACACTTCATTGAGTTAGTTGGAACTCCAGCAGATTGTTGTGCTACTTCCGTATGAGAGGAAATTCGTTTTATCCTAGGAAACGATAGCTGGATGCCTTTAGCACCTTTGAAGGCAGCAAATTCGTTTTAAAAAAACATCGTGAAGTCGGTGGGCTCAAATTATTTTTTCTAATCCTGTTATCATACTGTTACGTTGTGCTCATTTCATTAAGGTAATTCAGTCGGATTGTTTGAAGGAAAAACTTATACTCAAGAATCTAAAATCTTAAAATGAATTTTTTTTTTTTTTTTTTATAACTTTATCCTGGTTCTACTCCTTCTCGTTTATCTTCTGATTGTGTTTCAGAAATGGCAACTCCTGGTACTACACTCCCTAATACGATTGGGAAAAAATCAGAAAAATTTAATGGGTCAGATTTTAAGCATTGGCAACAAAAAATATTTTTTATCTGGCAACATTAAGTTTAGCAAAATTTCTCAATGAGGTTTAAAGACTAGCAAGAAAAGGAAGTACAATGGCGAAGGGCAAACTAATTCTTCAAAAACTGCTAAAAAGTTCAAAGGCAACTGTTACAATTGCTGTAAGGCAGGACATTGATCTAAGGGTTGTCGAAAGCCAAAGAAGGTCAAGGGAAAACCTCATCAGGCTAATGTAACATAACATGACAACCTTTCTGATAAGGTGCAAGACATGAATCTTTCAGCAGTCGTTTCTGAATGCAACTTAGTTGGAAACACTAAGGAAAGGTGGGTGGATACTGGAACCACTCGTCACATATGCTCGAACCGCGGGATGTTCTCTACTTATAAAGCGATGGATAATGATGAACAACTCTACATGGGAAACTCTTCATCTTCCAAGATTGAAGGACATGGAAAGATAGTGCTAAAAATGACAAGTGGAAATGAGCTTACTTTAAACGAAGTTCTTCATGTACCCGATATTCGAAAGAATTTAATATCTGGTTCCTTGTTAAGCATGAACGGGTTTAAGTTAGTATTTGTCTCGGACAAATTTGTATTTACAAAGAATGACACGTTTATAGGAAAGGGCTACCTAATTGAGGGGCTCTTTAAGCTGAATGTAATGACTATTGTACCTTCTATGAATAAAATTACATCTTCTTCTTACTTGCTTGAGTCATTTAATATTTGGCATGAACGATTAGGACATATAAATAATAATACTTTGCGTAGACTAATCAAATTGGATTTATTACCAAAAATAGAAGCAAAAATGGCTCGATTACCCTTTCGTTCTGTTGAAAGAAGTAACCACTAGACTTAATTCACACCGATATTTGTGATTTAAAGTTTGTCCAAACTAGAGGCGGTAATAAGTATTTTATCACTTTCATCAATGATTGCACTCGAAATTGATATGTGTATCTACTCAAAAGCAAAGACGAAGCAATTGAAGTGTTTAAACACTATAAGTTAGAGGTTGAAAATCAACTCGGCAAAAAGATTAAGGCAATAAGAAGTGATAGAGATGATGAATATGATTCTCCATTTGAACAATTCTGTCCGAAAAATAGAATTATTTATCAAACTACTGCGCCTTATTCTCCTCAATCTAATGGCATTGCTGAATGCAAGAATCGAACATTGAAGGAGATGATGAATGATATGTTGTAAGTTCTGTATTACCAAAGAACTTGTGGAGGGAAGCTTTGCTTTCTGCCAATTATATTCTCAACAAATTGTCACACCTTATGAATTATGGAAATGTCACAAACCTAACTATAAATATTTAAGGGTATGGGGATGTTTGGCTAAGGTAACGGTTCCTAAACCTAAAAAGGTTAAGATAGAACCTAAAACCATTGATTATGTATTCATGGTTATGCATATCGTAGTAGTGCATACAGATTTATGGTACATAAGTCTGAAATACCCGATGTACGTGTTAATACGATTATTGAATCAAGGGATGCTACATTTTTCGAAAATGTTTTTCCTTATAAATTGCAAAGTGAATCAAATTCACGAAAAAGACCTCGTGATAATACTGAAGCTGTAGATCAAGAATCTATAAATAAAGAAGAACCTAGAAGCAGTAAGAGGGCTAGGACGAAAACTTCATTTGGGCCTGAAATGAACCTCAAACTTTTAAAGAGGTTATGTCATCAACCGAATCTTCATTTTTGGAAAGAAGTGATTAATAGTGAAATTGAATCCATACTACAAAATCATACATGGAAATTAGTAGATCTTCCTCCCATTAATAAGCCACTGGGATTTTCAAAAGAAAAATGAAAACAGATGGATCTATTGACAAATATAAAACTGGACTTGTCGCTAAAGGCTACAAGCAAAAAGAAGGTCTTCATTATTTTGATACATATTCACTGTAACAAAAATTACTTCAATACGTATGCTTATTGTGATAGCAGCATTGAATGGCTTGTATATACATCAAATGGATGTTAAAACGGCATTTTTGAATGGTGTATTAGATGAAAGAATTTATATAAAGCAACCTGAAGGATTTGTGGCCCCAGGACAAGAAAAGAAAGTGTGTCGACTTGTTAAATCACTTTATAGATTAAAGCAGGCTCTTAAAAAGGCATGAAAAGTTTGACATAGTAATGATGTTAAATGGTTTCAAAATTAACGAGTGTGAAAATGTGTGTATGTCAAAAAGCACTCAAAATGGATATGTCATGGTATGTTTATACGTAGATGACATGTTGATCATGTGAAAATAAATTGTTTTGCATTCTATGTTCCATGTTTTGAGTTATCAAGAATCAGTACAAAACTCAAATAGCATAAACCTTCTAAAATCACTATACTACTACTACTACTACTACCAAAAAAAACAAACGATTTTGTTGAATTTTATACCATTGAAATTCCTATCAGTCTATTTCAAACTTGTCATTTTGGAACTTGTTTCAAGCTATACAACAATTTTTTCTAATTTAAAGACTTTATTTTCCTATCCTCGTACAGAAAAATCCTCTAGTTGTAGATTTCTTCCTCTAAGTACCTAGAAATGTAGTTTTCTCATCCATTTGATATATTTAAAAAAATTTAATTGCAAGTTTCATCCTAATGGAGGTTATTCTTGTTATCAAAGAATTTAGGGAAAATTGCGGCCGCGGTCCCAAACCTTTCATTTTGTTGCAGATTACACCCAAACCTTTAATTTTTGCAGGCGAAGTCCCAAACCTTTATATGTAATTGCAGCGTCGATCCCAAACCTTTACTTGTTGCGGTAGAAGTCCCAAATCTTTGTACATAATTGCAGAGTCGGTCCCAAACCTTTGTATGTAATTGCAGCGTCTGTCCCAAGCCTTGAATTCCGTCTGTAAAACCGTTAGTCAACGTTGAAACAGTAATTTTGACTCGGAAAAATTACAGCACCGGTCCCAAACCTTTCATTTTGTTGCAGATTACACCCAAACCTTTCATTTTTGCGGCTGAAGTCCCAAACCTTTATATGTAATTGCAGCGTTGGTCCATTTCCAACTTTTTTTTTTTTTACAATGGAAACAAATTTCATAACCAATTATTGTAAAAAAAAAAATTCATTTTAATGAACAATTTTCATGTAAAACGAAGTCAAATGAACACTAAACTTTGATAAAAAAATAGTTTTTAAGCAAATTTTTTTTTTTTAAATTTTTGGCAATGGTAACAAATTTCATAACCAATTGTAAAAAAAAAAAAATCACTTTGATGGACAGTTTTCATGTAAAATAAAGTCAAACGTGAACCAAAAAAAATCTAAAATTTCAAAATTTTTCCGGGAGGAAAATTATACGAATCAAACACATTTAATTAACAATTCCCTAGGAAATGATTTTTAGGCAATTACTTTCCCTGAAATTCATTTTCTTTCCACCCATTTTCCACAATTGCAATCAAACGGAATCTAATTTTGACTCAAATGATAACTTAATTGATGAACAAAATTGTCAAAACAAGTTATTAAAAAAATATTTTTCTTCTTCAAATCACTTTAATAGACATATTTTACATGAAAATTGTCCATTAAAGTGATTTTTTTTTTTTTTACAATTGGTTATGAAATTTGTTACCATTGCCAAAAAGTTAAAAAAAAAATTTTTTGCTCAAAAACTATTTTTTCATCAAAGTTTAGTGTTCGTTTGACTTGGTTTACATGAAAATTGTTCATTAAAGTGAATTTCTTTTTTTTTTTTTTTTTTTTAACAATTGGTTATGAAATTTGTTTCAAAAAAAAAACTGGAAATGGACCAACGCTGTAATTACATATAAAGGTTTGGGATTTCGACCACAAAAATGAAAGGTTTGGGTGTAATCTGCAACAAAATGAAAGGTTTGGGACCGGTGCTGTAATTTTTCCGAGTCAAAATTACTGTTTCAACGTTGACTAACGGTTTTATGGACGGAATTCACGGCTTGGGACCTACACTGCAATTATGTACAAAGATTTGGGACTTCTGCCGCAACAAGTAAAGGTTTGGGACCGATGCTGCAATTACATATAAAGGTTTGGGACTTCACCTGCAAAAATTAAAGGTTTGGGTGTAATCTGCAACAAAATGAAAGGTTTGGGACCGCGGCCGCAATTTTCCCAAGAATTTATATCAAAATTAAAGCCTTTTCATTGTCTGCAACATTTTATCACTAACTTGGCTTTGTACTTATTGATTGTTCCATCTGCTTTATTTTCCTCCTAAAAATCCAATTGTAATCTAGTAGTTTACATCTCGGAGGGAGATCCACCAGTTCCCACATATGGTTTTACAAAATGAAAGCTATTTCACTTTTAATAGCCTCTTTTCATTGAGGTCCTTCTGAAGAGCTCGCAACTATTTGGAAGCTTTGAGGTTCACTTTTTAATATATAAGTTGTTCTTTTTTTACGTCTTAGTTCAACCTCAACTTCCTCTTCTTATTCTTGGTTTTGATTATTATCAACAACAGTTTCATGTCCTTTTAGAGAAGATTTCTTCTTTTTTAGATCTATACAAAAATACTTATTCATAGAACTTCTTTTTGTTTATGCCTGAGATTTTAGACTCTTGCATAAGAATTCAATAAACAATAATATTACGTTTGTAGTCAATGAAAGTGCATTTGACAATTTTAAGACTTTTTCCACCTTCTTTGGTGTAGGTACAAGTACTTTGACAAGACACCCCACACTCATAAGTTTTTATAGTAAGACTTCCTTCTTTTTCATAACTCATATAAACTCTTTCTATTTTGTTGAGTAATACTATTTAAAAGGCAATTTGTTAACGAAACAACTTCTACATCACATGTTCTAGAGAAACCTAAAACCTATCAACATTTTATTCATCATTTCTTTTAAGATACAATTTTTCCTTTTAGCAATATCATTTTGCTGGGATGAATATATTTTTTTGGTTTTATATTGTGCATAGAATTCAACAAATCGTGCTTCATAAGCACCACGTTAGCTACTTCTTAACACCTTCATTTCATGTTGAGTTGATTATGAACTCCATGCTTGTAGAGAACAAATTTCCTCTATAAGTTCATTCTTACTTTGAAATTGTTGTACATAACAATATTTTGTGCAATTGTCAACAAAAGTAATGAAATACTGGTCACCCCTTGCTTGAACAAATTTTAAATTACAAATGTATATAAATTAAATTAATTCGCTTTATGTTTCTTTCAGTAGTTTGAAATGATGATTGTGTCATTTGTCTCAATACAAGTTCCATACTTATATTTAGAATCAACATGAAATGTGGGTATTCAATTCAAGTTAATTAATTTACACAAAGTATCATAATTAACATATTATAGTCTACCGTGCTACAAGTTAAAAAACTCAAACAAGTAAACAGAAGAATTATTAATGATTAGGAAATTAATATGAAGTAGCAATCACAAAACTAGAAGAACAAAAGAACAATTGGCAAAGGAATGAAGAAATTATTAATATGGAGAAAAATACAATAAAATTGTGTTTACAATATTGTCTAACTCTCTAAAACTCATACAAAGTCATATGAAAGCCAAGAACTTCGTGGAGTACATACAGGATCCAAGAAAATATATTATAGTTGGAAAAAGGATCAAAAAGAGCCAATATATATTCTCTTGGATAGCACTACTGCTCGAGCAGCAATCTCGTTGCAAGTGAGTGCCGGCAAGCGGCAAGGAACCATATTTTGAGTGCTCGAGTGGGAGATAAGCACTTAGTGAGCGAAAAAGGCGGCGACTTCCTTCCCTCAATCCATCTTTAGACTTCTTCATCTAAAACTCCAATACCCAAAGGAATTTCGGTTACAATTTAACAAATCTCCACCTGACACAAATTTTACTGTAACGAATGAAACTTCAATAATTCTCCCCTTGGAGACGAGTTCCACTACAAGGAATAAACCTTGGCTTTTCAAAAATTTCATCACAAATATCTCCTACATAAAAACTTATCCATCTCCTCTACAAAGTCCAACTAGGATCAACTCAATCAACTGAATCCAAGCACAGCTTAGCAAAATTTCCTTGAGTGCTAAAGTTGCTCAAATTATTATCAGGAGAAACAAAATCACAAATAATTTAGCAATGATTATCAAATAGGGCAAAAGCACACCCTATAACAGAATCAACACTACAAAATGCTTTTGTTGAAGATTCTTGCTGTAATACCCAGACGAGGAAAGTTAAAAGATTTGATAGGTACTACTCATACCAATAAGGTGCACCTTCTTTTCCGGAAGTCTAGAAACTCCACAGTTAAGCGTGCTTGGTTTGGAGCAATTTTATAATGGGTGACCCCCTGGGAAGTTTTCTCAGGAAGCGTGCGAGTGAGGACAAAACATGCTGAAAAGACTCATGTTGGTACAGTGAGGACAGTACGTCATCGATCTAACGGCCGGGACAGCCCGTTAAGTGGGACCCAAGTCGTTACACTTGCTAGACTCAATATCTTCAACCACACTTACAACATATGCAACTAAATTAGCTTTCTCGTACCATTGTAGAGATTTAATATCTCTCCTAGGTCTATCTCTAGTAATTAAAAACGATGGCACCGCTGATGATGGCAAAGAGACATTACCCATAACTTCTGAACTTGACTGAAATATATTCTTCAATGTAGCAAAACCAAACTCCAATGGTACTATACTAAACTGAATATCCACCAATGACCTTAATTTCTGCTAATTGGTCTCCATGGATTTGATAGAACTCTGCAAGATATATAACTGGGACCTTCTCTGTCCCAGCAATACAAATCAAGCATATTTACTAACTTTCAAAACTTCATCTTCACCAGTATACTTGTTTCATTTTGAATCAAGAGTACTCAAAGTGATAAGATTTCTCTTCAAATTTGGAACGTGTCATCACCTTAATCAAGTGTTCTAACCATCCCATCAAATATTTTAATTATGTCCCTTCCATTACAAGGTTTATTGTTACCCATTACAACAATACCTTTCATAACTGCTTCATGTGTTGCAAATAAATTCCAATTGGGACATATATGAAATATTCAAGTTTTACCAAGAATCCAATTCTCATTAGATTTGGAGTCACTATCAGAAATAACCAAAGGTTCTCCGTCACTGTAGCGATTTTCTGCATTGTCGGCTTCACCTGAAGTTTCTGGTTGCTTTCCTTTCTGATTTGCATCCACTTTTTCTCTATTCAATCACATATAGCAATCCTTCTTTATGTATTCATTCTTCTTACAATAGTTACAAATTTTATTTTGAAGTTAGATTACGAACTACCTATCTCATAGCCACCATGAACAACAAGGCATTTTCATTGAGCCTCAAATCCATTGAGATGCTTCATCTTCTCCTTTGAAAACAAAATGTCATATACTTCTTCAACGGTGAGAGTGCCATGACTATATAATAGTGTCTCTAAACAACATATACAATGTAAGCAACGAACACAATAGAATCAAACTCAAGTCCTCTTCATTATACTTAACTTCTAAGATTTCCAAATCAGCAATAATTTCTTTAAAGACAGCAAGTTGATTCTCTAAGGATGTACCTTTTGTCATACAATGAGAATACAAACGCTACTTCAGGTGCAATTTGCTAGTTAAACTCTTATTCATGCATTATAGCTCCAACTTCAACCATAATGCAGCTGTGATTTTCTCCTTCAAAATGTCCTAAAGAATTTGATTTGAAAGATGAAGCTGAATTTGTGATAGGGCCTTTTGTTTCTTGCATTGTTTCTCCTCCATTGACCGATTTGATGGCGTCTTGTCAAATCCCAACAAGGCATCATCCAAATGTATCTGAGCGAGCACTGCTCACATCTTTACCTACCACAATGAAAATCTAATGTCGCAATCCAAAAGCGGTATATCATACTTTATGATTGCCATCACAAGAACAAAACCTGAACAAATCAAACATCAAACTCTTATACCACTTGTTAGAAAATTAGGGACAATATTATATGACACAATATGAAATAGCAATCATAATATTGAAAAAAATATAAGAACAATTGGCAGATGAATGAAGAATTTATTAATATGGAGAAAAATACAATAATATCATATTTACAATATTGTCTAACTCTCTAAAACTCATACAAAATCATATGAAAGTCAAGGATTTCGTGGAATACATTTAGGACTCAAGATAATACATTATAGTTGAAAAGAGAATAAAAAACGAGCCAAAAATAAGAAACAATATTTTCTCGAATAGCATTGCCACTCAAGCGACGGCCTCGCAGGAAGCAAGCGCTAAGCAGGCAGCAAGAGAGAGACGATCACCCTATTTTGAGCCGAGCAAAAGATGAGAGCTCGACGAGCCAAAAAATGACGACTTCTTCCCATTGATCCATCTTTAGACTTATTCAAGGTCTCTTCATCTGAAACACTAGTACCCAAAGGAATTTGGGTCACAATTCGTCACACTTCAACATTAATTATATTCGTCTTTGACTTTAGAGTCACTACATTTCACTATATCTTTGTTTGACTCAAAGATCACATGAAAACCATGCTTATTCAGCATCACCTGGGCACTAGGTTCTTGGATTTTTTAGGCACATACAAAATTTTGCTTGTTTAATACTAATACTAAACAATATTGTACACACTAACAAACAAAATTTTAATATATATATATATATATATATATATATATATATATATATATATACAAAAATGATCTAATGAGCACCGGTGCTCATCTTATCCTAAGCACCGATGCGTTGGCACATTAATTCATTAGTGGATTGGAACTCACAAAATCTTTATCCACCAATGAATTAATGTGCCAACTCATCGGTGCTTAGGATAAGATGAGCACCGATGCTCATTAGATCATTTCTGTATATATATATATATATATTAAACTCGAGTGTGTTCTCATAACTAAACGGTTCCCATTTCCAGGTGTCTATATTCCGTATTGAACAATTTCAACGTTTATGGCATCTTCATGGAGCACCTAAATCCATATTTGGTATGCGAGGTATTGAGTAGAACTAGACAAATCAAAGAACAATATTTCAACTTCTTTTTTTCTTAATATTGTCAAGTAATGTATAGCAACCTGCCTTGTATTAAAATCTTCACCCCCCACCCACCCCCCCCCCCCAAAAAAAAAAAAAAAAAAAAAAAAAAAAAAAAAGAAGATATCTTGACATATACTACCACCACGAACACAAAAGCAATATCCAAGTAATAAGAAAATACAAATATTGGACCTATACGATCGACTAATCACAGCTAATAAGGGAAACGTATTTTGTTTTGGTTCGACCTGCCATCACATACCAAAAATTGAAATATGATATAATTTTGATTCTGCAACTACTAAATGATTTGTTCCAAAGGCAGAATTCTTCAATAGAAAAGAATGCCAAGATTGGAGCAATAAAATTCAACAGAACAAAAAAAAAAGTATCCTATGTGGATTTAAAATCGATGACTATGGACACATGGACCTCGACCAAGAAGGGATCATGGATGACTACACATTTTACGACTTTCTTTGCATAAATCAATCCCAGTGAGTACACCATCTCGAGAGATCTTCATCTGCACAAGAATGAAGAAGAAACAAGTTATATTTTTACCTTCGCGAGCACGAGTAAATGGAGTTACCTACTAACCACAAGAAATGGTTGTGACTTCTGGAATATTATCTCATAATATAACGCAGACACATTTATTCTGCTTCGGGTCACTTGGCAATTTCTTCTCTGTTCCATGAAGAAAGAGATATATTACTTTTTTTTCACTTTTAAATAAAAAATGTTACTTATTTTGAAAGTAACTCTTAATTTAATATCAAAATAAGTAACTTACTTATTTCTAACTACACCAATAAACCAAGTTAATAAATGACTTATAACTTAACTCAAAGCAACTTTTTAAGCTTAGCCAAACATGCTTCAAAGTGGCCACAAGTTAATGTAGAGGTACTTTTGCATTTTGTAAAGGATTATCAACAAGGGAAATCAGACCTTTCTCCATCAACGGTTGTTGGATGACAACATGCATGATCATGACTCCTCCAGGAATATCACATAATGGACTCCTACAATCCGCCACGGTTCTATTGTTCTCCAATATTCTTCCTGCGCTAATTAACTTGATGTCTTTCACCGTCCGTGGACCATTTTCTTTCTCTATTCAAAAGACATACATTAGGATGAGCGGAGAAAAAAATAATAATAAATATAGTAACATGAGAAACAGTAACAACTATATCATAATTCTCGAGGCAGAGGTGACCCTTAAGAATGCAGTAATGCAAGCATTAGCATTTGGACTATGAACAAGCTAATTTAGCCAAATCTCTCTTTCTGATTTACTTGTTTTACTCCATGTTTATTTTTGTTGACAGGTAGGGGATGAAGGAGGTGCATATGCAGTTACGTGCTTCAATCCTATCAATTCCAAAATCAATTCAAAGAGTGGCAAGTAAATTTGCATAGGACTTGTGAGGAATTATCCAAAACTTCTGTGGAAATGTTGCAAAGAAGCTTACAAGTCAATGACATATGTGAAAATGGCACATGTGAATCAGAACTTAAACCACTCATTTGCATCGCAGTTTAATAAAAGATATTACCTCATATAACAGAAAAAGAAGGGGAGAAAAAGCCATCATTTCTATTGTGTAAATAGCTTTCCCAGAAAGAGAGAACGAGGAGAAGTACATGGAGATTGTGCAGTGCATTATGTGAGATGATAGGGAACAAAAAATTTGGAAAGATAGAATCTTTGGGACAGCAGTTACTGACTCGAATATTTGGTGCTATGAACTGATTGACTTTCAACAATTTAAACCCACAAATCCACCATACCATTAAACAGCAGGCAATCCAAGATTCTAGTTTATTTTTCTTTTATTGTTAGGGACCTGAGAATAAATAGTAGTGTGGATTTACCAAGGTTCTTAACTTTGCAGGAAGCTCAATATGTACAATACAGATCAAATGCTATTCCTGTTTGTGTTACTGAGTCATATAATGCTTCATTTAGAGCAATCTCTTTCTGCCTTTAAGGGGCTAAATTAACACAATTTTTGGAACAACACGAGGATTGGCATTTCAAAGAGTGAGCTTATGTTCGTCATAACTGCATCATAATTACTATTTAACAGCCTTATCTTGAAGCTTAAGCTTTATATGGTCCAATCCAAGTGACTTAAAAAAATTTAAAGAAAAAAAAACTTGTGCAAATTTTTGTTGGTTGTTTAGACTTTTTAAGACACCACTAGACTCCAAAGCAGTTTAAGATGACCATAATAATTGTTTTAATTGCAATTTGACATTAGACATTGACAAGAGGCACAGTTGCTAGGCCTCATGTCATATTTTCCTTTTTATCCAAAACTTCTACGTGGAGATGTTGCAAAGAAGTTTACAAGATGATGACATAGTATAAGTGTGAATCAGGACTCAATTAACTCATTTCCTATACAGATAAATCAAAGATATTACTTATTTTAAGAAAAAGAAGGAAAATGAAAAAAAGCTACCATTTCTTTCGTGCAAATAACTTTTCCTGTAAGAAGGAATGAGGTAAAGTGTATGGAGACTCGTATTGTACAGCATATTATGTGAGAGACTAGGAGACACCAATTCAGGGAAGATAAAATTCTGAACTAATAAAAAAGGGCCATCTTCTTCTTCCAAGTAAAGCTGTATGGAATTTTTGGGACAGAGTGGTTACTGACTCGAATTTTTTGGTCCTATGAACTGATTGACTTTCAACAGTTTAAACCCACAAATCTACCATACTATTAAATAGCAGTCAACCAAGCTAGTTTCTCCCTCTTTTATCATAGGGGTTGGATATTAAATGCTAGTGTGGATTTACCGAGGGGCTATAACTTAGCAGGGAGTTCAATATTTACAGTAAAGATCAAACGCTATTCCTGTTTCTGTAATGCCTCATTTGTAGAGACATGCTAATCTCTCTGCCTTTAAGTGGCTAGATGAACACAATTTATTGAACGACCCAAATGACACCCGTAGAGATTGGCATTTTATAACGTGCCCTTAAAATATCATTAACTATATCATAATGAATATTGAACCACCTCAACTAAAATCTTAAACTATCATGTTAAAGGGACTAATTTATATAAATTATGTCTTTAACACATCCAATCATCTGCATGCCTGATTCATTTTTCTGCCCACTCTTATATCTGTTCAACCTTGTCTAAAAGTTTTAAGTTATTACATAACAAACAAACTTATTGATTTAAATATGTCAAGAACAATCACAAATTCCAATCCAACAATTTGGGATCTATAACAAATTGAATAGTTACAATCATCAAAACCATTAGATCGATTAACCATCCGGAAAGCAATATATACGTGCATACACAACGAGCCATATGCAGTCAAAAGATTTGACTAACCTTTAGGCCATTGAGCTACAATGTTCTCCTTCAAGGTTGCGACACTCGTAGACGTGGGGAAGTTTTTTGGACCGATATCAGATCCATCAGTCAACCTAAACTTGATCTCCAGCTGATCTTGTGCTCCAGACATCTTCAGATTATTCAATAACTAAAATTACAAAACCCAAGATCTTCACTTGGCTCATCCACAATCTCCAATGGAGTGATCTTTTATGCAAAATCAAGAATCCATTCACAAAATTCTTGATTATAAAGATTCAAAGAAAACTCAATATGGAATCAAGTTACGCAAGGATAAAATTTAATATCAATATATAGAAACAAATACACATACAGAAACAAGTACTTATGAAATGAAAATTTTCCATTTTAACACTAATTTCTCCGCCCCACCGCCGAATATCCTCAAGATGGATTTAGAAGGGTCACATCCAAATCAATCAAAATGTCAAATAAAGGAACTGAACAAGAAATTATTTAAATCTTGATAAATTTCAATAAAAACCCAAAGTTAAACTCAAAAATTAAATAAAAATCTTACCAGTTTAGACTTACTCGATCTGGGTCCTCTTCCTCTTTTTCCTCTTCAAAAGAATTTCTGTTATTTTATTAAAAAAACCTCAAAGTTAAAGAAGAAGAGGAAGAAAGAGAAGCCCATCCCAGGAAAATGAAATATGCACAAGTGATAAAAGAATAAATAGGAATATTAATTAATTTCTATAAAGTTACTTATAAGTGAAATTCGGGAGAAGAAAGATACAAGGCCGTTACGGAGATTTCAATCCTGGGAATGGAATGAATTAAAAGAAATCCTCCAAATTGTATGGAAATTTTGACCCTTTTTTTTTTTTTAGAACACTCAAATCCTTCGAATTTTCTTGATAAAAATTGCATCTATTTCCCACATTAACGGGCAGTAGTTAAATGGGCTATGCTAGATTACCAGAAGAATTTTGCCAGAAGTCTACCAGATACTCACAAAGCCTTTAAATAATATAAAATAGATTTCTATAAAAGTACTATCTTACCCTTTTTATCTTTATTTGCAAACTTTACCCTGTATTTTTATAATTCTTTTATTTGGGCCATAAGTTCTTAAAGTTAATCCTGGGATTCTTAACTTTTAATATCTTTTCTTTCTCCTTGATTAATTAATCAGAATCAATATGTAATTTCTTTAATCTTTCAAATTGTTCTAAATATTCTCTATATTTTGATAATTTTTCAAAAGTTGTAGGTTGGTCTTTTTCTGTTATATATCCAAAAACTATTCCTTCTGAAACTTCTTCTCCTATATCTTTATATTTTCCAATAACATCTTCAATTTTCTTTATTTCTTTGCTAATTTCTACAGGATTAAATCCTATATTATGTTTACAAGCGTAATCTATTTCAGAATATATTTCTTTAAGCTTTTCTTGTCCAACAGGAACTATATCTTCAGATTTCTCTACTAAACTTAATAAAAATGAAATATCTTTATCATCTAAATATAATCTAAGACAATCATCATTAGATGTGGATACTTGTGAGGTGTTCATGAAGATCAAAACATAATCATATAAAAGCATGTAAATGACTTACAGTAATCAATAGAAATAAACAGGCTTTCCCTCCAGCATGTTCTTATAGTAGTTTTGCATGTATTCAATCATTCTTCTGAATCAGATGAACTTTTAAAATGTTTTTTGAAATCATTTGAGTCCACAACTGCTTCCGCAAAAGGCTTTTCAATTAAGGTTGCATTTCTCACTCTAGAGAACTAGCCGTGTTGCCACAGACGCTATCTCACAGAATTCAGAGTCTCTGTTTTCACCTCTATTCAAACTCTTTTCAGAACAAGTTCTTACTTAGAACAAGATTTTAAAAGATAACTCACACACAAGGTGCTACAAATTTTTGTTAGAAATCTGCCCTTTTCCCCTAAAACATTCATCAAAGACGGGTACTTTGGCATGGCTAACATCCATTCAAAACAATGTTTTGAAAATCTCTTAAAATCTCTATTTGTACTGCCGAGGAATCATGAGAAACTTAATGAAATCCTTTCATAGAAACTTTGTTAAACCATAATAAACTTCATCTTTATATTCATAAGACTGAAATAATACATGCTTGCATACTATATTTACATACCTTTGGTACTCACCTTATGAAGTTTAGAACTTCATAAGTGATTACCTTATTACAAGCTTTCCTATCTCCAAAGCTATCTAAATTCTTTTTCTGAATACAAGTGGTGTATACAGATATTAGAGAGATACAAGGGATTCGAGAGATGAAAGATCCAAGGATCCAGGGATGCCTCTAGTATTTGGACCTCATCTTCTTATATAGAGGTTTTTCTTCAAGTGGTTAGGAATCTTATCTTCACAGCTGTTTCTCCATTATTTCTTGTCTGCCATCTTCTTTTGTTAGGTAGTGATGCTGTCCTCCTTTTTGGCTGGTAAGTAGGTGGAGAGTTATTATCATACCCACTTTTCTTATCTTCAATCAGCAACTTTTGTTATCTTCTCCAATAGCTGATAGAAGGTCATTATTTCAACCACTATCTTTTGTCTTTAAGTGGCCACAGTTTTTCTTTAATAAAGAAGCTTTATTAAAGTAGTGATAAAGGGTCACTATCTTTTATCAATTATTTCTCCATTCTTGATTCAAAGAATTCGGCAGGGAATTCTTCATCATCGAGTGAAACTTGGCTCATATCTTCTACTACACAATGTACACAATGGTGATCACTGTAATCCCAGAGTAATTTGCATAGTTCTTTCTCCATCTTTTCAGATCCACTAACTTGATTAGAGATTATTTTGGATAATAAATGATCAAGATAACAGATATCTTCCTCTTTTGTCTCTATTCTGGCATTAGAATAGATTATATGTTCCTCAGATGGGTAAACCCATATTTTTTCTTTCTCAGTGATTAGCTGAGTTAGATGTTCAAATATTTCTTTGTATCCTTTGGCTCTTCTATATGGCATCATGTTAATGATATCTTGATAACCATTTTTAACAACCTTTTGACTGGTTGGTAAATAATGTTGGTTTGTGAGTCCTAATTTGATAACATGAAATGCTGGCTGCATACATTGAAGTTCTGGATCCCATTCCATTGTTGCAGAGTAGAATCTGATGTATATGTTTGTAGTTTTGACAACTTCAGTATATCTTTTAATGGCCTTCTTGACGTCGGCTGGAAGTTGGGCTATCTCCTTGAGATCTTTGCTAGGATATATACATAGTATATTTCCTAATTCAAAACAGTTTTTCACCCAGTTGGCTGGAGCTTCTGGATAGAAATTTATCTTGTTGTATCTTCCATAGTGGAGAGTCTTCATCCACTTTCCCACTTCAAGATACCAATCGGATAGTATATTGAAAACAACAATAAAGAAAATTATTTCTTCATAGTTATCCTTTTTGGATATTTTTGTCACATGACATATCTTGACAATTTCTTTTGGATCAATTTTTTCAATATTTAGCTTAGGTAAAATATGGCTCTGTGAAGAGCTACCTTTGCTATTTTTGATATCTTGGATACCAGTAATAGGTTCAAATTTTCCCTGTGAAGGGGTTCCTATTACCTTCTTTGCTTTCCCTTTATCCTCGGGTAGAGCGCTAGTATTCACAAGTCTCTGTGAAGGGATACTAGACTTGGTACAAGTTACTTCTGCCTCAAGGGCTATATTTTTGTCTCGAAGACTATCTTGTATATTTTGAATTTGAGCTTCCAAATAGGAAACCTTTATTTCAAGTATTTGGACTTTCGTCCTTAGTTGATCTACCTCCATCCCTGCTAAGATAATCAGGAAGAAAGTTAGCATTTCCTTTTATATGCTCAATATCAAATTTGAAGTAAGAAAACCAAATTTGAATTCTAATAATATATCTATTGGCAATAGATGGATCAACATTATTTTTCAAAAATGCTTTAACTTGAGTATTATCAGTTCTAATTAAGAACTTTTTTGGTAATAGATAATCTTCATATTTCTGCACTCCTCGCTTTACAGCAATAAGTTCTTTTCTATTCATTTCATGCCTTGTTTCAACTTCTTTGAATGTTCCTGATGTATATCCTGCAAGTGTTTCAGGACAAGAACAATCCTTTGTACATTTATATTCTTTGTGATTCTTTTTAATCTTCAATACTGCACCCCAGTAATTATCTGATGCGTCAGTTTCAAGGATAAAGAAATCTTCTTCTCGTGGAATTACAAGTTTAGGCAAACTTCTTAATTCCTCTTTTACTTTTCTTATATTTTCACAATCTTGTTCTTCCCAAGACCACATTACATTCTTTCTTAATTTTGGAAGAAAATAATTTTTTAACTTGGCACAATTTTCAATAAATCCTTCAGCATAATTTAATATACCTAGGAAGCTTTGTAACTGTTTTTTATTTCTGATTTCTTCAGGAAATTCTTGAAGTTTTTCACCAATATGAGATTGCAATTGCAATTCTCCTTTTTTAATAAATAATCCTAAGAATTCTATTTCTGTTTTGGCTATTTCTGCCTTCTTTTGAGAAAGTGTGATACCATGTTTTTTCATAATATAACAAAATTTCTCAAGATGCTCAATATGTTCATTTATATTATTTGAATGAATCAATAAATCATCAACATAAGCAATACAGAAGTGAGTAATTGTTTTGATTACCTCATCCATTCTTCTTTGAAATATCTGTGGTGCATTTTTCAACCCAAATGGCATTACATTCCATTCATATTGTCCTAAAGGACTGGGAGTACTAAATGCAGTCAATGGTTTACTTTCTTCTGTAAGCATGATTTGCCAAAAACCTGACTTACAATCAAATTTTGAAAATACTTTCTTGTTTTGTACTTGTTTAATAAGAGTATCCTTATTAGGCAAGTAATATCCATCAAATTTTGTAACTTCATTTAACTTCTTATAGTTTATCACCATTCTGGCTTTTCCTCTTTTTATCTCACTATGTTTTCTTACCATAAAGGCTGGACTACTATGTGGGCTTTTACTAGGCCTAATCAATTTGGCTTCTAGTAATTCTTTTATTTGATTCTTAAATTCTTTTTGATCTTCCATATCATATTTCATTGGCTTAACTCTAACTATAGTGTCTGGATTGATTAGTTCTATTTTTGCTTTTACCTTATCTATGTTCCATTTTTCTAATGGATTTTCAGAATATGTTCCAGAAATTTCTTTTTTCAATTTTTCTAACTTGTTATCTGTTGTCATTTTCAAAACTGTAACTGGTTTAATTTTTTCTGTATTCCAACATCCACCACGCTGGGTTGAGGAACTCTGATGACTAATTTTTGTATGTGCTATACTAACAGCTTTAGTTATCTTAGGTGTAAATATCTTATGTGCACAAGGAGTTGTGAACATATATCTATCTACATATTGTGTAAACGGTGCATATTTTAGTAGGAAGTTTTGTCCTAATAAAATATCACATCCAATTGTGGAAGACATATATATTGTATCAACAAATACTTCTCTAAAAGATATTAGAAAAGGTACTTGTGTAGCATATTTACTATATATCACTTTGTTTCCTCCTGCTGTTGTAGCAGTGACAATCTTTTTTGAATCATATTTCCAGTATTCATTTGGTAATACATTTGGTAAACCCAAACTTATCGTACTTCCTGTATCTAGATAAGCATGAAATTTAATTCTACTTATATTGAGTGTAATTTCAATATATGGGCTCATGGGATTAGTATTAATTACTATTTCCATGATAACAATGTTTTCATATTTTCATCTATTCTTGATATGATGATTGGATTATCATCAATTGTTATTTTTAAATATCCTTGACAAATTTTATAGGGACTAAATTTTTCAAGGAAGTTCATTCCTAACAGTATAGGTGAACGTTTGATTCCATATGATTCATCTTTATATAGAATTATTTCTTTTCTATGTTCTTTCTGATCCTCTCCTATAAATATAAGAGGAAATTTAACATATTTCTTAATTTCAAGATTATTTCCCAAATAATCTTTAAATATATAAGGTTCTGTTAATTCAAAATCTAGTAAATGGCTAACAAATTTAGCATTTACATGACTTTGTTCTGCTCCAGTATCTATAAGGACAAGAAGATTTTTCTTGTATCCTTCTTGATTAATATATCTTGTTTTGATATAGTATTGTGAATTTGTCGGTTCAGCAATACTGAGTTTTTTAACTTGACTTATCTTAAGATCTTGTCTGGAGGGAAATCTTGCAATAAGATCATCTCCTACTAAACTCACACTATTTCTTCTTATCAATTTTCCTTCAGAATTAATTTCTCTTGCTTGCTTATGAAAATCAAGCATTATTTGTTGAGGTATTGTTACTTCATGTTCTTGGTATTTCCTAGGCGGTATATATTGGGCCAATTCCTCAAAATCTTTATGTATGATAATATTATCAGTTATTTTTCTTAAATTGTTATGGTGGCTAGTACTAAAAGCAAATATTGATTTTATGCTTATACTTATAGCCTTACTTTTCCTTAACATTTTCAAGTTTCCAATCCTATAATATAGATTGAAACTTTGGTCAATATTTTCATCAATCAGTGAAACCGCATAATTTGGTTTTACTGTGAATATTATCTTTTGATAGACTAGATTTCCTACAATAGTTCCTAGTAGAGCATCTACAGGATCTTGTAAGATTCTGTTGTCCATACAATATATTTCAATTGGTATATTCATACCTTCTCTAAAGAATCTTTTAACCATTATTTGGATTCCTCCTATCTCAATACATTTTAGTTTGCTTCTTACATTTTCTGGAATTTTGGATAATTTTTGTCTTACCCATTCTTTTGTAATTATAGGAATTCTTGCTTTTCCCATAGTATCTTCTATGTTAACAGATATTTCTTTGTAATTCATACTTACAATTGTTTTATTTATTCTTGGTAGTATTCCTAAGAATCCTTGGTGGAATACATCTTTTTCTTGTAAATCTAATATTTTCTTTGTTATTCCTTTGTACTTTCTAACATCAAAGGTAATTTCTTGATTTATACCTTCTACTGAATCTTCAACTTCCTCGGTTGTTTCTACTTCTATTTCATGATCTATTTCTTGTATTTCTTGATTCATATATACTATCTCTTCAGAATCTTCTTCCGAAGATGATGTATCTAATTCATAAATGCTACTGCATTCACTACTTAATTCTTCAAAGTTTTCTATTGGTTCTATATCACTATCATTTTGAAATTCTTCATAGGTTCTAAGAGTTTTTATATTTTGTTTATCTTTCTTTTTAGGACATTGAGGAGCAATATGTCCTTCTTCATTACAAATAAAGCATCTGCATTTTTTGATATATTTAGGTTTGGGCTTCTTAGTCCAATCTTTTTTCTTAAAATATTTTTTATGAGGTTTAAAAAAATTTTTCTTAAACTTCTTATATTTTTTGAATTTTCTCTTGTACTTCTTATATGGCTTATACTTCTTTTTGTAACATCCAAATTGTTCAATTTGGCCTATATCTTTATAACAGCATAGAGAATTTCTTCTCATCTTATATGCTTTCTTATTTTCTAAGGCTTCTCTACACCATATACTTATCATTCTTTTTGTAAATTCAATTCTACATCCTAAACTATCTTTATTCACTCCATCCTCTTCTCCAAGAGGTAACAGTTTTTCATATTCTTTTAATAATTTCATTCCCCATGGAAATGGTAACTTCATAAAATAAGACCTTAATATAGGTTTATTTTCTTGATAATTTCCTTGGTTTAATATATAATATATTTCTTCAAACTTGCATGTGTACCTTTCTAGTTCACACATATCACATATTTTTAAATTTTCCATAGCTATCATTCCTTCATTATATTCTTCTTGTTTTCTAGTTTCTTCATCTATTGTGAATCTATTTCCTAAGAATTCTGTTCTCAGGATTCTTTCTATTCTTTTAAGAATTTCTTGTATATTTTGTTCATTTAAAGCATTCCTATTATCTATTGTTTCAGTTGTATTTTCTCCATACTTAATATTCTTTTTTATATTTTCTGGTAGCTTTCTCCACCAGTCAGATACAATTCCTCTAAAAGTATGTTCTATAAATCCAAAGGCTGTATATGTTTCCCATTTGTTAAATTGTATAGCTAGGTCTGTACTTTTTATCCATGTTTCAATGGCCTTATTTTTATCTACACAATCTAGATCTAACCATATTCCAGTTGTATGGATTGGTTCATTATAAGATTTCATTGGGTTTATTTCTTTAATGGATTGTTTTCTTATATTTCCAGTATATCTTTTCTGTGTTTTCCTATATTGGTTAATACCTTCCTTATTAGGTATTGGTGTACCATAAGGATAGTTTTCATATTCTTCATCACTACTGAACTCTATTTTTATATTTTGACTTGATGATGGATTAGTATTCATTTTTGTATTTTCCATTTTTTCAGTTAATTCTTCTAACTGTTTTTTATATTCTTCATATTCTTCACCAGTAGATTCTAAGAATTTTTGTTCTAATTCTTCTACTTCTGTTATCATGTATTGTTTTATTTCATGATTTTTTCCTTTATCTTTTCCTATCATTCTAAAATCTTGGGGTGGATTAATTATAATCTTATCTTTTCCTTCTAGTCTTTTATCTAGAAGAGCATTACCTATTTGTAAATTATGTTCAAGATTTTCTAATCTTTTATGTATATCCTCGAAACTTTCATTTGTACTAATTTTAGGTAGGTAAGGATAGCTAGGTTTTTTATGTTTTTCAACTTTTTTCAAAAATTCTTCAATTATATTTTCTTCATCAACTATGTTCATCATTACTTTTGGTTCATAATATTTAAATTCGTAATATTTATCAGGTTCATACATATTTTTACAATAAAATTCCACTTCTTCTTTTTCATATTCTATTATTATCTTTTGGTATAAATATTCATCTCTTATGTATCCCAATATTAGTTTTTCTAATATTTGTTTTCTTGTTTTTATTGATAACTCTTTTGTTATAATTAATGTTAATATTTTTAACTTCTTAGGTAAAGATTCTAACATATAACTTAAACCATCTTTTTCTCTTAATATATAGCCCCAACTATTTTTAATTATTTCAATTTCCATGATCTAACATGGCTCTGATACCAAGTATACCAGAGTGCGCAGAGTCAGCGGAATAAATTTTGCACTCATAAATTTTTTAGGGACTAATCTGGAGTTTCTATATACTTATGATGGCTCCTAATTGTAAATTATGGATGGAGGGTATTTTTGGAAATTTATTTTTTCTGTAAGGTTTCTGTTAGTTATTTTCTGTACATATATCTTTCTCCTAGTTAAATTAGTTAGAAGTACACTGGACTACCCCAATAGAAAAAATTTCCATTTTTTTAAGAAAGTGAATTATCTATGGTTTTAAAATCAATTTAGAGAAGTTTAATCAATTCACCTTGTTCTAGTTGATTATGGATTGTTATTTCCAAAGTCAAGGTCAAGGTCAAGGTCAAGTCACGATCACTATCAAAGTCAAAGTCAATGATTCTAAAATTGATACAGCCTTCATCTTCGCATCCTCCCTCAGACAAACAAAAACAGAGAGAGAGAAACTTAGGGAAGTCAAAATGTGCCGAGTAACTCAAATTTAAGTGGCTTGAGATACTCGGATGGTAGTGAAATGATCTTGCATGGTACAGTCCATTCTATAGTTGGATTATGTTTTCAATTGTAGAGAATTGCTACATGGTCCGATCCAAATGACTTAAAATAAGTACAACAATGAAAATCGAACGTGAAACTTTGGTTTCATTCGGCTCCTTTATGGAAAGTGAGTAAATTCCAAAATCTAAGGTGTGAACAAATTCGACCCTCTAACTTATAATTAACCAAAGCTAGTTTCAAACTCAAGATCAAGAGAAATGCATCGACAGAATCAATCTTGGATGGATAATCTCTTTGAACAAAAATTACACCAATGTCATTGGGTGAGGTGCAATGATCTGGGAAAAGATGAACTGAAGTTCTATGCCCTTAGGGATTCGTGCTTATTTAAGACGGGTTCAATAAGGATGGCTGCTTCTAGGCAAACCTCGTTACTGCTCTACATTCCTACCACTTTTATCATTGAACGATCGTTTAGGGCCTTAGATGGTGATTTAGGCTTTTAATTGCTATTTTACATTAAGCATTGAAGATAGGCATAGCTGCACAATTGTTATGTCCCAAGTTGTCATTTGAGTGATAATATAAAATTTTAAAGATTTGAATTCTCTCGTCTAAAATCTAAATATTCGTTTTCGAAAAATGCTGCTTGCAAAAACATTTTTAGCAGATGGGGCTACAGGTGTTGAGTTGGCAAAATTTCACATGCTAATTTGACTTTATTTTTGTCCAAAATGGTGAAATCTTACCAGCTTAACATTCTGTAAAAGTGGTAGACATGCATGTACAAGTATAATTTCCTTTCATTTTCAATTGCAAATGAAAGAATAATTGCAATAAATTAGTCCAACCAATATTGAAATTATTTCAGTACTAAACATTTATGCTTAGCGTTTAAAATAATAATTGTTATTGAGAATCACACATTTTTAAATTAAGATCACTTACGAGCTCATATGTCACGCTTCTCTAATATGCGATTTGAAAATAAAGTTGTGATATTCCTTCTAATATTATTGTTAGCTCCACTAATTTGCTGATAATCACTTAATTATAATAATTTAGGGATAATTGCAACAAAAATCCAAACCTTTAAAACACAGCGGACTTTCTCCAAACATTTGATTTGTTGCAATCGTCCCCCCTGACATTTTCAAACGTTGCAGGTGAGGCTATTTTGGACAGCTTCCATTCAAGATGCCATTAGTTTGATAATCCAAGAATAGCTAACCAAGTGGGGGTGAATTGGTTATTAAAACTTTTTCGAATAATTAATATAAATTCAAGTAAACAAATATTAAATAGATAAATTCAAATAATAATTGCAAATGTAAATGCGATAAGTAAAAGGGAGAGAGAATGCAAACGATATAATTGTGGATGTTCGATCCAAGTCAATGATCTACGTCCTCAGTTATCAAGCTATTCGACACGAGTAAGGCCTTTTCAGTATATTGATTGACTTATGGTGCAATCCTTCCGCTAATTTACAAACAAGGAGCACTGATCATTATATAATGTTGAGCTTTACGAGACCTCAACAATTCCCCCTTTCTTGTACAATTCCCCCTTTCTTTTGTATATGCATTCCCCTATCTTATGCAAGTCAAGCATGCATTTCATCTTATGTATTTTTCTCCTTTTGACATAAGCAAAAAGCATGAAAGTGTATATCCGAGTACACAAGACAAACATAGATAAAAAATAACCATAGGCACAAGTGATAGCCATGAAATAGCATTGAAAATACCACATGATATTCCAAACATAAAACCAACAGTCATAAGAAAATAAGCTAAATGAAACAAGAGTATATTTGAAACATAAAAACATAAAGAAATATCCAAAATATAGAAATGTAACAACATAAGCTATGACTATGAGGAGGCGGTGGAGGAAAGTAGGCATAGAAGTGAGCGTAGAAGGCATTCTACTAAACCAGCATCGCTGTCTGTTGCACTTGAATGGCATTTTGTTGGGCTTGTATGGTAGCCTGTTGAACTTGCAACTGCTGAACCATTCCGCTAAGGCCGTTAACAGATCATGTAGGGGAATCAATGCAACCGTTAAGAAGATTGTAGTGATCCTCGATAAATGTGAAACCACCGCCTGAAAAATAAGGAACACTTGAGGCTAGAATATCATGATGGGGTGTGGAATGAACAAGTTTCAAGAGACCTAATGTAATAGTCGAAAAATCTAATTTCCGCCCAACAAGAAAGGAATCGATAATGAAAAGATCAAAATTGTTTACTTCATCTCGATGACCCTTTCGAGGAAGAATGACGTGTGCAATGAGATTTTGTAAAACTTTCCATGGAAGAGTTAATTGGTTTGCACTAAGTTTTGTGATATCTTCAATAATCGATGACCCGACAACATGGCTCAATAAAGTCATACCCTTCTAAAGTGGGATGAGTTTTATGAAGAAAATTTTGAATATCACACATCTCAAGTTTGAGAATATCATAGATGAGAGCTTTGTTGATAGTAATACAAATATTTTTAAGTAAACATGGAATCTCATTCGAACAAGGAGATATAACCATGTTTTTATAAAATTCTTTCATGAGACATGGATAGGCATGTTCTTCTAATGTAGCAATAGACACCCAACTCACGTTTTCAAAAAAAACTGTTCTATATGAAAAGAGGGTGCTTCAATAGTAAAATCTACAAAATCAACGTTTTTACCAATTAAGATGAGAGATTTTTCAAAAGGGTTGGCTGGCACCTTGGGTTCCATGTCGAATTCTTCATCGGATGAAGGTGATGGAGACCTGATTACGCCCAAAGAATAACACGGTAGTTGTAGCACAGATTTGGAGTGTCGTATCCATAGGGAGGTGGAAGAATATTTAAAAGATAAAAAAGGCTGAATTATTCTCTCAAATGTGTAATAAAATTCAATGTTGAAACGTGAAATTAAAATCAATAATTCGAAACAGTGAAGCGTCGGAATTCCCTCAATTGGATTGGATCAACCATATCAATTATTCATTTTTATAACACAATTAAAGACTTTCATCCCGACACTCTAATCGGAAGATATATCGTGAAAGTCAATTTAATTTACAAATATAATCCTAGAATTTTGACGTAAAACATATTCGCACAATTTTATTGAAATAAGATCAAAGATCGACCATATACATCAAACATAAGGCAGTAATCAATCCGCCAATAAAGTGAAATTGAGATTAAAATTCAACAACTAGTTTAATCTAACGATAGAATAAGCATGACTGGATCTATGAAGGATATAATAATTGTTAAACAAATTTCAACAATAAATAATTGAAATTGAAACTCAATAAATAGTTTGATTGAATAATAGAAAAAGCATGACTGAATCTATGAAAAATCTTGTAAATATTAAATCGATTTCAATATAAATTTGAGAGAATAAAAATCTAAATTCTAGCATTGTTTGACAATGAAAATATCAAATTAAATGAATAAAAGATATGAAATCACCAATTCCAATCGAGTTCCTTCGTAGCTTCACCAAGATCTTTAGTTCCTCGTGTGTTTCTTGAGCCAAAGAGGAGAAGAATGGTGTATGGGGATCTTCTCCATATGTAATCTGCTGTTAAGTATTTGTAAGAGTCGGAAATTAGATGAAAATCTCGTCCAAATTGGTTTCCAAAAGAGTTCTAATCGAATAAGGAAAGTTCCTTTCGCGGGCGGATTTTTTGTCTCTACACAGTAGTCAGTAATTTTGTTATAACTTTCTTTTTCGATATCCAATTTATATGATTCAAGATGCGTTGAAAAGATAACTTGAAGATCTACAACTTTGTTAGAAATAGATCATTTCCAATTCGGACTTTTACTATACCAAAAATGGGTCTCAATCTTCAGATAAAAATCTGGAATATATCTTGTGCGAATTGAAAATTGATTTTGATAATATTCCATTCCTTTTTGACTTCTAATTGCTTCCAATCGACCTTTAGCACTCTCAAACCTTCATCGTGAGTCCCAACAAAATTTTTGAGTATTTACACTTTAGTCCCTAAACTTTCACTTTCTTCCATTCTGGTCATTTAGCAATTGTTTCTCCTTATTTCCGCTACATTCATCACTTGTCTTGCAAAACATAAATTGCATAGAATTAAGCAATATTCCAACATATTAATCAACAATTGCTCATGTTTTGACAGTAAAATAAGTATGTAAAACGTACTTATCAAGACCCATCTCACAATGTTCTTGAGTCTTTTTCCCTCTCTTTTGGACCCCAACATTGTAGAATAACGATGGTGAAAGAGCAAGTTTTAAAAGAGATATTAGGGTATCGGATTTTGGGAATTTTAAGTTATTAGTGGAAGAAATTGTGAATTTTTTTGAGGTATTGAGATGTCGAAAAAGTGATTGATTTTGTGATTTCGAAGAGTATTTGATGTTATGATATAAGAAGATGAAGATTTTAGAGAGGATTTAGGAAGAGAAATGAGAGAAATGGGGATGAAATGAGAGAAACGGAGTTCTGTTACACGATTTTAAAATCTGATATCTCATTGAATCGGATGTCCAGTTCGCTACCTAAAAGTCCGGATCGACAGAGTCTTCTTCCTTCTGTCAAACCGGACAAGGTGTCGGGATGGTCTGTCTGACTCGTCCGAAAGAGCCTTTTTTAAATACAAAATAAATAATGCCACATATAGAAATAAAACATGTATGAACACATAGTATGAATACAACTTAGTTAGGTACTTCGAATTCGTCAATGATACCTAAACCTCGTCGAATATGCTAGAATCGATCAAGTGCAAGAGATTTAGTGAAAATATCGGTCAATTGATTTTCCGTGTTCACAAATTCTAATACGATCGTTCGAGAATGAAAAATGAGATTTTTAGACAAGTTTATGGCACTAGTGTTATCACTCATGATAGGTATATGATAGAATGATAGGTGATAATTATCAAGAGTTTGTTTCATCCATGACACTTGTGCACAACTATTAGTAGTCGAGACATATTCGGTTTCGACGGTTGATAATGCAACGGAATTTTGTTTCTTACTAAACTATGACAGAAGTGAAAAGCCTAAAAAATGACAAGTTCCGCTAGTACTTTTACGATCAATTGTGCAACCGGCCTAATCAGCATCTGAATAATTAAGAATATCAATATGAGTGCCCTTTGGATACCAAAGCCCTAAGGTTCCGGTGCCATTAAGATATTTAAAAATCCGTTTTATAGCACTAAGGTGAGATTCTTTAGGATTTGATTGAAATTTAGCACATAAACACACAATAAACATAATATCGAGTCTACTTGTGGTTAAGTAAAGAAATGATCCAATCATACCTCGATATTTTGTGACATCAAGGGAAGTACTTTAATCATCTTTATCCAATTTTATGGAAGTGTTCATAGGCTTTAAATCATCCATTTCAAACCTCTTGAACATGTCCAATATATAAGAATTTTGATTGACGAATATATCATCACTTATTTGCTTAATTTGGAGACCAAGAAAGAATTTAAGTTCTCCCATTATACTCATTTCAAATTTCATGCTCATACATTTTGAGAATTCTTCACAAAAATGGATATTAGTTGCATCAAATATAATATCATCAACATAAGTTTGAACAAAAATCATTTCATTCTTTTGAGTTTTGACAAAAAGGGTAGTATCCGCTTTTCCGATTAAAAAGCCATGGGAAAGTAAAATTTGTTCAATCTTTCATACCAAGCCATAGGAGCTTGTTTTAAACCACATAGAGTCTCTATAAGTTTGAAAACATAGTTTGGATACTTGTAATCTTTAAGACCGGATGATTGCTCGAAAAAAAACTTCTTCTTGAATGAAGCCATTTAGAAATGCACTTTTGACATCTATTTGATAGAGAGTAAATCATTTATAACATGCAAATGTAAGAAGCATGCGAATGGATTATAATCTAGCAACTAGTGTAAAGGTTTCCTCAAAATCAATACCTTCTTCTTGATTGTAACCTTACGCCATTAATCTAGCCTTGCTACATACAATAATCTCATTTTCATCTCGTTTATTTCTAAAATCTCATTATACCGATGACGGTTTGATCATTTGGTTTAGCGATCAGATCTCAAACATGATTTCTCTCAAATTGATTTAGTTCTTCATGCATAGCTAGAATCCAAAACTCATCAAACTTGGCTTCCTTGAAATTTTTTTGTTCAATTTGTAAGATGAAAGCAAAAATGTTTAAGTAATTTCTATTAGAAGCTCTAGCAGTAATATATTTGGATGGATCACAATAATAAGTTTTATTGGATGAAAGAGAACAAACCTCCATTCTTTTGGTAGAGTAGAATCATTTGATATTTCAGTAGGTTCTACTTTACTTTGTTGAACATTTGCTTCTTCATTATGTTCCTCTTTTGGATCATCCTTGATTTGGTCTTGAATATTCATTTGTTCAAAAAGAATTTCCAATCCTACATCATTAGCAAAACATTTCTCACAATCAAGAGGATTAGTTTCATCAAAAGTAACATGTATAGATTTTTCAACGGCTAGAGTTCTCTTGTTAAAGACTCTATAATTTTTGCTAGTCGATGAGTAACCTAGAAAGATTACAATATCGAATTTTGAATCAAATTTTCTTTTGTGTTTAAAATAAAGTATTTACAACCAAAAACCTTAAAATAGCCAATATTTTGAATTCTATTTTTCTAAAGCTCATATGGGGTTTTAATTTTCTTTCAACTAATTAAAACTCTATTTACAATATAGCAAGCGGTGTTGACGGCTTCGGTCCAAAAGTATTTTGGCGTGCTATTTTTATTTAGCATGGTCCTAGTCATTTTTTACAATGTGCGATTCTTCATTTCTACTACACCATTTTGTTGAGGAGTTTTAGGAGCCGAAAAATTATGTTCATATTTATTTTCATTGCAAAAATTATCGAAAGCGATATTATCAAATTCTCCACCATGATCACTTCTAATAGTTTTAACAGAGTATCTTTCTCAATTAGAACATTATTGGAAAAGTATTTGAATGTATTCAAAACTTCATCTTTAAAATTTAGGAATAGATCACAAGTGAATTTAGAGAAGTCATCGACAATGACAAAGGCATAATGTTTTCCAACTAACGGTTGTAGAAGGTCCAAAAGATCTATGTAGAGTATTTGAAGTGGTTTTGTAGTCGAAGAATATAGTTTAGGTTTAAAAGAGTTTTTTACTTGCTTACTAAATTGACAGGTATCACAAATTTTATCTTTATCAAACTTTAAATTTTGTAGACCTTTGACAAAAATAAATTTTTGGAGATTTTTGAAAGAAAATTCATACTAACATGGCATAATCTCCTATACGACAATCAAGTATCCTCATTTAAACTTGATAAACATTTTTCATCACTTTCAAATTCGATATTTATAATATACACATCTTTGCTATGGCTCCCTATAAACATCACATATTTGGATGTAGCGTCCTTAATAAAACATTTAGAAGAATCGAATTTAATATGATAACATTTATTACATAATTATCTACTAATAACACGTTTTCAATAGACGGAGAATAATGATTATCAATGTTTCCAATTCCAATAATTTTTCGTTTTGTATTATCTCCGAATGTCACATGAACTCTATCCTTTACTTTGAAATTTGATAGTAACATTCTATCCCATGTCATGTGTCTTGAGCATCCACTATCCAAGAACCATTTGCTCTTCATCTTCTTTGGTTCCTACAAAAATAATTCACCTTTTTATCTTTGGTACCCATACAAGTTTGGGTCCTTGGTAGTTAGTTTTAGTGGATTCTTCTTAGTTTCAAAGTGTACCCTCTTTTTGGTTAGATAATTATATGCAATATGTCCATCTTCATTGCAAAAGCTACATGTAGTTTTTCAAAAAGGAGTATTTGAAACTTTGACAAATAGATTTTTGAAATATTTTTGTTTTAAAAATTGTTTATATCAAATTTCTCCTTTATCAAAAATACTCTTTTGCTCACCAAGTATTAAATCAAAATTCTTCTTACCTTGAGTAAATTTACGAATAATCTTAGTTAAATCTTCAATTTTTTCTTTCAAAGAAGAATTTTCTTTAATCAATAAGTCATAATCAACATTTTTCATTTAATTTTCTAAAATTTTCTTCACTTTTCAACAAGTAGTACTTCTTTTTAAGAATAGAGTGATTTAGAGCAAGCTTTCCAAATTCCTTAAGAATTTTATCGTAGGAGGTAGATAAATCATCATATGAATATTTTTCAATAGAGTTTACCTCATTTTCGATTGCCATGAAGCACATGATGGCAATTTCTTCTTGACTATCATTTCCATTACGATCATCATCATCATCGCTCTCATCCCATCTTACTTGAAGTGTCTTTTTCTTGATATTTCTCTTCTTGTTTGGGCACTCGGCTCTCTTATGATCGGGTTTGTCACAATCATAGCAAATGATTTTCCTACTTCTTTTTTCACCATTTTTTTATTTCTTTTGGAATCTCGATTATTTCGAAAACCTCTCCATTTTTTGACAAGAAGAACTAGATCCTCGAGCTCTTCATCACTCATATTTTCATTTGTAGTTCCTTCTTCAATTGCCGATTTAAGAGCTATTTGGCTCTTCGGAGACTCCATCTATTCATCTTTACTTTTCGTTGTTTTTTCCTTAGTCTCGGCGTTGTTGAGCTCATATGTCATCAAGCTTTCATAAAGTTCTTCCAAAAGATATGAGCTGATATCTTTGATCTTTTCAATCAACATCCTTAATGAGCTACATCCTTCCGATAGTGACCTGAGCATTTTACTTACAAGTTCACCATTAGTAAATTTTTTATCACCGTTTGAGGCTATTAACAATATCGGTGAAGTGAGTAATTATGTCAACAGTATGTTCATCTTGTTTCATGAAGAAGTTTTCAAATTCTTTAACCAAGAGATTAATTTCAATTTCTTTTACTTTACTAGTGCCAACAAGAGTAACTTCCAATGCATGCCAAATGTCATATGCGGAATCACACGTGCTAATACGATTAAATTCATTTCTATCTAAGGCACAATAAAGTAAATTTTTTGCTCTAACATTCAAGGATAATTTTCTTTTATCATTTTCGTCATATTCCTCTCTAGATTTTGAAATGGTTTGTCGGATTTGCCATCAATTTTAACAGTCTTAGTAGGCTCATAAGGGCCATATTCAATAATCTCTCATATATTATAATCTATTGATTGAATGTATATCATCATCCTAACTTTTCAATAATTATAATGCGTGCCACCAAAAAAAGGAGGACTGTTAGTAAAACGCCCCTCAAGATTTTGAGGATTGTAGTTAGCCGGTAATTGCTCAAAATTGTAGAATCTTAATTTTAAAATGAGCACTTTGCTCTGATACCAATTGATTGTTCAAGCATGGCTAACTAAGAGGGGTGAATTGGTTATTAAAACTTTTTCGAAAAATTAATATAAATTCAAGCAAGTAAAGACTAAATAGATAAATTCAAATAATAAGCGCAAATGTAAATACGATAAGTAAAATTGAAAGAGAATATAAACGATATAATTTTGGAGTTTCGATTCAAAGCAATGATTTATGTCCTCCGTTATCAAACTTTCCGGCACGAACAAGGCCTTTTTACTATGTTGATTGACTTATGGTGCAATCTAACCCTTTACAGTGCTTTCAGTAACTTATAAACAAGGAGCACCGATCTTTATACAATGTTAAGCTTTACGAGATCTCAACACGAGCCACAAATTTAAAAGAAAGTTGATTTTACAATTTGAAACTTCTCTCTTAATAAATGATATGATCAAATTAAGTACTAAGGGAAAAATAGGCTAATACTTTAATAAATAGCTGTGAATGAAGCTCAAGTGTTAAGTGAGAAAATTTTAATGAATAGAATGATTTTTAAAAGTTAATTCAATCAAAAAAAATTCAAAGTAAATGATTTGATAAATATAAATATATATAACTTTTCTCAAGAATATCTCGCATAAATGCCTTTAAAAGTGTTGTATTGAATGTAGAGCGAAATGGTATTTGTAATAGTCAAAATATCAGAATTTATGGGCAACTGGACGTCCTCATACTGAATCGGACAATCAAACTAGCTATTATGCGTCGAATTCAGAACAGTTAAAAATTTGACTGTTGGACAAACCAACGTCCGCTTGGACACTTTTTTTTAAATTTTTGTTTCTTGATTGTTTTGAAAAGTGAAAGGCCTGTTCTCTTTACCATTCTCAAGCCGTTTTCTGTTTTCGATTTTTCAAAACAATGAAAATGCATTCTCTTTCTTATTTTCGAGAACGCCTTTTTGAAAACAAGTTAAAAATTTACAAAGAAAACTCAAAACGAAAAATTTGTCGTTTTGGATGTTTTCAGTTATAATCAAGCCAAAATTTTTAAAACGCGTTTTAGGTGTTTTCAAAATGCCAAAAAAAAAAATAAAAAAAAATAAAAAAAAATTATTTTCAACAATCTCAAAATGAACACTCAAAACACAAAACTCAAAATGAATTCAAAATTGAAACACGAAGAGAACTGTCCCTTAGTCTTTTGAAGGACGTTTTTACTTAATTTTTCAAGGTAACTAATATTTGTAAAAAGTTTAAATATCAAATTGAAATTCTTATATTTTAAAAAATAATTTTTATAAAAGCGTTTTTATGAAATAATTCTATTTTTGAGCTTTTAGTGATGCATTGATAAGGATTAAAGCATTTTACGTTTACGTATGAATCCAAAGTATCTAAGTTTAATATCTTCAATGAATACACGATTTGACGTGAATGCTTAATTTGTTCTTGTCTTTGATCGATTTGATATGAATGTTCGGCTTCCATCTCAATTTTCTTTGATCATAAATTGCGAGTCTTTTAATAGCGATCATTTTGTCTCTAATTGATCAACTTGACTACAATAGCTATGAAGACTTGAGTTCAATTGTTAGAGATAAGAAAAAAATAATAATTTTTTTTATCATAATCAAAACATGAGATCAACCATAAGTCAACACAATTGATCCAAAAAAATTGATCTTGACCACATTTTAATTAATTTTAAAAGGTCAAAATGGTAGCTATCTATTAATCACATTAAATACTTAAATAATAAGCAAAAAAGAAAAGTGAACCTCATCCCCTCACCCCTAACGAAACCCCAAACAAAAATCCCTTCAACCTCTGACATAGCTGCTCGTCGAAACCACCGCCGGCCAACCACAGAAACGACGTTCCAAATCCTAGTGCCAACATATGTTGACAAGAAGCAAGGATGCTGGAAATACATTCTAAATTAGTGAGGTCCAAGAAGAAATAAAATGAAATTAGTGAGGTCCACGCGAAAACATTTGATTGAGGCAATATGTCCAACAATATGCGAGACATTTATATGTTATTGTAATCTGCACAAAACAAAATCAATTTGGTGTTAACAAATGGATTGTGGTGTAGCCCTTGTACTATGATTTGTTGATGGGTTTGTTTTCCTAGGTTCGATGATTTGGAGCTGAAGTAAATTGTTGGAATTGGGCACGGTAATTTCCTGAGAAGAGAACGGGAGAATTGCAGGAGTGGTTTTGGTCTGGGGTTGACTTTTCTTTTCTTTTCTTTTCTTTCTTTGTTTATTATTTAATTATTTAATATGATTAATAGATATTTACTATTTTGCCCTTTTAAAATTGATTAAAATGTGGTCAAAATCAATTTTTTGGGTCAATTGACGGTATTTTGGATGGAAACCGTCTAAAAAACCCTCACCTGCAACATTTGGAAAGTTTAGGGGCGACAATTGCAACAAATCAAATGTTTGAAAAAAGTCTGTCAATATTTAAAAGGTATGGGCTTTTGCTGCAATTATTCCTAAAAAGTTAAGAATCTATGAGAAAAAGCCAAAAAGCCAAGCTATCTTAATTATAATTAGTTTGGCAGCCAATTATTTAATTAGGAATCTATACCTTGCCTCTATATATCAGAACAACCAAAATCATCATTTTCTATGGTTTCTTTGTTTGCCAACTTGACAAACTCCAAATTCTCGAACAACATTTTTCTCCAAAAATAAATTAATTAATTAAAGTATATTGTCGAGTGTTACTCTTAATGGGAAAACTTCAAATTTTGGATTCTCGAGAATATTTATTTTATTCAAGTCGATATTATTATTTTTGCTTCATCCACTACTGCTTGTGCAAACGTTTTCGTCGTTGACAAAATGCTCTCTTATTCGTACCTTCGTTCTTAATGGATAAATTTCATGTCATAGCATTGAATTTTCACTAATGTTTACACCACTCAAGTCAGACCTTTTCGTTTCCACTTTATCCACTTGCAGAAAAATAAAATTAAAAAAATTACAATCTCTCAATTAAATCAACTACGAAGCCTATATATATAAATTACATGAATTAATACGTGTTAGAATAATAAATCTTTTCAGAAAAATTTATCAAACAAAAATAAAAAATAAAAAAACCTTATATCACACCGTATCAAAAGCTGACGATTTTGGTTCCACGTGTAGAACTTCAATTGATACCAATGTGATCCAATTCTCGTCAAAATCAAACTGAGTCGGACCATGTCAACCCCTACTTGGATCTTTTAATATTATTGTTTCACTTGTGCAATGTGTTCTGCCAATTGGCAGTATGTTGTGCTAAACAATAAAGAATGCATAATTAGCATGTATTACTTGTGAAAGCTGCTTATTAGCTATGTGAAAATTGGTGCATTCGATACGCACATTTTCTTCTTATTTAACTATCATAACAAGGAAATTATTACTCCATCTGACTAGTTCCACGAACTAACCATAACACGCCAGCATTTATCATACGTTTGGCATGACTTTTACTTTTACTTCTTGTAAAATAGTTTCATGAGAAAGTTATCTTGATTTTAATTTACAAACTAATTTATAAAAATACTTCATATTTAAGAAGTGTTTTTAGAGAAGTCACATTAGATCAACTTCCTCTAAAAGTTCTTCTAACTAGAAGAAAAACTTTCATAAAACTAGCCAAACGGGCCCAAAACCAATTTTTGAATCTCAAAAACTCCTTTTGACTTCTCAAAAGGCATGTCAATCATGCCCTTATATGATCATCACAAAGGCAAAAACATCAATTATAAAATTTCATCAATAAATAATCTGCATATGTTAATGTTTTCCGTGAATCATACAGAACATATAACTTATGATAGCTCTCTAACTCAATCAAGCTCTTTAATAATCTACCAACTAAAATTTTCATGAAGACATAAAATCTGCAAAATGGGGACATGGCAATAAAAACTAATAAAAAGGGAAAGAAATTGGGTTAAAGAATTATCTCTATGGACGTGGTTGAGAGCCGAAGCCTCACAAGGCCTCATCCTACCTCTCTTCCTTTTCGCGTCAATTTGCATATCCAATGGCAATCACAAACACTTTCTATAATCCGTAAACCATTATTCCCTTGTAACCAAGATGACATAGGCAATACTCATTGACGCCCAAAATAATGTCCTTGGTCCTACCAGAAATATAGATGATGAATTACTACTTGACAAACTGAAAAAATGAATCTCATGCCCAGGTAGGTTCGTCTTTGGAAGTGGGGTTACAGCAGCAAATTAAGAATTCTTGTATATCACCCTTTTTAGCCAGGTCTTGAACTTATCCAGTTCCTCTATATTGAATATCAACAAATTTCTATACCTGCCGAACAAACCTTTGAGCAAAACATGCAATGCTACCATCTTCTATCCACCATTTCCTTGGTACACCGTGAATTGGTTGATTATTACTCCAGCATATGGCAATTCCTAATAAAATCATTAGAGTAATTAACGTACTTGGTCCAGAACGGACGGAGATGCTCAAAGCCAATCTCCAGCCATGGTTTCGACTGGCCATTGTAGTGAATCACCGCCGCCTTTTTCACATTTTCAATGTTGGTCTTACTCTGATAGCCCAATCCAAGCATGTGCCATGAGGGATCAATAGGGTGAACATAACCCCTGAATGCGATCAAAGCAGGAGGCAGAGTTCCAAGCTTCCACAACGTCAAGTTCGACTCCAGATTCTACAACAACCCGCAACCTCAGAGTAAGAACAAAAAACTTACTCCAAAAAACTGGATCAAACTCAATCGACTGTCTTGAAAGTTGTATCTGCCTCTTGAAATTTTTAAGTGTAAGAGTCCCTTTTCAAATTATTACTCATAGAAAAGACATACATTAGTTAAGAGTAAACGACATTTCAAAGAAATGCTATCACCCCAAATAAAACATGTAGGCAAACCACACAATTTAACACCATACAAATAGTAGTGGGGTTTGTTAGAGCCAAATAGAATTCAAGGGTAAAAATCAAAGCCATGTTAAAGCATACCTATGCTACACCGTAAGCCAAAAGATTACATGTCTACAATCAGTGGCAGGCCCTAACTATAGGCGGGTAGGCGATCGCTTAATGCCCTACTTTTATAAGGACCCCCAAAAATATTACTACATATAGTTCATAAAAAATTACAAACAAAATAAAGTCCAAATGCAATCAACAAAGTCAATTGAATTGTCCAATTAGCAAACATACTAATATATAATTATACTGTAAACGTTATGTTAGTTCCATCTTTATTTGTAGAAGTAGTTAAAGATTAATTACGTAGATATCTTAGTAAGTCCAATTAAAGTAGAAGAATTTTTTTTTAATTTTTTTTACCGGTAATGATACTATTTTTAAAAGACTTGAACTTGATATTGGTGATTTAAAAGGTCATTGTTATGATAATGGTTTTAATATGAAGGGACGTATAAAGTTTTACAGAAAAGAGTACTAGATGTAAATCCAATGACATCCACACATAATGTGGTTGTCATAGTCTTTATCTTGCACTTTGTGTTATACCAAATTTTTGTATAAAAGTTAAATCTTTTTTTTTTTAAATTGTATAGTTAGTGTATGTATGTATGTATGTATGTATGTATGTATGTATGTATGTATGTATGTATGTATGTATGTATTATATAGTGTTTACGTCTTCTACAAAACGATGAATTTTTTTTTTCAGGATAATATGAAATGTTTGATACTTGTGCGACTATCACAAACACGTTGGCAAAGTCAAGTTGAAAGTATTAAATCAATAAAATTTTAAGCGTCACGAATAAAAATCGCTTTAGAACACTTGATAAAAACATGTGATGATCTTAAGGCATTTAGAGATGCTAAAGCTTATCTTTTGCCATTATGAATTTTAAATTCTTGTTTGATATGATCATTTGGTACAATATATTTATACTATTAATAGAGTAAACAAAATGTTATAATATGAGGAAATGTCTATTGATATTGCCATTAGTCACTTGAAAGCAGTTACTTTATTTTTTGAAATATATCAAGAAACTGAATTTGAATTTGACAAGATTTATGCTAAAGAAATTGCTATTCAAATGAAAATTGAATATACGTTTCATGAAAAACATATTAATCATAGAAGGAAGCACTTTGATGAAAATTTCAATGATGAGATAACACATTCAGTTGAAAAATCTTTTAGAGTTGATTATTTCTTATATGTTGACCATGTTCTTTCTTCACTTAAAAGTTTAAAGAATTTCAAAAAATACAAAAATACTTTTGAATGTTTGATTCTACAAAAATTGAAGATTGTAGATGATAATTCTTTGCAATGTTGGTGTGATAAGTTTGAAGAATTTTTTCAGCACAATAGATATTCTATTATTATGAGCAAGAGTTATTTTTTGAGCTAGAAAAGTTGACAAACTATTTGTCAGAAAAGACCAAAAAGACAATTGAAGTGTTAAGACTATATTAAAATGATAGACTGGTGTTTTCTAAATGTGTGGATTACATATAGAATATTTTTTACTATACAAGTTACAATTGCTACTGTCGAGAATAGTTTCGCAAAGTGAAGTTGACAAAATCCTACCTTTGGTTAACAATGTCGCAAGAAAGGTTAAATGGATTGATTATGGTGTCTATTGAAAAACAAGTTCTAAAACAAATAGATTGTAATAGCGTAATTGTTGATTTTCTATCAAAAATATAGAAGAGTAAATTAATTTAAACATTTGAAAGTTTTAAATTATTATTTTTATTTATTCTATGTTTGACACAATTTTTTCCTCATTCTCTTTCTCATTTTTTTCTCTTTCTTCATTTCAACCACACGTTCTATCAATAAAATAATATTACACATAAACTCAAAAATTTTCCTTACTTTTTAACCACACATTCTTCCATCAATCACTATTCCAAATCAAATTCTTCCATAAAATGGGTCTCAAACAAGGGCTTAATAAAAATCATGTGTATAAATATAGGGCCCCATATTTGAAGTTGGCCTAACGCCCCTAAAATTCCAGAACTGACCATATCTACAATGCAGTGGCTTACAGAGCTAGATTCTTACGAGAAATCACAATAATGACATCAAGGCTGATATCTATATAAAACAGAACCTTCTACTTGTCAAAATAGTCCACTTTTTCATACTCCAAATTTATGTGAAGCCAGGAATAACCAATACCAAGCAATTAATGAATTGAGACTATTGAGAAGAATATATAATTCAATTTTACCTCTTTAAGCCGGGTGTGGTAAGTGTCTCTAATATTTGTCTTTCTCCATGCACGCAAGTCGAAGATATTCATCCCATAAGCCCATGCACATTCATTGGGATTCAAATTCTTTGCTATAAGTGGATGGGAGAAGTTGAAATAAGTCCTAAATCGCTTAGACATCACCCACTCATCTTCACCTTTACAAGTTTCAACAGCACCATTAACTTTTCCATTGAGATCAATTTCCCAGATAGGAGACAAATCACGCTGAATTACAACATCATCGTCTAAGAAAACCAACTTGTCAAGGTTCGGGAAGAGCTGCACCAAATAGAAATAGAAATAGAATATTTACAGCAAAGCATGCAGAAAAGGACAAATGAAAGGGAGAAAAGAAAATTTCTTATGATATAATAACTGAAACAGTTTTGAATCTAAGGCGTACGGTAATAAAATAAACAGAAAACTGACTACAAAAAGAGAACTTACGACCCCCACATAAGGTAAAATCCCATTCATCCACGAAAAACCAAGAACATAATCCTTGTTGAAATTGCAAGGTTTTATAGACTGAATTATGCGTCAACAAAATCTTACTTCAGTTCTGAAAGAATCCAAGTCAAGAATTCAAAAGTTGAAGATATACCAACCGAGGTCGACGATTGAACTCGAATAAATTTTATCTTTGATTAAACATCTAAGAACATAGAGAAATCCTAGCATGAAATGAAGCCAATTAGCTTTGTGAATAAGTAGAGCAATTAAGTATGTCTCAAATTGTGTATTTAAAGGCCATATCCATTTTTGTTCTATCCTCTCCCAAGCATAAACTCTCAACTCTCATGGTTATTGCTTGGAGGACTTACACCCAGCACCAATATATTTTACAGATTTATGATGTAGATTCAAATGAAAGAGGGTGGGACAAAAAGATGTTGCAGTTTGTCAGACGGCATCAGAAATTACATATTGACGTGTACATAACATAGATCAGTGCCCGACCATCAGAATCATTTTTTATACATTTCCAAAGCAACGAAAGCATGAAAAAATCTGCAGGAAATGTACTTCCAATGACAAGATTACCTCCGGGAGATATATACGGAGATGATTGAGCAATGAGATGTACTTTGGACTTCTAGCTTGCAGTTTTGAGGCAAATTTGCGTGGGGTGGTGGTGTCACTAAGATTGGCCCCAGTGACATGATTTCCATGGTAGTAATTCCGTATCCCATAGTGGTTCTCCACAGCTTCAAGAACTGGAATGTTCTCTCTTGTTAACCAATCAAACTGATGAACACCTTTCACTTCTATTATAGCAGGAGAGACAGGATTGAGGGCAAACCACGAATGCATGCCTGCATATGTTTTCTTGTCAGTTATGACATGGAAAACAATCTTTTCGGGCTTTAGAGATGACTGGACAGCAGATGTGACAACAACTGCAGCAGCCAGAATGTTGTCAGTTGATAATACGAAGTGGTAGTACGAGTTGTCTGAAAGCAAAGGGAGTAATTCTGGTGAAGGCAGCTGTTTGCGTGCATGAGCATTGGAAGAATATTCATCAGTTAGCCTCAAAGAGAAGCAGTGAATGCCCTTTGGAATCGCACTAGCTGCAAAGTGTTTGTTCATTAGCTCTGAAAATTTCAACTCCCTGATCTCCCTTTCAGATCTCTCCATCTGTTGGGCAAAAAGGGAAAAAATTATGAAGCTGAACATCACTCTTGAAAAAAAGTTGCTGTACGGTGCAAAGAATTTATATTAATAATTATATGTACAATGCCATGATTATAACTGTTCTAGTAAAGCTACAATATGTAGTCATGTTTCAAAAACATCAATACAGACACGGCAATTTTTCTCAAGTTCTTTCTAACATTTGACCTCTCTTCCCTTCTCAGGCTTCCACTCAGCAGATTCTGATGTTTGGGCTTCTTCAGATTTCAGAATTTGAAAATAAGTGGACCTATCTGATGAGGGCATTACTTAAACTGTCCAACAACAACATATATACACACAAAAGATTGACACCACAGAAGCTGCAACCATGACTTCAAGACATAAGGTGAAGAGCACAAGTCAAGCTCACACACGAGGGTAATGAAGATAGATTTTCTGGTGCTCGATCGGAGCAAAAGGCAATGGCTACAAGTTCTTCGTGAAAGGGATTCCACTTCCAAGTCTGTCTGTAATGAGAACATGGCTTATAGAACTTGTTGACCCCAAAAAATGAGCTCAACAGATACCGGGCCCACCCTTGCCACGTCAAGCAATGATCCGGCGCATTTCTACCGGGACTGAAGCGGTAATATGGTTGGATAGAACGCGGGAGGTGCTTTCCGGCAAGAGACACTACTGTTCAAGCTCCGGTGATTTGATTTCAACGGCTCTTATGCTATCTACAAAAGCTCGATCGATTTCCCTAAAATGAGTATCTTTTTTGTCATGGAACATGTGGAAGGATAGATAAAGAGCAATCTTTTGTAATCTGTTATGATTTCAATATAGATTGTATTATTCAAGATCCAGTCAAAACCGAGTGCATCAATGTCCCCACCCCCCCGGCTTTTTCTATACAAAGAAAGACTATTTATACTGTTCTAACTGACGTGGTGATCGTTGGATCAGATCCACGTGGCCACATCTCCTAGACTCGACATGGATGTAGATGAGAGAAAGTGCTAATTATTTTTGAAGCTTCAAGGAGATGAGATGCCAGGGGATAATTTTTTAATTGCCCAGGAATAATGAATCTTACTTTGCAAGGAATTATGATGAAACTCTATTTCCGTGAATACTGATGCTCATTAGATGGCATCAACTTTACAAGCCATGTTGGTTTGAAAAACATTTAGTGTACGTTGGAGGACACGACTAGGAAAATTGTAAATAATATTTTAAGGATTGAGCCTCACTTTTAAGGAAGTGCTTCAGTCCGAGGCTCGTTATGTAAGGACCCCGGCCCATTTTCTCCCTTGGGCTTCTGACCTATTGGCCTCCCTCTTGACTCCTCGTTGGCCGTACTGCCACGTGGTATGCCACGTAGTCCAACTTTATACCCCGAAACTGGGGGCTAACAAAACTAATCTGCCTCCAAAAAGAGCATCCTACTCAAGTCAATGTCTCAGCATCCCATACATAACCACACCCAGCAACCATTTTCCCTAGGGAACTCAGCTTTTGAAGTATAAATCTTCAGAATTTCCAGAGGAAGAGCACTTTGCATCTTATCTTTAAGTTAAAAAATTAAGCTCACAACAGTTCTTCATAACTTCCAATTCACATATTTTAAGAAAAGATTGCCTCAAGAAACCCATTATATTGTAAAAAATGGATGTGGGTAATGGAGCACAAAACTCAATTGCTTATACGATAAATATCGTGAAGAAAAAAGGAAAAATATAAATTATTGATTCTGACTGAACTTTTAACAATTGTGCAGTCTGGGGCACAGTTAATTCATTTTGATGTCAAATAATAAAAAGGCTATAACACAACAATTCCTCTATCACATTATCATAGTCCTACTTCCATCTTTCACATGCCCCAGAATAAGTATTATCAAATAAGTTGTTTCATGTCATTACTGGGATCTTTAGTCTTGTATACATGGAAACCGAAAAGTAAAGTTCAAACTAATAGGGAAAATACTTTAGATGGCTTCTGTTTGGTGTCAGGAAAGGGGAAGAGAGCTAAACAGACTCTGAAGTATCTTTTTCACAGGCAAAACTTGCAATAACTGATAAAATATGGGAGTCTTTCTTATAAAAGAGTGAAAAGTTCAAAAAATACAATGCTGCATACAAGGCCAGGGGCATAAATATACCAAATATAAAGGAAATTATTAAGAGACAGGGCTACCAGGTAATGCATACCATTGCTTTCAAAGTCAAAGCAAAATCTTTTGCACTGTGCTTGTTTTTCATTTCAGAAACAAGTTGACTAAAAGACTCAGGGAGCTTCAAGCCATCTGGGACTTTGTCAGAGTTCACTTGATTGAGGATCTTAACAAAATCCTTGACCAACCTCTGCCACAACAGCAACAATAACAAAGTTTCACTTATTATTTAAAGCATTATTTAAAGCATAAGGAATATCTTGAAATCAAGGAAAATATGTGATATAGGCATAATGTAATCAATCCAAGAAATGCAAACTGACTATATATCTATATTTACCCCTGAATCATCAGCTCGGCCAAGAAGTTTCGGTCCCAAACGTCTTCCTAAACAATCTGAGAATGAAAGAAAAGAATTTAGACCATAAATTCGAACAAGTGCATTAACAGGTAAAATATATAAGGGATTGGACTAAAATCAAAATTGAGATGCAAAATGTGGCAAAATATAAAGAAAAGGGAAGAGGGAGTATAACCATAGTGTGATAACAGAAATTTACAGACAACCAGATCAACTGAGATTTTTTATTCCTCCAAATTTAGAGACATGTAGGATTCCAAGTTGGTGTACCGGTACCATGAAAATGCATAAACAACATAATCAGGTAGACTGGTAGTCAGAGCTATGCTGAAAGAGAGAATGGTACTAGCATGATAGCACCAGTAAAAGGAGGCAGCAAAAGATGCCAAGTAACAAAATAAGTAGAAGAAACAAGCATGTATAATCTGCGTTGTAAAAATTAGCAGGCATATTATTTTCAAGGATAGGTGCTAAAAGTAGAAGATGTTGTCAGGCACTACAACATAAGCATTCAAATGCGTAAATGATCAAATCATTGAAAAGTGACCATTCAAATGTGTGGTAGGTTACCTCAAAATATTCCGAAACTATAAGAGCAGACAAGATGATATATTTCAAATTCAGTCTTCAATGAAGTGAGAGCTTGTCACTATTAGAAGAAAATTTTAAACATGCGCATGCAAGCACATACAAAGACACAAGACATTTTAAATCTGGGGCAAATATACACAACCTGCTAAAATAATTCAATAAAGAGCACATCCAAATAAACCCATAAAACATGTACTCGAATCAGCCACTTATGTTTAAAAAACACTATTGAGTCTTGATCCGTATATTAATAACATTAGAGTAACTGATTTAGTGCAATAAAGAGACTCAATATGTAGATTTGCTCGAGCTGACCATTTCAGATCCCCCATGTATCATACTACTTCAATAAATTATAAAGCAAATTAATTCAAAAAAACTAAGCAATTTCCAACATAACAGAGAGAAGAAAAGTAGATACAAATCAGCCTAAGCAATAAACATCTCATATCATCGAGATCTAAGTAACCATATTGCAGAACCAATCCTAATAATTACTTAATATAAAGCCAAACTCAATATTTATTGGGGGTGGAAAGTACCGAATGAGGAGCACTTGTTGACACCTTCTAGGGTGACGAGGGCTGTAAGAATGAAGACAAAAGGCAACAACAATGCAAGTATCAAAATGGTGTGGAAGAGCGTGCGGTAAGAGATGTGGCGAGGTACGACCTTGATCTTCATCAAATCGCCTCCTACTCCATTGACATTTCCACCACTAGTACTCGACGATATTGTTATACTTCTCATGCTAGGTGAGAAGTGCAGCTGCATCTTCCTCCTACTCCGCAACCGGCCTTCTCCTGCACCACTTCCCTCCTCCCTCTTCCCCTCCTCAAATCAATAAAATCAGCTACCTCACCACCACCACCGCTGCTATCTCCAATCCCAATACTAATAATCTTTTCCTCCTTTTGGCCCGTGTAATTCTTCAAAAATGATTCGATTCTCACCATCAGATCCGCAGCTAAAAAATTTCAACAATCCTGATTCACCGCCCTGCGGTGCCTTCCACCGCATTGGATTACAAATTCCTAAACCAAAAAATCCCGCCCAATCTGTTCGCAAGTGTTTCCTTTTTCTCAATCTAATTCTATATATATAGGTGTCTATATTATCCAAAACAACCGTAGGGAATAAATCAATCAATCAATATAAATGCAAACCAATGAATTATCGTACTAGGAAATAATTAAATGCATATATTTGCAATAAATTTTGCAGCTTTTATTGGTGGAAATGAATCTCTCTCTCTCTCTCTCTCTCTCTCTCTGGATCAGAAGATTGAATGCAATGCAAGTATTTTCGTGTAATCGACCGTCCGATCTAATAATAATTTTCCTTTATTTCTCAAATTATTATTAATATAACCGAATTACAAATGTACAATATTAAATTCCGCATTTTTTGAACTGTGTATGTCATAAAAGTAAATATTAAAAAAATAAAAAGTATGAGTACAAGTACAAAATTATTTTATTGAAAAATATATATTTAAAAATGATTTTTAAAAAAAAATTTCTAACGAATCTCTATCAAACATGGCTTATTATTTAAGAAGTTACTTATCTTGTTTTACTGGTACAAATAGTAATATTATTTAGTACAATTAGTGTTGCAATATCAATATGATTGAAAATGAGTATATAGATAAACGAGTTTTGAAAGAATTGGAGAAAAACGGGGGCTAAATTTTAAAATTTGCAGAGTTAAACAATTAAGGATATTTTGACGCACAGTAGGTTATAGGCAAACCTTATTAGTGTCGGCAGATGGCGATGTCCATTGTCAAATTCCAACATGGTCTTGCAAAGAAGTCTTCAAATTTCTTATGTTCCACGCTGGAGCATGCAAATGAGGAACTGACTTTAGTTTTTGTTTTTTCTTTTTTATTTCTTCAAACACTAGCTCTCGAGAGAAAATACGATTGTAAAATTTACTTAAAATCGGATTAAAATTGAAAGATTAGTCGTTATTGTTGAATTTTATTTGACGAGTGGGTCACAATAACAGCTATATTTTCAATTTTAATTAGATTTTAATATTTACCAAACAAGCACTTAGATATAAATTGACCTCAATAATCATGTCTTTCTACTCATGGTTTTCATTTTCGTGTTGAGATTAGGCATTTTGTTTTTCTCTAAGTTATAATAAAGACTGATCAATAAATTCCTCTCATTTAGTCTGTGCTTTCTCTTCCTAAACTCTCTCATTCAATGCTCAAATAGGAGCAATAGGAGAAATGGTTATTTAAAAGGAAGCTACTAAATTTTGTATGTCCTTCTTGATAGAAATATAAATCATATCTAAAATCGAAACCAAATCTAGATGCAAACATCCTAAATTAAAATAACCAAAAGCCTATGATTTGCATCATGTCAGAATATTAAGATTCACGTACGGGTTATATATCTTGATCCAATATGAACGATTGTTTACTGTTGCAGAATTACTACGACAATCGATCACGTACTGATGAACACGAACGAAAGGGTGTGGTTTGTGATCTTCTTCAACCAAATCGCTTTATTTCCTCAATGGAACCGCCGTCTCTCTTCCAATGGGGAAAAGAGAAACTATGTATAATTTAGTATGTTGGGGACCATAACCAAAAATGTCATTATATATTGTTCAATTAGAGTTCCTATAATACCCTAATTATAACAATATTGGTAGCTACTTAATTAGCCCATATTTATTAAATAGCTAATATAAATAGAAAAAAAATAATTGGTTTTCCTAACCTCCTAAATATTTAGGAGTGTCATTAAATAGAAAAATCGTTGATTTTTCTAATCTCCTAAATAATTTAGAAAACCGTTGGTTTTCTTAACAATCTCCCACTTCGCGACATATTATTCATAAAACAATTATATTACAAATTTTTCAAGCGCGCGTCTGTATAATCTATTTATCCTTGGACTTCTCTTTAAACAATCTGGTACATCTTATATATTAATAATGGAACCACCGCGACTTTTATCACAATACAGTCGTGATTAAACCATGATGATCACCATACTAATTCACTTAATGACATAGATCAAATATGGATGAGTAGCATGGAGATTACATGAAATGTGATCTCAGATATGCATATTTCCAACTGATCCTTCTTTATTCATTAGTGAGATCATTCCAAAATCTTTAATGCAACGCGAACATTACACATAGAAAACACAAGCAAGCTCAGAAACAGAATCATAAACCATCAATTTTATTCTACAAAAAATCAAATAATCCAATGTCTAGAACAAACATATAGTACATAAAAAATGACTCTCACTAAACCAAGATATCCTCAAAAATAACGCACATGTGAATAGTGTGCTCATGAAAGATCTTAGGCGTTAATCACTTGGTTAATGGATCCGCTAGCATGGAATCTGTACCTATATGTTCAATAGAAATTTGTCTATCCTGAACTCTCTCTTTAACAACTAGAAACTTGATGTCGATAAATTTCGACTTCGTCGAGCACATGTTTTTGTTGTAGTAAAGCACTGTCAAGTTATTGTCACATTAAATCTTTAATGACTTGTCAATGTCATTTACCACTCGCAGCCCAGTGACAAAGTTCTGCAGCCATATCCCATGGATGGAAGCCTCATAACAAACAATGAACTCCGTAGCCATGGTTGAAGAATCTATGACAGTCTGCTTAGCAAACTTCCATGAGATAGCTCATCCAGGTAATATAAAGATGTAGCCTGATGTGAAGCGTTTTCTATCTTAGAAACCTGCAAAATCAGAGTCAGAGAACCCGATGACCTCTAAACTGTCTGATCTCCGATAAGTGAGCATGTAGTCTTTTGTTCTCTTCAAATAACGCATCACGCGTTTGGCTGCCTTCTAATGCTGTATGTCTGGATCACTCAAATATCTGCCTAAAACTCCCACTATAAATCCTATGCCGGGACGAGTACAAACTAGAGCATACACTAGACTCCTTACTACTGACGCATATGGAATTTTCTGCATCTCTTTTCTTTCAAGATCATTATTGGGGCACTGTTTAAGACTAAACTTGTCTCCTTTAGCGATGGGCGTGTCTCCTGATTTACAATCCTTCATGCTGAATCTACTCAAAACCTTATCGATATAGCTCTTTTGTGACAACCCAAGAATACATTGAGAACGATCTCTCAATATCTGAATACCTAATACAAAAGAAGCATCCCCAAGATCTTTCATCTCGAATTTCTTCATTAGAAATTTCTTGGTTTCGTGCTTTAAGCCTATATCGCTGCTAGCGAGCAGAATATCATCAACATAAAATAACAAGAAAATATATTTACTCCCACTGAACTTATGATATACACAGTCATTAACAACATTCGCCTCAAAACCATATGAGGTGATGACTTGATGGAACATGTGATACCATTGACGAAAAGCCTGTTTGAGACCACTGATGGATTTTTTCAACTTGCAGACTATAGATTTTGGATCTCCCGTTACAAAGTTTTCTGGCTGTACCATGCAAATCGTCTCGTCAATGTCTCCATTGAGAAACGCAATCTTGACATCCATCTGATGTAACTCCAGATCAAAATGAGCCACCAGTGACATTATTGTTCTAAAAGAGTCTTTCAAAGATACCGGAGAGAAAGTCTCTTTGTCTATGCCTTCCTTCTAAGTAAAGTCTTTAGCGACTAGACGAGCCTTATATCTCTTGATATTGCCCGTTGAATTCCTCTTGGTTTTAAATATACATTGACAACCAATGGGCTTCACACCTTTAGGTAACTCGACAAGATCCCAAACGTCGTTGTCTTCCATAGATTTCATCTCATCCTTCATGGCATCAATATAATTCTAAGAGTTAGAACTATGCATGGGTTGATGGAAGTTGATTGGGTCACCCTCCGTTAAACCAACGACATCCTCATGTTCTTGGACAAAGACGATATAATCATCTAGAATTGCATTTCTTCTCTCCCTAGTAGATCTCCTCAATGACACTTCTTGAGGTTGTTGAGTTTGTTCTATAGGTGGTGCTTGAGGAAGAATCTCATTGTTGTCTTGGTCTTGAAAAATGTCAGGGAAAGGAGCCTGAACATTGTCATCTAGTTCTTGAACTGTGTCTTGAACAACAATAGGTATAAAGACTTGATCGTCGTCAATAACATATTCTTCTTCAAAAACAACATTCCTTATGTTTTCTTCCCTCCCCAAATTCAATATCCTCAAAAAATCTTGCATTTTCCATTTCAAAAAAAGATTTTGATTTGGGATTGAGTCTAGTTTTCTTTCATGTAGCCTATAAGGTCGTGCCTCAGCTGGACAACCCCAAATGTGCAAGTGTTTAATGCTAGGCTTCTTGCCTGTCCAAAGCTCATAGGGGGTTTTGGCAACTGCTTTGCTCGATACCTTGTTAAGGATATACACAACTTCTCCCCAAAGTGACTCTGGCAAGGAGGAATGGCTAATCATACTCCTTACCATATCCTTAAGAGTTCGTTTTTGTCGCTCTGCAATACCATTCATGCTGGGTTTGCCCGGCATGGAGTGTTGCGGAACTATTCCACACTCATTGAGAAAAATAGCGAAGGGTCCTGGACGTTGTTCTCCCGATCCATCATACTTTCCGTAGTATTCACTACTATGGTTAGATCGATAGCCTTTATTTTCTTTCCAAGTTGAAGTTCAACTTCAGCTTTGAAAGACTTGAAAATGTCCAAGGATTTTGACTTCTTGTGTATCAAATATAGGCAACTGAATCTAGAGTAATCGTCTATGAATGTAATGAAGTACTTTTGTCCATTCTAAGAAGCCGTCGGGAATGGACTACAGATATCAGCATATACTAGTTCGAAGACGCCTGTAGCTCTCTCGACACCTAATTTTCTTTGTTCGTTTCCCCTTGATGCACTCAGCACAAACTTGGAAGTTTGTTAAATCTAGGGGCTCAAGAATTCCATCTAACACAAGCCTCTGAATTCTCTACTTAGAGTATGACCTAAGCGCTTGTGCCATAAGGTGGCGGAATTTTCACTTAATTTTCGCTGTGCGCCACGTGAACTGGTTTACAGTATTTCAATACAGGAATTAACAACATCAAGCATATATAGATTATCAATCAAATAACTGGAGCTAACAAAATTTGAATTTTGATAGAGAAAATCATGATTTGTCCAAATTAGAAATAGAAATTAAATTCCGTCTAAAGGACGGTGCAACAAAAGTCTCAAACAAATCCAAATAAAATTCAGTTTTTAATTGTAATCTGAAAGTCCCTATAGCATCCACTACAACTTTATTACCGTCGCCCACGAAGATGAATCTTTCAGTATCACTTGACGATCGGCTCCATAGGTAACCCTGCATAGATATATTTATGTGTAGTAGCACCAAAATCTAACCCACCAAGTATCCTTAGGTACAGAAGCTAAATTAACTTCAGAATAAACTAAAGTTAGAATTATACCCTTCTTTACACGCCAGGTAGCGTACTTGGAACAATCCTTCTTCATGTGTACTATCTTCTTGCAGATGTAGCAAAAAAATTCCTCATCCTGCTTCTTTTGTTGCTTCTGCTTAGAAAGTCCTTAGGTAGTATCCTTAGCTCTCTTCCTTTTCTTGTTCTGAAAGGTTGACGCGAAGTGAGCACTCTCAGTCTTATCACGATGTTGCATCTCTTCTTCTTGTACACAATGAGATATAAGCTCATTGAGGGACCATTTGTCCTTCTGAGTGTTATAACTCACTTTGAATTTCTCAAAGTGTGCAAGAAGAGATATCAAAACCAAGCGCACAAGCAAGTCCTCAGACGGCTCCAACTTAAGCGACTTGAGTTTCGATGCAAGATGAGACATCTCTATGATGTATTCCCTTATGCTCCCTTTGCCCTTAAACTTCATCGCGACGAGTTTAGCCAAAAGGTTACTCGCCTTCGATTTTTCTTAGCAAAATATTGCTCAATTTCCTCAAAGAACTTCTTGGCGCTTTCGCTCTTAGTAATAGAGCCCCGAAACGCTTCCGGAATGGAACGTTTCATGATCATCAAGCACATTCGGTTAGAGCAATTCCACCTTTCAATGTTAACCTCATTGGTGTTTTTCGGAGTAGAAGTGGGTCGATCTGAACAAAGCGCTAGATCCAAATCCATACAACCGAGGACAATCTCCACGGTTTCTTTCAAAACCTTAAAGTTCGTTCCGCTCAGCATCGGGATGTTATTGACTTGGGCATAAACGTTCGTATCAGTAACAACAGAAATTGGATAGAGAACAAAATAAAGAAAAATAAGACATGCACAAATTAGGGGTGTAAGCGGTCCGGTTTTTGCGGTTTTGACAAATTTTCAAATCAAACCGTTTTTACCGGTTTGAAAAAAACTCAAACCAAAACCTAACGGTTTGGTCCGGTTTTAAACCGCGGGTTTCGCGTATATTTTTTTCCTGTCTAGTATCTACTTTTATGCCATTAATTCAATATATATTTATATCTTACTAGAAATAAATCTAAAACAAAATAAATATATTTACTATAAATTTAAATAACAACAAACTAAAAGTAAAATCACACTAAATTAAAGCATAGTTTTTTATTCGCCCTTTTGACGTTTTAGGATAATACTTTATGATAAAGAATACATACAAGTCCACTAAAATAAATATAAGATCCAAAAAAACATAATAATGTCCCTTTTCAACTAACTAAAGGAATAAACGAATTAATTTTGTCACAAACTCAAGAAACATCAAATTTTGTCACAGAACTCACAGAACTAGCAAAAGGAAGAAACATTCACATATTCAAGAAGCCACAGAACTCATGATCAATTTTGTCCTTCATACAAAAAAAAAATTTAATTAGCAAATTGGAAAAAAAAAAAAAAAATTAAGACACGGATCCATCTAATAATGGCTTCCAAAAGACAAGCTGCAAATATTTTTTCTCCCCCATTCCACTATATATACCCACCTTCATCTTTTGCAATTTAACACAGAAATTATACATATTTTCTCATATGTAAACAAATGTCTTTTGAGCACCTGATAGCCCGAATTTCAACTTTAAGCCTTACTCATGATCAATAAAAATGTAAACAAATTTCAACTAGAAAGTGACAAAATTTCAATTTTAAGCCTTACTTACGATCAAATAAATATGCAAGAACTTGAAATAGTCTAATAATACCGGCGAACGTCCACTACCGGCAACTGGGAGGTTCGAGATTTCAAGGGCGTTGACGATTTGAGAGAAACCAGGAGGCGCCGCGGGGAGCGAGGCTGCGACCAGCGAGTTGCGAGTTAGAGAAATGGAAATTGGAAGATTAGGGTTGTAACTTGTGAGTATATGGACTTGGGTTGAGCTGTTTAGTACTACTTTCAAATTTGGACCTTTTTTATATATAATTAGGCTTGGGCAGGTCGTAAATCTTAATAATTAATAGAAAATTAGAAATTAATAAAAATACCTACAAAATGACAAAATTATTCAATTTTACAAAATTGAAATTTTGGATAAATTTTCAAAAAAAAATCAATTTTTTATTTTTTTATTTTATATATTTTTCGCCGGTCCGATTTGGTTTCAAACCATAATGAAAATTTTCAAACCTAAACCAAACCGTTTTTGACCGGTTTGATTTGGTTCAAAACCATTTCATTGACGGGTCCACGTGGCACCAAATCGTCGATTTCGAAATTGAGGTTTCGGTTCGATTTTCCGGTTTGGCGGTTTTTGCTTACAGCCCTAGCACAAATAATCTAAATTGGGGATCAATCTCAAGATGCCTAACACACTATTAATTCCTAGTCTTTGGACATAGAAATGAAGTGTAAGTGGTACTCTCAATACAATGATTAAATACTGACAATCAGTTCTGTCAAACAATAGCCTTTCTTTGGACCGACTGCGGTTCACATGAAAAGTCTTTATAATTATCACACATTTATCATCGTAGGTGCGTTGTTATTTGGTCAAACTATGTCTTCCTTTGGGCCGAGCATGGTTCGCATAAATGACTCCGCACAAAGAATCTATGTATTTTCAGTTAAACTAATCTACAGAACAGGGGTTATTTTAGCAACAAGTTTCTTCAATCAATTTAATTAAAAATACTAAACATCCAAAAGAAATAATCAAAATCAAAGTTTGAATTTATTTTAAACTTTAAACATTTTACAAGTCCAAATGAGCTTGCCCACAAAATAGGCTAGTAGGTCACTCAAATCCAAGCAAACGTGACCATTAATTTCGGTCACGTTTGGTGTCCAACAATTCAATAAACTGAATTCATTATAAAAAAATACCGTAATTTCTTCTTTTTTTAAAAAAAAATTCTTTCACAAAATTGAAACTTGATTCAATGGCCGAATGCATCAAAAACAACCAACAATCATTATATTATGAATCAAAATCCAATTTAGATATTCTTGAATCTGAATTGATAAGGAAAAAAAATGACCTCAATTATTCTTAAACTTTAAGGATTTCACAAAATCTAAACATTCTATTTGAGAAAAATATTTCAAACACCATATGAATAGAATATGCACAAATCCTAATAATCTAACAACGATGATTAGGGGTGGGCAAAACCCAAACCAAACCGATCAAACAGACCCAAACCGACCGGTTTGGGTCGGTTTTTTTCCTTTTTTAGGTGGGTTTCGAGTTTTTGGTTGGGTAGTCGGGTCGGGTTGTGGGTTAGCAATCCAAACCCGACCCAACCCGACCCAATGGAATAAAAAAAAGGGGGGGGGGGGGGGAAGACGTTACTTAAACTGAAAAACAAAACCCTAAAGAACAAATCTACAGACTACAACCCTTCACGCCAGCGCCTCCCATCTCCACTCTCCAGCCTTCAGTCCTTCACACCAATTGATTTCTCCATCCAGTCGCCTCCAGCCTCCAGTCAATTGTTTCTAAATGCCGTATGCTTGTATCTTGTTATTTTCTTGATATACACTTTTCTAGTGAAAGAGCCACAGCATAGGTTGGCATACAAACGCGGGGCAACCGAGATTAAGCAACATCCATTCTTCGAGGGTGTGAATTGGGCTTTAATTTGTTGTGCAAGTCCGTCAGATGTGCCTAGACCAGTTGAGATTGAAAGAATTCCTGCCCTGACCGCATCGACCAGTCTAAAAGTTGCCCCTGCAGCTATCCCAACCCAACAAGGTTCTGATAATTATCTTGAATTTGATTTCTTTTAACTAAACTGTTGTTTATGTTGGTCCAACAAGAACATGGAGTTTCTGAATCTTATAGTCCATAGATATCTTAAATTGAAAAGAAAAATTTAGGGGTCTAATGTGGTAGCTAGTATTTAGCCTTTGATGCTGTGTTTGCAAATGTTGAAATACTGTTTGTTGGTACCTATCCATAAATGTGAATTTGTTTGCTACCTATTTTCGCCATAGCCATGGAGAAGCATGTTTGGTAAAGCTTAAACTATAATAATTTAGGATGATTAAACACGTTTTTTATCTACTTTGTAGAACCTGCTACTTGAATTATACACAGTTTTTTGTAGATGATATGCACTGCCAATTTCTTGAAATTCTTCAGAGTCTTTTGGATTCATATACATCAGTGCCATTCATGAACAAATGGCGAACTACGAACCGACCAACCCGACCCAACCGGACCGAACTTGATCAGGTTGGGTTGGGTTGGGTTTAAATACGTAATTGGATTGGGTTGGGTTGATTTTTTTTTCCAATCGAACACGTTGGGTTGGTTTTGGGTTGAGTAAAAACCCGACCCGACCCAACCCACGCCCACCCCTAACGATGACCGCTCTAATACCACTTGATAGAAATATAAATCATATCTAAAACAGAAACCAAATCTAGATGCAAACATCATAGATTAAAATAACTAAAAGCCTAGGATCTACATCATGCCAGAATATTAGGATTTACGGATTCAAGTTATATATAAATGAATCTATTACGAACGATTGTTTACTGCTGCGAAATTATTATGACAATCGATCACGTACTGATGAACACGAATAAAGGGGTGTGGTTTGTGATTTTCCTCAACCAAATCGCCATTATTTCCTTAATGGAACCGCCGTCTCCCTTCTAGATGGAGAGAAGAGAAATTGTGTATAATTTGGTATGTTGCGGACCAAAACCAAAAATGTTTTTATATATTGCTCAATTAGAGTTCCCATAATCCCCTAATTATAACAATATTGGTATCTACTCAATTAGCCCATATTTATTAAATAACTAATATAATTGAATTAAATATGTGACATTAAATAGAAAAAAACCATTGATTTTTCTAATTTCCTAAATATTTAGGAGTGCCATTAAATAGAAAAAATCGTTGGTTTTTCTAACTTCGTAAATAATTTAGAAAATCGTTGGTTTTCCTAACACTTCTTTCCTTGATTGTGTCTATTTATAAATTTCTAATAAGGTTTCGAGGGTAAATGAGTCATTAGCTGGCTTCTAACTTTCAAGTTTTATTCACCCATCTAGTCTGCGTGCTTTTGTTAAAGTATATTGGCTCGCCTCTTTACGTTGAATGTCGCTTATGAGATTTCGAGCTATCAATGCAATGCTTATTAGCTTTGTTCTGAGCTTGTATTTATTTCAAAATGCTCAGACACACAGTCTCACTTATGATCCTAAGTAAACATTTATTTGATGACAAATGGGTAATGCTACATGTACACACACACTTTTACACAATCTTTTACACTTCTCTCACATGGAGGGGGGTCCACGATTATTTTATTATATGTGGGCCCCCTTCCATGTGAGAGAGGTGTAAAAGATTGTGTAAAAAATTGTGTACACTTAGCATTATTCATGACAAATAGTCCCTGAAAATCATTTATGTTAGACTCTAGGATTTAATTTAGATTTTCTATTGAGAGAGCCTAAAGGTAGATTCATCTAAATTTTGTTGTTTGCTATGGGCTTTAAAAAAAATTCTTGAATTTCTCGGTTCGATGCACTGACTTTTTGTGAATAGTATGATTGGGTCATCAATCAATAATAGCCCCTGAAATGCAAACTTATCTGGCAAACTTGTGCACTCGAGATAAGAAAAATATTGCAACTTTCTATGTATCAACGATGATTGACGTGTTCAATAGATGAATCGACTCCATAATTGTATTTTTCAATATGCTGGTCTTTCTATAACACGTGGGGCATATGCCCGATCTGGACCGTTTACGGCATTAGTATTCAATGGTTAAAATTACTTCATTTTTGAATGATTATGATTGAGTCTGTTGAGATTCAACGACCAACTATGTTTAAAACATGTATATCATGCCACTGTCATTTGTTTCTTCCTTAAGCATGAAAGATCTTCTTGCATTTTTCTCCTCCTCAAAATGCCTTTTCAAAGTGATTCTCACGAAAATATTGTCAGCGAGGGACTTGACCTTGTCTGGTTAAATTACAAGGATCCGACGCTGGGATCCAAGGATAATAAGCTTGCATTCGATCAAATGCGTTCCTGAACAACACATTTACTGGACTTCCATTGTCCACAAGCATGAGATTAAAACTGTCGTCAGCTATTGTTGCCCTTGTGACTATAATCTCATTCTTATTAGCAACGTTCTCAATTAAAGGATGTTTATCACTACTAAAAATCAGCTTTTCACCTACGATAATCCGTTGGTAATCAGAAATGGATTATCCGTAGATAAAAGTATTAAACTTTTAACTACGAAAATCACCAACAGAATTTTTGTTGGTAAATGTGGTATCTCTTCACCAACGGATATTCTGTGCCTAATTTTATTGTTTAATATGCTTACCATTTATCAACAGCATTTTCGTAGGTGATGTAATTCAACTTTTTTCTCTAAAAAATGTGTCAACCTTACACCTACAAATTTTCCGTGAGTGAAAAGTAGTTCATATTACCAACGAAATTGTTGTTGCTAATATTAATCAATTTTAATAATTAAAAAATTCAAACATTCTCCTACGGAAGGGTAATTAATTTTTTCAAAAAATAAAAAATAAAAATCCAACCTCTTCACCAACGAAAATTCCGTAATTGAAGATTAATTCATATTGCCTTGGGAAATTCGTTGATGATATTAATCAATTTTAATAATGCTAAACCAAATAAATTTTTATCCCACATCGAAAGTTCAAAAGAAAATCTTTGGAAATGTCCTCTATAAATTATTAGTCTAATAAGTGATTAAACAACTTTTTGGACATTTCAATTCAGTTGGCTAAAAGTTAAAAAATTTATAATTCTTAAACAATAGTAAAAAATAAATAAATAATTTTTTTTTGCCACGCCTCGCACTTATACCGCTATTTGTTGTTCCGAGTGTATATGATAGCGAGAAAATGTTGTTTATGTAATTAAACAAACAAAGTTTAATCCACACGAGCGTGACTAAACTATATATATATATATATATATATATATATATATATATATATATATATATATATATATATATAGGGTTGGAAAATATAGTATGAAAAACTAAAATTGCAGCCAAGAAGTAAGAAAAAGAAGAAGAAGTAATAGTAGTAGTAGGAAATGATAATCCGAGGCAAGTGATGGCACTTTCTCCTTAAGACAATATTGCCCCGCTACGGTGATCACCGTTGTCGGCACTTGTTTCCCAAGATACACGGATTCAATTCTTGTGGTAGCAGCACTTCAAACCACAAGACAACGGCGAAACGTGACGAAATTCCCTCTACAAGGAAAACGGTTTCAGAATGAATTTGGAAGAGTTTTTACAAGATATTTTATGAATGCACAATACACATATGGTATTGGAATGCAAAAGGGACGTCCAAGAGTTTCTATATGTAGAGGATGAGGGGTTGTGAATAAAATGTCGCGCCCCAAACTCGACAACACTTGCCAAATGTCGCACCATTTACTGTCCCTAGACTATCGCCATCGCCTCACTCGAACGAACGATAAAAATAGTAACTTTTTCGCTAGCCTGTCGCTCGAGCAATAATCATGTCGCTTGAGTGACAGTCCGTCATAAGCTAGCAACAACCTTAATCAATTTTTCAGACAGTTTCCTCTATTTTATTTCCAAATTTGGACCGCAATTTCTCATTCATTCAGAATTGGTTTTGAGATTCCAAATGTACTACGACGATCTACTCGACGAGTAGAATAATTTTGTCTATTTACATTTATAATTTGACCATTGGATCATGTCCAAATATTTGGTCGAAGTTGACATGAAAGTCATTTTTCCCAAGTTATTGGTTTTGACACTTAACCAAATTTTCAATCTTCTAAACCAATTTCCAACACTATTTACCGTACTGGTTTTTACCAATTGTAATGACAGACATTTACCAACGGAAAATCGGTTGGTAATTATCAATATTTTTACCAACGAAATTTCCGTTGGTAAAAGGTTTACTCTTTACCTATGACGTAATTTGTTGGTAGTATCAACGACCCTCAAATTAACAATAAATTTGTGATTGCTAATATTCCGTTGGTAAAACCTTTTTTTTTTTTTTATAGTGTTAGATAGTGAATTATGTTGATTCCAACGATTTTAGATGCCAGATGACAGCAGCTTGCTTACCCTTCCTTTTCGATTTTGCTATTTTCCTTTTTGAATGAGTTGGGACAATAACTGTACTATCGTCTCCTTTAAGTTCTTCTCGATATCTTTAGATAATGCTATCTTCATGATCATCACCGAAGGGTTCATCCTCAAGATTCCAGTACTTATATTTTAGTAAGATTTTCTTCTTGGCTCATTCTAAGGTAATTTAACCGGTGGTCATTTGCACAAAGCGATAAGATCATGGTTGCCTTCGTTCTAATTCTCGATCAACCCTCTGCATCTATAGTCACCTATTGCTGTTCCCTTTTCAATCCATTTGAAATTATTACGAGTTAATTCTAATGCTCACTATCACACTCAGGTAAAATAAATACTTTAAAGCGACTTTTAGAGAAAATTGCTGAAAACGTTCACAATTCCACAAATCAAACTTTAACGTAAGACAGCATTATAATCTTACAATCTACTCCTCTTTTCATGAGGACATTCATGACAGCCCACATTTTCAAATGAATGACTTAACCAATTGAGTAATGCTATTTAGCATCACTATTGGATTTTGATACCATTAGTTACAACTTAAGTTATAAGCGCATCGAGTACAAGTAATTATAAACCATAAGTTAAGTTTTAACTTGAGGAAACGAAATTGAGTCATTACAAATGTCATTGAAGTAGGATAAAATACAACTCAAGCAATCATATTCAAAGAACTAAGAAGCATCCAAACCTAATAAACTAGTTGAAGTTAAGGAACAAGGTAACCAAATTCACCTTAAAATCACAAACATTTGCAGGACTAGGACCGATCGAACTCAATGCTATTTATCTACTTCTATGGTTTTCCTTTTCTCCAAGAAATCTCCTCTCGTTTCCATCTTCACGGGCAAGGGAGCCGAGAACACAAAACCTGCCACTTCGATGGGTTTACTTTTACTTCCTCGACGGTTTATTAATTCTTTTTCGCCATCACTTCCACGAGAGGAACCTCCATTTTCCAATTGATCTTTCTCGTCCTCCTCCTCCTCATCATCATCCTCCGCCTCTTTCGAAGATACTCCAATTTCTTCAACTTCTCGGCATAGATTATCGACGAGCTCTCTCTCGTTATCAATCGAATCACCCCCATCAATGCTAATAGTGTTACAGTCCCCATTCGAAGATGGCTTCCCGCTTGATCTGTAAACCCTATAAACATTCCCATTATCGGCAAAGCTCACACTCTTTCTAGCCTTTGATGGAACCCCACCATCCCTTCTCATCAAACCACCATCTCTATTCTGTAAAACACCTTGATTTCTCATGTTGGAAATGCAACTGCCACCAGAGTGTTCAATCAACTCGACTCTGTCGTCGTAATCGGATAGCCTTTCTACTAGACCTTTCAAATTCTCCACATTGACGTTGCCAAAGACTCTCTTACCACGCAAAACCCTGGATTTAACATTATTCTCCCCATTCCTCACGTTCTTCTCTAATCTACTTGAAAGACCCCTTCTTTTAAAACCATCAATAAACTCTAAGAAATTAATCAATTCCCTGCATACTGATCTTTTCCCATCTCTAACCATAGAATCAGCGCCCTTCAAAAAATAAATAAATAAAATAAAAAATTCAAAAAGCCCACATCAGATCCGCAGCATGTATTATTTATAAAACAAAACGCAAAATTATGCGTATATTTTGAACGCGAGATTTAAATTAATACACATCAGAGGTAAATGAGATGGCTAATCATGTACTATATTTTAATCGCAACTACAGTCTCCACAACGTAAGATAAATTCCAACAAATTTGTAAAAGATTTTCCTTTTTACCTTAATGGAGTCGAGTTTGAGAAGCAGGGTCATGGTTTTATGAGATAATGCTTCGTAATCAAAATGGGTATTTTTTGAAACTGAGGATTTCAGAAAGCTGAGGGTTGATTTGATGGAAGCAAGATCTTTGAGCTGCCGAAGGGTCCTTGATCTGCGTGCAAGGAAGACTCTGAAGTGGGACTGGATAATAGACGCAGCAGCCTCGCGAAGCGACTGAAAAGAAGACGGAGATCGCTGGTGGAGAGCGGATTCGAGGGCGGCGATGCGGCGGAGGAGGGAGTACACAGATGCGGTGTGGTGTGTTTCCGATTCTGTTTGTGGGGCTTCTTGGAAATGGCGATGGGGGTAGTATTGAGGTGGATTTGGGTTGTGGGGTGGTGTGGTGTAAGGTGGATTTATGTGGGTTGGTGGGTGGTTAAAGTGAGAAGGTGTAGAGTGGAGGTGGAGCTCCACCGCTGGCGGTGGTGGAAGAGGGTGATGGTGACAAGTGGAGTAGGTAGTGTAGCAACAATTGCATAAAGAGGTGGAAGTGGCGGGGTTGCAGATGTGGTGGTGCGAGGCCATTCTCTGGCGGATGGAACCTTTGTACTGCGATCCTGTAAAAGGATTTGATGGCGCCGAGTGTGTGGGGCTTCTGTGTTTATTTCATTTCATTTTCACGAGTGGCTTAGAATGGGAAAAAAGGGTATAATTCATCACTCAACATTTTTAGTTGTTCCAAACTTGTCACCTAACTTTAATTTTTGTTTCAATCTCATCAAGACAACAATTTGACACCAGATATTCGAAAGTATCGGCAACGATTTGACACCAGGTATTCGGATATTAGAACCAGTGAAAATTCGTGAAATCATAAAAAAAAAAAAACTCTAAATAATATTGACAAATTGAACACAACTGTCGCGTGTAAAAGTGGATAAACCAACCAAAATCGTCTGTAAATAGGAAAAGTACATCTGATGTGGACAAATTGAACACCGTGGGAAACCTAGTTCAAAAAGAGAGGAGCTATTAGCGAGAATATGAGAAAGTTAAAAGTAACCTTGAAGTGTTGTCGTAGTTGCTAAATGTACATTTTTCTTCTAAAAATAGGAATCTTAACGACGATCCATAAACGATAAACACTGTATATTAATACCTACTCATGCAGTCTCATTTGTCCTTGTCGATTTTTTTTTATTGGTAAATGTAAATTATATTGATAAAAAATCACGTACAAGTACATCGGGCATGTCCGGACAAACAAAATAAAAAGATGTACAAACGACTAGATCTAACAACCTAATGACATAGACTCAAAATGAATCAAAATACGCAGATACAAAGAAAATATAACTTTGTATACGTGTGTTTTAATTCGTCTAAAAACGATATCAACTTGCAGTCTTAAATTCTCAAAAAATTTCATGTTCCGTGTCATCCATAAGTGGTAAACGGTGGTAGCAAATGCAATTCCCTTCACATTCCTTTGCCAAGATGTGCCTCCGGCTGCCTTTTTAATCAACTTCAATGCACTAGGTAGTGTAGACACAGAGCTTCTAATGTCAAGCCACACACAAACATTTTTCCCAAACGAAAGCCCTAAATTGACATGTAAAGAAAAGGTGTTGCATCGTCTCAGACCCAGCACCACAAAAACAGCAATTTTGGTCTATTTCAAGTGTACAAGTATATCCTTCGTAAGCAACTTTGACTTTGTTCCAAGCCACAAGATAAAAGCATGCTCCGAGGTGACGTGACCATTCCAAATAGTTGTTGGCCATGCTATTTTTTGCCCCTTCAGCCGAAAATAAACATATGCAGCCGCTATATTGAATCTGCCCAAGACAACAGCCCACTCCTCCAACCTATGTGCACTTGTCTGCGTGCGTTTAAGCTCACTGTCTGTCCCCCTGACTGCCCATCTCCGTATGGCTGTTGAAGTTGGGAAATCTGCCTACATAATTCCATCAACTTTTTGAACAACGGGGAGTCATCTTTCTTAAGCGTATACTCCCAAACACCCATCCCACGCAAAATAAATTGGTTCACCTACCTTACCCAAAGAGTGTCCTTCATGCTATGAATATTTCAAAGAGTTTTAACAAGTAGTGCCAAATTCCAACATTTTATATCTCTAAATCCAAGTCCACCCTCATGTTTCGGTAAACAAACATAAACCCAAGCAACCAATGGCTTCTTAGATCCCCAGAGGAAGTTACGACATGTAGTAACAATCTTCGAAACAATCGTTGCCGAAATAGGAAGAATGGAAAGCCAAAAACATTCAACACCCCCGCATAAGACAAAGATATTCTAGACCATGCTCCAATGAGGGCCGAGATTTTGTTGATAAAGGAGTTATAAGAGCTTACTTTCAAGGCAAATAACAAATAGAAACGGAGATAAGGGGTCACCTTGACGAAGTCCCCTCTTTTCCTTAAAGAATCCATAAAGACCTCCATTAAGCGCAATGCAATAAGTAGGCGTAGTAATGTATTCCATCACTTATCCGATGAACTGCGGAAAACCAAGTCCAACAAGCACACTCTAAATGTTCTCTGTCATACTTCTACCTTCCACAAACGCGGCTTGAGCTTAATCGATAATTGAATCAAGAATAGGACCCAATCGAGATGCAAGAATATTAGTTATAATCTTATAAAACACATTGCAAAAGGCAATCAACCATAACCTCCAACGGTATTTGAATGATTTGACTTAGGAACTAAATCAATGATCGTGTGATTTATTTGCTTTAAGAGCGAACATAAATTAAAAAATTTCAAGACCGCCCCCTTAAAATTTCTTCCAACAATTCCTCAAGGCTTCTTAAAGAAGCAAGATGAGTATCCATCCAGACCCAGTGATTTATCATCTCCAATAGAAAAATAATGAATCTTTAACGCCAGAGCATGCTCTTCAGATAACACGAAGCTACACCTCAAGATGTCAACGTCAATAGGCCTTCTCGGGCTATTTTTTCCCAACAAACCTCCATAGGACTGCACAAATTCATCAGCCACTTCCTCCAAAGAAGAGGTATAAGAACCATCTCCTTTACATACCATCTCAATGAAGTTGACTGACTTATTTTCAATAAGTTGAAAATGGCGACCGATTTGAACAACTACTAAAGTTTGTGGTTAATTGTGTTATTTCCCACGTGACAGCTAGGGCTGTAAGCAAAAACCGTCAAATCGGAAAACCGAACCGAAACCGCGATTTCGAAACCGGCGTTTTGGTGCCACGTGGACCCGTCAACGAAATGGTTTTGAACCAAACCAAACCGGTCAAAAACGGTTTGGTTTAGGTTTGAGAATTTTAATTATGGTTTGAAACCAAACCGGACCGGCGAAAAATATATAAAATAAAAAAATAAAAAATTGATTTTTTTGAAAATTTATCCAAAATTTCAATTTTGTAAAATTGAATAATTTTTTTATTTTGTATGTATTTTTGTCAATTTCTAATTTTCTATTAATTATTAAGATTTATGACCCGCCCAAACCTAATTATATATAAGAAAAAGGCCCAAATTTGAAAGAAGTAGCACTAAACAGCTCAACCAAAATCCATATACTTACAAGTCACAACCCTCATCTTCCAATTTCCATTTCTCTCACTCGCAACTCGATAGTCGCAACCTCGCTCCCCGCGGCGCCTCCTAGTTTCCCCCAAATCGTCAACGCCCTTGAAATCTCGAACCTTCCAGTCGCTGGTAGTGTACGTTCGTCGGTATTATTAGACTATTTTAGGTTCTTGCATATTTATTTGATCGTGAGTAAGGCTTAAAATTGAAATTTTGTCACTTTCTAGTTGAAATTTGTTTACATATTTATTGATCGTGAGTAAGGCTTAAAGTTGAAATTCGGGCTATCAAGTGTGCAAAAAACATTTGTTTACATATAAGAAAATATGTATAATTCCGTGTTAAATTGCAGAAGATGAAGGTGGGTATATATAGTGGAATGGGGGAGAAAAATATTTGCAGCTTGTCTTTTGGAAGCCATTATTAGATGGATCCGTATCTTAATTCTTTTTTTTTTTTCCAATTTGATAATTAAAATTTTTTTTGTGTATGAAAGACAAAATTGATCGTGAGTTCTGTGGCTTCTTGAGTATGTGAATGTTTCTTCCTTTTACTAGTTCTGTGACAAAATTTGATGTTTCTTGAGTTCTGTGACAAAATTAATTCGTTTATTCTTTTTGCTAGTTGAAAAGGGACATTATTATTTTTTTTGGATCTTACATTTATTTTAGTGAACTTGTATTGTATCTTTATCGTAAAATATTATTCTAAAACGTCAAAAGGGCGAATAAAAAACTATACTTTAGTTTTTTGTGATTTTACTTTTATTTTGTTGGTATTTAAATTTATAGTAAATATATTTAGTTTGTTTTAGATCTATTTCTAGTAAGATATAAATATATATTAAATTAATGGCATAAAAGTGGATACTAGACAGGAAAAAAATATACGCGAAATCGGCGGTTTAAAATCGGACCAAACCGTTAGGTTTAGGTTTGAGTTTTTTTCAAACCGGTCAAAACGGTTTGGTTTAGGTTTGAGCTTTTCTCAAACCGGTCAAAACGATTTGGTTTGAAAATTTGTCAAAAACCGCAAAAATCGGACCGCTTACACCCCTAGTGACAGCTGACACACAGCAAGGATCCACTTGGCAATGGGTTCAGATCCGTCAATAAATGGGCCAAGTTTCAATCCAAAGCCCAAGTTCAGACCATGTTACTTCTTCTTTGTTTGAATTTGTTTTGTTGAAATTATAGCTCATGTTTGAGCGACTGTGTTACATATACATCACAATTTATATATTTGTTTATTAACAAATTATATGACGATATTTGATTGGGTCAAAATTTCTCCAACCAAGTAAAAAAAATCTCACTTTATTTTTGCCACCTCATCATTGTGAAGGAATCTGATGTAAAATAAATATTTTTTTAAAAAACACTATTACAAAACTCATTTTCAACAAAAGAAAAAAAGGCTCAAACATAGGCATAATGTTATAGAAATGAAATGTGAATGGTTGAATAATAATTACTGATTACGAAATATATGATTAAAATTAAAATTTGATGGGCGACTTTTAAATTTCAATTTGGCTTCGCCGCTAAACCCACCCTCGCCTGTTTTATATGTGATTAGATTTGGTCAAAGAGATTTTTAGGTGTTCACAAATCATAGATTGATAGTATTACCTAATTGTAGGAAATTAGGTAGCCAAATTAACGGAAACTAATTGCACGGTTCATCCCTATATAAACCATTGTACATGCTCATTCTAAATCATCAATAAAAAAGATTTCCTTTATCTATTTCAAGATGGTATCAAAGCGTTTACCTCTGGTCCTTGAAACCTTGAATCAAAGTCCCTAAAAGCCTTCTCTTTTACCGAGAGAATCATCCTCCATCTCAATTGGGTCAACACAATCAGGCCCATTACTGCATCAATTTTTTTTTCATAGACTTCACCGAATCTGCAATCTCTCTCTCTTCTCTCTCTCTCTCTCTTCTCTCTCTCTCTCTCTCTCTCTGCACCACCACCGTCACCAAGCGGTGGCAAAAAAGCTCGGCGGCTCGGGCGGCTAGGGAAAAGCCCGAGCCGGGCCTGGCTCGGGCTCGGTCGCACGAGCAGAGGCTCGGGCCGAGCCCCATTTGGGGGCACTGAGCCGAGCCCGGGCCGGCCGGTGTCACGGGCCACTTTTGGCCCGTGTCCATTTAAAAAAAAAATAAAATAAAATAAATTTTTTTTTTTTAAATACTCCCTGCCTGCTGTGCAGGCAGCTACAAAATGTAGCTACCTCTCAGGCAGCTACGTGTAGCTGCCTGTGAGCAGCTACAAAAAATTTGTAGCTGTCAGTCCAAATTTTCAAAGTGTCAGGCAGATGACGTGCAAGTTTTCGATTGCGTGCACGATACAACAAAATTTAAATCGAATTGTCTTATCAAAAATTTGAATTTATAAATTAAATATAGATAAAACAGATATATTTTTTTGTCTATAAATACGAGAAAATTTTTACAAATTCATATCAAGCTATCTTATATTTTCTTTACGCAATATTCAAATTCCAATTGAGCTCTCAACTTTCTTTACTCAATATTCAAATTCAGTATTATACTCTCAAATTTCTTTTACTCTTTTTTTCAATATTTTTTATTATAATACTTACACATGGATTTGACTAGTGATGAGATTAATCAGTTTAGAGGTAGTTCGAGTACTCCATTCGGGTACGATGCATCTCAAAATGTTCCAATTGATTTGGAAGATATCGAAGAGGAGGAAGTAGTCGAGGTTAAAAAGTCGAAAAAAGAGTCTGCAGATTGTTGGCAACATATGACTCGGAAAAAAGTTGGGGTTCAAAATGGAGTCGATATTTGGAAAGCATGTTGCAATTATTGCGGTAAAGAACTTAGTTGGAAACCTAGTTCGAGCACATCGCATTTAAATTGACACATATTAAGAAGTTGCAAAGCGAAACCAGTCGGTCTTGACCCGAAACAGACCGAACTAACATTTACTAGTTCCGGTTTTACTCTTTCTACTTTTGTATATTCAAAGGAAAGATTTCGTGAATTACGTGGCTGCAGCAGAGATGCCACTAACGATGATCGAGTCAATACACTTTACTCGTCTTGTGCAGAATTATCTCCAACCCAGGTATCATTCTTATTGTAGAAATATTATTCGTTCTGATGCTATAAAATTATATAACAAAAGAAAACAAACTAATATTGAAAGTTTAAAAACTTTTAATTGTGTTATATCATTTACCTCTGATTTATGGACCGGTGTTAATAAAAAAGGTTATATTGCTGCTACAGCTCATTACATTGATCACCTATGGATTATGCATAAAAGAATTATTGCATTTAGATGTGTAGAATATCTTCATAATGCGACTAACATATACATGGTTTTAAAAGATATTATACAAGAATATGGTATGCAAGAAATGATTCGAAGTTTTACTTTTGATAATGTTAGTGTAAACAAAGTTGTTGTCGATAAATTTATTGATGATTTGAACCTTATATTTGGAGGTTTATTTTTTCATCAACGTTGTGTATGCCACATTATTAATTTGATTGTAAAAGCTGGATTAGAACATATAAAAACACCGTTAAATAAAATTAGGCAAGCAATTAATTTTATTACTATATCACCTGCAAGAAAGCAAGCATTTAACAGTTTATGTGCTGAGTATGGCTTAGAAGAGAAATCATTTGTCACTGATGTATCACATAGATGGAACTCTACATATCTTATGTTACACTCGTGTGAAAATTATGATAAAGTTATTACAATGTATTATAATGGTAGGCATACATATGGACCCGAACATAATTTGGAAGATTGGGAATGGAATCTTGCATTTATCGTTAAAACATTTTTAAAACATTTTTTCAATGCCACAAAGGAATGTAGCGGTGTTTATTACCCTACATCTTCACTTGTTTTACAACATTTTTTCTATTTTGCACAAACATTTCAAAAATATAGGAATTTCTCAATTTTTGTTGATGTAGTTTATTCTATGTAGTTAAAGTTTCGTAAATATTGGGAAGAGATACCCTCATTATTTTTATTAGCTTCTGTAATGGACCCTCGACTTAATTTAACTGGCACAAAAGCTATTATAAATGGGATTTCACGTTTCATGAATATACAATTTTCACATACGAATATAGAATCAATGTTATGCGAAATGTATAACTATTACGCTGAAAAAGAAGGTCAGTGTAGTTCTTCCCAAAATTCTTTTTCAAAAAACACTTCAACAAATGTAGATAATATATGGAGTTATTTAGAGACCAATACTAGTGTTCCCTCATTTAGTTCTAGTTCGTCAATATCTAGAGCAATAGATGTCAGTGGTACAAATCTTGAAATTCCTTCAGAGTTAGCTAGGTATATGTGCGTGGACGTTCGTAATATGTTACAACCACAAGAATTACAGGATTTTAGTCTTTTATCATGGTGGAGATGTAACAAAAGGCAGTATCCAATTGTATCAAAAATTACTCGCGATCTACTAACACCGCCGGTGTCTACAGTAGCATCGGAGGTTGCATTTAGTTTAGGTGGTCGAGTTTTATGTGATGAACAATCAAGACTAAAAGAAGATATATTAGAGGCTTTAATATGTTTGAAGGACTGGGAATGTGCGGAATTACGTCTTCAAGAACAAGTTGATAGTATAGTGGCCGATGAGTTACAGCAGATTAAAGCATAAGTTATTGTAAGTTTTTAAATTGTTTCGTTTCAAAAAAATACGTAATTTTTAATTTTTTTTGTTTCAAAAAAAAATTGTACACGAAATATTTTATTCGTGTACAATTTTAACTCCGCCTACGATAATTGTAGCCAGTCCCAAGCTCGGATAAAGGAGGAGGGTTTTATTCTTCAATGATAAATAGAGTATTTATTGCCTTGAATTATTGGAATTACGACCTTCAAGGAAGTTTCACCATGACATTATAAGAAATAATAGTTACATATTTTAAGTAAAAATGAAACTTTCATAATCTCTTTAATTTATAACACGTATTACGCATAAAATGTACATTTTTTTTTTGTTTTAATGTAGATTTTACACCAAAAAAAAACCCAGAGCCGGCTCGGCCCGCTAAGGCTCGGGCCTAAAGCTCGGGTCGAGCCTCATTTTTTTTTGGCCGGGCCCGGCTCGGGCCAAAAAAAGCTCCGTCCAAAAAAACTCGGACTCGACCCGAGCTTTTTTTTCCCGGTTCGGGCTCGGCTCGGCTCATTGCCACCGCTACCGTCACCATTGAAAAGTCAAAATTCTTCATATTCTCATTCTCCAATGAATCATTATCATTTTAATATTTTGTTTTAAATTTCCAGTACCAATACCCAATCCAAAAAAAAAAAAAAAAGGAAGTCGGCAACGTGTTGTCCCAAACCTCTCATTGGACCACCGTAAAACCACTGATAAATGTATTTTATACACTTATTCAGGGTCTAAAATAGCGATATTTGATAGTTTTTTGACAAAATATATCTTAAATTATTGTATATTATGTTATATACGTAAAACTCAATGGTTGAACAAAAAATTGAAAGAAAGAAACGAAAATTGGTGAAAATGGGTGAAATTCAAAGATTGAGGACCAAATTAAAAATATTCAATAGTTGATTCAGACTACAAAACGATACTTTGAAGAATGACAGGAGACAATTGGGTGGAACTAGAACTAAAAAACGAATGGAATATGATCAGAATATTATTGAAATCAATTTCCAATGGCACAAGTTATATTCCAAATTTTTAGAAAATTGACACACATTTTTAGCATAGTAAACATCCGAATTGGAAACATTTTATTTCTTTTAAAATTGTAGTCCTTTGAGTTATCTTCCTAACTCACTTTGATATGCCAAGAGATAAATGTTTGACCACAAAGACGAAAACATCTGCGTGCGAAGACAACTTTTCTTATTCGAATGGAGTTCTTTTGGAAAACAATTTGAACGACAATCAATTTTCTACTCCTACAAATACCTAACGGGAGAATACATATTGGAGACATCTAAAATATTCCATCAATTTTCATCATAAAAGAGGAGTAATATCATACATTGTGATAAGATTTCAAAGACGAAGTTTAAAAACTCATCAATTGAAGACTAAACTAGGGATTCGTAGGTAAAGAAGCAAAAGAATTATTGAAAATTTATCAAAATTATTTTGAAGAAATTCAAGAATATCAAGATTCATCTTCCTTCATTTATTAATTCCCAATTTCGAGTGATGCTCTATACATTTAACATCATTTCTTGTAATTCCAATATGATATGTTAGTTTTATACATTGTTATGATAAGATGAACCCTTGTTATGATATTTTTAATTTTTAATTAATTATTTTGACTTTAATTTGGTTTGATTTGTAAATGTTTATTATTATTTTATCGTTATTTTCAATTGTTTGATCACCAATTGAATTGCTAGTGAATATTATTGTTATCGAGAGAGACAATAACGTTTAAGCACAATATAATAAACATTGTGAGATTCGATAGAGGATAGAGATATACGTCTATGCTTTATATGGTTTCAATTGATGTTGTAGCACCCGTTAATACGTTTATCATATTTGTATCTTTCAGGGAGAAATAGAAAGGTCACATGAGGGGGATTTAATTGCTATCAAGAGAGACTTTCAATTAAATTAGAAATATCGACCAACATGAGTGATTTCAAATTGTCACTTTAATTATTACACCAAAAATAGAATAAAAGGGGGAATTCAACGTCTTAGCAATACATTTCACATATTTGAAAAACACATTTAATTGTTTTCACTAGTTTAATTGATAATTTAGATATTAGTATAGAAAAATCACAACAAATTGTTTGCTATTCGATTAAAGTTGCAATTAATTTTAATTCGGTCAAACACATAGTTCTCGTAGGTTCAACAATCTATTAATTATTATATTACTTGATCACAATCTCGTGCACTTGCGGGTTTTCAAAGGTTCAATTTTTTGGCATCGCTGTTGGGGGTTATAGTATTTGATAAGTTTTAATTAATTTTAGATTTAATGAGAATTTTATTGCTTTATTAGTTAGTTTATTTCATTAGAAAAATTTTGCAGCATTTCTTGCTTACTTTTTCAAGACTTTGTATGAAAAGTTCGAGAGACTATGATCTTGCTCAATTTGATCCAGAAATCGAATTAGGTTTCGAAAAAGAGAACAATTGGAAGCACGACAAAAACAGAAAGACAAACACATGGAAGAAGATAACTTTAATGTATGTTTACAATTTATACTGATTCCTTGTTTTTAATATGTGGTCTAAAAAAACTAATTTGTCTGTCGGCATAATTATTGCTCACAAATCAATGAATTAGTGACCAATTAATCCAAACATTAAAAATAGAAATAAAAACAATTCACAACATCAATTGAAGATTTACTACTTTTGAATTAAAAATAAGGTTCAAAACTAAGTTACAATTATTCATCCTAACTAATTACTTAATTACACATCATGACGGAATTTTTTTTTTTTTTTTTTTTAAAGTACGTCACTAGATTTTAAGGGAAAATAGGAAAAAGATGAAGATCTTGCACTAAGATTCCACATTCTTCTTGTGGAATATTGAAATCTAGCTTCTTGATTGAATTCTTGACTCTTTCCTCTTTTGTGCTCGTATAATATGTGTACAATAAATTTCCCAAACCTCGACTTGGATATATGTGTATAATGAAATCCTATAAGTTTGCTTTAATTGTTTGACTTGGACATGTATTTATAAAATAAGATTTAGGCAAGATAATTGTTTAACTTGATTTTCTTCAAGTTGACTCATTTCCCCCATGTAACTTTAGTTATTTATCTACTAATAATGAACTTGGTGCAAGTTTCGAAAATTTACAATTTAATCCCCAAACTTTTCAAATGTCGAATTTAACTTCCAAAACTTGTGAATTTTTACCGAATGCTCCATTAATACTTCCAATTACTTGCAATCCGATTAATATTCAATTGCTCCGCATTAGCTCCCATTAATCTCCAAATTGTCTTTTTTCACACAAATTGTATCAAAGTTGGAATTTTTCCTACCCCTAGCATAATTTACACAAATTAAATAAATATTCTCTCAATTTACATATAATTAAATAAGCAGATAAGCTCGAATAAGCACATAAAATGTATTTATCAAGTACATTTCATATTATTTAAGATTTATTTATTTGAACCATACGTGTAATTTTTGTGATATCATTTTTTAACACAACATGATATATGTTCGTCATTTCAACTTTAAATGTTAACTAATCATAAAATTAAAATTAAAAACATCTCATTAAACTTTTTAAAAATGTTATTGTTTCGCGCGTTTACTCCCTAACAATTAAAAAGGGATCAGACGATTGTGTAAGGGACAAACCTTTTGGAACAAAGTCCCAAAAATGGGTATTTATTGAATATGAAGATTACAGTTTGGACGCGAACAAGATGCCTCCAAGGGGCGCAAGCACACAAGTACGAGGGAATTGAAATAATTAAAATTAATTTAAGAAAACGTAAATTATATATTCTCTGTTTGAGGGTGAATTTTGTCGGGGGTATCTTCGTTGTTTTATTCTTTCTTTTATACGGCTTGGATAGTTTTTAATCGCTTAGAAATTGCTTGAAACCACCAATTTTCTTTATCATGGCCAACAACTGCCGTGTGTAACTCCTATCACCACGTCCTCTTCATAACTGTTTGTCACCAACTCTCTCAAATCATGGGGCGTAATTGTGATGTGCTCAAACCGCCTTAAATCGTGACTTTGGAGAACAACAAGCTTTAATCATCGCTGGGACTCTGGACGACTCAACATTTTTGGGCGACAATTGGTCTTCCGCTCAACATCTGGGCGTTCTGCAGGATTGGGCGACAACGCACCTTTGTTTTTGGGCTTTCATCATATTTAATGACATTTCTTGTTGGGCTTTTACCCTGATCTCTCTAAATGGGCTTCTTCTCTTGGACCATTTCCTTTCTTGGGCCATTTGAATTGGGCTGTACATTTTGTGTGTCGACAGTTATATTTAAATTATACAAAGTAGTGTAATATTTCATCTATATTTTGATTTGAAGGATAATTTGGATAGGTTTGGTATTTTGGTAAATTAATAAGGACAAATTGATTAATTAAATTTTCATTAAATAGATATTTAATTTGCCGTATAAGCTGAAATGCTATTTAATTAGCCTTAAATACAGAGCTTCTTCAAAACAACTTTGAAACGCTATTTTTTGGAGTCAACAAGTAAATCAAAAAATCATTTTTCTTTTTTAAACCAAAAGAGCTTTTGGGCTTTACAAAAGTCCTTCCGACATACTTAACGGGTATGGAGTGTTTTTGTGGTCCAAATAAAAGTATTTTAAAAAATAAAAAAAAACAAATAGAAATACTTATAAAACTCAATGGAGGTAAAGTTAGTCCCTGTTTGATTTAGATAAAAATTAAAATTTTTATAAATTTTTATTAAAAATTGATGGAAAGTGTGATTGAAAAGTTGTAAGTCTCGTGAAATGTGCGGTCAAAATTAATTGTTGACTTTGATTTAAATTTTAATTTATTTTTTAAGCTGAACCAAACATGACTTAGCTTTAAAGGCTCATCATACTATAAACGAGGATTAATTAGGCTCTACACTATAGTCCCCACTAGTCATGTAAAAACAGGCGGGCTGGGCCGCACATGAAGAAGTTCGGGTACAGCCCGGTTAAAATAGAAACTGCCCATACGGGCTTTCCGGGCCAGGCCAGGGAAAAAAAAAGGTGACCCGCCTGGACCGCAAGCCCGCATGGGCCGGGTCGGCCCGTCGGCCCACTCATTTTTTTCTTTCAAAAATAAATGGTAAAAATTACATTTTATAATTATAGTAAAAATTGATAAAAGTTACATAAAAATAAATTTTACATTGATTTATTTTTCGATAAATTTTACATCAATAACTAAATAACATAAAAACTTACAATTTTTCGAACAATATTTTGCCTAACTTGACAAATAAAACAGTTTTAACTATTTATAAATTTATAGTTAAAGTACATCCCAACTAGGTTGATACCTACTTAACTATAATTTCGTCATTACAAATCAGATTATATTCATCTACGGTAAAATTTTTAAAGTCTTGAGCAATATCATCAGCGACTTTATCTTGCATTCTTCTATCTGCAAACAACCAGTCTTTCACGCAGATGAAAGCTTCTAAAATATATTCTTTAAGTTTTGATCTTCTTTTATCTAGAACTCTGTTACATGCACTAAAAGCAGACTCCGATGCCAATGTTGAGACTGGAACTGTTAATAGATATCGGGCCATTTTTGATAATATTGGATATGATAGTTCATTTACCTTCCACAATTGTAAAATATCTAAATTGTCAATCTCGTCTTGTGAAATTAAATTGTAGTGATCAAATTGATAATATCTTTCTAATTCAACTGGTGTAACATTATCATTTGAAAATAAACTAGTAGATGAAGTAAAAGACACATTGCGTTTCTTGACTATTAAATAAAAGAAAGAACTTTTACTTTTAGAATTTGTAGCAGAACTCATAGTAGAAGGAATATTTTCATTATTACCACATTTCATAGCATAAATATGGTACATTTCATTAATAAAACATTCTATTTCCCGACTTATAACATTTATATTGAAAGATAAAGTTTCAGAAAGTTGGTCCATAGCACACCGAATTCCTAAAAATTTAATACGAGGATCCATTACAGCTTCAATTGGAAAAATCATTGGCATATTTTCGTAATATTTTTGAAACTTGTCCTCAATTGTACAAACAATATCATAGAAAAATGAATCGTCTTTATAACTTGAAAATTGATTAGCAATTTCTACAAATTGTAAGAGCACAAGATTATTTGTTGAATAGTAAACTCCGGAACTAGTTTTTGTTTCCTTATAGAATGGTTTCAAATAATTCATGACTTTAAATGTAATGTTCCAATCAAAATCATCTATATGAAATGATGTTACTTTGAATTAACCAAAGCATTAATAGCATCTGTATAATCAACACACGATTTTAACTTAAGAAATGTTGAATTCCACCTATTTGGAATATCATCAATAAATTTTCTTTTCCTCAACCCAGGATTTTTACAAATTTTTTTAAATTCTTGTTGTCTAGAATTTGAACAAGAAATATAGTTAATAGATTCTCTAATTTTATGTATTTGTGGTGTTATTAATTTTAAATCGTCTTACACTACTAAATTATATATATGACAAACACACCTCATATGAAATAATTTAGAGTCAAATGAGGGATTAAGAGTCATTTTCAAAAGTTCAGTGCATGCAGTATTTGCACTAGCATGATCAAAACTAATGCTAAATAATTTGCTCAATATATTAAATTCATTAAAACGTGTAATAAATTCTCACACAAATTTATTCCATTATGTGGATATTCAAGTAAGCGTAAAAGTAATAATTCTTTTGTGATTATTATCAATAAAATGTGCAGTGACACATGCATAACCATTGTGATTACGTCCAGACCAACAATCAGATGTAAAACACATAACTCCATCAAAATTGCTAAATTCAGTTTTCAAATGTTCAGTCATTATATGAAAGCTAGCAGCAAGAAGCGTACGAAAGCTATCACAAATTATCACCCCCACTCCCACAAAATCATCTTGAATAGTTGCTCCACATTCAACTTAAATCACTTACTGGACTAGTTTGACCAATATATTACAGTTTTGAACAATGCTCCTTGTACAATGTTGGGTTACAACATTGGATTACAATCTCTCACAAGAAAAGTGGGGTCACTATTATTTTAATCGCGGGGGCCCACCTCCATTGTGAGAGGTTGTAACCAAAATATTGTAATTCATGTATTGTACATGTAGTATTGTTCTTTTCATTAAAAAAGAAAGTCAAAAATCTAGTGGGGTACATGACTCACCATCCCCCACCCTTGTTCCGCTATTATTCGAGGCTAGTTTAAATTGTCCCAAGTCCCTGTTTGATTTAGAATAAAATTCAATTAAAATTAATCATACATTTTATGGGATTCATAACTTTACTCACACATTTCATCAATTTTTATCAAAATTTACTAAAAATTTGGTTTTAATCACTACCAAATAGGGACTAAATTGGACCGCCGTTCTCAAATGGTCGGACCCTGCACCCCTCTAACTTCACGCCTAGGCCATTCATAAAATACACGATTCCTTGACTCCAAATGACCCACAATAGGCTAGGCTGCCAAATAAGATCAAATTCACTCCAAGTCAAGCGGTGAAAAATGTTTAAAATAGCATCATTCACTATGTCATCAGTAAAATGCTTTATAGTTACCAGTATTCAGCCACCCATTTACCGAACGTAGGATGGATTAAGCCACTTTAACAAAAAAATTTTTTTGAGAACAATGCAACATGTACACTCTCTTTTTTTATCTAATCTTTTAACTATATTCATAATAGGGTGTGTGGACATAGAGGTGTCAATCCGGGTGGTCCGGGCCGGGTCGGCCCGCCAACATGTGAGCCCGGTAACGGCCCGCGTGAAAAAAAGCCCGCCCGCTGCGGGTTCCGGGCCGGTTACGGGTCGGCCCACAATTTTCGACTACAACCCAGGCCCGCCCGCTGACCCATCCGGGTCGAGCCCATGCGGGTCACGGGTCGCGCGGGTCGCGGTTCGTTCCGGTTTGGCCCGTATGATTGTATAAATAAATTTATAAAAATATAGATTTTTTTATATTTATAGCAAAAAATATATTTTTTTGTTAAATGTAAACTAAGAATTGAACAAAATGATAAATTCATAATTATATCAAGAAATTTTTACATAGAATTCAAATTTAATGTTACATGAATTATTTATAACTTTGCAAACTTAAATTTAATTTAAACAAATAACAACTACATCAAAATACACGTTTAATTATTATTATCAAATATTTATAGTATAAGTACATCCCAACTAGGTTGGCACCTACTTTTACTATAATTTATAGTTTAAGTACATCCCAACTAGGTTGGCACCTACTTAACTATAATTTTTGTTTTCCAATCAATTTTCAGGAATTGCAAGCGTCAGGAATTGTAAGATTTTTGAAGTCTTGACAATATCATCAACAATTTTATCTTGTATCCTTCGATCCGCGAATATCCAATCTTTCACGCATATGAGAGCTTCCAAAATATCTTCTTTAAGTCTAGATCTTCTTTCGTCCAATACCCCGTTACACCGCACTAAAAGCGAGACTCGGATGCAAGCTGTTGAGGCTTGGAACTGTTAGTAGATCTCGTGCCATTTTAGATAATACAGGATACGACCGCTCATTTAATTTCCACCATCCTAAAATATCTAATTTATCAACTTCATCTTCAGGTATTACACTATAATGATCAAATTGATAATATCTTTCTAATTCAGCAGGTGTGGTATTTGGATTTGCAGTTGAAGTTGTAGATGAAGAACCAAGAATATTACGTTTCTTAGCTATCATGGAGAAAAAAGAAGATTTGCCTTTCGAAGTTGTAGTAGAGTTTGTAGAAGAAATATTTTTATTGTTACCATATTTAATAAAATAGTCGTTATACATTTCATTAATAAAAGTATTCAATTGTTGATTTGTAATATTTATGTTAAAAGCTAGTGTATTAGAAAGTGATTCTAAAGCACAATGAACACCAAACAACTTAATGCGAGGATCCATTACAGTGCCAGTGGAAAAATTAGTGGCATGTTTTCATAATATTTTTTAAATTTTTCCTCCATTGAGTAAATAATTTGAAAGAAAAATGGATCGTCTCTAAATGATGAAAACTGTTCAGCAATTTCTACTAATTGTAAAAGTACAAGATTACTAGTTGGATAATAAACTCCAGAACTAACTTTTGTTGCCTTATAAAAAGGTTTCAAAAATTTCATAACTTGAAATGCTTTTCCCAATCCGAATCAGTTATATAAAATTGACTTTGCTTTGAATTAACAAATGCATTAATAGCATTAGTATAGCCAACACACGATTTTAACATTAAAAATGTTGAATTCCATCTATTAGGAACATCATCAACAAATTTTCTTCTTCTCAATCCAAGATTTTTACAAATTTTTGCAAATTCTTGTTGTCTAGAATCTGAACAAGAAATATAATTAATAGATTCTCTAATTATACTTATTTGTGGTGTTATTAATTTCAAACCATCTTGCACAACTAAATTATATATATGACAAACACAACGCATGTGAAATAATTTAGAATCATATAGGGGTCTAATCGCCCTAATTAAAAGCTCAATACATGCATTATTAGCACTTGCATTATCAAAGGTAACACTAAATAGTTTATTTAACACACCAAATTCATTAAAAACTTGTAATAAATTTTCACACAAATTTACACCATTATGTGGATATTCAAGTAAACGAAAAGCAATAATTCTCTTATGCAATAACCAATTATTATCAATGAAATGTGCTGTAACACAAGCATAACCATTATGATTTCGTCCAGACCAACAATCAGACGTGAAACACATAATTCCATCAATTTTTTTAAGTTCATTTTTTAAATTCTCAGCCATTGTATGAAATAATTTCATAGAATCAGAACGAGCAGTATTTCTACTTACACTCCTGTAAGAAGGTTGAATGTACTTTTGCAGGAATTCTTCAAAATACTGATCTTCTGCAAATGTGAAGGGCATCTCACGAGCTGCTAAAAATTCCGACATCCCAACTCGCATTCGTTCCTGCGAATAAACAAAATTAGTAAAAGTGACTGATCCACTAGCATTAGTAAAACCAGTAATTTGAGTTTGTCTAGGATCCAAATGTCCTGTTTCATTTAGATGTTTCTCTTTGTGCCTCCGTAGCGTGCCGGTGCCTTGACCATATCTCCAGGTATAATCTTTTTTGCAGATATTGCATACTGCTTTTCCATCCTTTTCATTTACTGTAAAAATTTGCCACACCTCTGATGTTTGTTTTTTTTTCCTTGATGATTGAGATGATCCAACTTCTGCAACATTATCATCTTCTAAATTTATTGGGGAGCAACTATCATTGAAAATAGGATTTTGAGACGAAAAATCGTGAGAATCCATAATATAGTAGTATTAAGCAATTTCGTAGTAAGAAGAAAGAAATATAATAGAGATGATGATAAATTTGTAGTTGAAATGCGAAAATGAAGTGAACTAATACTACCAATTAACTGAATTTATACATGTTGAAAATATTACCGTTAGTTACAAAAAAAAAAATAATAATAATAATAAAAAAAAAAAAAAAATAGCATGCAGGCGTAGCTGGCGCTACGCCTGCATGCGCTGCAGCTAGCTGCGGCAAAGAAGCCGACTTGCCGCAGGCTAGCTGCGCAGCTACCGCTTGCGCAGCGTAGCTGCCGCAGCTAGCAATGTGGGAGAGCCGTTGAACGGCTCTCCCGTTCAACGGCTCTCCCGCCTTTTTGAAAAAAAAATTTTTTTTTTTTTTTTTCTTCACGGGCCGCGGGTTAACCGCGGCCCATGAAGTCTAAACCCGCGAAACCCGCGGGTCACAACTCTTTGGCCCGTGAACCGCCCGCACGGGTCACGGGTCGGCCCGCGGTCCCGGTTTTCACGGGCCGGTTTTCACGGGTCATGGTCGGCCCGCCCGTCTTGACACCTCTATGTGGACAACACATTTGAGAGTTTTTTATTCACACGGGCCCCACGCGCATGTGAGGTGGTAGCATTTTCGGTACACCATTTAGGTACAAGTAAAATTATCCAAAATTTGATATCTACTTGTCAGATGCAATGTTGATAGCAAACGAATGAGTTCAAAAATTGAATTTTTTTAAATCAACGATGTGAGCAAATTTTTTTGACAATGCAACATGATTGACATAGGATAAACACCTAGGAATGACAAATGAGCGGGTATGGAACGTGTCGGCTATTTCTACCCTGTCCCATCGGATATTTTTATCATCTCAGTTAAAGTGAGACGGTACGGAATCGGGCCGGGCCAGGTGCCTGTCCAATTTATGGTCCCATTTATTTTTCTTGTTATTTTTTATTTGTTTTTATTTTTTTGTATATTTAATTAGTAAATATTATTTTTTGTTTCAATTTATTAAAAATAAATTATATTTTCTTTAGATATGATGATAAATCTATTATTTTTGTTTGATAAAAAACTTAAATTTGAGATTAACTTTGAACTTGGTCGATAGCGAGGCAGAGATTATAATTCCCGTACTTGTACCCGACCCTTCGCTTCGGGACAATGACTCCCGCTCTGTTTACCCGATTAGACGGGACCCTTTAGATATCGATATAAACGGATTTTTTTGTCATCCGTATAAACACATGCATGTTGATCTCACTCAAATCCATACCCAGTGCAATTGGGGTCCACTGGAATCCTCAAGAAATTTTGCATAGAAGGCAGTAAGTTTTTGAAATGCTTAGAAAGGACAATCAGAATCCGTTTATAGTAAGATTTGAATTTCAATCTTTAAATATTAATTTATTAAGAGTAGTAGTATAATATTATCTAAATCACAATCATCATCGTTGAGTGTATTCAGCACCCCCTGAATAATCCGTCGTCAATAAACATCCATTTATTGTATCATTTTCACTAAAATAATCGAAAATGTACTGTACATCCATCAAATTCTTGTAGAGTTGACTAAATATATCGATAGATTAATAACTCCTATAAAGTATTAATTTTTCTTAGTCTTATTATTTTATAAAAAAATTTAGGATACACGCTCTCTAAATTAACTTCTAGTAAAATATTATATTACAGGTAGTTTAAGTTTGTTAAAATTTCCATTTTATAGTATTTTTGTAAAAATATTCAGCCTTCTGTTTTTGCTTAATGAGAAATAGATGCTTTACCTCTATTGGCTTGTGAAATAGGGTAGTTACGCCGCCTTTTAACATCTAATATGCAAAATTTCATTTAGGAAAAAACAAATTGAATCCAATTTACTTTCAAGTAACTGATTTTGCCAAAAACTGTCACCTAACAAAACTTACTTTTTTCGAAAAATAACTTTCAAACACGACCGTGTAAAGCTGCTTAGTTCACAACATATAAATTTCATCAAATAATGAGGGACGAAAAAAGTTGCGAAAACTTATTAGCTTATGAGCCAAACAAAAGAACAAATCAGGTCCTTGAAGAGGACAAGTGAATGAGAGATAACAGTATCATAAATACTGGTAAGAGGAAACATAATGTTCTAAATTCAGACCAGACAGCGACACTCATTGGTCAAAATATGAAGACATTCGAAGAAATGCATTTTAAGCAACAGCAGGCATGTCTTTGAGCCAGGCATCCAGTGGTTTGCCAATTGAGTACACGATAAAGCCAATTTCCCTCAGCTTCTCCGCATTGATGACGTTCCTTCCATCAAAGATGAAGGCGGGTTTCTGCATGTTCTCGTATATCCTCTGGAAATCGAGAGACTTAAACTCATCCCACTCAGTGAGAATGCAAACAGCGTGTGCATCTTTAGTTGCCTCATAGGCATCCCAAACGACACTAACTTGCTTCACTGTGGTGGGGCTCATGGGCTGCAGATGGAGAGGATGGTCCCAATCGAACTTGTTCATTGTAAGGTCTCTCTGGATCTGGTCCTCGGTAACCTGAGGATCATAAATGCTCAATCGAGCTTTGTCGCCCAAAAGTCCTTTGCAAACATCGATAGCAGGGGTTTCTCTGGTATCGCCAGTATCCTTCTTGAAGGCAAAACCTAAGATGGCAACTTTCTTGTTAGCGACTGTGTTGAACATAGAGGCAACAACACGGTTTACAAAACGAGTCTTCTGATAGTCATTAATCTTAATGACCTGTTTCCAGTATTCTGCCACCTCAGGAAGACCATTGCACTCACAAATGTAAACCAAGTTAAGGATGTCCTTCTGGAAGCAAGAACCACCGAAACCAACACTAGCATTAAGGAACTTGGGACCAATTCTTGAGTCTGTACCAACAGCATAAGAAACTTGGGAAACATCTGCACCAGTGGCCTCACAAAGAGCAGACATGGCATTGACTGATGAGATTCTTTGAGCCAAGAATGCATTGGCAGCAAGCTTTGAGAGCTCAGCAGACCACAAGTTAGTAGTTAGGATGTTTTCTTCAGGAACCCAGTGAGCATAAACATCCTTCAGTGCTTTAACTGCATTTAAGCCTTCAGGGGTTTCCCGGCCTCCAATCAGAACCCTGTCAGGCTTGAAAAGGTCTTTAATTGCAGTTCCTTCAGCAAGGAATTCTGGATTAGAGAGAATCTGGAAGTTAATTCCCTTGCTGTTGTGAGTCAAAATTTTTTCAATGGCCTCAGCTGTTTTGACAGGGACGGTGGACTTCTCAACCACGATTTTGTCAGATTTTGATACGTCGGCTATCATGCGGGCTGCACTCTCCCAATATGTCAAATCTGCAGCTTTTCCTGCTCCAAGACCCCGAGTCTTGGTGGGAGTATTGACTGAGACAAACACTATATCGGCTTCAGATACATGTTTCTCGACATCTGTGCTAAAGAAAAGATTCTTGCCCCGACACTGTTTCACCACTTCATCAAGGCCTGGCTCATAGATAGGGAGCTGATCACTGTTCCAGGCATTGATGCGGGGAACAGAAATATCAACAACCGCCACTTCAATCTTAGGGCACTTCAGCGCTATCACTGCCATGGTGGGGCCTCCGACATATCCAGCTCCAATGCAGCAAATCTTCACCATTTTTCCTCTGTTCTAGTACTCTGGAAAAATAAATTCATTTATCAGATACACACAGATTTCTTAATGTATGCTTGCAGACAGCAAATAAGATGTGGGAACACTCTGCAGTCGTCACGGCAAGGCTAATCTCAGGCTGATTTTGGCAGTATCGTCATGTATAATATATAAATTAATTAGATCTTACTACCGATCACCACATAAAAATTGCACGAAACAAATGGGTGGCAGTCCATAATCTAAAGCCCTAGCCTGGAAGTCTTAATACCAATGTTACAAAAGATTTACTTATTATTTCATAGAGAGAATGTAACACATAGTATCCTCACTACAAGATCATGAAAATTTTAGCAACACCAACAAACCAAGTCTTATTCCCCAATAAATTTGGGGTCAACTGCGTTAATTTTATTAACATTCTTGAAAAGCAAAAACTGATCAGAACTGGAAAGTTATAAGTTACTTACGAAAATATCGATTAAATAAAATTTTAAATTCTATTTTTAACAGAGAGAGTTTTGCTAATGGATGAAAACAAATATATGGAATTGAAGCCATGTCAAGTATGAGATTTATCGGCATAGATATTCAGTTTCACTCAGAAAGATCAGCTAAATAAACCCGAACAAAAGATTATGCCTCCCCAAGAAACCCGTTACCCCAGCATTTGATTGGATAGTGCCAAATTCAACATGTCATTCAATCACACTTTTCAAAATCCAACTCTTGAACTTCAAAATTAGATCTGCCGTACGTAATGTGAACAAATAAGTAGACTAGCATAGAAACATAAAAGAATTGAACCAAATGCTACTTTTCATAATTCTTTTGTAAAAGATCAAAATTTTTAGAACAGAATATTTCATCTCTCTAAGAAAAAAGCGTATCGGATTCACTAATTTGTCTCGCCTAATTACAATAATTGAAACAGATCACGATACCACTGTCCAATTGCATGTAATGAGCTCACAAAATCAACACCTGTAAATTTGAGTTAAATCTAAACAAATAGAACGCTAGATCCGAGCCAGACTCCCTTAAACACTAATAGATCTAGCAAAACTCCATAATTAACAACACAGCACACAAAGTATAGCAGCAATCGATAGATCAAATCAAATTCATTTAAATCATTAACATCAAACCATTCACCGACACAATTTCTCAGATCGGCGTATTATCAAAGAAATTAATCAAAAGCCGTAGAAATCCGTCCCCATTTCTTTACACCGACACATTAAATCAATATCATTTCTTCTTCACACACACATGCACATAAAATGCGCATAAAAACATCACATCTACCGACACTTATCACAGTGTGTATGTGTGAAACACTACACAAAAGTATTGAATTTCAAATACGAAAACGAAAATTTCACCTCTTCGATCGCACCTTTGGAATTCCGAAATCGTTATTGGAAGTGAGAGAGAGGTGCGAAAATCTGTGAGAGCGGGCACCTCCTTTAATAGTCGTTGAGAAACCACCATCTGGGCATGGAATTTTAGCGAAAGGACAATAATATCCCTCTTTGATAGGTTTGGCAGGGACAACATTTGGAAACAATAAAATGACTGAATTACCCTTTTCAGTAATGAAAATTTAGAAGGAAAAAAAATGAAGAGTGTGTTTGATAGAGGATATTTTCCATGGATCCATTTTCCATATTTTGGCATGTTTGATTGTACAAATTTTCTTTAGAAAACTTTTTCCACAATTCCCTCATACATGTGCCGATTCCATGATTTGGTAGAATTGATTTTCCCACGTTTTTTTGTAGGAAAATAAATTACGTGTTGCTGTTATTTTTTTGTCAATGGAAACAAATTTCATAATCAATTATAAAAAAAAAAAAATTCGCTTTAATTGACAATTTTCATGTAAAACAAAGTCAAACTTACACTAAATTTTGATTTAAAAAAATTGATTTTTTAGGAAAAAAGGTTTTTTTTTTGGCAATGGAAACAAATTTTATAACCAATTGTGGAAAAAATTATCATTTTCATGGACAATTTCTATGTAAAATAAAGTCAAACAAATACAAAATTTAAAAATTTTTTGGGTGAAAAATTATATCAATAATGAAACACACTTAATTTCCAATTCCCTAAAAAACAATTTTTAGACAATCACTTTCCATGAAATTCATTTTCTTTTCACCTATTTTCCACCCTTACAATCAAGCGGACCTTTCTTTGATAGGTTTGGCAGGGACAAATTTGGAAACAATAAAATGACTGAATTACCCTTTTCGGTAATGAAAATTAGAAAGGGAAAAAAATGAAGCGTAATGGAAAGTACAGGGAAATTTGCAGTAGAGGTCTCCGATCTTTCAAAAATGTAGAATACAGCTCCGAATATTTAATCATAACAATTAGACAGTTTTCTAATTGTTTTAAGTAAAACTATTAAGATGCTCTTTTTTTTTTCTTCTTTTTAAAATTGATCAAATTAAGATCAAATGATTGTTTTTTTGGTCAACTAATGATTATATGAACACAAATCATCCGAAGTCCTTCTACCACCCATTTATTGAAAGATTTGAGACATAGTTGCTATAATTTAAAGGTATGAGATTGCATTGCACACTTTTAAAAAGTTTAAGACCTCTGCTACAAATTTTCCTTTTCTACACATTATAGTTTGCTGGTGCACGCGGGACGATTTTCTTACCACCAATGGAATTATAATATCACAATTTTTATTATCTCTGTCATGTTTTAATTACAATAAAATTCCTCAATTTTACTCATTTTGGCACTATAATTAAATTAGAACATCTATCGGAATTGAAACGAACGACATCTATTTCACGTGATTGAACTTTTAATTATACGTCTCTCTCTTCTATGATTATATCGAAATTAAAAATTTACTAAATTTGATTTATTACTTTTACATTTATAGCATAATTCACTTTATGTATTTATTACCACGTTTCTATTTATGCTGTGGGGGCACAAATATTTCCATGGAGTTTCTTTAACAAGAATCATAAATTTCCAACATAAATTATTTTTGACATATATGATTATAAGTTGAAATCGAAAGTTTATGTCATACAAGGATGGAATGGAACTTCCTACATTAATTTTTTCAAAAAAAATTTATTTTAGCTATTATTATTTTTTTTAAAATCAGGACATGACTCGCAAATGCTTTATTAAAGATAAAAAGAAAACGTTATGTCAAAGGCAAATAAATAATTAAAAATTGGAAATTTAATGGGATATGATTTTGATGCAACTTAAATTAAGGCATTAATTATAAGCAAAAAAGCTAACTTCAAAATTAAGAATGAAACTGCAGCCTTTGATTGTGGTTGTGACCTTCAAAAACTTTTAAGTGAAATTGAAGCCACCATACAATGATGAATTTTCAAATCAAAAGCATTAAACTAAAAGTTTGGTTTCAATGATTAATCACTAAGCCTCTAATTTAAAAATGAAATGAGTGATTATGATCTGGAAAAGTAGAATGAAGGTAACATGGGCTAAGGTATGGACCATGACAGAGATCTGAACCCAAGGAGCAGTTTTAGGTAAGCTTAAAATTTTACTTATAAGTAAATAAATAATTATTTATTAGTTAAATTTATATACGTTAGTTACTCAATTTGACAGTAGAATTACATTCAGAATAAATAATTTTTTCTTTAAAAATTTAAAGTAACAAAAAAAGCATATCCAAGCATGTTTAAGCAACAAAAAATATTTAATTTTAAATTTTTTAAAGCCTAACCATACATGCTCTAAATATACCCTTTTGAATGTTGGCTCATTGCCTCATATGTAGGGATGACAATGGGGCGGAACGGCCCTCCCTGCCCTGCTAAGAAATTCTCCGTCACGTTACCCGTTTAAATTTTTTTTTTTTATATAATTTATTTTTATTGCCTATATTCATTAGATTTAGATAAATAATTTTAGTTTTTATTTTCTATTAAAACTAATGAAATTTTTTATTTAAAGTATTGAATTCTAAAAAAAAAAAAATTAACGGGGCGGGAAGCCCGTTACCCGCCCCAGCCCCGATACCCGCGAGCGTCGAATTTTTTTGTCATCCCTACTTAAGTATTCAAAGAATGAGATGTGCAAGTAATTAGTAAGAGGTAAAACGGAATGGAAACTCTTCAATTGAATGTTAAATTACTATGAACCTATACGGTCTCGGTCCGAGTCCAAACAAAAAGTCAAGAATTATGATAAATTCACACAACAAAAGATTCTAGTATTATATAATTCTAGACATCCTCTACAAAACATGTTGAGGATGACAATGACAATGAGAATTACTTGGACAAAATGACGTTGAGGATTTACATTTATTGAAAAAAAAAGGAAAAAAAACTAGAGTTGAAATGCTAAAAAAAGGAGCAAAGTTAAAAACTTACCCAAGTATTGCATAAAGCTACTTACATTTGAATAGGACCCCCTATTACAAGCTACTTTCAATTGAAGATTGTTTCTCTAGAGTCATGTATCTGAAAATATGGGCCACTGTGGATGTCAGTTCTGAAAGGAATGATAGAATGTAATAAGGAGCCTAATCGTATTTCACATCGTTCGCTAGGCTTAGGCTTAGTTATAGGAGTATAACCAATTGGACACCTATACTTACAAGTTTAATATGAGGATGAGTCCTATCTATTTGATTGTTTAAAAAACAGACAACATTTGATTTTCTCGTGTCGAAGTACATAGAACAACTGATATAGTATATTCTTTAAATTTCCTTTAACTACCTTCTCAAATATTTAGTATTTTCCTTAGCATTCTTTGGGAGTAAAGTGAAATTGATCTTTGGTTCCCCATTTTCGAAACGAAGGAAAATGGCTCTTGGGACTACGCCGTTGGACCTTACGAGTGAACCGGAACATAGTCCATAAGTATTCTTAGAATCAACGGTGGGGACGAGACGATGTGACATATGGTATAAGTGCAGATTTCTCAAATCTGCCTCTTGTGTGCTTTAACACAATCTATAATCACCAAGGCAAGATATGAAGACAACCCATTATAGAACAAAGTTTCCATCTAAATATTATCCGCATCTCAAGCTCTCATGAATAGGAAATTCATCCACATTTACAGTAGAGAAACGGCTCTAAAGACTTGGAAAAATATGCTGCACATTCTCACAAACCACTTCACAATTCTTGAATGTGGTGATGTCCCAACTACAAAATTTAACCTGCACGATGTCGGCCCTTGCTTGTTGTGGTACCAATTGTCCTTTTTTCCATCCACTCTCACCCGTGCAGATATCCATGTGCTGCGGCTGAGTTCATGACAAGATGCTCGAAAAGGACTGACTAACCGGAATCAAATGTGGTGTCTGGCTCCAACTAAGGTACATACCAGTTTAAGTAGTTACCAAATTCAACTGACAGTCAGACAGATATCAAAAATTCTAAAAACAATCCATTACTTCCATCTTTAGGTCATAAAATTTTAGCAAGAAACTTGACACTAGTAAAACGACAGGGTTGTATATTCCACCGAGATCACATTTATAAATGAAATCTAAAGAAAATAAAATACGACTACTTGCTCAGATAGTACACATGGGTGAAACTTAATAAAAATTACCAGAGTGAAAAAAATTACGACAGGGCTCACATTTGCAACCAAAATTTGTTCAAAGATTTTTTCTAGGAGCTCTCTTCAACAAGCTTAAGCTGAAGCCTTACTTAATCTATCAAGGTGCAACAACAGTAATCCTTCCAGCAACTTGGTCAAGATCCCGTCGCCCACTGGATGTGATTCTTCTTCCACTGTAAAATAAGCAAACTTAGTGTCAGGATAGCAACCAAAAAATGTCACATATTCCATGGAATGACAAGCATGGTCTTACAAAGAGAATTTTCTGGAAGTGCCGCACATACTTTTTGATTGTGGAGAAATAAGTTCAGAGTAAGTAAATTATGAAGGAATTAAGTCATTTTTTTATTTAGCACGGCTTTATATCAAGAATTGGTTATGAGTCCATATTCCACTTACAATTGGAGGCAGGCATCATCTTATGACAATTAGTGATTAAAAAGTAAAAACACAAGATTAAATTCAGCTCAAGCAATTAAACTTACCCCCTTGGATCCATATCGATGATGTTCATGTTTTGCAACTGTTGAAGAATGTGGCGCGCAACAGACCCACTGCTTTTTCCAAAATGGGGTGGACGACTTCCATTCCTCTTACTCCCACCATAAATTCTCTGGAAGGCACCGACACCAAGGCCTCCCCTTAAATATATTTTCCTAGCCACAGAAGCTGCAATGCATGATAAACAACAAATAATTGACACTAACCTCAAGGTGAGATTATCAATTACCAAATTAAGAAGTTACTCTTCAAAGTATCAAGCTATTATTCCAGGTATGAGTTACTTTATACTGGCTTGAATTTGAGTTTCGAGCTATGACAATTATCAACTTGATTTATCAACTTTCAAGATCTAACATTTTCCTTTCTCGCATGTAAAGTAAGTAAAAATCAGAGGCATTATGCCTCAAATGGACAACCTGACCAGTCAACATTCACACAAATAGACCCGCAAACATATACACAGAGATATGGTGGGCATGAGGAATACCTGATCTAATAAAGTACCAGTCAGGATCATATGGAGCAAGTTCTTTGAGTACTCCAGTTTTCACAATATCGGTCCACTCGGGAAGCTCCATCTATTTTTCAGAAACAATAACAAAATGTAATCAATATAGCTGAAAGGGTTGAAGATCCCCTCCCCAAGTTGTCATAGGTTTGTTTGGGGTTTCTGAAGACTGCAGTGTACAAATACAGCATATATTTTCATAAAAAGAAACACACAAAACAAACAATTCATTGTGCTCTGCTTTAAGGCTCTGAAATGCAAGAGGTCAACCATAACACAAACATCTCTCTTCACCAAGCTAAAAGTCAAAATGTAGATGAAATATCTTCCAATATAACTTGGATGAGAAAAATTGACAATGTTTTTCCTTTCCTCTTCCTACTGTAATTCTTTGCCTAGAGGGAACTGTTATTTCTTCAACAGCCAAATGATTAATTTATCCCTCTAAGGGATCATTAGAAGGTAATCCATCTTAATCTTTCCCTTCCACCTATTCCTTCAAAGAAGAGACGGACCACATATATCAGTCTAAGATTTCATCCCATGAGCAACACAAATTACAATCCTGGCATAATACCACAATCTAAACAATACACCAATAAAGAACGCTGCTATAAGCCCCTGTCTGACAACTATTATTTCAAAAGTCTTTAATTCTCACTCATTTTCAATCACACGTTTATACAATAAAATATTTTGCACCTAAACCCAAAACTTTTCACACCTTTTAACCACATTCTTAGATAAAAATCACTGTTCAAAAATCCATTTTCTCAAAATAATGGACATCAAACATGGGCTTAAGCATGTGACACATATGCCAGATGGTACAAACAATACAGCCTTGTCCAGAGGGTCTTAATTGAGCCTTAAAAACTGAAGTATTCACACTCTTATTTCGTTATCCCAGTTCTTCTTCCACAATCGCTTCTAATTTCCCCCTCCTAAACATCACAATAATGTTCATTTGACAATAAAATCAAAAGATGAAAATATCTGGAAACCAAATGCACGAGTACACACATAACCAAAAAATCCAGACAGAAAATAAATCAATAAAGATGAAACCCACATTTCTGTCTGCGGATAAACAATTAAAACATTTATAGAAGTAATTATACCTTGCCAGAACGCTTGAGGTGTCCGGCATAGGCCTTGACAAATTCATGGGGTGAGACGTCCTTCACAGTTTTAGCAGTCGCCATTGATGCAGATCTCGAATCACGCGCAGCTCGCAATACTGCTTGAGAGAGGGACTGAGTCGCTGACTGTATACAAATCAGGGTTTCTGTTCGTGTTAATTACTCAATATATGTGTAAACCCGGTTGGTTCAGTTCAACCAGTTGAGTTCGTGGTTCTGCTATTTTTCCTTTATATTTATAAATATAAACATAAACTGTTTAAATTATAAATAAATAAAAAGTAAATAATATATAAGCGAATAAAAAATTATTATAAACATATTTTAAACATTAGGCAAATATATTCAGTCTTTTTTTCTTCTTTTGCGTAAAAAACTACTTGTAAATAAATTTAATTGTAATTAGATAATTGAACTACCGTGAACAAGTTTTTTTTATGGAAAGTTGACATAAGTAAATTATTTATTTTAAGCTTTTAACAATAATTTTAATTACTGTAAATATAAGTACTACATTTTGAATATTTTGGACATGAGAGGACACATACTACATTGGAACTGAAGTTCGCTCATCCCAAGAAGAGAATGTATTTCACAAGTGAATACTGCTATTTTGTCAGATGTTTTCTGGATGAAATTAACTTGTAGCAAAAATGATTGCAGGACAGTATTGACCCTTTTTTAAATTGTCTAACGACATAATGCCACGTGACATTTTATCATCCAAAATATCCAAATATTCTGATAGCCAAGCATGATCGTTCACAAGTTTATTGGTGAAAAATTATCGACACTGTACAAAAGCTGCCTACAACATAGTTCAAAGGGTATATGCCTACCTTGGTAACAAATTTCCCCATAATTTCTGATAAGACATCAAGGCCTTGTATGGGAGGGATTAAAATCAGATTAAAATTGAAAATATAGCCGTTATTGTTGACTTTTATTAGACGAGTGGGACCCAATAACGGCTATATTTTCAATTTTAATTGACTTTTAATCCCTCCCGAACGGGGCCCAAATATCAATCTCAATGACTGTAAGAGCCTGTTTGAGCCTCATTTTCTTTTAAATGAGAATGCATTTTGAAATAGTATTTCGATAGAGAATATGTGGCTAAAAACCAAGGAACCGTTTTGAATTTACGTGTAATATAATTTTATTGAAAAATATGTTATTGAAAATAAAAAAGAAAAAAATATATTTTAGAAATACAGAGAATGAAACAACGACTTAATATCCTAACCTAAAGTATGCAAAATGGGGATGCGATTTAACTACTAAAGCCATCTTCAAATGAGACGTCAAAACACCAAAATGCACCAAAAAATGGTACAAAATGTCTCCAATATAGTGTAAAGTCAATTTTACCCTTTGTTTTCATTTTCTAAACAAATTGATTAAGAGTATTTGTATCATTTGTGTTATATATTTTTAAATTATTATTATAATAAATTTTAATAATGTAAAAAATAATAGTTAATGAATTTAATATTTTCGTTAATTAAATGTAATTATTTATTTAATAATTTATGAAGTTGTAAAATAAATAAAGAAATAATTTTTCAAATGAATAAATTGTTAAGAATAAAAAAAAAAATGAAGAAAACGATTAAACATTGTTCATTTTGTGTAAGTTTTGGTGTAATGGTTAGATATGATTTTTAGTTTGGTGCAAAATTTAGCTCAAATTTTGGTACAAGACTAAAGATAGCTCAAATTTAACTCATATAAGTTCGTTTCTCCAACCCCTTTGCTTTTCTTTCTTTACCTGTATGTATTTACGGTTAGAATCGTTGTGTTGCTACTGCCTTTTCTACTACACTTATGCATCCTCCTTGCTCCACCACCCCATTCTTCATCATCTTCATCGAGGTCATAATCACATATGGAAAATTAAAAATAAATTGTTCAACTTTCGCCCAAATATTTGTGTTAGTCCAGTTCTAGTTTGAATTTCAGTTCAATACTCGATCATCTAAATTTTGTTAAATAGACTACAATTATTAAATACTATTTTTATGACATTCATGCACCGTGAATATCTTATTTTCAAATTGGCATTTTATTTAATGTATGTTTGACTAAATTTACTTATGATAGTTAAGTAAATTTTATAATGAATAATGTTATTTATCATTATAATGATAGATCATCGGTGATGTGGTAGTTTATGTAGAATAATGAGATTGGACAGTTCAATTTTTATAAGAGAGAGAGATGGGAAGGAGAGAGAGAGAGAGAGAAATGTGAGGGAAAATGAGTTATCCATCACCGATATTCCATTATCATGATGATAAAAAATATTACTCTTTATAATAAATAATTTGTATTTGTCAAATCTAAAAATTAATTATTTTAATAGTAAGAGACACTACATGTTTTGCTAATTTTAAAAGTAATTAATTTTTTATTACTACGTTTGTTTTCATATATCACTTATTCATACTTATAAGAAAAAATTGCTTATTTTGACCATGGAATAGATGTTATGATCAAAATAAAAAACTTGCTCTAGATTTGATCTTGTCAATAAAAAGAATAGTTTTTAACATTTATTTATTTATATATGAATCTATATATAAGTATATTCTTGAAATTGAGTCAAACATCTAATTTTTTTAGACCCTAATAAACTTTAGTCGATCTTTCTTACTTTGGATGAGATTTCCCACTCGCTATGAAATGAAGTGATATAGAAAATTGTAGTCCACACCAAATAGTATTTTCTGGCTGTGCCTCTGTCAACGCCCATCATTCGGCTAGACTACAGGAATTTCTCAGGGTCAAGCGTTTCCTTTTGATGTTTGCTGTGTAGGTTGAATTAGGGCTGTAAGCAAAAATCGCCAAACCGGAAAACCGAACCGAAACCGCAATTTCGAAACCGGCGGTTTGGTGCCACGTGGACCCGTCAACGAAATGTTTTTGAACCAAACCAAACCGGTCAAAAACGGTTTGGTTTAGGTTTGAGAATTTTAATTATGGTTTGAAACCAAACCGGACCGGTGAAAAATATATAAAATAAAAAAATAAAAAATTGATTTTTTTTGAAAATTTATCCAAAATTTTAATTTTGTAAAATTGAATAATTTTGTTATTTTGTAGGTATTTTTCTCAATTTCTAATTTTCTATTAATTATTAAGATTTATGACCCACCCAAACCTAATTATATATAAAAAAATGCCCAAATTTGAAAGAAATAGCACTAAATAGCTCAACCCAAGTCCATATACTCACAAGTCACAACCCTAATCTTTCAATTTCCATTTCTCTCACTCGCAACTCGCTAGTTGCAGTCTCGCTCCCCGCGGCGCCTCCTAGTTTCCCCCAAATCGTCAACGGCCTCGAAATCTCGAACCTCCCAGTCGCCGGTAGTGTACGTTCGCCAGTATTATTGACTATTTCAGGTTCTTGCATATTTATTTGATCGTGAGTAAGACTTAAAATTGAAATTTTGTCACTTTCTAGTTGAAATTTGTTTACATATTTATTGATCGTGAGTAAGGTTTAAAGTTGAAATTCGGGCTATCAGGTGCGCAAAAGACATTTGTTTACATATGAGAGAATATGTATAATTTCGTGTTAAATTGCAGAAGATGAAGGTGGGTATGTATAGTGGAATGGAGGAGAAAAAATATTTGCAGCTTGTCTTTTGGAAGCCATTATTAGATGGATCCGTGTCTTAATTCTTTTTTTTTTTTTCCAATTTGCTAATTAAATTTTTTTTTGTGTATGAAGGACAAAATTGATCATGAGTTCTGTGACTTCTTGAGTATGTGAATGTTTCTTCCTTTTGCTAGTTATGTGAGTTCTGTGACAAAATTTGATGTTTCTTGAGTTCTGTGACAAAATTAATTCGTTTATTCCTTTTGCTAGTTGAAAATGGACATTATTATGTTTTTTTGGACTTTATATTTATTTTAGTGAACTTGTATTGTATCTTTATCGTAAAGTATTATTCTAAAATGTCTAAAGGGCGAATAAAAAACTATACTTTAGTTTTTTGTGATTTTACTTTTATTTTGTTGGTATTTAAATTTATAGTAAATATATTTAGTTTGTTTTAGATCTATTTCTAGTAAGATATAAATATATTGAATTAATGGCATAAAAGTAGATACTAGACAGGAAAAAAATATACGCGAAACCGGCGGTTTAAAACCGGACCAAACCGTTAGGTTTAGGTTTTGAGTTTTTTTCAAACCGGTCAAAACGGTTTGGTTTAGGTTTGAGCTTTTCTCAAACCGGTCAAAACGGTTTGGTTTGAAAATTTGTCAAAAACCGCAAAAACCGGACCGCTTACACCCCTAGGTTGAATAGTCGTTGTTGTCTTACCTCAATGAATTCTTGAACACCTAAGAAGCATTGAGCAGTGAACCTTTACATATTAACTCCTTTACATATTAACTTCTAGAAAGAAATGACTAAAACAAAACCAAATTCATGTTAAAATCAATCAAACTCATGAAGACTATTTCTTTGACTGAGTTAGAAGAATGAGAATAAAAAAATAATGTGGCCCAAACAGGGGCTAAAATTAACTAAACTTAGAAAAAACAATAGTCCACGACCCGACAACGGCGCAAAAAACTTGATCTTTTGAAAACCCGCAAATGCACAAGATCGTGGTTAAGTAATATAATGATGAATAGAGTGTCGAACCCATGAAGACTATTTCTTTGACTGAGTTAAAATTAATTGGAAGTTTAATCGAATAGCAAAAAAAAATTTGTGATTTTTTCTATACTAATACCTAAATTATCAATTAAACTAATGAAAGTAAGTAAATGTATTTTTCAAATATGTGAGATGCATAATCTCCCTTATTATTTCATTTTTAGTGTAACATTTAAAGTGATAATTTGAAATCATTCATGTTAGTTAATGTTCCTAATTTAATTGAAAGTCTTTCTCAATAGAGACCAAATTTATTCCCCTCATGCGACCCTTCTATTTCTCGATGAAAAATGCAAACATAATAAATTCATTAACAAGTGTTAGAACACCTATTGAAATCTAATAAAACATAGAGGTATATCTCTATCATTTATCGAACCTTACAATATTTATTATATTGTGCTTAAACCTTATTGTCTTTATCAACAACAATAAAATCCACTAACAATTCAATTGGTGATCAAACAATTGAAAAGAACGATAAAAACGATAATAAATATCCACAAATTAAATCAAATTAAAGTCAAAATAATTAATTAAAAACTAAAAATATCATAACAATGGTTCATCTTGTCCTAACCATGTATAAAACTAGCTTAACATATCGAAATTACAAGAAATCATATTTAAGTGAAAAGACGTTACCCAGATTTTTGATAAATTGAGAAGACGAAAATAAATCTTGAAATCTTGAATCTCTTTAATGGTTTATTGATAAACCTCCACTTGCACATTCTCTTCTTTGCCCAAAAATCAAGTATGAATTTTCACTTGATTGAATTCTTGCAAGTCTCCTTCAATTCTCTCACAAAAACTATAAATTTTCCTCCTTTGCTGATAATAAGTGATGAATATTAGAGTATGAGATGTATATAAGATATCTCTAATATGCATTCTGCTGTCAGGTATTTGATAATATGAGATGTATATAAGATATCTCTAATATGCATTCTGCTGTCAGGTATTTGTAGGAGTAGAAAATTGATTGAAAATCACGCCCAAATTGTTTTCTAAAAGAGATGCAATCAAATAAGGAAAGTTGTCTTCTACACGGATTTTTTGTCTCTGCACACGAGTTGATATTTTGACCATAACTTTCTCTTCTGATTTCCGATTGAGACAATTTAAAGCGTGTTGAAAATATAACTCAAAGGGCTACAACTTTTCTAGAGTATTATTTTTCCAATTCAAACATTTTCTATGCCAAAAATGGATCTCTATTTTCGACTAAAAATCTAGAATATAACTTGTACGATTGAAAATTGATTTTGATAATATTTTGATAACATTTAATTCCTTTTTGAGTTTTAATTCCATTCAATTTCCTCCTAACAATCTTTAAAGTATCGTCTTGTGATCGAATCAACTATTGAATATTTTTAATTTGATCCTCAAACTTTGAATTTTGTCATTTTTTCTTTAATTTTCTTTTGTTTCTTCCAATTATTCGTTCAACCACCAATAAGTTTTACATATATAACATAAAATACAACAATTTAAAATATATTTGTCAAAAAAATTACTAAATATCGATATTTTAGCACCCAAATAAGTGTATAAAATACACTTATCACCGTTGACCATGCTAAGTGACATGAAAACTAAAAAGGGAAAAAGTATCATATGCCTCAAAAACATATTCACCACAATTAGAAGAAAAGTTGCAAAATCTATCATAAGAACTCAAATTACCTAGTATCTCTTGAAGAAGTCTCAATAATTGTTAGGTGAGTTAATGTTAATATCAATGTTGTCGATTTTTATATTCTGCAAGCGTACGAATCGAAAGAAGTAATATAGTGGATCAATGAGTCCGGATATCATTCTTACAAGAACCACTATCTAAAAATTGGTTAAATTATTCCAACATTAATTTGATTAATATCAAATTATAAGATTTGTAATTGGCGTCTAAATTATTCTAACTAAACATAATTATTTAACTTACACAATTTATCGAATTTGGGTTTCAAAAGTATGAATGTGGATGCTAGGACTTACAATTTTACCTATTGATCACCTTTAATTCGCCAATTAAAATTCATTGCTATTGTCGTGTTCGGTCGAATTATTCTAAAGTATTCAATTTACCCATTTCGAATTCTCATTGAGTTTATTTAACTAATTCAATTTCATATCTCTATGTGAATCAATCTTAATTAAATGAAATATTAACTCTAAGAATTCATATAATGGCCGTAATAATTAGAATAAGCATCTCTTCACGTTATATTAAATTAATGAATTTTACTATGTGGTTTAAATCTAAAACTCACATCTTGATTATTAATAGAGTCACAAAATCTTTGAATAATTGGCCAAAGAATTCAAATAATTAAATTCATGAATAAAATCAACATATATGTATTTAAAGAATTAGACATAAATTATATTGTTTGCACTATCTATGAATTTGGATAATCATAATAATGAAAAAAGAAAAGAAAAAGTATAGAGTTCATAACTTTTGAAATTTTGATCATGGAAATAATTGGATCTTGCACCAAAAATCTTCTTCAACCTCAAAAGTCTTCAAACCTTACCTTTCACTCTTTAATTTTGATGATTATGTGTTTTTCTCCCCCAAATTGTGTGCAGCTCCCTTAAAAGTGCCAACAACTTTTATTTCTACTCATTCCCATGTTTGTGTCGAATATAGAGTATTTATGGGTTTCAAAATGGGTCATAACACGTTTTCAATACATCTAGGAGCCACCTCGCCACGGGAGTAGCAGAGCCCTGACTTTGTATTGCATAAATTGGTGGCGTTTCATGTGAAAATCTGTACTACACTTCATTCAGTATTTTTATCATAATTTTCTCTCATGATATTCGATTTAAGCGAGTTAAATTGGGTTATAAATATAATTCAAAGAATGCAACTTTGACATAAATATAATTTTTCCAATTCAAACATTTACTAGGTAAAAAATGGATCTTAATCTCGGGCTAAAAAATCTGGAAATACTTGTGTTGTTGAAAATTGATCTATGTCCATATTTTGATTATATTTCACTCCTTTTTGACTTCTAATTGCATTCAATTGACCTCTAGCATTCCCAAATCTTCATTGTGAGGTCCTACACAACTTTTGAATATTTACACTTTGATCCCCAAACTTTGGATCTTGCCATTTTTTGGCCATTTACTTCTTTCTTTCAATTCCACTCCCTTTCGTCGAGTTTCACTTAATGAATGAAATATACAATAAATTATGCTATAATTGTCGAGTTTCACTTAATAAATGAAATATACAATAAATTATGCTATAATTGTTCAAAATAACTATTAAATGTCTATATTTTTAGATCCAAATAAGTGTATAAAATACACTTATCAAATCTCCCAAAACTTAAACATTTGTTTGTCCTTAAACAAAACCATATCCTAACTTAAATACACACAAACATGCAAAACGTTTTGGTTAGATAACTTGGCATTTTGTCTCAGGATTGGAATCATTGAATTAAATCTATAAACAATTTCAAGGTCACAATAACAAAATCAATATTTACTTTTCTAATGTATAACTAATGTGTGTGTGTAAAGAATTAAGTAAAACATTATAAATTCACGAGTTGTTTCAATTCCCAACTCTCAATGGTCAATTTTTTACTTTCATCGCTCGTAAGATTCACACTCCCAAATTTATTCCTTTTTACTCTTTTCTCAACGTGTGATCTAAGGTTGAATCTTTATACCAACTCCCCACCCTTTTTGGTTTGGATGGATCTCACTAATTGCAAATCGATACTTCAACAAATAGAAGTTCTTCAAATTTTGATTATTTCAACCTCCAAGACTGAACTAGGCAAACGATAATTTGTCAAAGATCTAACTTTCTCAAATAAGTGTTTGAGACTTACTCAAAGCATATAATATTTAAATACATAATAATAATTTTTTTTTATTTTATGTGCAGACTTCTCTCCATTAAACTTTTTAAATGACCTTTGTAACAAGTTTTAGACCGTTGACTTACAAGTTAGTTGAACATAGGACACCAAATTTTTAGATACCCTTGCGGCTTAATCACTTGAGTCATAAAGGTTACGTGACACGTTTCAAAATGAGATAACTTTTTTTCATTGATTAGTGCAATACACCTCATTAAACACTCATTTTAAAAAATCGACCTCTAACTTAAGATTTTACTTAATTTTCATCATATTGGCATTAGATAATTCACACAAAAATTTACGCACATGAAATCTCCATTCATATCCATATATCCCTACAACAGTAAAATCACCCCCAAACTAATCTAAATTTGGTCGAAAGATATATATTGTAGTAATTTTTGGGTTTAGAATTTAAGTTCTACTATTTCAACGCATTAAGCATTTGAATCAACCCATTACTTTATAATACTAAACTTAATTTATATGCACAAATAGTATCAAATTTTACATAGATAAGAATCAATTAATTTAAGTATGTAACATATCCATAGTTCTTAAATTAATATATAATTTCAAATATATTTGTTGACAAGGCTACCTAACTCACACAAGCATACAATAAATAGGAAAATATTTTTGTTTTATTTTTATTTTTTTGTATTTTAATAAAGCAACAACACATAATCATACACAAAAAACTATAAACTCAATATTTTTTCACCCTTAACTTAAAGTAGATATTGTCCTCAATATGTTAAAGTCTAGTATAGCATGCATATGGATGGGAAAGAAAGGAAGAAGATACTCCCCAGTTTTCTGTCTAATATTTGAGATGGTTTGTTGATTCATTCTATTCTTTTGTAAGTTACCTTTTGATTGATATTCATGTACCAATGAAAAAAAAAGATAAATATAAGAATTAAAAAACAGTTTAAAAGCAATAATGTGACGTATATGACAACAATTTTTTTTTGACGTCCCTAGAGTTTTGAAAAATGTGTCACATATCTTTCCTACTATTTTTTACTCAAATATATAATTTTCTTTTGATAGGCTTAATATAAATATGATGATCCTCTTATTAAAACATAAATATGCCTAAAACTAATGCACTTTAATAGACTACATGCAATGTAAATACAGAAAACATAATAAATAAAAAGGTAAGAAATTGAATTAGCTCCCAATAAGAGCTTACTTTAAAGTTTTTAGCTAGACTTTTGCACAAGTGCTTTATGGCACTTTGAAAATTACTTTGGAGGTTCTGTTTAACTTGGTTAATTTGACTTTGTTCCATATTTTACATGTCCTCGAAAATCGTACTTTACCCTTTTGAATACGGTATGACTTGTCTAAATTGCCCAATTCGAACTCAACTAAGTATACTTCAATTTCCTCATCGATTTTAATCACAAAATCAATGAAATTGGAGGTTTACATGCTAATCCCATTTCTTTGGATGCCACTAATTCATTTTGCTCATTCATGATTAATTTTTTCATTTCTACATGTTCTTCTTCTTTAGTTGGTTCCCAAGGTTAAATAATGAAGAGATCCTCCATTGACATGTTATTTGGTTCATTTGAAATTACTTGATTTTCAATCATTTTATATTTTCGCATAATGATATCTCCCGTAACTACTTCACTGTCATCATCTTGTTCATATGGATCATCAAATATAGCTTTCCTTACTTCCTCTGGAGTCGCCAATAACAAGCTATTTTTTGTAAGATGGAATGCCCCCACAATATTCACAAGTTGGTTTAATCTCTTCATAAACAATAGATTTAATATTTAATCCATTTGAAAAGTTATCCCTATCAAATACAATAGGTTGATCGTATCCCTATTTTTTAAATTATTGTGTGAAAAGGAATTCTCCAAAGAGCATGTCACCTTCATTTTAGTCGGGATCAATCACTGTGCATTTTTGACCTCTTGATTCTTTTTAGTCCTTGTTAAAATGGAGCAACAAAAAAACATGCAGATCAATTGAAAAATAAAAAAGAAAAAATCATACAAAAGCAAGAAATAATTAAAACAAATATTAAATAAAAATAGTCCTCGACAACGATGCTAAAAACTTGTTGTCGATTTTTATATTCTGCAAGTGTATGAATCGTAACAAGTAATATAGTGGATCAATGAGTCCGGATATCGTTCATACTAGGGCTTCTATCAACAATTGATTAAATTATTTCAACTTTAATTTGATCGAAATCAAATAATAAGATTTGTGATCGGCGTCTAAATTATTCTAACTAAACTAAATTATCTAACATACACAATTTATCGAATTTGAGTTTTAAAAGTATGAATGTGGATGTTATGATTTACAATTTTACCTATGGATCCCCTTTAATTCGGCAATCAAGATTTATTACTATTATAATGTTCTGTCGAGTTTTTCTAAAGTATTTAATTTATCCATCTTGAATTCTCATTGAGTATATTTAATTAATTCAATTTCATATCTTTATGTGAATTAATCTTAGTTAAAAGAAATATTAGTTCTAAGAATTCATCTAATGACTGCAATAATTAGTATAGATATCTCTACACGTTATACTAAATTGTCGAATTTTACTATGTGGTCTAAATCTAAAACTCACCTCTCGATTTGTAATAAATTCACAAAATCATTGAATAATTGGTCAAAGAATTCAAAGGATTAAATTCATGAATAAAATAAAAACTTATGCATTTAAAGAACTAGATCTTGAATAAAAAAATAAGGGTCACACATAGATTACATTTGTTCGCCTTAGTTATGAATTTTGGTACTCATAATAATGAAAGAAAAACAAAAAATATAGAGTTCATAATCGGATTTTGAAATCTTGATCATGAAAAGAATTGGATCTTGTGCCAAGAATCTTCTTCAACCTCAGAAGTCTGCGATCCCTAACTTTTGCTCTTTGATATTGATGATTATATGTTTTTCTCTCCAAATTATGTGGAACTCCCTCAAAAGTGCCAACAATTTATGCCCCTATTTGACACACATTCTTTAAAAATAAATTCTTTCAAAATTCATTTTCAACTATACAATTTTAATTACATCAATAACTTTTTATTACTTTTTAATCACATATTTCCAATCATATCACCATTTAAAATACATTATTTTCTCAACAACATCCATCAAACACACTATATTTTTACTCCTCTCCACGTTCGTATCGAATATAAGGTTTTTATGGCTTCAAAACGGGTCAAAACGTGTCCTAAATACATAGGTGGCGCCTCGACACCATGAGAGTGGCACCACGGCACCTCGACTCTGTATTGCACGACGATACTTTTCGGATGAATATCTGCTCTGCACTTCTTTTATTATTTTTATCTTAACTTTCTCTCCTAATATCGTGCTGAGACAATTCAAATTGAGTTTTAAAGATAATTCAAATGACTACAACTTTACTAGAAATATCATTTTTCCAATTCAAACGTTTACTATATAAAAAATGGGTCTCAATCTCAGGATAAAAATTTGGAACATACTTGTGCGGTTGAAAATTAATTTGTGTTCATATTTTGATTATATTTCACTCCTTTTTAACTTGTAATTGCATTCAATTGACCTCTAGTATTCTCGAATCTTCATCGTGAGGTCCGACACAACTTTTGAGTATTTACACTTTGATCCCCAACTTTGGATATTGTCATTTTTTGCTAATGTTCTCTTCTTTCTTTCAATTTCACTTCCTTTCATCGAGTTTCACTTGATAAACGAAATATACAATAAATTAAACTATAATTTTTTAAAAGAACTATTAAATGTCCATATTTTTAGGTCCAAATAAGTGTGTAAAATACATTTATCAATCACTGATATTGAAGGGCCGATTAAATCGGGTCATTTGGAGAAAAAGCCTAATTGATGGACAAAAATATTACAAACATCATTTTCTACTCCAAGGATAATATTTTTCTTTTGCAATAATATTAGTAGAACTTTAGGAAAGTATTACCTGGCAGCGTGCATCGTCTAGGCTATAAACAATTTTGAGATGCCTATTTATTTTATCATCCAACAGTTCCTTCCTACACACTGATATCAAATATTCAGTTTAAGAATACACGGGAAGAGTTAAAATAAATTAATTCATGTGAATCTCAGCTGGTAATGTAAAGTTTCAGCAGAATTTGTTTTTAAACGACTTAGAAGCAAACAACAGAACGAGACATAGTTATTTTACGAAAGCCACTGCATGTTAATCACATAGACATAATATTCCTGGATTTTCTGCAAAGCATCACAAAAAACCAAAAAACAGTACAAGAATTTCCTGAAGTCGAAGGATGCATATGAATTTATGTTGAATTTTTTTTTAAAAAGTTAACGTACGAATAAAATTTACATGTAACAAAAAAGTCATAATATTAAATTACCTATTAAAGTTGTGTTCGTCGCAAATTTATAGCATAAAATTTAGCATCCATTTTGTCATAGTAAATTCTCCTTCATCGTAGAATGTCATACAATCACCAAGAAAATTATCATCCATTTTGTTACGACTTACTGTCATCACATGCTTCATTTTCTTCCATTTTGAAAAATGCATAAAAAACAAAAATATTTAAAAATCCCTATAATCCAAAGACAAATGCAGGTGAAGTAGTGAGATGAATTATGAAAAGCAACATTTTATAAAGAAAAGAAATAAGCTCCTGTTTGGTGACCATTTTTGGAAAAATACTGTTTTGAATAGTGAATTTTTGAAGCATGCGTAATTAAAAAGTAGCGAAAAATTATGAATTTATGTATATAACATTTTATTGTGTGAGTGTGTGGTAAAAATGAGTGAAATTGTAGCGAGATAGACCTCCGCGTTCTCCTAGACGTGTAGGGTGTTCCTGCTGCTCCGATTAGTGAATGCTACCTGCAAAATGAGGTAGGGACTTTCTCCCCCGTTGTACCTCTGGTGTGAGAATCAGTAGTTGGTTTTGGAAAGTAGGAAGAGGGTATAATTGGAATTCAAATAGTTCAGGTCTCAAGAGAGTCATACCATTCTCACCTTAGGGGTATTTACAGGCACCTGATACAATGCACTCATTCAGCAATTAATGGTGCCATGTGTCCCACGTAAATCTTTCCACTTTCCCCACCTTCTGATGGGATGATCCTCACTCCTCAAGCGGTTAGTTGTGCCCACATTTTTTGCCGTTGAACGGTTCTCGTCCAGCTCATTACCATTTGAATGGTTAAGCATAGCATTGGCCTCATAGTGGTAGACGGCCTGTATAAACGTAGATGACTTCATGGTGGTAGGCGGTCTCATGGGGGTCGATGACCTCATGGTGGAAGGAGGCTTTATGGTGGTCGACGGCCTATGTAAAAGTAGAGGGTCTTATAGTGGTAGGCAGCCTTATGGGGATCGATGGCGTCATTGTGGAAGGTGGCCTCATGGTGGTCGACGGTCTCATAGTGGTAGACGGCCTATGTGAATGTTGAGGGTCTTATGGTGGTAGGCGGCCTCATGGGGGTCGACGGCCTTATGGTGGTAGGTGGCCTCATGGTGGTCGATGTTACGGCGTATGTGAACATAGAGTGCCTCTTGGTGGTAGGCAGCCTCATCGACGGCCTTATGGTGGTATACGACCTATGTGAACGTAGAGGGCCTCATGGTGGTAGACAACATCATGGTGGTCGACGACATCATGGTGGTTGACAGCCTATGTGAACGTAGAAGGCCTCATGGGGGTCGACGACCTTATGGTGGTAGACGACCATGTGAATGTAGATGGCCTCATAGTGGTAGATAGACTGTAGGGGTCGAAGGTCTATCTGTGGTACTTTACGTAAAGTGCATATCAAATAGTTCTCACCTCATTGACCATTGTTGATAATTATTAATGTAATCCTGTATCACTAGCCCCTCTATCCCTTGCTGATGTTTATCGACAAGGGGTAGCCTATTCGCTTCTTCTGTGTTGATTAAAGTTTTTTTTCATTTATTATGTATAAAACTGTCTTACCTCTTCATTCGACAAAAGCACGAGCGGGGAGGGGGAGCAAGTCAATCGATTGACCGATCCTTAGATGGGCCGATCGAAGTTTACTAATCGACGAGCAAGGCTAGTCGACAGTTGACCATTGTTGTTGGTTGTTTATCGATCTGAGTTGCTGGTAGGACCAGCCTCACGACTGGTCTTTGGACGACCATCCTTCGTCAAGGCCTGCCAGGTCTCGTCTTCGCGTCGGTGGACTCCTCCATGAACTTGACACATTTGGCCGAACCTCACACTTTTCAATCGAGTCTCCAAAAAAACATATTGGCTCAACTAAATATTTGAACTAAAATCTTGAAATCAAATGGGATCCGACGGGTGAGTTAGTTTTTCTTGAGATTGCAAAGTGCTATAGTCTTTATAATTCCCCATCTAAATTGGAAAAGTCACTTAGAAAATATGAGTGTGTGGACTACTATGTTTATAAAGCCCTTAAGCCCAAAGATTTTTTCCCCTTTATATCTATCTTGTAGTATTGATGTCGCTTGCCGATGTGTGAGAGTTTGTTTGATCGTAATAGCTAGCAGGCATGACAGCCATGGGTGGGCACCTAGTTACACAGGCATAAGTCAAATGCCACGTGGTTGACCTGCGTACGTTGGCGCCAAGCCTAGTTGTAATAATTTTACCTTTTGCATTTCATTTACTGATCTTTGATTGGTTTTATTGGTATTGCTATCCTTTTTTTGAATTGTAGGGCGCAAGGTCTAATGGTTTGGGGCCTCAACCACTTCACAGCTTTAAAGGTCCCCTAACTCAATAGTAGAACTCAGTAGTGCTTGTTTCAAATCTGTCGATTTTGTTGCTTTCCACCTAATCCCTTGGGCTATGTTGAATGCAAAGCATGATTTTAGGCTTTAACCAAGTTTTAGTTTTTCTGTTTCTTTCTCAGACTTTAGTGTGATTTCGAGTTAACTGATCTTTTTTTGTCTTTGTTGCTCGCTGTTGTATGTCAAACGATCTTGGATTGTTGAATGCGGGGTCCTGTGATTTTGAATTTTAACCATTTTTGGTTTTGAAAACTTACCACCATCCCTTAGAGCGATTTTGAGCTAACCAATTTCTTGGCTTTATTGCTCACATCTTTGTGTTGAGCGATCTTCGAGACAGTAAAATATAGGGTCTGGTAATATCACCAGCCCTTAGAGCGATTTTGAGTTAACCAATTTTTTGGCTTTGTTGCTTACCGTTATGTGTTAAGCGATCTTTGAGGAAGTAGGGTATAGGGTCTGGTGATTAGAGGTAGTAGGGTATAGGGTCTGGTGATAATCACCAGACCTTAGAGCGATTTTAAGCTAACCAATTCTTTTAGTTTGTTACTCACCACTATGTGTTGAGCGATCTTCAAGGCAGTAAGGTATAGGGTCTGGTGATAATCACCTGCCCTTAGAGTAATTTTGAGCTAACCAATTTCTTAGCTTTGTTGCTCATCGCTAAGTGTTGAGTGATCTTCGAGGCAGTAGGGGAGATTTGTAGTCTTCACTTCAACCAATCACAAATCAATATCTCGTAATACTATTTAACTTGCCAAGATTTGGGGACTCAGTAGGTGCACTGAGACATCCCAGCTAGGCTGGCCTTTCTTTAGCGCCCTCAACATTTGTCACCATCCAGGCTTCTCATTAAACAATTTCAATAAAGTGTGCCTGTAGTAGGCATTACATCACAAATACTAGTCGAACATCCTAGATACTATATTTTCAGAAGATTACTACATCAGAAAAGAAAATGAGACCCCCTAGAGACTACATTTATAAGAAAGCATCACGCGACTCGAAATCCTTGCACGTTGGTCTACTGATAATACTTCTTGAGATGCTCAGTCTTCCACGGCCTACCTATTGGTTTTCCTTTCAGGTTCTTTAGGTTGTAAGCTCCATTTCCAAGGCGTCAGATCACCTCATATTGTCCTTCCCAGTTTGGCCCCCGCTAAATTCACGCCCTCCTGCCATCAAATTTTTTTCCTAGCATCGAGGGGCTCAATTCGCCCCATTAGAGGCTCAAGGTCCAACATCATAACTGGAGGAGATCCATTCATCCGTATACTATCAACATAACATTTTTTCGAAGACTATTGATCACCCCTCACTCACCCTACACCACCATTGGTTAGGAATTTCATCACTCAGTGGTAAATGGAAGGAATAGCCCCAGTAGCATTCATCAGGGTTGACTATAGATTGCATTATATGCTATGGGGGTCTTGATAACCAAAACGTTCATCAAGATCACCACGCTTGCGGGGTAAGTACCTAATATCACCGGTAGTTCCACAACTCCCTCTGGTATCACAGTAGCCCTTTCGAATCCTTGGAGGGGGGAGGTGTATACTGCTTCCACTTTTTTCAACGAAATTTTCAATCCCACAAATGATTCCCAAGTGAGAACATTTGCTGCGCTACCATCATCAACCATTACCCTCTTGACATCGTAGTCCGCTATGTCACCAACTATCACTAATGCATCACTTTATATGACGCATTCGCACATTTTAATGAAATCAGATTCAAAGCAGTAATTGAATCACACCAATACAATAATTGAGATTTAAATTCAACAATTAGTTCAATTCGTCGACAGAAAAAGCCTGACTAAATCTATGATTAATTTAGTAAAAGTTAAATCAATCTCAACATAGGTTCATGAAATTGATACTTAACTAATATTTCGATTAAACAATGAAAAGAACATGACTGAATTCATGAAAAATTTAATAAGAATTAAACCAATTTCAATTTAAATTTATCATAATGAAAGTCTAAATTCTAAAAGTATGCAACAAATAAAGACCAAATGAATAAAAGATGTAAAATCACTGAATCCAATGAGTTCCTTCATAACTTCACTAAGAGTTTTAGTTCCTCATGGAGATTATTGAGTCAAAGAGGAGAAGAATGATGAATAATGAAAAATTTTGGCATTTTGGGGAAGCAGCGCCTAGGCGCTGAAAATATGTTCTTTTGGGTCTGTACAGCGCCTAGGCGCTATGTTTCTGTTTCGAGTTTTACATCCACTATAGTATTTTCGACATAACTTCCTCTTCCGATATCCGATTGAGGCAATTTAAAATGCGTTTGAAAGATAATCAAAGGACTACAATTTTGCTTTAGATACCATCTTCAAATTCGATCATTTTTCATGTCAAAAATTGGTCTCAATATGAGGCTGAAAAACGGTGTAAAACTTTTCAGTTTGAAAGTTGATATGTGATAATATTTTGGCTATATTTCATCCATTTGACTCATTCCTTCACCCAATTGACCCCTAATACTTTTGAATCTTCATCACAAGGTTAGAAATAAGTTTAGAGTATTTTTCCTTTAGTCCTCGAGTTTTCACTTTCTTCCATTTTGGTCCTTTTTCGCTTTTTTCTTCAATTTTCCACCGTTTTCACCCATTGGCATTCTAAACCAAGATATAGAAGTACTTAGTGCATTTAGGCGTCAAATAATCATAGAAGCGTAAATATTAATGGGTGGAAAACGTAACAAATGTACTATTATCACTTTCTCATCCGGTGAAGGTGGTGGAAAGGACCCCCGACTTGATTGATGTTGTCACAAGTGAGGATGATGGGACAATCGTATGTTTTTTTTTTGTTAAATTATGTTAAATGTATAATACATTGGATTGTCATATTATTATTTATGTATAGGCATGATTGTGGAGTTTTTGCAATCAAGTATATTGAATTTTTGAGCATTGGATGTGGTGTAGAGTTGATAAACTAAACACACATTGATAATTGGAGGATGAAGCTAGCGTCCGACTTGTATGCATATAATTTTGATTCGTATTATATTTTATTGTATTTTTTTATTTGGAAATGTAAGCATGTTTATGTAATTGTGATTATATTTGTTGCAATAATTAGTTGGAAAAAGGCTTAAAAAATATTTAGTTGTGACTATTTTTTAATATAATAATATATTTAATCTAAATAAAGGCAACATCAAAATATGTGGACCTAATTGTAATTTTTTAATAGTTGATGAAAAAATAAAAAACAATGATAGAAAGATGACGAAAATCAATAATGTAATAAATAGAGATTACACATGATTTAAATAGATATTACACATCCATCTGATTATTATGTAGTGAGATTTGACTTGTACAAAATTGGTGAGTATGCCCTGCTGTACCATACCTTCTGCACCTACGCGGTTGGGGAAACTCTCCGATAGATGGTATTCTAGACGTGCATCTACATCTAGGAGTACACAGTTGAACTTCGGGTTACAACAAGTTATTAAGTGGGAGAATGTGGTCGGGAACTTCCCACTCGACTTCATTTGGTAGAGGAAACACAGTTTTAGCATACACTGTCTATGAGCCATATAATAATGAGTGCATAAATTGTGTGGTGGGGATCCTCTATAGATAGCTACTGCGACTGCATGTAGACATGGAAAACTCTCTAACTGAAATTGTCTACAGTTCAGCATTATCATTCAAATCCAAGATGTATCCTATATTATGTCTACATCTCACGAAGAAGCAAAATTGATCCAGTTGTTCCACACTTAGATTTCTCTCCACCTCTAGAGTTTTGAAAAGTTTATCTTCTTGAGTCGAGGTTAGCACACTTCTGCAATTCTATGATTCCTCATGTCGATCATAAAATTACTACTGTAACTTGTTACGAATGTGCTCAATCATTGTGAGAATTAATAACTCTCTATCTTTCTTGAATATTGCATTGAGCGACTCCGCATTGCTCGGCGTCATCATGTTGCATCGATATCTTGGAAAATGTTACCGTACCCAATGTTTGATCCCCATCTCTATTAGATAATACCATGCATCATGTGATTTATTTTCTATTTCGACCATGAAATTATCAAACTCTTCGAAATTGTAAGCCTCTACAGCTCTCATAAACAATGAAACGATGCCACTGCCTCGATATTTAGTTTTTTGGTTACCTTGTATATGGTACATGCAATAACCATGATTTTTTGGGGAAAAAATTCAGCTATAATTTTTATTATTGACTGCCCTTGGTCAGTCACAAATGCAAGGTTCTAGACGTCCCAAATTACTTCCCTTAACTTCGTAAATAATCAAGGCATCGCTAGATCAAAGTTATGTTTCATTACAATATGGTGCACAACTTCTTGTAAATCTCTATTCGTGTCAAACAGTTAATCGACATGCAAATCTTTATCATCAAAAACCACAAGTTGACAATTAAAAGACCGTGTTCTTGGCCCGACCTATGAACTCCCACCCCACTCATGTCTCTGATCAGATAAATCAATCAAATCCTGATTTGTATATTGTCTTTCATCCTCTTTGTCTTGAATTACCTCGTGAATTTTGTGCGTAATAGAGATCATGGTGAGTAGAAACCATATCATCCTTACGAGCTATCTCCACTGTATCCCAAAATCATTTACATTTCGATTCCCTCAATCAGAATCTTCGTGTTCACCTTGGGAGACATTTTTCTGAATAAAGTTATGCAAACAGGAGTTGAATGCGGCATTGGTTCAATTTAATTAGCAAGTTCATTTGCACTTAACTTTCATAGGTGAAATCAGAATGGTTGAATGCTTGTGAAATAAAAATCTCAATTCTATATTGTACTGAGAGAGATCGACTTTGAGCATGTTTTGTATATCATGGTTCATTTCTGTAAATGATGTACTCGATGTTATCACAATTCCAATAACCCCATTCCCTTCACTCGTCCATTTCCATTCCCATCAACCATTTTTATTCATTTGAAATTCACCAAAGTAACAAATCAAGACACATGTTGATTCCATATCTACGTTATGAATCAAACTATTAGAAAGAAATTAGATTAAACATAATGAATTAATCAATAAGGGTATGAAAAGGAGAAAAAAAGAGAGAGCGATTGAGCCTTTGATTAACTGACAGACCGAGCCGTTCGTCAAGGGACAGCAAGGCCGTCCATTGCCCTGATATTATTTTTTCTCATCTTTTTTTTTAAATATAAAATTATCTACATATGCTATAGTATTTGTCAAAATAAATTTAAGGTTTCAAAAAATATTCTAATTTAACGAGAGATTTGAAGTGTTGGATAAAAACGAAATATTTTTGTCCAGCATTTGATAAATTATGAAATTTTAATGTTGAAGCAGTTGATGAAAGAGTTTTTATCTGTGTTGGAGTAAACAGATAAATAAAGTGATTTTGTTTTGAAATTTTAAGTGAGAAGTATTTGATTTTTTATTTTGTAACTTCAATGGTATTATTTTCTTTTTAAGAGCTTGTTTGGGAGAGATTTTTGGGGGAAGAATTGATTTTGAATAGTGATATGATGGGAAATGTGTGGTTGAAAAAGAAGAAAAAATTATTGATGTGATGGAAAATATTATTTTATTGAAAAATGTGTGGTTGAAAATGAGAATTGATTTACTGTAGAAAAATTTAATCCCTCCCAAACAGGGCCTAAATAAACTATAGAAAACGAAAGGAAGATGAAGGTGGAGAAAAGCTTTACAACTGAATTATATTTCCACTATCTGATTAAAGAGTACATAGTCTTACATATATATACAAAACGTGGTGCAAAGAAAGGGAATAATTACAAAGATTCAAATATGGTTACAAAAATAACAAACTCCATGTGATGAAATCCTTCTAGATCATTTCCTCTTCTAGATCATTTATTCCATGCTAGATTTCTATTGCTACTCGTGTAGCTGATTTGAGCTGACACTTCATTCTCTAGCTAGTTAGCTTCATTGTCATCATTCAACAGCCTCCCGCAAGATGGAGAGTAGATATCAATCACTCCCATCTTGATCATATACGAGTAAAAGCTTGAAGAATTCAAGGTTTTAGTTAACATGTTTGCTAATTGGGATCTAGTATGAATGTATTCTGTAATTACACTTCCATTTTGGATTTTATCTCTCACGAGGTGGCAATCAATTTCTATATGCCTTGTTCTTTCGTGGAAGACCAGATTCGTGGCAATGTATATAGATAACTTGTTGTCACAATACAATTTTGCTGGCTGATTATGTTCAATTTGCAAGTCTTCCAGTAATTATTTCATCCATGTTACTCCATAGCACACCTGTGCAATTGCCCTATACTCTGCTTCCGAAGAAGACCTTGATACCACACTTTGCTTCTTCGATCTCCATGATACAAGTGATGAACCAATGAACACACAGTAGCCAGTTACAGACCTCCTAGTTTCTGGACAAATCTGAATACCTTTCAGCTGCACATCAGAATTAGTAGGATAGAATAATCCTTGTCCTGGTGTCCATTTGACATACTTCAACACTTTATGTGCTGCATGGATGTGTGGTATTCTAGGTTTGTCCATGTATTGGCTGAGGAGCTAAACCGAATATGAGAGTTCTGGTCTTGTTATAGTCAGGTATAACAATTGCCCTATTAACCTCCTGTAAATAGAGAGATCAGCAAGTGGATCACCCTCATCTTTTCTTAACTTGATATTCTGATCAAGGGATATTTTGGAAGGTGTTGATCCTATGGTCCCTGAATATCCCAAAATGTCCGGGGCATATTTTCTTTGACATATGTGTATTCCTTGCTCTGTCCTTGCTACTTTGATTCCCAAGAAATACTTCAGTTTTCCCAAGTCTTTGATTTTGAATTTTGCATCAAGTGTAGCCTTGAGCTCATTGATACTTTTCATACAGTTTCCTGCTAGGATAACATCATCAACATACACCAGAATTGCTGTAAAGGAACTTTGTGTGACCTTAGTAAATAAGCTATAATCAGCCTTCAACTGGATGAATCCATGTTGAGTGATGAAGGAAGATAACTTGGCATACCACATTGCCTTGAAGTTTGCTTTAGGACGTATAGACTTTTGTGTAGTTTGCACACTTTCGATTTGTCACCAGTGCCATATCCAGGAGGCAATTGCATATACACATCCTCGTTTAAATCACCATGTAAAAATGCATTATTGATATCTAATTGGTATAAGAACCACCCCTTTATGGCTGCAAGGGCTAATAAACTTCGAATGGTGACAACCTTTGCTATAGGAGAAAATGTTTCGTGGTAATCCAAACACACCAGTTGTGTGTACTCCTTTGCAACCAACTTTTCCTTGTATATTTCAATGCTTCTATCTGCCTTAAACTTGATTTTTTATATCCATTTGTATCCTATTGTTTCCTCATTAGGTGGTAGATCAACTATCACCCATGTGCCATTTGCCTCAAGAGCTTTAATTTCCATCCTCAATGCTTTACACCATTCAGGATGTTTAGTAGCTTCTTGGTAATGTTTTGGCTAGATTTGAAAAGTTATGGAGTTGATAAAGGCTCTATGAAGAATGGTTAGCCTTTTGTAAGATACATTATTACTACGGGGATAAGGCTTACCTGAGCTTATAGGCTCCTTCGCCTTGGCTAAGTCCTGCAATGGAGTGAACGAAGTCATCTGTTGGCATATGAAATCGTGTAAATATTGGGGAGCTCTTCTGATTCTGGTAGATTTTCTTGGTAATTGAGAATCTATTGGTTCAATATCTGCAGCTTGCAAGTCTGGTTGTTCTATGGTTTGTTCAGTTTGGTTTTGAATGGCATCATAGTGTTCAGTGTAACGTTCATGACTAGGAGTTGAAGCAGGTTGATCATTTGGCTCGCAGGTTCCAAGAATGTGTGGTTGTTTGGAGTAGGAATTAGTGAATTTTCAGCAAGATCAGTAGAACATCTTACATCATTGACCTCTGTAGTTTTGTCTTCTTCGAAGGGAAAAATAGTTTCATAAAAAACCACATTTCTAGACACAAAAACCTTCTGAGTTTGTAAATCAACAAGCTTGTATCCTTTAATCCCAAATGGATATCCAAGGAATACACACTTCTTGGCTCTATAGTCGAACTTATGCCTCACTTGTATGAGGGTAGTAGCAAAGGCCAGGCAACCAAAGACCTTTAGATGGGAGAATGCGGGTTCCTTTTTGAATAAAATTTCAAAAGGACTTTTATGATTTAGAATAGCCGAGGGTGTTCTATAGATGAAATATATTGCAGTCATAACACAATCATTCCAATATCTCAATGGCATTTCACTTTGAAATCTCAGGGCCCTTGTAATGTTTAAAATATGTTGATGCTTCCTCTCAACTATTGCATTTTGTTGAGGGGTCTCAACACATGATCTTTGGTGTATGATTCCCTTTTCAATGTATAATTCCTTTATGTTAAATTCCCCTCCATTATCAAATCGAATGACTTTTATTTTACTTTTAAATTGTGTTTCTATCATGAGATAAAAGGCTTGTAGAGCATTAGATGCTTCAGATTTTAATTTCAGCATGTATACCCAATTATACCTGCTGAAATCATCAACTATTGTAAGAAAATAACGGGTTCCATCATAGCTTATTTCATTGCAAGGTCCCCAGAGATCAATGTGTATTAAATCAAAACATGCTTCTGATTTGTGTTAACTAACATGGAAGGGAAGCTTGTGCATCTTGGCTAAAGGACAAAAATAACATGGCTTTGAACTATATAATTTGGGAATAGCTTTGTTGGAAGAGAAAATAGGAAATGATGGATGTCCTAATCTGTAGTGCTAGACATCAAAACCTTTAGAAGAGTTGATCACAGGTGCTGTAATGGAATGAATTTGTATCAGTTGGTTCAAACTTTGTTGAAGGGCTGTAGGAGATACTGGTGTCTTCATCATAGTAAAGGCCTAACTTTAATTCACCCATTCTAGTCGTTGTCCAAGTCGAAAGGTCCTGTATGTAGCAAAGGTCATAAAGGAATATAACGCAGCATTGTGATTCTAAGGTCAATTTTCTAACAGATATTAAGTTAAAATCAAAAGAGGGGACACACAACACATCATAGAGAGTTAAAGACTTTGTGATTTGAGTTATCCCAATTTGTGTAACAGGGGCAGTGTTCTTATTTGGTAGAGAAATAAGGCAATTACTTTGTGATTTGCTGGAGATGAAATGTGATGGTGAACAAATCATATGATCTGTTGCACCAGTGTCCAAATTCTAGGGAGTATTGTGTTTGTTAATACATTTAGTTCTAACAGATGACAAGTAATATGATGTACCACAGATTTTTGGAATGATATTCTCAGAATTTGGTTCTATGTTTTGACCCTGGTTTGGTGGTTTCAGAATAGCCATGAGTTTAAAATATTGTTCTTGAGTCATTGGCACTTGAGCTTTGTTGTTCTGTTCCTGATTTAGAGACATAGTAGCAGTGGTCTGATTTGCTACTGGTTTGCATCTGTTCTTTCTATCATATTTTGGGGTTGATGGATATCCATGAAGTTTAAAACACTTATCAACTTTGTGACCTGACATTTGGCAATGGGATCATATAAGCCTATTTGGGTTGGCCTTAAAACATCTTTCAAGAAAGTGTCTTGCAACCTTACAATATGTACAGTAATAGTCTTTCTTCTGTAGTGGGGAATTCTATTTTCCATTTTCTCTCTAGTTTTCTTTGGCCACGAATGATAGATGCTCATTCACAGATCCTTCTACTAATATCTGTCTTCTTTTCTCTTCCCGTTGGATGGTAGCATAGACCTCATTCAAAGTAGGAAAATGCTTCATTAGTAGGATTCGTGCCTTAATATTTTTATATGATTCATTCAATCCCATAAAAAATTTCATCACCTAATCTCGTTGTTGGTTCTAAACTACTATCTTCAGTCCTCCACAAGTGCAATTGGGGATGGACTCATAATTTAAAGGCTCATCCAGGAGAGTTTTAAACTTAGAGAAATAAACACTTACATCATCTTGGCCTTAAACTAAGATCATGATGGCCCGTTTAACTTCATAGATCCTAGGTGCATTCTGCTGTGGAAAATGCTATTCGAGCTCCAACTACAACTGATGTGTAGTCTCAGCATACACAATGTTGCACGTGATATCCACTGCCATGGTGTTCTGGAGCCAAGTAATAATAATGTTATTGTATCTAAGCCAGTGCTCCATTAGAGGGTCGTCCTGGTCAGTTGTTCGCAGATTGTTCCATCAACGAAACCCAGTTTGTTCTTGATTCTGAGAGCTCTCTTTATAGATCTTGCCAAGGAGTGATAATTGTTTGCTTCTAGTGTATGAGTAACCAGGACACCTTTATTAGCATCACTGCTTCCAATGAAAAAAGGGGCTGCTCGAATGTGTTGGATCGAGAGTTTTAAAATTGGATCCATTTTCAGGATTAATATTTGGGTTTTGATTTGCACTAGCATTTGATGAATTACTTTGGACTTCAAAATTTTGTTGCATTTCCACATTTTGATCAGCTATGGTTTGGCTCTGATACCATACAACAGATGAGAATTGAGATGAAAATAGAAAAGATCAATAAACTATAGAAAACGAAAGGAAGATGAAGGTGGAGAAAAGCTTTACAATTGAATTATATTTCCACTATCTGATTAAAGAGTACACAGCCTTACATATATATACAAAACGTGGTGCAAAGAAAGGCAATAATTACAAAGAATCAAATATTGTTACTAAAATAACAAACTCCATGTGATGAAATCCTTCTAGATCCTTTCTTCTTCTAGATCATTCTTTCCATGTTGGATTTCTATTGCTGCTCGTGTGGCTAATTTGAGCTAACACTTCATTCTCCAGCTGGTTAGCTTCCTTGTCATCATTCAACAGATTTTGTGTGATTTTCTTATTGAAGATTGCTGTATATTTAGAGAGAGAGAAAGAGAGAGAGAGAGAGAGAGAGAGAGAGGTAAACTTGTTGACTGGGATTGCTGTATTTTGAAGAGAGATTCGAGGGATTAGGGTTGAAAACCCTCGTGTTCGTCTATAATCAAACTTTGCCTATTTTTGGGTATTCGAGCTTAATCTTAATAGATGCTCAACGTGAGATTAGGCGTTAGAAGCGATCACTGAACCTCTGGTGTCTTTGGTTGAAAAATTCTTGTGTTCTCTTTTGATTCTTCATGTTTTTACTCTTTTTATTTTGAAGTTTTTGGTTTACAATTGTTTGAGTCACATAATTGGGACCAACATCCAAGAACGGTGAAAGATTGAACATGAATTACATGGAGGTGAAATAAGATAACAACCTTTAGGGCAGCTTGGCGAATTTGTACATTCGCATCCAAACTTCTCGCTAAGATGTTATTCCAATACAACTGACTATACAACAACATATGTTAGTACGGCCCGCACGTGCACCAACATGCACACTATGGCCACCCTCGATTGGAAGATATTCGTACATGTTCTGCAATGGTTGCATCTGGCGAAAATACGAATCAATATATAAAGTAATAATCATGCTACATGTACAGTTTATTTTACATCATTTTTGACATTGTGTCACGTGTTAACACATAATTGAACAATTTTAAAAAATAACATACTTTCTTGTCCAACACCTTTTGAATCTCCACACAATGTCAACTAAGATGTAACCCATGGAATGTACATTTAGCATAATTCATAAAATAAATACGAGCAAGAAATCAACATAAACATTGTTACCTTGAGACGAACATAAGTATTAGAGGAAAATTTATTTGTCTTTTTCAATCATTTAATTGATAAATAGATAAGTAGGTTCCTAGAAGAGGTTCTATTACTTTTTGGAGAAAGCAAAATAATCCATTTTAGGAAATCTCAAATCATTTTAAACCAGATAATTCGTTACTGCAAGTGAAGATAACTTACGAATCTGAGGACGTTTTGCCTACACAATAAATGAATGACCGACAAACCATAATAAATTATTAAGTCATCAACAACCTGAAAAAATATATAAGCGTTTTCATCGAGCGCTCCTGTTTTGTGGTGATTAAAATCAGATTTTTAGTAAATTTTGATAGAATTTGATGAAATGTGCAGTTGAAAAGTTGTGGGATCGATGAAATACGTGGTTAAAATTAATTGTTAACATTGACTTGGATTAAAATTTGAATTTTAATTCGTACAAACGGGGCACTAGTTTACTTTATCAGTTTCTTAAAGAGAAATTAACAAGTTACAACCTTTTCCCTATGTCTAGATCTAGGCATGTGCACTTAGCCAGAGGGACAAGAAGCTATCATTATATATCATAAAATTTCATTAAAAGTATTATTTATCTCAATGCAACAAGATCATTAAGTTAACCAATTTAATTATCAACGGGTTACAAAATTTTATTGAGATCATCTATTTTTTTTTGAAAGAATTTTGTATTTTTTTTTTCTAATTTGAAAGTGTATTTGAAAATATGGTAAATTATGTTTTTTTTTTTTAGGAAATTACATAAATCCAGGTAATTAAAGATTGCTTTTTAAAAATCAGGTGTAAAATTTATTTATTTATTTAAAAATCAGGTAATATAAAAACCCTAACCCTAATCCCCAAACAAAACCTAAATCTATTCTCTCCTCCTCCTCTTCGATTATCGTCACGCTCTCTCTACCATCTTCCTCTCCCCTATAGCTTTCGCCATTAAGGAGTACCCGCCCGGACAGTCGAGCAAAGGTGACCAGCCTCGCACAAATCTCCCTCACCACCGTGTGAGATTCCAACCTCCCGCAGATCTCTCTAATTTCTTGGGCGAACTGTGTGAGTGGAAACGATAGGGCCTTGAATCTCACCCATCACACTTGTTATCCGACCACTCTGGTTTCATACCGATACAAATCTCTCTAATTTTTGGAAAGAAATGTTATCCAGCCACTCTGGTTTTACACTGGCGCCGCGATTTCTGGTGGTGTTTGTGTACTGTGGTGTTGCTCTAAGATATTTAGAGCAACGTGTAGTTTTCATGCTGATGTGGTTTTCAGCAGTGGCGGAGCAGAGGTGTGGTGGTGGTGTTGCGTCCAGCTACGATGGAGGTGTTGATGCTGGTTGTAGTGGTGGTAGTGGTTTTTGACCAGTTGTGTGTGGTTGGATATGATGGTGGTGGGTGGGTGCGGTGGTATTGACGGCGTGGTGGCAGCACAGTCGGTGTGTGGTGTTGTGATGTTATTGTTGGTGGTGGTGTGTGGTTGGATGTGGTGGTGGATGGTGCGGTGGTATTGACGGCGTGGTGGCGGCACTGCCGGTGCCGGTATGGTGTTGTGATGTTATTGTTGGTGGTGGGGGTGGTGGTGTCGTGGTCGCGGTGGCAGAGGCGATGGTAGGATGAAGAGTGTTTGTGACCACTATTTGGTTGATTTTTACCAAGTATTGGTGGTGGATCGGGATTGAGGTTGAGTCTTTGGTGTATGTGACCTTTTATTTGTTTATCTATGACTAATTGTTGAATCGTGACCTTAAAATCTAATAATTTGTAACTAAAAAATAATTTGTGACAAAAAATTTGAACATATGTCACCGATACATAAACTGTCTTATAAATTTTTCGATCTGTGACCAATAAAATTTTTGATTTGTGACATCGAAATAATTCGTGACCAATTAATTTGATAATATGTGACCAATAAAAATGTTGTGACCTACAATTATATATCTGTCACCATTAATTATAGAACTGTGACTTTATTATATTTAATTAATAAAAATATATTTAATTAATAAATAAATACTTGATTTTTTTCATTTTAAAACTTAAAACCTGAAAATTGAATTGGTGATAGTTAACACCTGATTTATGATTTTTTCCCCTTTTTTTCTCTAATAAAAAAGAAGGGAACAATACATAAATCAGGTTTTTAAGTATCACCATTTCAAAATTAAGATTTGAGGTTTTAAATTCCAAAAATCAGGTTTTCATTAAAATTTATTTATAAATAAATTAATTAATTATATATTTTATTAATAAATATATAAAGGTGACATATCTATACAATTTAGTTACAATTGAAAAATTTTAAGGTCACAATTGAAAATTTTTATATGCCACAATTCGTTCATCGGTCACAAATTAAAAATTTAAAAGTCACAATTTATTCATCAGTCACAAATCACAAAATTTATAAGTCCCAGAACTTATTTTACGGTCACAAAATATCAAATTAATTGGTCAAAAATTATTTCGAGATTACAAATTAAAAATTTTATACGTCACGATTTAATATCAAATTTTATGAACCAAAATGTCGATCACATACACTAAACACCCCACCCCATCCTGATCTTCCACCATTATTTGGTCACAAATCAACCAAATAATTGGTCACAAATATTACCCTACCCCCACCACAGCACCAACCAAACCACCACCGTCACCCCGTCACAATACCACCACAACCACCGCCACAATAACAACAAAAAAAACCACACTAATCGCCGCCGACACCTCAACACCAAAAAACCACCGCCGCCGTTCACCCCACCAGAACACCACCACAACCACAACCACCGCCACAATAACAACCAATGGCGACAACAATATATCCACCGCGGATCCACCACAGACCCCCCACTGCCACTGCCACAGATCCACAGGCACTAACACCACCACAACACCAAAACCACCACCAGATTTCTCCACTCCAACAAAAAGACGCCTCTACACAGCGGCTTCGGCTAATCAAATCAAATCAAAGGAGAATGTCCCTAAAATACCCCAAACTTCCTCCCCAAATTTATCTTCTGTCTACGGTGGTGTCGGACAACGATGCAACAAGTTCGCAGTAGTCTCGCCGCAGCAAACGACAAAGCTCACAACGCACAGCGCCGCTGCTACAGGGCGTCATCGTGCAGCTACTAGCACCGGAGAGAGAGAGGTTGGGAAGAGAGAAATCTCCTCGCCGGCCAGGAGAGTCGTAGAGAGGTTGGGGGAGAAAGAGAGAGAGAGAGAGAGAGAGAGAGAGAGAGAGAGAGAGAGGATAAAATGAAAATAATTAGGGTTTGGTTAGGGTAGAATAATTTAATTTTTATAATAATATTATTAATATTTAAAATTTTATTTATATCTGATTTTTGAAAAGAAAACTTTTAAATCTGAATTTTGAATTGTATAGTTTAAAATGAGGGGTGTGAGTAATTTCCTCAAAAAAGAATAGAGGCCCAGTTAAATGTGTCAAATAGTCTTGGCCAGCCCACTTTACAACCCGAGGTCCAGTATAATAACCCATCTAATGACACTTAACTTCCCGCGTAACAACGGCAAACTGGTAGAAAAATGGCAAAGAATTCATCAAATTATAGAATTGGTACAAATCAGTACGCCCGAAATGGCCGCTTGGCCTCTATTTTGAGCAATAAATCCCCGCCAGAGTAAATCCTAGAGCCCCCCAAATCGCTCTGAGCTTCCGATTTCCCAAATTATGTGCATTTTAATGATCTACGTTCTTGATTTTATTTAATTTTCTTCACAATTGGTTTCATGACAAAGGAGAACAGAGAAGGTCATCAAAATCGGAATTGAGCGGTGATTTGAGGGGGTTTCATCAATTACGTATGTTCAAATCTGTGTATGCCTTGTTTTTATCTAATCACTGAACTGTTCCCTTGTTATTGATTCTCGAGCTTTTGAAATTACGAAACCCCAATTGTTTGAACCTAAAAATAAAGAAACAGAATTATTTGATGCTTCAATAACTCAAAAAGACACAATTACCATTAATTGTGTGTAAATGATCTTTGGTGTTGAAATTGCATTGGTTTGATGGTTTTTGTGAATCATTTCATGAATGATTAATGTTTATTTAATCCTAATTTTCAAATTTCAGATACAAAGATAGCTAAATTTAAGCCCTAAGAGCATTTCCAGTGTAAAATCAAGTGTAAATTGACATCTTCAAAACTATTTTTAAACCCAATTTACATTCAGTGGATCTAAATCCAATCCTACTCTAATGGGAAGATCTAAAAAAATTGTGTGCAAGTCGGTTGGTAGCTTTTTGTCTCTCGTGGTTCATAGATATATTTACATTTTCTGCCAGAAAATGCACTTTGCATTTCCATTGGAAATGTTTCCTGCCATTTTGGAGATCCAAATCACAATTTATATAGAATTTAGAGCACCATAGGAGATGCTCTAATAGCTTAAGAAAGAATCATGAAACTGCATTTTTAACATTATGTACCATTTTGTGAGACCAGTCCATTCAGCAAACCTCAACAAACTCTTTAAAAAAGAGTTATGCTGTGGGAATTTACTCCACAATACGTCGCAAGTGCTTAGTCAGAGCAAGGTTTATGTGCGAGTCGCGGAATATGTTAGGAGTCAGTCCAATAAAAAAATAGCTTGGAATCACCGTAAGCCATTCTTTTCATGAGATTCTACATATATGAAATTGTGGAAGCAGGCCTTTGATTTCCTTGGACCACGTCTTGCTTCGAACATAGCAGTTTCTATGAATAGAGTTCAGGGAGAGGTAATACTGTGATGCATTGTGGCTCAAATTAATTTATAAGATAGACTACTTATGGGAGTAATCAGTTGTTTACTTTGTATTCATATTCTTGCTTGTAACCCTTTGCCAATTGTGAAAGATGATGATTTTGAGAAAGTGATGTATATAGGGTGTGTTTGAGCCACATTATTTTGGAAGAATGTATTTTGGAATGGTAAACTGATGAAGAATGTGTGGTTGAAAAAAAAAGGAAAAGTTATTGATGTGATGAAAAATATTATTCTATTGAAGAATGTGTGATTGAAAATGAGTAGAATAATAAGAATGAAAATTTTAATGTGGCTCAAACAGGGGCATAGATTTGGTAGGAGTTAGTTTAGCACTTTTAAGCATCTTTGAGAATTTTGTTATCAGATATTGCTATTCATTTCCCAGTACACAGAGAGAGAGAGAGAGAGAGAGAGAGAGAGAGAGAGAGAGAGAGAGAGAGAGAGAGAGAGAGAGAGAGAGTCTTTTGCCATTTGTGTCGAGTTCTTAGTATGGTAAAATTTTAAGGTCGATCAACATTTATATGAATGCTGGAACATCATCACCTTCTTTGAATGAATGCAGGAATGTCAGCGCATTCCCAGTACAGACAGTGACTTTTATTCCATTCATGAACAACTACCCAACGCAAAATATGAACTTAAATATATTAGAGTAATCTATGAGTTTGTTACAGTTCATCTTGTAATGTTGAACTATTCGTTTCACTATGCAGTGTAGCAATCATCGCTGGAGGTCTCATAAAGTCCGAGGATTTGATGAAGAGGATCAACAATGAAATCTGAAAATGTGAGCAAAGGCAACGAGCTCATGAATACGAAACCTGAGTTTAATCGCGAAGATGGAAATCCACATTTGGAAGGAAACAACCCTGGACTTTCGTCATGTTCTTGTTCATCTTCTTCTTCTTCTTCTGGTTTGGAATTTGGCAATGGCGTTCATGATGATTCCTCTGCCAAATCCGAGCAAGAGGGAGCTCTTTCATCAGAACCAGAATACTTATCATCGTCAGATGTCTCTCAGACACCTCAGTGGAGCATGATAAGTGCATCTCCACGTGCTGGAAGCCCACTTCTTCTATCGCAAGAATTGTCTTCTCAGAATCCGGACTGGAATGCTTTCAGTACAACGAAATCTCCTCCAGTTCAAAACATGGGGCGTCCCACGGGTTGTGATCTAAATAGGATTCCAGCATCTATATTTTCAACCAAAAGAACAGGAAATATGGAGTGGAGCGTTGCTTCGAACGAGTCACTGTTTAGCATTCATATGGGAAATAACAGTTTCTCTAGAGATTATGCTATGTTTGGCAAGTCTGGAGAATTTCCACGGCTTGAAGAATTGAACAATGCACCATCAAATCTTCCATACGTTCCTGAAACCAAATCTGGTGAGTTGAACAGCTCCCCTTCCAGCCTTCCCCCGCTCATTGAAGTACCAGCAGACGAAGAAAATTGTGCAAAATTAGGGGAGACTTCTAGAGTAGGAAAAGAAGATTGCAGTTTAATCCCGAAGGTAGTCCCAACAGAAACTGTAGAAGATCAAGCAAAGGAAAAAACAACTATGACTGAAGAAATTCATCTCCCACTTAGTGTTTCTAATGTATCGGATGGTAAAATATCAACTCATTCTCCATCGAGTCCCTCTCGTCCTTCTGATGACAGTGGAAACAGCAGCATCTCATTTGCTTTCCCAGTGTAAGTTCTTCTTTTAAAGTCTTTTGTGCCGTTAAAAATATTATCTGATTTAACAATGAATGATATTTAAAATTATTACCGGCTAATCCGTGATGAAATGAATATAGTTTGGTTTTGTTAGTCTTTGAAGGTGTAAATCGTAATGTCATGCTTTTAATGGAGCTTGGGGTCTTAAAACTTACTGAAATCCCCAAAACGAGGCTCAATTACTCGCCTTTGATTGCTTGCTTTCCACACTGCCTTACACTCACTTTCTGGTAAAAAACTCGATCAGAATGGAAGAAGTTTGATAGCCACAACCCAAGTACCATTTAGAGATGTAGATATTACAAAATCAAGCCACAACCCTTGTGTGTTTTTCATTCTCTTTTCCCACACGAATTTTGCATGCTTCCTTGATAGTTTTGGTGTAGTGGGAGGTATTTGGAAGTTATGGGTTATGGGAGGTTAAGTTTCAAATTCAATTTCCGACTCCTCCCTCCAAAACCACCCATTTCCATTCAATTCAGGTTGGATAAACCCACATGGGCTTTCAACTGAAGGTGTCTAGGTGAAGTTGCTTTAGAGTCTATTGGATTACCACCAGTTTCCATTAAAAATTCTCTATTTAGATTTTGTTAAGCACATATCTACAATATTCATGTTTATACCTTCCTTTTCTGTCCTGTACTATCAAATCCTCCTGATCATGCACACCATTTTAGCTTTGTCCTCATTTTGACAATGAAAAATGTTAGTCTTCAAGGTGAAGAAAATGTTCCTACAATATTATTTCTTTTTCTGCCTTAAGTTTTCAAGAATTACTCTTTGCTGACCCATGTTTTTTCTTTCGTCACAGATTGGTAAAAGACAGAGTGAAAACTGGGCCGTTGAAGTCGGTATTAAAGGAATCTGAAAAACCACAATTGGATTCAAAACCTTCTAATGCAACACCTAAAGCCTCCGAGATGAGATGGTTTTCTTGCTTCTCCTGTTGGCCTCTCTGCCGTTGAAATATTGAGATACTGTTTGTATCTTATTTTCTGAATTGGCATTTCGGGACTATTAGCATAGAATGATAATACATTTTTTACTCGCTGTGGTTTGTGTAAAAACGATAGGCTTTTGGTGTGAAACTGATTGCCTATCTCTGTTCTTTATACATGATGGACTATTATTTCGATCAATATCAATAGAACAAGTTTGGTTTTATCAAAATTTGTCATATAATGACTATTACATGCCTGTTCTTGTTCATGTATTAAGAGAGGCTCTCTAGAAGAATGGGCAGCAAAAATTCATATAGCCAATCTTAAATTATTGCTTAAAACAATAAACAAATTCAACAACTATAGACTTGTGGAGTAATGAAATAATCTCTAATTATAAGCTTTGATTAATTGAAGGACTTGTTTGTTTTATTCGATCTCTCTAAAGAATCAGCAAATGCCAGACTTCCTTCTCAAGTAAAAATTAACAAAATGACTAATTTATCCTTACAAAAACTGACTTTCCAGCTTATGAGGTAAGTCGATTGACCCTCGACTCAACTGCACAAGACACTATTTCACCATTTTATGCACACACACACTGATTGCTGGAGTCTTAAGAGCAAACTGAAGAAGGACATCACTGCTGCAACACTTACGTAGTAAAGAAAGGAAATGGAGGTCTAATTTGCTTTATTTGTAAAGATACTGGGCCCGGGTTCATACTATCTTTTGTTCTGCCTTCCTTCCGGCCAAACACTCCCACAAGGCTCAGTTAAGATGTGAATGATCTATAGTAAAGCAGCATATAAATCGAAAAAATAGCAATAGAAAACCAAAGAGAAGGAGAAATCAGCAGAAAGATCTACTGTCTACGAAATTATTTGTTTGTTTGAAATACAACAAGTGCATGGTTTGTTAACAAGTAGTAAAATGGATTTTGAGTCCATGTATCGTATCCACAGAGATTGTACAAGTTTAAATTCAAATTAACTTAGCCTTAACCAAAACTATGGAAATTCGTGATTTTTTTATAACTAAATTATTACTAACTAATTAACTCATGAATACAAGATTTAAGTTAACGAAAATTAACGTAAATTTTTTATTAATACAAGTGTGATGAGAATATGATGATGAAAAACCTACTACGATCCCGAATCCACTTATATCATTCCACTTTAACTTTGGACCTTTCAATTTGAAAGCATGATTCAATTATGAAGATGAATAATCCTATTGTTTGACAATCTCTCTCAAGTAGAATTAAATATACCCTCACATGTGATCCAGCTATATTTTTATGAGGAATACGAACATATAAGAATGCATTAAGAATTTATAAATACTTAAAGATCACATAAAATATAGAGGTATATTTTTATTTTCTAATGGACTTTACAACAATTAATATTATATCTAACTTATTTTTTAATCTTTTGAAAGTAAAACAAGCCATAACACTCATACAACTATTGCGCATATAATTGTAGTAAAGAATAAAATCATGTCAATCATTCAAGAATCGAAAACGTGTTTTGAATGTCAAAAAAGAAATAAAATACAGAGTTAAAGATTCATAATACAAGATTCATCGTAATCCTAGCACTAAAAATCCTTAGCTACTCATAATATTGGAATTAAACAAATAAAAGTTAGAAGACATAAGTATCACCAATAAATTGATGGAACACGATTAATTTCCTAAAATTCTTGCACAAATTATCGATCGAATTTAAAATTCTGGAATTATTTTCTTATTACTTCTGTCGTCTGTCCATGTGTGTCAGTGGCGTTTTCCCTTTTTTTATTTGCAATCAAACTACCAGTTTTTGTCCAATTAGGATTCCCAGAAAGGAATTCAATTCCTTTAAAATTGGGAAATTTGGCATAAGAGCTTAGTTACCCAATGATATTGGATAAATAGCCTTTGACCCATATTAAAAGGAAAAAAAATATTCAAAATATTTTAATTGTTAAAGTGACAATATTGTCCTTCAATTCTTAACTCTAAAATCAGTCAATTTTCCCTCATTTCACCTACATTCAACACTGTAAAACCCTATTTTCCATTTGAAATTAAGTAATTTTCTTCCCATTTACATCTCTTCAACTTCACTGTAAAACCCACTAAACTCGACTATAAACTTGTGAAAATATTGGAATTCCTCTCCTTACTACTACGATAGTGGAAGCAAACACACTAGGAGTAATTTTCTACCTTTCTTCTACAATAATTTGTACTATGTTTTTCATATGATATACATCATGGAAAATGGCAAGGTTAACCTATCAAGAAATGCATTGGCTCCAAATAATCCTCCTACTGTTCGTTTCAATTGTGAAGTGTATTTTGATTTAGAACAGGGGCGGACCCACATGGGGTCATGTGGGGTCAAATGACCCCACAATTTTTTTTTTGTAACTTTTTCCCCATTATTTTTTGTTTTTATTTTTTCCCCATTATTATATATGTAAGATTTAAACCACCTAGCTAGAAGAATGATGTCAAAAGTAGTGTCAGAATTCTAGATGACGAGAGTTGATTTGATGAAAAAGGTGACTTTGTTTTAAACAGTCAATGATAGAATGTCATGTAATATTATGTTAACTATTATGTCAATTATTCTAACATTGTAGCATAGTTCAAAATTTAATCCATTGATCACTCATCTATTCTAACGGTTACCTATTCATCAATGGTTTGAAATTCATTATTCTCAAATTGGCGAAAATCATCGCGTGCCCGACAAAATTGACTGAAAAAATAGTAGGATTTATCGTGCCAAGTGTTTCCACGACCAAAGGTCAAGCGATTGCTGAAAATTAATAACAGTGACCACTATATGGTCACTGGTTGGGTGTCATATTCATCGACCACCTTCTTTGGTCGGTGAAATGTTAAATCTAAGTGAAAAATCGTGCGTTATTTTACGTATCAAGTGTAATGGCTTTGTCAGTTTTTCTAACTTGGTGATTTAAAATAGAATTGTTTGTAAGTATTTTCTGCAATGAAAATTGTCAAGAATCGACCGTGTAGTCGGATGGGAGATCAATAGTTAAGTAATAGTTTGGTTGCATATATTGAAAACGATGTACTTAACAATATTGATAACGATATAATTATACGACATTTTTAGAGTATGAAAACGCGTAGGCTACAATTATAATAGCCTATTAACTTATTCGTTAATGATATATAGTTCTAAATATTTTTGAATTCTCATTTTTGACCCCACAAGACAAATGGTCTAGGTCTGCCCCTGATTTAGAAGGTATTTATTTGCCGTACTACCTTCTAATATCCACTTGGTATCATATACAGTCCCATAAGTATACTTTGAGTTGGTATGAAAATGGGATCCCGAACTTTTCAGACTTAGCTCAATGCAAGCATAATGGTTATAACTGCAAGATTCTTAAGTTTTTAGTTAGGGAATCAATCTTCACAGTTGTTAACGACATTGTATCTTTTATCATGCAAATAATGTATATACTGGAATACGAGAACTTGTTAGTTTGCTATGTTGACTTGTCTTCTAGTGATTTTAGTGACATTAGACTATATAGTTTGGGCTGATGTGGCAATTTGCATTTAGAGTATCACGTTTCTTATGATTAGGTGAGGTGAACTATGAATAGAACAAAAACCCATATGGAAAATGGAAATCTTGTTTAACAATGAAGTTATATTTCCTTCATCTTTATATTAAGGTTTAGTATCTTTTATGGTTGAAGTGTGTCAACTATTACAATGGAATTCATGCAGAGGAAGCATTGCATCCTACAAGCATATTTCTTAACACTAATAAGCTTCCATGAGAACGACACAAATGATGTTACTGGACTTATAATCATCCATGAGAATGACACAAGTGTCGTTACTGAGATGAAAACGTTCTTGAGAACAATATAAGAATGCGTTATAATTTATATCATTTCAATCGTTTTTTATTAATGTCCATTACTTGAGGTCGTTATGTTGGAAACAAACCAAAATATAGGATAAAATAATAGAACGACACAAGTGACGTTATTGAGAAGAAGATAGCCCTTATGTCGTTCTATCTGTAAACACGATTATAAGCAGCCACATTTCATTCGTGCCCCGCGAACCATAAGTTGAACTCATTTAAGTTGTAAGATGGATATGGTGTTTACAAAAGTTGAGAGATATGTTCATTACTTATATTCTAATGAATCGGTAGAATGACTAGTTTTTCTTCACATGAGAACGGCACATGTGTTATGTTTACAAATATTAAGTGTCCATGAGAACATCACTTGTGTCGTTACTGAGATAAGAATGTTTATGAGAATGACACTCATGCCATTACTGAGATGAAAATGTCGATATTGTATAATCTATTTCAATTCAACTGTTTTCATCATATGATCAACTTTTCTGACTTTCTTAAGTTGGGGAATCCATTGCTTGAGGTTGTTACGTTGGAAACGAAACAAAGTACATGAAATATCAAACAGAATGACACAAAAATCATTACTAAAATGAAAATGACAATTGTGTCATTCTATATATAAACACGAGTATAAGTATCCACGACTTGTCCTTGCTCTGAGAACCAATAAGTTGAACTTATTTCAATTGCAAGTTGAACATGCGTTTACAAAAGTTACGAGATATGTTTTAATTATATTTTCTAATGAATCAATACAATGGCTTGTGATTTCACCAACACAATATCACATAATCTATGTCAATTCAATCATTATTTGTCACATGATCAATATTTCTGACATTCTTAAGTTAGGGAGTTCAATGCTTGAGGACATTGTGTCGGAAAAGAAGCAAAATATTCGAGAAATCAATAGAACGGTACAAGTGCCGTTACTTATAATGAAACGGCACTTATGCCATTTTGTACATAAAAAGAGTATAAGCAGCCATAACTCATTCTTGCCCCCGATAATCAATTAGTTAAACTCATTTAAGTAGCAAAATGAATATGTAGTTTACAAAAGCTGAGAGATGTACTCATTAATTAAATTTCCTAACGAATTAATATAATGACTTGTAATTTCATCAACTCGATATCATATAATCTATGTCAATTCAACTGTTATTTGTCAGATGATCAATCTTTCTGACACTCTTAAATTAGGAAATTCGATGTCGTTCTGGTCTATAAACACGAGTCTAAGCAGCCACGACCCATCCATGCTCTGGGACCCAATAAGTTGAATTAATTTCAGTTACAAGATGAACATACCGTTTACAAAATTTGAGAGATACGCTCATCAATTATATTTTCCAACGAATCAATACAATGACTTGTGATTTCACAAACTCTATATCATATAGTCTATATCAATTCAACCTTTTTTGTCACATGATCAATCTTTCTGACTTTTTAAAATTAGGGGACCCAATGTTTGAGATTGTTGCATTGGAAAAGTAAGAAATTATTGAAAAAATCAATAGAATGATACTAGTGTCGTTAAATGACACTTGTACCATTTTGTCTATAAATAAGAGTCTAAGTAACCACGACTCATCCATGGCCCGAGAACCAATAAGTTGAACTCATTTCACTTGTAAGATGAACATGCCGTTTACAAAAGTTGAGAATTATGCTCACTAATTATATGTTCCAACGAATCAATACAACTACTTGTGATTTCACCAACTCGATATCATACGATCTATGTCAATTCATTACTTATATTTTCTACATAATGTAGATCATGACTTGTAATTTCACCACTGGATATCATACAATCTATGTCAATTCTATTGTTATTTGTCACATAATCAATATTTATGACTTTCTTAAGTTAGGGAGTCCAATGGTTGAGTTCGTTACATAAAAAAAGAAGCAAAATATTGAAAAAATTAACAGAACGGTACAAGTGCCGTTCTATCTATAAACACGAGTGTAAGTAACCACGACCTGTCCGAGCCTCAATAATCGATAAGCTGAACTCATTAAAATTGCAGGATGGACATGCCATTTACAAAATTTGAGAGATGTGCTCATTATTTAATCAATGTGAAAAAAAAGAGTAGCATAACCATTTCTGTTTTAAAAACAGCACAAGTGTCGTTACAACTGTAAACACGATATGAATAATTGATGTGATGTATATTTTGAAATTAATTTTCTATTAAATCAATAATATTTGATTTTTGAACATCATTTCTATATTTTCTAGGTAAAATTCTCAAAAAGACACTAGTGATGTTTTATTGTAATAAAAAAAAAAATATTTGCCTTTATGGCTTCATCGATTCTAAGACAATGATAAAATCAATTGTTCCCAACATTATAAATAGTTTGCATTTCAAAATGACATAAGTATTACATCATAACACCACCATCCTTTTTTCAATATTACAAAAGTAGTACATAATAACACCACAAAAACCAGCACACGTGCCGTTTATCTTCATCATTCACGTCTCTTGCTAAACGGTACACGATCTGTACAGGTAAACACCTACTACACTTACGAGACTTACGCACTCTCCGACTGAATGTTTCCTTTTTTTTTGGTACACGTCCACTTCATCTTCATGTCAACGATCATATCACATTTCTTGATCGAACATAATTGAGAATTTCCCAGTCCGCCTCATTTGATAGTGGATATATATATATTCAGAATAAGCTTATTTCTAGTAAAAAGTCCTATAAAATGGAGAGCAAAACCTATAACACTTATCTCCAACATCTCTTACTACAGCAATTGCATGTGCACACGAAAATTGGTCCAGATCAAATTCCTTACATGTGCACACTTATCACTCGCATTTCATCTGAGCTATGAGATTTCACCTCAAACCCTTTTGACTCGTTATACCTATCGTACATCTTTTTCTCCAAAGGCGAGATGAGGCAGCTTGTACATTTTTCAGCATCAGCACGTCTATCAACAAAATGCTAGTTGGAACATAAAGAATATCCACATTTTTTTCACCATTCCTTACATAACTCCATGATTATTTGCCTTCTTCAGTCTATTCAAACTCAACAAAATAGCATACCTATACCCATATCATTTCTATAGAATCCAAAACTATAAATAAAAAAAAGTTAAATAGTTTACTCAAGTATATATCAAAGTATTATGAAAATAATTATCATATTTAAATTATTAAAGTAACAACATTGTATTATCAATAACAGACAGACTATAGCAACTATAGCAGATAATAGTTGTACCGCCGTTTTACATAAAAGATAACGACTGTAGTATCGTTCTACACTACAAATAACGGTTGGAGTACCGTTCTACATCACAGATCATCCAATAGCTATTGATAGCACATAAATACACCAAATGCGAAAGAAAATTAACTAAAGTATTATTTCATACTATATTTAACAATAAAAGTACCAATATACATGAAATTTCTAAAAATACCTTTCTTTTTTCTATAGATTTCAATGTAGATAATATAGAAATAAAAATTCTTGTTCAAATGCTCAAAATATTTGAGAAAATAGGTGAAGAATATAATGAATAAAAATATTTTAGGGTAGTAAGCACATGGAGAGCACATTGATGTGATTTAGAGATAAATTGAGGAATTTGATTGGATTGAAAGGGATGTTTAGGTCTTTTCCATGGCGAGGGCACTTTGGACATTTGATATTATTTGTTTATTGTATTTCGTAATTGAAGGCTATTTGATCAACGAACATTGGAACAAGGTTATTTAATCAAATACATTGTTTGACTGGATTATTTAACGAACTCTCCCTTTAAAATTCCGCCCCACTTTTCTTAATCCTAGTAGGAGTCTTTCTTCCACTAATCTGCCGACAGCTTTGATAATCAAAAAAGGAAGTCCAAGTCCACTTGAATCCCATTTTCATTGCGATTTCAAGTTGAGGCCCATTTCAAATCTCAATACCCATTAATGCATTATTTTTCTTCAAACCCTTAATTCTTTTAGAATAATGCAATTCAATCCATGAGTCCAATTAATCGTGCAACCAATGTCCTCAAATTCATTGAATCTGCCTCATGATGCTGCCATCAAGTAAATTAGACATCGATGCCTTGATCGCTTGCTCATCAAAAAACATGCATGCTGCCTTGTTTTCCAAATCTGCGCTAAACTACGAGAATCCCGCGTTTCTTCGACCATGGCATGGCAACGGTAAGGCAGCAACTGTGCCATGTCCATTTTCCCAAAAAGGGTTCTCGCACGTAGCTACTGGATGAATCCTGAGTCTTATCTCGGCCTAGCTACCCTCCTCCATGCCAATAGGTAATTTATTTCCTCGTGTATTTTGGATTTCACAAATGTTGACTGATTTTTATTAGTTAAAAACTGAAAATTTGTGAAATTAACTTGACGTGAAGTGAGTTCGTAAGCATGGCTTTCATGTTACACCTCAATGATATTAGGGTTAAATATAAATAGTCTATTCCTAGATGTATTTAAGCAATGGAAAGCAATGAAAGAATGGGTTGCAATGTATGAATAATTATTCAATTCTCTTAATACATTGCCGAAATGGGGGAAATATATTTATGCTAACTCTAATGATAAAGTACTTTGGCGAACAGTGGTAAGAGAGTCTTTTTTTTTTCGCTGGAAGAGAATTGACAAAAATGTTACATCAATCGTGTACTTATATAATATAACTTGGCTGAATAAATTTGAAATTTGCATGTAGAAAACACCATGTTTAAGATTTGATAACATTCAAATCTTGTCGAAACATATAGTTGGAATATTTTCTTTTTTATATGTATTAAGCTTGTGTATGGTCTTAGTTTATGATGAAGGCAAAATAATGACTTAATTTAATTTCAGGTTTGTTTGTTTTTGACGAATTGCTAGTCTAATTTGAGTGGAAACGAGCCAATGATCACAACTCAGGGCCTTTGGCCCTGAAGCACGTCAAATTTTGGGCAAATTCCATCGTTTAGGCCCTTAATTATGTGTTTTTGCCGTTTATGGTAATTTTTGTTTTGGCACTATCTTAGTCAAATAAACTCGGATTTGATTTCCGTTTGTTGGGGGACGATCCTGATGATTAGGAGAATCAAGATCCGTGATTATCTCAATTTTTTCCATTTTTGGAAAAAATAATATTTTTTATTATTATGTAATTTCTTTCCGAATTTTATTAGGGTTTCGCTATTTAAACTTTGTAAGCCTTTTGAGGCAACTCAGTTTTGAATGAAATAAAGTTTTTTCTTGAATTTCTCTTGATTGAAATTCTTTTTTGTGAGAATTTTGTCTTTCCTATAAGCTTCCCCTGCATCAGTTGGTATCAGAGCCGAAGTCGTTCCTTCATCATGCCTTCAAGGAGACGTCAAGAAGCCCGTGAAGCCCTAGTAGAGGAAATACATAGACGTGATAAAATCGCACAGCTGCGTCAACAAATGGAGTTGCTGACACGGCAAGTTGCTGCACTTATGCCGCAGCAACATGCACCTAGGGGTCGGGGTCGTGGTTGTCGTGGGCAGGTTCCGATTGAGGAAGTCCAACACCATGATCATAATATTCAGAATGTCACGATTGAAGACATTGAAGAAGCAACAGAGGAGGAAGAGTTTGATTATGAAGGTCCGCCTGTATTTGATAATGAAGACATTGAAGAAGTAATAGAGGATGAAGAGTTTGATTATGAATGTCCGCTTGTATTTGACAATGAAGACACTGAAGAATCAACAGAAGAGGAAGAGTTTGATTATGAATGTTCGCCTGTATTTGACAATGAAGACACTGAAGAAGCAACAGAGGAGGGAGAGTTTGATTATTACGGTCCACCTATATTTGACAATTAAGGTGTAGAAGAAGCAGTAGAGAAGGAGGAGTTTGTGATTGGTGATGTGGGTCAGTCATTGGTGGTAAGGCGGAGTTTTATGACTTTCCTAAAAAATAACACTGACTGGTTGCGTACTAATCTCTTCCAGTCGACGTGTACTATTGATGAAAAGAAAAGTGTGTTACTTCCAGATAAGGGCTCAGTAAAAGCAGTTGGGGATGACGCCAATTTACTGACCAGAGTGAAGTTCGAGACAAATATGGAAAGATATGGGATAGTGTATGTGCTGGTGGAAAAGTCAGTTGACAAAGAATAGGGGAGGTCACTCGCAGGATTCAGTCATTGCTAGAGGAATTTCATGAGGACTTCCCGGAAGAGCTCCCAGATGGATTACCGCCAGAGCCGTCATTTCGAGGTGATAATTCTGATGATGATGAGGTTTTTACCCCCATCAAATTCGAGGGCGAATTTTTCTCAACCCGTGGAGAATGATGAAGGCAAAATAATGACTTAATTTAGTTTCGGGTTTGTTCGTTTTTGACGAATTGCTAGTCTAATTTGAGTGGAAACGGGCCAATGATCACAACTCAGGGCCTTTGGCCCTGAAGCACGTCAAATTTTGGGCAAATTCCATCGTTTAGGCCCTTAATTATGCGTTTTTGCCGTTTATGGTAATTTTTGTTTTGGCACTATCTTAGTCAAATAAACTCAGATTTGATTTCCGTTTATTGGGGGACGATCCTGATGATTAGGAGAATCAAGATCCGTGATTATCTCAATTTTTTCCATTTTTGGAAAAAATAATATTTTTTATTATTATGTAATTTCTTTCCAAATTTTATTAGGGTTTCGCTATTTAAACGTTGTAAGCCTTTTGAGGCAACTCAGTTTTGAATGAAATAAAGTTTTTCTTGAATTTCTCTAGATTGAAATTCTTTTTTTTTTTGAGATTTTTGTCTTTCCTATAAGCTTCCCCTGCATCAGTTGGTATCAGAGCCGAAGTCGTTCCTTCATCATGCCTTCAAGGAGAAGAATATTGCTACAAATAAACGTCTGAACAAGAAAGATCGATAACAAAGATAAAGATGCATTTGTCTTAGTTGTATTAGACTAGTTTGAGAATTAGAAGTTGGAACCAACAAACGTCATTCTTGAAACTTGATCGAAGAACCCTATGATCTGTAGGAAATGGGTAAAGAGAAGAGAATGTACGAACATGAAGGGGATAATTGTTGCTCGGCTAAGTCCTTTTGGGTTGTCATTAGGACAACATTTATGTTGTTTTGATTTATCAGTTTACCTTGACATGTCATACTTGTGATGACACATTTAGAAATGGACATGAGTCCACGACATCTAACGACATCACTAAGTCGTGAATCAAATATTATTAAAACTACTTTTTATTAATGATTTGAACTGATGTGTGGTATAATTTTTATTAGGAAATTTAAGGACGAAATTATATGCCACAATATGGGGTAGCAATTACAACATAGAGTTTCATTTCAGAGGTCCTGTAGTAAGTCTAATATTTTAGATTTGGTCTATTATGATATTTGTGGTCCCATTGACGTGGTGTCCTTAGGTGTAATAAGTATTTTCTTACTTTTATTGATGATACTTCACGAAAGTTGTGGGTGTTTTATTTGAGATCAAAAGACCAGGTTTTCATTACTTCAAGAAGTTTCATACTATGGTTGAACGGGAAAGTGGAAGGTTTTGAAGTGTCTCCGAACTGACAATGGAAGTGAATACATGTCTAAAGTGTTTGAAGATTACTACTCAGAGCATGATATTAGACATGAGAAGACATTTCCTGGTACCCCATAGCACAACGGTGTGGCCGAGAGAATGAACCGCACCATTGTAGAAAAGGTTAGAAGTATGTTAAGGATGGCTGGGTTACCTAGGCCATTCTAGGGCGAAGCAGTTCTGATAGCGTGCTACCTAATCAATCGGTCTCCATTAGCTCCTTTGGATTTTGAGATTCCAGAAAAGGTGTGGACAGGAAATGATGTTTCTTATTCTTGCTTGAGGGTTTTTAGGTGCAAAGTAGTCGCACATGTGCCTAAGGAACAACGGTTGAAACTAGATGATAAAGCTAGCACTTGCATTTTTGTTGGCTACGGAAATGCAAAATTCGGCTATAGACTATGGGATCTAGAAAAAATGAAAATACTAAGAAGCAGAGATGTGATTTTTCATGAAAATCAGAAGTTGGTAGATTTTGAGAAATCTGGGAATCAAAGACGTGTTGATAAGGGTGTTACTAATCTTACACCTATCTCTTTGCTTCCGACAGTGCCACTCAGGGGATAGAGAGACACATTCACAGTCATGCTGATGTGCTATCAAGGGTTGATGAGGATGATCTAGATGATGTTGAGCTAGTGGAGCAACCTACTACATCAGGACCTCATATTAGAAGATCTACCAAGGAGCATCATCCATCAACTAGGTATCTTGTATCAAATTATGTATTGGTAACTGATGAGGGGGAGCCAACATGTTTTCAAGAGGTGCAATCTCATAAGGACAAACAAAGTTAGATAAAGGCTATGCAGGAAGAGATGAATTCTTTGCAGAAGAATAACACATATGAGCTAGCAGAAATTCGTAAAGGTAAAATGGCATTGAAAAATAAATGTGTGTTCAAGCTGAAGAAAGATGGTGAAAAACTAGCGAAGTATAAAGCTCAATTGGTGGTGAAGGGCTTCGATCAGAAGAAAGGGATTGACTTTGATGAGATATTCTTTCCTGTTGTCAAAATGACTTTCATTTGAGTGGTTTTGGGTTTAGTAGCCAGTTTGGATCTTGAGCTTGAGTAGTTAAATGTGAAGACCACCTTTCTCCATGGTGATTTGGAAGAAGAAATCTACATGGTTTAGCCAGAGGGATCCAAGACAGTGGTATAAGAAGTTTGATTCCTTTATGGTGGGCAATGGTTATACCATGACAGATGCAGATCATTGTGTTTATGTTAGAGAATTCCACGGTGGTAATTACATCATTCTTTTGCTATAGGTAGATGACATGTTGATAGTGGGACAATATGTTCAGTTGATTTACAGTTTATTTTATATGAAAGACCTTGGACCAGCATGACAAATTTTGGGGATGCATATTCATCGTGATAAGAAAGCCAAAAAGTTATGGTTATTACAAGAGAAATATGCAGAGAGAGTGCTGGAAATGTTTAACATGAAAAATACTAAACCAGTAGGGACATCACTTGGTAGTCATTTCAAACTGAGTAAGGTGACTTGTCCTTCTAAAAATGAAGATAAAGAAAGAATGGCAGGGATTCGATACTCCTCTACAGTTGGGAGTTTGATGTATGCCATGGTTTGTACACAGTCAAACATTGCTTATGCAGTTGGAGTGGTCAGTAGGTTTCTTGTTAATCTCGGTAAAGATCTCTGGGAGGCAGTGAAATTGATCTTTAGATATTTGAGAGATACTTGAAAGATGTGCTCGAATTTTGGAGGGCTTTATAGATGCATATATGACTGGTGATCTTGATGGTAGAAAATAAACTATAGGATATTTGATTACTTTTTGCAGGGGGAGCAGTCTCATGGCAGTCAAAATTACAGAAGTGCATTGCCTTATCTACAATTGTGGCTGAGTATATTCAAGCAATTGAAGCAACGAAAGAAATGATTTGGATGAAACGGTTTCTCCAACATTTGGATTTGAAACAAGTTAGGTATGTAGTTAATTGTGGGCGTTAGACTTGAGCAAGAATGCTACTTATCATTCTCGGACGAAGACATTGATATAGATATCATTGGTTGAGACAAATGGTGGCGGAATAATTGATATTGTTAGAGAAGATTCATACCGAGAAGAATCCAGCTGATATGATGACAAATGTGGTGACTAGAGAAAAGCTTGAGCTTTGTGCTAGACTAGCCGTCATGGAATCTAACTAATCTGTTAGATGATGATCTCTTTCTTTAATGGGGCTGGAAGGGAAGATTGTTATATGGGCTTGGTCCAACCCATAAAGAAATTAAAGTCCAATCTACTAGTATATTTTATTGTAGGTCAAAATTGGTCACTACAAATATATATATGAAAAACGTGGCCGCTGGATGTGAAAAAAATAGAGAAAAACAGAGGCTGAAAATATTCAAAAATAAAGGCTAATTTTCTCTCCCTTTTCTTAATTGTAGCTGCATGTAAACATGAGAAAATAGAGGTCGAAAATAGAGATAAAAACATAGGAAAAACTTAGCTTCGGTTTCGTGGAAAGCAAGTGTCTTTCTTCTTTCTTGGGGTGTGGATTTCACACAAGTTTGCTCTCTATTCAAAACAAATTGGGCATTTCTATAAGAGGTTACTTTGGTGCTACAAAGGAGTTGTAGTATTTGGAATTGAGATTATTATTTCTTAGAGATTGATTATTGTTGTATTCCCAAAATGTTGAGAATTCGAGTTTTGGGCATAAACTTGAACGTTGTAATTTCGATTTATTATAGTGGATTTGGCCAGAGTTGCCCTATGGTTTTTTTTCCTCTACATTGGAGGGTTTTTTTTCACGTAAAAACTCGGTGTCGCGCTTTCTTGTTTTGTTTTAATCCTTCATTATAGTTAATTGCTTGGATTGTTGAATATATTCTTACAAGTAGTTTATTGCCCAATAGGACCAACAAACATCATTCTTGCAACTTGATCGAAGAACCTTGTGAACTGTGGGAAATGGGGTAAAGAGAAGAGAATGTACGAACATGAAGAGGATAATTGCTGTTCAGCTAAGTCCTTTTGGGTTGTCAAGCTGGAGATTAGAGGTCTGTGTTAGCACAACATTTGTGTTGTTTTGATTTATCAGTTTACCTTCACATGTCATACTTGTGTGGACGCATTTAAAATGGAAATGAGTCTACTACATCTTACAACATCGCTAATTCGTGAATCAAATATTATTAAAACTACTGTTTATTAATGATTTGAACTGGTGTGTGGTATAATTTTTTGTCAGGAAATTTAAGGACGAAATTATATGACACAATATGAAGTAGCAATTACAACACTAGAGAATACAAGAACAATTGGCAGAGGAATGAAAAATTTATTAATACGAAAAAATACAATATTATTGTATTTACAATATTGTCTAACTCACTAAACCTCAAACCAAGTCATTTGAAAGCCGTACAATTTGTCAAGTATATATAGGATCCAAAATAATATGTTTTCGAAAACAATTTTTTCCAAACAAGGCTGCTGCTCGAGAGAGCAGCACGCGGTACTCGAGAAATAACCTAGTGCTGCTAAGGCGCTTAAGAGCCGAGTTTTGGTCCCAAAATCCATTTCTTGGCACCTAGGCGCCCTGTTTTGGCTCCCAGTGCCCTGTTATTGCTCCAAAGTTCCATTTGTCAACTTTGATCCCTCTTTAACCCCCTTTTCAACTGAAATACAAACCAATGTCGGAATTTGAGTCACATATTCAACATTTCAAAAACATCATATAGTTTTTTCTTTATAAAATCCTGACGGTGGTCATTCTATAATTTTAATTTAGGTGGATCTTTATAATAGGTCGCAAGTCGCAACCTTTATCAATGACCTATAATGACTATTATTACCTTACTCTATGTCGCAAAATAATACATTGTACATGTCCTAAAAAGTCCATACCCAAGTTTGACACGTATACCCGAGACCTAGCAACCTACATTGTATTCTTATTTATTTACCCCTAATTCATTGCTTTCTTTCTCCCTCTAAATCCACGTGTAATCATGGTAGAGATTACACGTATGTCACTGGTCATATTCACATGGAACTTCTGTTGAAATATCATGGTCGATAACATCTCGATCTTTTCGAATGACATCTTTTCTAACCTCTATCTATTTTGTAAATCTTTTGCTCTTTATTTACACTAGCATTTTCAAATTACTCATCACCACATGATACCAAAAAAATCTTCTAATTGTAGTACCGAAACAAGGCTTATCTATGAGCGCAAGTAAATTTCATCTCTACCTCCTATCCCGGGTAAAGAACATACCTATTATGTCAACCTATGTAAGTGGCATCTATATAATAGTACCATGGTTGTCCTTTAACTACATGACAATCATCCATCTTAACCATATTACAAACAATCTCATCTTTATAATACTTTCCCATAGAAAGTGTAATTTTACATACCTTTATATTTAGAATTTCTTGTCCCCTTTTAACTTGTAGAACTTGATAGCAAGATGAATATTTTTTCAATATGCAAATTTAATGCTTTCACCAATGCTTTGGTTATTAAGTTTTCACTACTCCCACGATATGTTATCACATTGCATACGTTGTTTTCGATGGTGCATCATGTTCTAAAAATCTTGTTGCACTTCAATTTGGCTCTTTTATATCTTTTGGTAGACCTTTGTAGAATTCGTGATAGATTATGAGTATACAAACTTAGGTGGGACTCATGGAAACTCTCTAGCCACCGTTGCAATGTTTTGAGCTTGTTGAAGCAACATCATTCGCGGCAATTAAAGTCCACAAAATCTTGTCAGTTGCATCTTTTAAACATATATCCATAATTCGTTCAGATTTTGGACTAATGTTGGTAATTTTGCAATCCTCAGATCTTCATTGTGAGGATGTGTATCATTATTACCATAAATAGCCATCAACCAAAGGAAAAAAATTGGCTTTGATACCAATCTTGAGGCGAAAGCTGATTGCAGTTCTTGAAACGAGAATAAAGTTAAAAAAAACTAGAAAATTTGTAGGGAATAATTTTATTGAAATGATTGAAAAGTGCATGATGCCTTTGTTTATATAGGCAAAAGAATTTCCTAATCTTTCTAAACCCATGTTTGGTACATATTAAAATCTATATTATAATCTAAGTAAGTCAATAATTAATTTTAACCACATATTTTATGGAACCCACAACTTTTTAACACCTATTTTATCAACTTTTATCAAAATATACTAAAATCTAATTTTAATTCTCACCAAATAGGGGCTATTATAAGAAAGCTAAACTAAAATCTTAAAAGGAAAGAAAACTAAAATCCTACTCTAATCAAGAAAGAAAAAAAAAAATTCCAAATAAGAAAGAACAGAGAAATTATGTTCAAAATAAGAAAGAAGAAGAAAGGGTATAAAATTAATTCGATATGGAATAGAATTGTCCTACATCAATTTTCTTCTTCGTAGTGAAATCCTGCATTAGTTTGTGAATGTAGCTCTCACATTGGAGGTGAACTTTGTATGCATTTTTCTTATTTCCTTTCCCTTTATTGTTCTCCAAAATGGGGATTAGGACTAAATCCATAAACATCGGTAATATTATAATGTGTATGCTGCAATTCATTTGCAATTTTCTAATTATTGTAATCTATCCAAGTATATATAGTTACGAATTAGTCCTTTTTCATAGGAGAGTGTAAGTGAGGTTTGGGTATAGTAAGATTGTCTCGAACTCGTCAAATAGCTTTTGGACAATTGTTCACACTAGGTTTTTTGGTATATTTTCCGTTCGAAAGTGTGGAGCCTATATTATCAAACATTTATCCCTCGAAAGTGGATCATTCTAATATTAGGCATTAGGTATGTATATTAGGTCGCTCTAATAATTCTACATATATAATGGATTATTGGGGGGTGCGTGGGTGGGTGGGGTGCATTTTCTGTGATTGTCTTGAGATTATCAATATTATCTTTTTCATAGTGAAGTCCTACAGTGGTGAGTGAACATAGCTCTCACATTGAGAGAGAACTTTGTGTGTGGTTTGCTTATTTTCTTTTCTTTTAAACTTCTCCTAAATGGGGATTAGAACTGAGTCCATAAACGTCGGTAATATTTATATATTGTATGCTGCAAGTCATTTGCAATTTGCCTGTAATGGCAGCAGATTTTTTGGCTAATCAATGCAGATGGATAATGGACAGCCATGATGAATACACAAAGGAGTGCTAGAGGCTTTAAACGACGAGTTCAAACTCTATCGCTGCCATACTATTTTGAATTGTACTAAAGCTTGCCCGAAGGAACTGAATCCCGGAACGCAAATTCAGAACATCAAGAAACTCGAGCACACAAGTTAATAAGCTCCTCAGAAGTATGAAAATGTGCACTACCTTGGGCAGGAATTATTACTTAGGATAGATGAATATTAACTTTCTAAGATTCTATTTGTGTATCTCAAGAAACATGTATTGTTTCAATAATAATGTATTTAAAAGACACAGTTTGTATTTGAAACTTACTTTTTTTTTTGAAAATAAGCAAGACTTGCTTTCTTGAAAGTAGCTTTTTTTGGTAAAACCAGTAAATAAAAGTCATCGAGCATACCTTATGAGAACCATGTAGCAACGGACACAACGCAACCTACAACGACTTTGAAGATTCCAAGAAAGTCCAAAGAATAATCCCGGTTTTGAGTTTGAACCAAAAATGAATGAACCAAGCAATGAAACAAAAATGAAGTTTGAATGACCTCTTGATTACACAACACGTGATCCACACTCGGTGTTAAAAGTCACAAGAATCCTCTTGATAAGTTCAGAATGTTCTAAAAAGAACAACATTGAAAAACACAATAGCCTCTCGAATATATCTCAATATTAAATTTGTCAAAAGGTTCATACATTGAATAATGAAGTCCTATTTATACTAATGTCCAAAAAACCTAGTAAAAATGTAATTATGTTACAAAATATTGTAAAATTGGAAAGAAAATAGAATTCTACTCTAACAAGAAAATCCGCGAAAAAATTGAAGTTCTCGCCAAATTGTTCTCTACATATTTCTGTGCAATCGCAAGCTTAAAAGTACCATACGCCCATGCAACCTTGTGTAGAATTTCGTGCTGTTTTCGGAATATACTCATGGGCGAAAATCCGACAACTGATCAGAAAGTTATGCCCATTTTCATCAATGCTGCTTGAATCGAGTTGATCCATTTGGTTTAGGGATGGCAACGGGGCGGGGTGGGGCGGGGGTGGGGATGCCCTCCCCGTCCCCCGCCCCGTTAAGAAATTCATTCCCCGTCCCCGCCCCGTTCCCCGTTTAAGGCGGGGCGGGGCGGGGCGGGGCGGGGCGGGGGTAGGTTATTTCCCCGTTTATTCCCCGTTTAAATTTTTTTTTTTTTTTTTTTTTTAGTTTTTGATAATTTATTTTTATTGTCCATATTCATTATATTTAAACAAATAATTTTAGTTGCTATTTTCTATTAGAACTAACGAAAATGTTCATTTAAAGTATTGAATTCTAAAAAAAAAAAAAAAAAAAATTTTTTTTTTTTTTAACGGGGCGGGGCGGGGACCCCGTTACCCGTCCCCGCCCCGTCCCCGCCTCGGGGAATAATTCCCCGCCCCATCCCCGCCCCGTTACCCGTTTAAGCTGGTTTTCTCCTCCCCATTCGGGGCTGGTCCCCGCGAGTATCGGGTTTGTCGAGTTTTTTTGCCATCCCTAATTTGGTTTCTTCTTTCGAACCTAACATGAAACTTTTTCCTTGAGTTGTTAACTTTGAAATTTCATCCACCATAGCTTGAGCAAGCAATCCCATTGCCTCTTTCACCCGCTTTGCCCTCGAACGTGTCATCGGGGCCTCATTCGATAATCAAAGGATCCCATCATGGGCTTGTCCTTGTCGGGCTGGACTCTTGGATCATATCATCCCCTTCCTCTTCAAAAGGATTAGTCTTCGAATCTACACCTGCATTGAAAAAAGAAAGATCAGACACATTAAAAGTTGCTGAAACATTATACTCACCCGGAAGATCCAATTTGTAAGCATTGTCATTGACTTTCTCCAAGACTTGAAATGGACCATCCCCTCGTGGTTGCAACTTTGATTTCCTTCGTTCTAAAAAGCATTCTTTTCTAAGATGTACCCAAACCCAATCTCTTGGTTCAAATGTCACTCTTTTCCTACTCTTGTTTGTTTGCAACACGAAATGTTTGTTTTTACTTTCAATTTTCACCCTTACCTTTTTATGGAAAGACTTTACCAATTCAGTTTTTCTTTTACCATCTAAGCTATCTCGTTCATTCACAGGCAAAAGTATTAAATCCAAAGGTGTTAGTGGATTAAAACCACAAACAAATTCAAATGGCAAAAATGAAGTAGTAGAATGCGTGGCCCTATTGTATGCAACTCTATGAGCGGTAAAAGCTCTTCCCAACTCTTCAAGTTTTTATTGACTACAGTGCGTAATAATTACGTCATGATTCTATTCATTATTTCAGTCTGACCATCGGTTTGTGGATGACAAGTTGTTGAAAACATAAGCTTAGTGCCTAACTTACCCCACAAAACTCTCCAAAAATGACTCAAGAATTTCACATCCCGATCAGATACTATGCTCTTAGGTACCCCATGTAAACGTATTATTTCCTTAAAGAACAAATCAGCAATGTTAGTGGCATCATCGGTGTTATGACATGCTATGAAATGTCACATCTTATTGAATCTATCTACCACCACAAATATTGAATCTCGTCCCTTCTTAGTCCTGGGTAAACCCAAAACAAAATCCATTGAAATATCAACCCATGATTCACTAGGCGTAGGTAACGGTGTGTATAAACCTTGAGGTAAAACCTTAGATTTAGCCTGCTTACAAGTTATGCATCAACTACAAACTCTTTCAATATCACTTTTCATCTTATGCTAATAAAAATGTTCCCCCAATATTTCTAAAGTCTTTTTGACCCCAAAGTGTCCCATCAATCCACCACTTTGTGCTTTCCTCACTAAAACCTCTCGCATTGAACAATTAGGAACACACGATCTATTTTCACGAAATAAATATCCATCTTACTTAAAGAACTTATCTACAGCCCCCTTATTACATGATGCATAAATTTTAGAAAATCCAAATCACTAACATACATGTCCTTAATATACTCAAAATCAAGTAACTTAGAACTAAGAGAAGTTAGTAACATATACCTTCGAGACAATGCATCCGCCACCACATTTTCTTTACCTTGCTTGTACCGAATGACATGAGGAAATGTCTCCACAAACTCCATCCACCTCACATGGGATAATTAAGAGCTACTCTACTCAACTTTTCACTAAGTATGCAATTGGTTTTCTATCCTGCATCAAAACAGCACCAATACCTATTCCCGACGCATCGCATTCAATCTCAAAAGTTTTATCAAAATTAGGAAGTGCTAAAATCCGTGCCTTACACAACCTATCTTTAATTGTATTAAATGCATGCTCTTGTTCATCATCCCAATGAAATCCCACACTTTTTTTAACAATCCCTGTGAGTGGTGTAGTGGTTGTGCTAAAATCTTTTACAAAACGCCTATAAAAACTAGCCAATCCGTGAAAACTCCTAACTTCACTTATGCTTTTAAGTATTGGCCATTCTTTAATAACTTTTATTTTCTCTTCATCAACTTCTACCCCATTAGCATCCACCACAAATCCTAAGAAAATAACATTTTCCATGCAAAATGTACACTTTTTAAAATTAGCATAAAGTTGTTCTTTCCTTAAAACTACAAGTACACTTTTAAGATGTTCTACATGCTCATTAAGTTCTTTGCTATATACTAAAATATCATCAAAGTACACAACAACAAATTTACCTATAAAAGGATGTAAGACATGATTCATTAAGCGCATAAAAGTGCTTGGTGCATTAGTGAGTCCAAATGGCATAACTAACCATTCATATAACCCATATTTAGTTTTGAAAGTAATTTTCCACTCATCACCTTCCCACATTCGAGTTTGGCGATATCCACTTTTAAGGTCTATTTTACTAAACATGCAAGCACCATACAATTCATCCAACATATCATCTAACCTAGAAATATGATGATGATACTTTATCGTTATGTTGTTGATAGCTCTGCAATCCACGTACATCCTTAAAGTTCCATCCTTCTTCGGCACAAGTAGCACTGGAACGGCACATGGACTCATGCTCTCCCTCACATACCCCTTGCTCATCAATTCCTTCACTTGCCTCTGAAGCTCCTTTGTCTCCTCTGGGTTACTTCTATAAGCTGGTCAATTTGAAGTCAATTTGATGTTCAATACCTCGAATGGGTGGTAATCCACTAGGCATGTCCTCCGGAAATACATCTTCAAATTCCTGTAATAAAGAGATAGCCAAACTAGGGAATGATGTGTTAGGTTCCTCAAAATTAAGGAATGATTCCTTATAAATCAACAATACCATTCGTTGTCTCTCATTTATTGCCCTTTTCAACTCACTCCCTTTTACAAAAAAAATTACTTTTGGCTTGTCTCTCCTCTCAGAAGACTCTTTCTTTTCCCTCATGTAGCTTCCCTTTCTTTTGTTCTCCACTAGCCACACTCAATATTTTCTCTCGTACTCACCATCTCACTATTTTCTATCTTTTTTTCTAATTCTTTCACTCTCATTTCTTCCTCATTTTTCAATTTGATTTGGTCTTCATACACTTGTACCAGTGTCAATGGCACAAGGGTAATGGACCTCCTATCCTTAACAAAACTATAGCGATTCTTGTACCCATCATGAATGACTTTCCTATCATATTTTCATGGTTTACCCAACAAAATATGCCCTGCATGCATAGGTACCACATCACACATAATTCATCCTTATATCTACCAATAGATAAACTAATCAACACCCTCTTATTTACCTTAATTTCTCAACTATTATTCAACTATTGTAACCTATATGGCCTAGGGTGTCTCAATAAGGTTAATCCCAATTTTTCAACAAGATTTGTGCTAGCCACATTAGTACAACTTCCCCCCATCAATGATCATGCTACATAACGTGTTGTTAACGTGGCATCGTGTATGGAATATGTTTTCCCTTTGCTGCTCCAAGTCATCTGTCTTGATTTGAGTATTGAGAACTCGCCTCGTGACCAGTAACTCGCAAATAGCAAATTCAGTGTCATTTCCTTCACTAATCTCCTCCAATACCAACATGCCTTCATAATCATCCTCACTGTCACTTACCACATCTCCATTGCGTACTATCATCATTCTTTTATTTGGAAATTGAGAAACGATGTGTCCAGTTCCCAAGCACCTGAAGCACTTGATATCCCGATTTCTAGCTGGTTGTGGCTCTGTTTTGGCAGTTGTTCTGCTAGCTCCATCGTCTTTTCCCTTTGGTAGTTTAGTCCTTCCTTTTGCAGCAGCTCCATCACCTTTGTTATTCCACTTCGGATTTCAAGAGGAATTAAACCTCGAAGCACCCAATGGTTTCCTAGCAGTCCCCTTCATCTTCAACTGTTTCTCCACCTTCATGGCCATATGCAACATGTCTTCAATTTCCACATAATGCTGCAACAACATTAGCAATGTCTCTGCTCTACCCATTTAAGAAACGAGCCATGGTGGCTTCCCGATCTTCTTCCACATTCGCCCTAATCATCAAAATTTCCATCTCCTTATGGTAATCTTCCACTCTTTGGCCCCTGATATAAACCTTGCAATTTTTGGTGCAGCTCCCTGTAATAGTGACTAGGTACGAACTGCTTCCTCATGATAGTTTTCAACTCATCCCAAGTATTAACTGCTCGCTCCCAATTCCTCCTCCTTGATGTAACCACTTGATCCTACCAAGTTATAGCGTAGTCAACAAACTCAAAAACTGCAATTTTCACTTTCTTCTCGTCTGAATAATTGTGGCAATCAGTTATTAACTCTACCTTCTTCTACCACTCTAGATAAGCCTTCGGATCACTTCTTCCCTTAAATGGTGGAATTGAAATCTTAATGTTGCCCATATTCCCATCCACTTCATCTTCAAAATGACTTCTACCCCTTCTTTCAAACCTACCTCCTCTACTTCTCATTCTACCCATATCACCTACCATCGATACACGATCATCCATATCACTGCTAAATCCATAATCATCATGCACATCCATCCTAGGCTCCCGCCTACCCGATCTTCTTGCATTTGATTGTCCTCTATGAAGGTTTGCCACTGCTCAAACCGCCTTATTACATCATTCACCATGTGGTTTTGATTCGGCTGCCTGTTTGAATTGGAACCCTCTTTGTCTGACATCCTAATTCTATTGAAGTTCTACCTTGCAAATGATCACTCGTGTATCACCAAATTATTAACTTTTTCCCTCTATTAATCTCGCCACTCTGATTTTTACCACTCAGTGCTTTCGCCCAGTACTTCAAAGAACAAGGTAAACTCAACCAATATTATATTCCCATGGATCCAACCGATTGATAGGAGAAGGAAAAGAAAAGATGAAAAATGATTCAAAAACACGAAAGAAGTGAAATGATAAAGAATGAATTCAATGGATTATCCAAGAACGTAAAATGAAGTAAATTTTGAATGATCCTTTTTTTTTGCTCAAATCTGAAATCTAAACTGCTGGAAATTTCTTGGTAATAACAATACTTTTGTTTTTTGGATTTTTCCCTTTTTTACCTCGGGAATTCAATACAAATCCAACAAAATAAATGAAATTTAATTTGGACTTGTAATTAGTCCGAAAAATAATTTTGACTATTTTTTTTTGGAATTTTCTGGATCAAAACTTAAGAAATAAGACGGACCTGAAGAATGCGAAGAACAATGGAAGAAAAATAAAAACAAGACTCAAATAAGAAACAAAAGATATAACCTGATTATTTTGGAGTCTTGCTATGATACCAACTGAAGAGAGCCACGTAGCAACGAACACTACGCAACCTACAACGAGATTGAAGATCTCAAGAAAGCGCAAAGAATAATCCCGTTTTTGAGTTTGAACCAAGAATTAATGAACCAAGCAACTGAACAAAAATGAAGTTTGAATGACCTCTTGATTGCACAACACGCGATCCGCACTCGGTGTTAAACTCCACAAGTATCCTCTTGATAAGTTTAGAATGTTCTAAGAAACATAATGTTGAAAAGCACAATAGCCTCTCGAATATATCTCAATATTAAATTTGTCAAAAGATTCATACATTGAATAATGAAGTCCTATTTATACTAATGGCTAGAAAACTTAGTAAAAACGTAATTAGATTACAAAATATTGTAAAATTGGAAAGAAAATAGAATTCTAGTCTAACAAGGAAATTCGCGAAAAAATTAAAGTTCTAGTCAAAGTGTTCTTGTCATGTTTCTGTACAATCGTAAGCCCAAAAGCAACCTTGTAAAGAATTTCGTGCTGTTTTTAGAATATACTCATGGGCAAAAATCCAACAACCGAGCTGAAAGTTATGCCCGTTTTCATCCATGCTACTCGTTTGCTGTTTGAATCGAGTTGATCCATTTGGTATCTTCTTCTAAACCCAACATGAAACTTGTTCTTTGACTTGTTAACTTTGAAACTTCGTCCACCATAGTTTGAGCAAGCAATCCCATTGCCTCTTTCACCCCTTTGCCCTCGAACGTGTCATCGGGCCTCCTTCGATAATCAACAGATCCCGTCCCGGGCTTGTTCTCGTCGGGCTTGACTCCTAGATCATATCAATACCATTTTCCTTAGCTCATGCAACAATAGTACATTTGATTGTACTTAAAGGTTGGTTTTTTTTAACAAAATACGTAAAATTGATTTCTAGAAAAGTAAGTTTTCTAGCATAATAAGTAACTTAATGTTGTTTTTTTGATTGGCATTCTAGTTCAAGATTGTCTAAATAATAGTGATAAGTCGCGTTCATGCGACAAGCTTTAATATTATTTCATAAGTAACAAATTTGAACTTGTTTAATGAATCAAACTTTTGTTCTTAACTCAGATTTGTTTTTAGTTCATTTAAGGATCAGACGTGTAAGTTTTTCTTTAGGTAAGAAATATTTTCTTTTCTTTTTTTTAAAGGAAAATAGAAATAGTAGGTAACAGTGGAAAATGACATTGTAGTGTTATTCACAGATAAAGTTTTAAGATAAGACAATGCTGTTTTAAAAACATCGATAATTCATAGGCAACAAAGAATATAAAATGACGGTGTTTTCAAATTTGTGGACAATTGATAACAGAACAATGTCATTTTGGATAATTTGAGAATCATAATAGAAAGCACTTTTTAGTTCTTCCAATTATTGAAAGAACGTGTTCGTTTGCATAATTAAATATTGTAGTAGACGACTGATAGGAATGTAAAATACATATTTTTTCCTCCTTATTTTATGTACTCGTATGATTAATCAATGCCAAAATGTATTCATTACGTTCATATTTTGATTTAGGTGGCAATTCTATGGATGTGGTGTAATTTGGAAGAAATAAGCGAACAAGGACCAAAATGAAAGAAAACGAAGTTTGGGGACTGAAATACAAATACTCAAAAATTATGTGGGACCTCACGATGAAGATTTGAGAGTGTTAGGAGTCAAACGATCGAATTAGAAGATGATATCTGAAGTAAAGTTGTATCGCTTTGAGTTAGCTTTCCAACTTATCTTGAATCGCTTCAATCGAATATTGAGAGAGAAAGATATGGTCAAAATATTGAAAGCTATCCGGTGAAAATTATTTAAAACCATGTGGTTGCATGACTTTAATTCTATGCTGCCGCAAGAGGCGTTTCAGCGAATTTCAGAGTACATTTTCAATGTTCTATGCAACCGCATGACTTACTACCATGCGGTCGCATAGTTCATTCCCGACACGAAAATTATGATTTTCGAATTTAAGTCCACTATCTATGAAAACAACTAAAAATACATATTTTAAAACCCTAGAGCGGAGGAAGAACGTACGGAACGCCTCCAAACTTCATTCTTCATTATTTTACTCAGATTCATGAATTGTAACTAAACTTTTATATTTGATCGAAGGAGATTGAACCATCAGAATCACATATTGTGAGATCTAAATGGTTTTTCTTAGTTTAATTCATATTTTTGAGTATTGAATATTCTTCTACACTTATTTCTATGATTATTATGTTTAATTTCTAGGAGGCCTACTAGTTTGTTTTTCGTTGCAATCTATCGCTAAGTTAAATATCAAATCCGTAATTGTTTGATTTCCTTAACTTGTGCAGCAACTAGGGTTTGATAATTTGCCGTTTTGGTGATTGTTAAATCTTAGGAATAATGTTTAAATAGATTGAATGCAACCGCTGGTGTTTGTGTTATCTAGTTCATCGATTTCTCTATTGTGTAAAGCAGTTATTAAATTGAATTTTGAGCACTGATATGGGGTTATTTAATAATTAGGGTTAGTTAGAACGCTGATTTCTAACTGACTAAAATTAAGGAGTAATAAGAATTAATTTCAATGGTGAATATTCAAAATATGGGTTGATTTATACTTGTATTGATGATCAATTGAAAATTTTCGAAGGTGGATATTGACTTGAACCAAGGTCAGTTTTTTTTATTGTTTTCGTTAATTTAATTTTCATTGTTATTAAATGCGTTATTTACAATTGTTTGCATACAAAAACCCTATAATCATTGCACGAAACATAATATATTGAATTATATACTCTACGTGGGATCGTTCCTTACTTCCACTACTACATTAGTTTTAGAGGTTAAGGTACTACTTTTGGGTGCCTGCAACAGCACACACCAACGACGATTCAATGTATCATAAAACAAACAAAATATCCCCCTAATTTTGAAAAAACTGCAGAACCTGACTGATATATTATAAACTTCAAGTTTGTTTCTGTGAGTTCCATGTACTGGTAAATACTTAAAAATCATACAGAAGAACTATACTCCTTTCAACATAGGGAAATCTTGAATAGCAGCATTCCTTGTCGAGGAAATCGACTGGCTACAAGTGTAATATCTGATTGTAGAAATATTATTTTGGGGGGCCGGGGAGGATGTTGAAGAAGAAGGCGGCACTGAAGTAGTGCTTCATCCGTGCTTTGCTTCAACAGGTTCTTCCTAGTAAGCCGACAGATAGGTTGACTCTGCAAGAAAAAAGGCGATTAGTTATCAAAATTGCATTTGAACGTTTGAATTTTGTGTCTAGGGATGAAGAATAGAGCCGTCTGTGTGAATATTAGTAGATTCATCATGACATGAATTGGAAATACATCTCGTGAAGCAGCAGAATATCACATATTTTAGGCAATGTGAAATAAAGGTGTTCTGGCGAGTCTTCAATAAAACTATCAGATAAATTATAATTCGATTGTGGAAACATATACCTTTGTCATCAGAAGAGTTGATGTTTGTAGAAATCAGGCTTTGAAGCAAAATATATGATGTGCTTTTCTAAATTTTCTTCCGGTTTTCTCCTGCAAAAAACAAGGGATCTTTCAATTATAAGGGAATGGTCGACTTTATGCTTCTTTGAGACCAAATACAAAATCTGTGTCGAGTTTAATTAATCCTCAATTCAGTTCGTAGCTGCACCTTTGGCATCGTCTCGGCATTGAATTTGTCCTTGAGTTTCTGCAAAGAAGACGCCGCAAGAAAATATACTGATTCAGTACCACAACACATCAAAAGTAAGCTCAAGCTAAAGAAACAGAATCTGTGGAAAATCTTGCCTGTTCTTTATCGCCAACTCTTTCTAAACGAGCAATCAGGGACTTGGAGCGGCTGGCAAACAAGCATATCGTAAGAGAATTCACAAATTATTTCAAGCACCAGTGGCATTGTCAAACATACTGGAAAAAAAGAGTAGATACTCTTCGATTCAATAATCATCAAAATTATTTTCTTAGTGCAAGTCTGAATTCCGCCTCTAAAACGTTTCTCTCATTACTTTATCCACAATTAACACCATTATGTTCATCATTAAGAATGCATCTAAATGTTTTTCTTTTTCTGAAAACTAAACGAGGTACCTTTCCTCTGAACTAGGTACTTTAGATGTTTTACGGTGAAACCATGATTTCAACGGAGAAAGAGCTGTTCTTTTCTTGCTTGTCACCAGTAGCTTTCCCCTTTCGGCAATGGAATTCTGCTGCATTGGCACAAAAATGTCAGTTTCAATATGGTTTACCATACGTGCACTGAATTAAGACATTCGCCAAACAAACTAAAGGATAAGAAATCCACCTTGTCGATTTCTATCACCTTTAACAAAGATCTCTCCACCTTTGGTATATCATTAATCTCTGATCCAGTAACAATGTCATTGTGTTCAAGATTAAGAACCTGATTCATTGAAATTTTCTTCACAGGAGTCTCCATCAAGGCTTCGTTTTCTGTCACCGGGGCCTTTTGATCCGTCTTGACACTTTCTACTTTATTTGATTCAACCCTTTCAACATCTTCTTTACGCTGGATTAGAAAAAAATATTAGAGAAAAAAGTAGTTAGTATCTTATCCGTTGTAGTTGTAATTGTACTATTCATATCAATCTGTGTACCTAATGAGTTCTTACATGGTCTACTTGTGCATCTGGGATCTTTTGTTCATCAACAGAATTTTCTTGTTCCAACAATGCTGCCGCCTTTTGAGCTGCGATTCTCTTGTAATGAGCCTCGAAAAAAGCCTTCTTCTGGGCTACTGATCCAGGCTGTGAATACCTCTCGGCCTCTTCAACGTATTTCTTATGAGAAAAGGTTGACCATTTTTCCCACGACAAGGATTCCGACATAAACCTCCCAAAAGAAATCGACTCCCCAAGAGCATGCATGGGGTTCCCCTGTACATACCCCATTAACTTTCATTTCTCACATAATCAAAGCTTCAAGATGTCACGTAATTAAGTCCTAATCTCTGAAGACAGAAAAAAGTACTCAAAGTTTATAGCAGATCACACTCCATGTTAGAGTTATGTCCACTAACCACTGCAAGTTTTCTCATACATCTTATACACAAAACCGAGCTGGCTCATAAAAAAATCCACAGTCGACAAGAGCGTATAGTATAATTAGACTCCATTTTTCCAATCCAATACAAGAATCCGGATTATAACTAAATTAAGAGCAAACTTCATTAAAAAGTACAACAAAATTATATCTTAGAACAAGAAATGAAAAAAACTAGTTTCTATTTTCTTTACCTGATTGGTTTCATTGGATAAATCTGAAGCATAAGGGAAGGCAAGAATTACAGCTGAGTCCCCCATGCTGTACCAGGTTGAGAAGAAACCTTCAACGTTTGGAAAACAGAATCTGAGAAAATTCTGCACTTTTTTTATTTTTTTTGTTAGCTTTTTAATGGCTTATAAGATATTTCAAATTTGAAATTCAAAACGAAAAGAAATAGACTAACTTTGTAAACAAAGTAGGCCACAGAAGGTATTCTGCCAATTGTTCAATTCTGGGTTGTTGCTTCTTCTTTTCAAACTGCCATGGGTCCACTTCTCTTGAAAATAATTGATTTTTTTAAGAGCTCTTTAGTGTCCCATTTTTTTGTCAAAAATGTATTTTGAAATAGTTATTTGAGGAAGAATGTGTTGTTAAAAAATAAAGAAAAGTGTTGGATTTACGTGTAATGTTATTTTCTTAAAGAATGTGTGGTTGAAAATAATAAAGAGAAAAATATATTTTGAAAATAGTGGAGACCAAACAATTTTTATGGGAATATCCTAGAGAAATGGTGTTTGGTGCCCATAATCCTGGATTTTGCTTTACAACAATATACATATTGTATTTATTATTTATTTTTTTCTTATTTGGATTGTGCCATTGTGGGGGTGCTTTGGGCTCAGGTGAGGTGGGGTGGGGTGGAGTAAAAAGGAGAAAGAGGGAGTGAGCATGAAGTAGAAGCATTCTCAATACACTATTGGTGGAATTTGATGTAACAAGCTATCTAGGGGGTGTTTGTTTTTTATTTTCAAATTCTACAGTAAATCAATTCGCATTTTAATTCATACATTTTTCAATAAAATAATATTTTCCATCACTTTCTTCTTTTTCAACCACACATTTCCCATCATATCACTATTCAAAAATCAATTCTTCTCTAAAAAATCCCTACCAAACAAGCTCTAAATATTTCTTAAAATTTAGTTAGTTTAATCAATGGTCACTCAACTTTTTTATGAATTACTATTTGCTTATCGAAATTTAAAAAGCTATTTGTTGCTCAGTGAATTTTTTGAGTGTGTTTGATTGACTTTATTTTTCATGAAAAATTTCATTTTTCCACCCCGAATGTTGAAAACTAAATTAATTAAACACATTTAATTAATAATTTCATACAAATAAGTTCCAGGCAATTGAATTGATTAGAATTTATTTCTTTCCATACTTGCAATCAAACACATACTTAGTTAATTTTGCTATAAGTTACTACTAACCAAAATTTAAAAGATCATTCGTTGTTCACCCAAATTTGAACGAAGTTACTAATTCATCAGCCATATCATTTCTATCAATCCACATAGACAAAAATCAATGAGAATGATGGAATATCCTAGGTGACACTGATGGGGTTAAAAAATTACAGCGTGGATAAAAAATCCACATAGCACATGACGAAAGTTGCACATGCCATCGCATGGTGTTGTCCACTACGATCGCATGTGTGAGTTCTCTTACTAAAATTTATCATTGTTTTTTTCTTTATAAGAAGGGAAGAACAATGATGTACTTCAATAACAGAAATTGTCTGTAAATTCAAATATTTTCCTCTCAAAAGTCATTTTCCATCTTGCCCCTTGGTGAGCATCAAGCACTACGAGTTTAGGAGAAGAAAATTTCAGGTAAGTGAAAGGAATTTATTGAATATAATTTTGTGATCAACAACCTTTTAAGCCGCTTTTAAACTTATCCGAGCATGATACACTTCTGACCGAAAGTTTTTACTTGAAAGGTAAATTTTTAAATCAGCCAAATATATGTGCTCTAAGTTTACTCTTTTTCCACCTTTCGTGGATGTACATTCATAATTTCATTCTTCCAAACCATGTGGTGTACAATAATTTTGACCATATATACCCCACTTCATCCAATTAAAAAATCACTCAAATTATGAATTTGGGGACCAAATGATGGCAATCATAAATCATGACTTTGGGGGACATGTTTGCATATTATTATAATCAAGAAATGCCCCAAAATCGGGTCAATGACTAATACTTTTTAACAAAATTGAAGTAAAGTTGATTTTTAAGACGTGGCAAGAGGAAATAGGATAAAGATATTACTAAAGGTGTCAAAAAGAGTTGTCATCTACAGTGACGGACACAAATATTTTGAGTTAGGGAAGCAAAATCAAATACTATACAAATAGAATACTATGTTCTTGATTTTTGAATAATTCATACTTGATCCAAGAAAACATAGATTTACTTTTAAAAACATTCTTTCATTAATATTTTGCTCGTCATTTTCATCCATTTTATTTCGAACAATCATTTTATTAATATATTTCTCATCACAACAAAATGCATATTTACATTTAAAGAAATTATAGTATATTTGATACGAACAATAAATTAAAACAATCAATTCAAGTAATTGAAAGAAAGAATATATAACTTTTATTCAATTCTAATAATCAATCAAATAAACACAATTCGTTAAATATAAGTCAAATTTGATATATATTAATTTCAGACACATTATATATACACAATTTGATGGGAGAAAATGCAAATTTAGGTTCTAATTAGTTGAAAATTTGTAGAGAAATTATATGCAAATAAAAAAAATAAATTAGAATGGTTAATGTTTTGGTAAAAGGCGCGTGAGTGAGAGAGTAAGAGGAAAGAGAAAAAGTTCAAATTTATTGTAATTTTGTCCCTATTTGGTGGAGATTAAAATCAACTCTTTAGTAAATTTTGATAAAAATTAAAAAGTTGTGGATTCATAAAATATGTTATTAAAATTAATTGTTAACTTTGATTTAAATTTAAATTTAAATTTCTATCAATATCAAACAAGACTTTATCGACAAAAAAAAAAAAATCACAAAAGTTGGGGGATCACGTGATCCCCAGGACCCCATGTGTTCGCTCCTAGTCATGTCCATGCTCAAGCCAATCTCAGCATATGATATGCCTACCTAGGGCTGGGCAAAATGTTCAAACCAAATCGAGCGGGTTTTTTAAAATGAAATACCCGAACGTGTATTCGAATCGAGAACCGAATGGTTCGGTTCGGTTCTCGGTTCTCGACCAAGAACCGAATAACCGAATAAGAACCGATTTTTTTTTTTATATTGGATAAATCAATTTCTTTTATTTTTTCTAAACAAATTAATAATTTTTTTCTTATTAAATCTTATTAGTTGAACAATTTAGAGTTTATTTATGTTTGTTAGTTGTGTTTTTTTCAATTTTTTCTCGTATAGTTTCTTAGCAGTTAGTATGGAAAGCCAACCAACTGATGATTACATTAAATAGTTGGTAAGTATTATCAATACTTTAAAATATTTTATCTTTGTGATTTCTAATTTATATTTCACTTTTATGTAGACTTGAATGTTTGAAGCAAATGAATTATTGATATGAATATCGAAGTTTTATTAGTAATATTTACTTTTTGGTAATTGTATTTGACAACTTATTATTTATATATTATTAAATTAGATTACGTTAATTTGTAAAAGTTAAGATTTGAACTTGGTATTTATATCTACTTTTTGTTATTAATATTAGTATCCACTTTCAGGTGTATTTATGTAATATTATTTTAAATGTTAAAAAATTTAATTATAGTACGGAACCGAACCGAACCGAAACCAAAATTATATTTGGAAACGACGATTCCATTTACTAAATACCCGAAAATTTCTGGAACCGAAAAAAACCGAACCGAACCGACCCGCGTCCACCCCTATGCCTACCCCCTTATAGTGGAAGGGATCCGAGCTTGGTTGTAGTTGAAATGGCATGTTGAGGTGTTAAAAAAAGTGAGTCCTATCTAAGCTCGAGCCAACTCGCACATAGGATATGACCAATTTAACCAATTATTTAAGTGAAACCGCTAGTCAATCAATGAGAAATTAAGGTCAAATGAAGTCACATAAATGTATAAAATTGTTAAAAAAATATGTAGAATACAATAAAATATTCTAAAATCGTATGACAAAAAAATGTGTCTTTTCATATAAAAGATCATGACTTTTGAAATTATTATTTTTCAGTAAGTGTCTGTTCACATAAAGGCAAATTCCAATAGTTGTGACTTTCTCTAAGGTTGCCTTTTGAGACAATTTTTTTAGACCCCAACGTATGTAATTTTAATTTATTCATTCAATTCATTATTTCATTATTATGTTGATATATATGCTCATTTCAAAATAATTCCAACATCCATTTTGATTCGAATTTTATATGAAGAGAGTTCAAAACATCACTAAGCTCGTTAGTCTATATAATTTGGAGTGTTTCTATTGCATGAGTGGTCGTTATATTTTGTTAGATGAATTCGAGAAAATCGTTAGCATTCATACATTACATTGTTGTCTTAAGAAGAAAGAGTCAAACTCTTACCTCGATCGAATTCATATTCATGCATTTCTCGTTTCTACTTTAGACATTTGATTTCGATAAGTCGAGATTTTGTCTGTTTTAACGTACATAAAATGTTTGTTATTGGAATATAAATTATGCACATGAATTTTCCCAGATTATACACAATACTTTCAAATCCATTTTCAAAACTACAAAAAGAATTGTCAATTGTCTGTATCAATGCTTTCTGCTGCTACGATAGCTCTCTCCGTTTTCTCTGTTCCTTCTCTGAATAATCCTATAAGCAAATGAAACAACTCCAATGGAAGCCATGGGCTAAAATGCTCGGTATGGTGCCAAGTCCAAGGCTGCAAGATACGTAAAATATCCAACAACAAGATATGCAAAGCTTAGTCCTTCTTTCCACGACAGGATGTGTAACGACCTGAGTCCTTGACGACACGAGTTTCGTAATTATAGTAATCATATAATTTAGTTAATGTCATTATAGGAATTATATAATTTAGTTAATCAATTATACCGCATTTATTTTAAGTACAATAAAATTATATAATTCTTAATTAAGTAATTAGTTTAAGATTACTATTTCAACGGTATCCTTTTCCCTAAAGCACACAAAATGTTTGATTCTGGTACACTCTTGGATGGATCAGAACGCTAAATTTATCCCCTTAATTAAGAGATTTAATCACACGAATTAATTAAAAGTGAGTCCAAAATTATAATTAGGTCCCTAACTATGAAAAGACAAAATTTGGTCCCTAAACTATGCTAATCGACTAATTTGATCCCTAGATTTTCATAGTCTATAAGGTCCTAATTTCAAAAATTATCGATTCTTGGGGGATTTTCGGGGGCATTATAGGATGCCAAGAACGGGAACAGAAAGAAATTGAACTCAATCAATTCGCTAAAAGTTCTTCCCAACAAAATCTCATTTATGCATTCACAATTGCACACAAATAGTAATGTAATTTTAGCGTCCTTGATGCAAAGATATGATGGAAATTGGATGGCTAACTTCCCAATTTCTTTTATTGAGCCATGATCAGGATTTCTGCCAACTTCAGTTTTTGTCATAACAAGAAAATGCCAGGCAACGAAAGATAAATAATGAGAGACTTGCCTATTTGTAGCTTTCAACATTACTTAGTAACAAGAACATGAACGCCAGTTTCTTAAGGTGCTCATCAAAATCAATCTTTCTCCATCCTGTGTACAGCGTTGAACCAAATTACTTGGTAGAATTGAGAAGAGAACACAAAAGGAACACTAAAATGATAGAAATAAGACTTGTATGTGTCATCACTGTCCTCAAAATTTGTTCACAGCTCTAGGATCGATTATGGTGCTTAAACGGACTCACAATAAATAGTTTGTAGAATTGAACAAACCTTGAAGAAGAAAAATACTTAAACACATATTTTTCCTTTCAAAACTTGAAGAACACAGAGGAGTTTGAATATGTTAATGAATTGGATCAAAAGTGCACTACATAATGATTTTAATTGATAATTTGATGTGTTTATAATTTAAATCTGTCACCTATTTATAGATTTCAATTCACCTTCCATTAAATAGTGCCTTCCGTTCATGAAAAGTGAAGAACGTTCATGAAATTTCACCAAAAAAATTAAAATTGAAATCAGACTAACTACTACTTTTTAAGGGGTACTTTTAAAAATGGTCTGGTCAAAGCTCTTAACTTTTCCATTTGATAAAAAGTCTATATTACCCTTAATAAAATGAATTTTTATTGTAGGATAATTCCTTTTCCTTTAGAATATTTTTGCATATAAGTGTTTATCTTATCTTTCTTCTATTTATAATTTTAATACATAGTTCCATTCTATGATCTAACAAATTAGAATAATTTGTGACATATCTATCATGTTCTTTATTAATTTTATCATATTATTCACATAATATATCCATATATTTCTTTTGATCTATGATATTTTTATTTTTTCAAACATTTTGTCTAATAATATATCTAATACTTCTATAGTATATCCTGGCATCTTAATTATTATAACAAAAGATACATCATAATAAGACAAATATCAATATGAATAATCCTTTTGATTATTTTAAGATCTAAGGAGAATTCTTTCTAATTTTAACAAAACTAATAGTTTTACCTTAGTTTTGATCTTAGGCCTTTATTCTTAGAATCGAGTGACTGTCAAGCTCTGGATCTGCAAACCACTCCCTTCAACGACCTCTTGTCTTCACGGGATCTTGGTATTCCAGCTTTTGCTCTCACTGTATCTTTTCTAAGAATTAAAACTATAGATCCTTTATAAGGAAAACTCTCATTTTGTTAAACTAAGAAAGAAATCTTTCTTTTAATCTTTCAAGAATCTATGGGATAAGTGGTTTATAAACTCATATCTTTCTAAAAAAATTGGGATTGTATTGATTTATTGATTGAAATAGAAAGACAGAAAAGTTTGGCTATCTTACAATCTGAGTGCTCAAAAACTTCCTCTACTTATTCTTGCCTTACATCTAGTTCGAAGGCTTCTATTTATACAACTACATGAGCCACAATTATTTTGCCTCTTACATCATCCCTTTCATCATTTACATCAATAATTTATGAAAGGCACCCATGCCTTTCTAATATTATTTTTTCATGCAGTTGGCGAGATTTTTTGATAGTGGCAGGACCTCTCAACTCTATTATTGTAAAAGTTATATCACATCTTCTTTATTTTGGAATCTTTTGTAACTTTCTTTCAATTCTATCGGCATGTGGGGGTATTCCCTCAATCTGCATGCCTCCTAGATCGTTGTAGCACTTACATTAATTTGATGAGTATCAAACTTTTGGATGTATTCCTTTAAAATTGTAGACTTTTCTTTTCCATTATTTGTTAAGAGTGTCCATTCTTCATATTGGCATAGGCATCTGAACTTCTTTTCGTATAAGTTTTTTGCCATATTGTAAAGGACCTTCATTCCCAAAATTCTTCGGGATTTAATCCATGATCTTGTAATTTTTGGTAATGGTTTATTATTCTGACATACTTCAATTTGGAAATCTCTGCCTACATATCCGACTGTGATAATATGTTTTACAGGATAGTATATCCTTCCATCAACCTCTGGACTAATTGAATAAAATTTGATATATATCGATCTTCCCTGGGCAAATTTTGAGACTTTTGATTTAAATATATCATCAAATTTTTCGATATCTTTTAAATCTTTTTCTGGATAGATTAGATCCAGAAATCCATAACCTGCTGCTATTTTTATTGTAAGGGGCTCTGCATCTGTGGTAATTATTAATCTTGGGTAAACATGATCTCCTGATGAAATGAAATAGGAATTATTTTCTCCCGATTTATAGACAATCTTGGCAAAAGATTTATATTCTTCTTCTTTTGATGATGAAGGGGTATCATCATTTTCATTAGTTCTAATTCTGATCACCTTTGTATGTTCATCTTCATTCTTCATTGTCACTTTCGGGGACTTGGCATGATCGTATTTCTTTTTATTTGGCTTGGTCCACTGTTGCTTCCGCTTGGTGTACCTGTTTGTATTTTTGGTATTGTACCTATTTGTATTCCCTGTTTGGTATTCAACTACTCGAATTGTGAAGTAATATTATCAATTCTATCATTAAATTCTTTGGTATATTTGGAATGAGAATTAGAGATTTTTACCAACAATTTGACATTCTGTTGGAGAGTTTCTTCTAATTGCTCTATTCCAATTTTTATATCTTCTGATTCTTCAACAAGGAATTCCATTCGCTGTTTGGCATCTATCAATGAATTTTTGATATCATCCATATCCAAATTCAATATTCCTGCTTAGGAAATCTGCAAGATAATTGTTTATACCTTTAATATGAATAATATCAAATTTATAAAAAAATAAGTATGTTTACCATCTGTTTAACCTTCTATATTGGGGCTCCATTGGTAACTTATTTATAACAAGTCCTGCAATTTAGGAATTACTAGTTTCAATAATAACTTTTTTAGATACTAAAAATAATGAAATTTTTTTATTCCTCTGATAATTGTTAATAATTTTTTTTCATGAGTAATATAATTTATTTCTGCTTGGTTAAAAGTTCCACTTGAATATCTGTAAATTTCATTTAAATTTGTTTTTAATATTGCTGCTCAATATTTATCTAGGGCATCAGTATTAACAGTTAAATTATCTTTTTCATCTGATAATCTTAATTTTGGTAGATTTTTATATTATTCTTATAATAATCTAACAATTTCTGTATGTTCTTCACTCCATCGTCTGGTATTTATTTTTCTGAGTAAATTTTGAATTTTATGTCTATTTTTTGAAAGATTGTCAATAAATCATTCTACATAGTTTAGATATCATAAGAACTTTTGTATTTATTCTTTACATTCTAATTTGATTGGAAAACTATCTATCTTTTTAGATATATGAGTTTGTAATTTTATTCATCTTTTATCTATTAATAATCCAAGAAAATCAAATTCTTGTTTTTCTATAATAGTTTTTTTTTTTTTTGGAAACAAATATTCATTTCTTTTTTACATTCATTTATGAATTTTATTAAATGATTTCTATACTCTTCCTTGTTATTAGAACATATTATTATATCATTGACACATACTATCAGAAATTCATTAAATTTTCTTAATATATTATCCAGTTTTCTTTGATATATATGAGGTGTATTTTTTAATACAAAAGGCATTACTAACCATTCATATTTGCCTTGAGGTGTACTAAAGGTTGTATATTGTATATTATCTTCTTCTATTTTTATCAGTCAAAATCCCAATTTACAATCAAATTTAGAATAATATTGTTTTTCTTTTATAAGGTTTATTAGGATTTCTTTGTTTGGTAAAAAATATCTATCAAATTTAGTATACTTATTTAATTCTTTATAGTTTTTACCATTCTAGCTTTTCCTCTAACTTGTTCAGAATGTTTCATTACCATAAATGTTGGACTACTATGGGATCCATTACTAGGTTTGATAAGTTTTTGTTCTAATAATTGTTTTATTTAGATTTTGAATTCTTGTGCATCTTGTATAGTATACATTATTGGTCTAACTCTTATAATAACATTTTCTGTTAATTCTATTTTAGTTTTAGGATGGTATGGTTTCCAAAATACTAATGGATTTTCTCAAAAAACTTTTTCTAATTATTCTATGATTCCTTCTATACTTATTTCAATTCCTGTTTTTTGAACTTTTTTGTACATTATTCTTTTATTTTTTATTTCATTATACATAATTGGTTTTTTCTCCCATTATCACCACGCTGGGCGGCTGAACTTTATAAAGTCTAAATTCTTTTGAGATTTTTAATAAATGTGCACAATGTGTTTGTAACATTATCATATAATTATTTTGTTTATAATATTGAAACTGTTGTTTAAAATCATTTCCTAATAACATATCACATTCTAATTTATCATATTTATATGTTTGATTTATTATGATTTGTTTACTTCCAAGTATTATATCAACTTTATTAGCACTACCAATTATTTGAGTACTTTCTCCTGTTACTCCAGTTATTTTTATCTTACTATCATTATTCCATGATTTTATTAAAAAACTTTTTGATATTGTTATATCACTTCTTGTATCAATTGAAACACATGTTATTATATTTGTTTTTACAATAGTAACTTGTATATATACAGTTAATGGAAAACTTATTTGATTATTCATTTAGTTCTTTTCACATAATATAGTTTGACCATTATGAAATATATATAATCCTTCTCTTTTTATATTGTAATCTTCTAATCCATTTAGGAAACTCATTCCTAAAAGTATATGAGGATTTATATACATACTATTATCTATATGACATGTACTATAAGATCAATTCCTCCTATTTTTATTGGTACTTTCACTTCTAATTCTGTGGTATGTACCTGTCCATCAAAATTTACATATCTATATGGTTCAGTTCTATGCGGTATTAATCCTTTATTTCTAATTGAAGCTATATGACATTCACTTGCTCCTATATCAATTAATATATTTGGTCATATTATATGTTCTCTTCCATTGAAATATTCTCCTTCTATTGCATTTCTATAAAGTTTTATTTCTATTGTATTACTAGTTTCTTCTAATTGTTTTCTATTAGGTAATCTAAGATTTTTTGATATTCTAATTAATCTTCCATCTTTAAATGTTATTTTATTATCAGAATAATCTTTTTCTTTTAATTATATTATTCCCGGTTTACCATTTGTTATATTAAGTTCATATTCTTATGGAATTAAATTTATCTACTTGGTTCTATTATTTTACTAATATCCTTACATTCTTTATGAATTTCTATATATGGTTTTTTAAAATAAATATTCTCATAATTGAAATTAGTAAATGTATATAAGACTCTATATTCTATAGTCATGATTCGATCTCGTGGTTGCATTATATCATTTCTATGTAACTTAAAATGTAAACCTCAGACTTCATCAAAGTTTTTATCTTTTAATGAAACACAATATTTTGGATAACAAGTAAATATTAATTTCTGGTATGCTAAATTTCCTTCTATAGTTCATAAATGACGATCTTTCAAATTTATTATTCTTCCATCATGTAAACTTACAGTTAAAGGTGAATATATTTCTTCTCTAAATAAGAATTTAAACATTATTTGGATTTATGCTAAATAAACATATTGGATTTTTTCACTTTATTTTTTTATTAATCTTTGTTAGTAACTCTTCGACTGTATTTTTTGTTAAAAGATTTAATTTATGTGATCATTGGGTTGTTCTAACATCTATGATTTTTTCAATTTTATGATATTCATTTATATTTATCTTTTCTCTTTTCCAAATTCTATCCAAGACTTCCAATTTTCCTATTTTTAAATCTAAGGATAATTTTTGCATTTTCTTGAATTTGTTATTATCAAAGGTTACCTTTAATTTATAACCATCTATTCCTTTATATTTTTGAATATCTATGTTATCACTTTCTATATCCTATATTTCCTTATTAAGATTCTGACTCATAATCTTCTGAACTTGTTTTACTTATTTATACTTCTTACTCATAATATTGTTCAATATCAGATATTTCACTTTATTCATTTTCTATTTCTAAATATTCTTTTAGCAATATTTTAATTTTTTTCTTATTACAATCAGGACTTATATGTCTTATTTCTCCACAATTCCAACACTTACATTGGCTTTTATCATTTTAATAAAATTTATTTTTGTATTATTTATTTGAATTATATTTCCTTTTATAATATCTTTTTCTTGGTTTTATATGTTTTTTTCTTAAAATTTCTAAAATTTAACTTTTTATTTTTATATTTTCTCTTACTTTTCCTTTCAGGATTACATCCTCATTGTATGAGTTTTTCTATATCTTCACAGCATATCCTAATTAATTTTCCTAATTTTTTAAGTAATTGTCTCTGTTGACATATATATATATACAAGTCTTTCAAATAGAAATTTTATCATTGATCCTAAAGTTCTAGGTATTCCATTATTATCTCAGACATATTTTTCAAATATGTTCCATATAAACTTGGTAATTTATTATAATAATATCTTGGTATAATTCTCGATTTTCATTTCTATAAAATTGGATATAATAGTAATTTTTAAATTCACAAATATATTCTTTAATTTTATACATATCACATATTGTTAAATTTATTAATTTGATTCCAGCATTATCGTTTTCCCTTATTGATTCTCCTTCACTATTTCTTAACCAAATTTCTCCTAAAAATTCATCTGAAATATATTTTACTAATCTTTATAGGCCTTCTTTATCTGACTTTATTATTTATGTCTGTATATTTCTTTTTATTATTGTTTTTGTATCATTGTTTATTCCTTCCCATCAATTTCTAACATTTCCTTCAAAGGATGCTAATAAGAAATCTATTATTCTTTCTGTATTTTTCCATGTATCATCTTTATTATATAGAAAGAATAATATCATTGAATCTGCCCAAGTTAATAAGGTTTTTTTAGTATGTATTTTACAATCTAGATCTAATTTTGTTCCTCCACGATTGATAGGTTTATCAGAATTATCATTTAACTGAAATCTATCTCTATACTTGTTTCCTTAGTTGGTTGTATATATCTTATTTTGTCATAAAATTGTCTATATGGTTTATTAATATAGGTACATAACTTTCATCTGGATCTAGTAATTCATCTTTAGAGGTTCCTGCTAGATTAGATCCTCCTCCATTATTCATTAAGATTTGGTATTCACTTGTATTTTCTAAGCTTAATTAGCCAAAATAATCTATAAGCAAATCTATTTCTTCATTCATTTTTATTTTCTTGCTTTTCTTCAAACTTTAATTTTCCTAACAATTTTTCTTTAGATTTTTCTATTTCTTCCTCTTCTTTTAATATTTTTAGTAAAATATTTTTTCTAAATTCATCATCCATACTTCATGTTTCTATTACTAAATTTTCTTGTTCTATATATTTCTTTCATATTCTAGTTATCTCTTTTTCTATAAGTTTTTTGTCTATTTTCTTATCTTTACTCTTATTATTTTCCTTTAATTCTTTAACTTCAAGTTTTAATATATTTATATCATTCCTTACTTCTTTTATTTCATTTCTTATATCTTGAACATCATTTATTAGTATTTTTATTAATGCTTTTAATTCCTCCATATAATTGTTCATTGACATCTTAATTTACTATTTTTTCTTTGATTGGCTAAAATAATATGTTCTACACTCAGTATCTTTGCAGTCTTTTGTAATTCTGTCATACTTTTATTTTGTAAATTCAGTATTTGTTAGTTCTTTTATTTCTTCATAATAATTTGATCTTTCTTTATATTTTTCCTGTTTTAATTTGGTTTTCTTGATATTTTATTGATTTTTCAGGAACTAATAGTTCATCTAGTATTTAATGATTTATTAATTTTATTCTCCTTAATTTTTTATTTTTACTTTTTCCATATCTTTCATAAATTTAGTTAAGTATTTTAAGAATCAATTTTTTATGATGATTCATAAACTTCCCTATAATATAAAATACTTTCATATTCTTATGGATCCTATTATTAATCTATGTAATATTTGTTCTTTTATTTCTCTAGGCATTTTTTTAGTTACAAGCAATGTTATTGTTTTTAATTTATTAGAAATAGGTTCAAAAAATATATAACTTTCTTGTTCTTCATTTAATTTATAATAATGATCTATTTTTGTAATTATAATTTCCATGATCCCTATGGCTCTAATACCAATATGGGGGGGGGGGGGGGGTACTTTGAGCAAACAAAAATCTAATAATCTTACTTTGAGCTAACAAAATCTAATATTTTAATATTCTAAGAATTCTTTTAATAAAACTAAACATATTCTATTATTTATTGTGGATATATAAAATTTTAATGCTAACTTAAGTTTTAATTTCTTATGCCCTTGAGGTAATCTGTTCATGATAGGTTTTCTCATCTATAGAGTTTTAAGTAAATATTCAGAATCTAGTAATGTTTGAGAATTTATAATGTTAGGATCTGTTATTATATCTATATTTGAGTTAAAAGGTATATCATATTTTGAAACTTTTTTTCTTTTTTTCTAGTTTATCTATAATATCTTGTATATCTTTTATTATTATAGATATTACCATTCTTTTTGCAAAATTTTCTATCATGTTTTCCATAAAACATTTTAATATTTTTTGAGATGCATTTAATTGTTCTTGATATCCTATCTTATCAAATTCATTTTCGCATTCAATTTCTTTTTTGTTTTTCATGATCCTTTTAATCTTATATGGTTCTCATTTAGATCTAAGTTTTTTATAAATTTTATCAGCCATTCTTATGATATTGCCTATAATAATTCTTTAGGTCTTAATTGTAGTCTTTTCATATTATGATGACTTAGATATAATTATCATACTCGGGCTATGTTAGATAGTTTCTTTTATTTAGAATAGTCAAAGGACACTTTTATTTAGGCTATTGCATGTATTTCCTCTACTTTTTAAGCCATGTGCAAGCATGATAATAAATCATGCGTACACATGGCATAATAAAATTTGCCTCGGGTTTCAAAGTTGGCAGCCATGCGTGTGGATGGCAAGTTAGCCCATGTGTACGCTTGGGCAAAAAATGGCATCACTAATTCATTCATTTACAGGCAAATTAGAGGCCCATTCACTAATCAATATAAATTTTTGAACATATACAAGAATCCCCCAATTTTTCAAAGTTATATTGATTACAAATTTGAACTAGTTACACTTATACATAAAGTTTAGATATCTTTCGATTTGAATTTAATCATAGTATAATTTTCACAAAGTATCATCAAAATTTCAGGTATTATAATAGTTTTGAACCAATTATTTCTTGCTATAATATCGGTGAAAACACACACGTGTGTTTCTCAAATTCCTCAAATTTGCTTCGCGCTAATATGGCTATACACTTATCCTATTCATTGAACTTTTAAAAGAGAAATTTCAACTCTTTATTGAAGCGACACCATGAAGTTGCTAAAATTTTCGTTACTTTTAGAGATAGTTGTACTTAGTACTGAACTTCATTAAAAGCTTAAAGTTCAACCCTCCTTCAAGTACGAACTAGTATTATATAATCAAGATAGAGTTCTTGTGAAATTATAATGCTAAAACCATCCACTTACCTTGTTACTTTTTCCCGTTGATTACTGTTGTAGTAATGATTAGTAGGGTTGACGTCGTTGATAGATATTTTTAGTTTAGGAGTTTCAACCCATCTTAGTCGACGTAGATATTTAGTTAAAGGATTTTCTAAATTTTCATTTGACTTGACGTAATTTAGGGGAATTATGTCACCCTTAATTTTTTTTTATTTTTATGTAGTCATGTCTTAGATTCATATGTCTAGACTTCCCCATGTATACCTCATTGTATGCTTTTGCTAATGTGATTAGAATATCACATAAAATAGTTATCGAAAATGTACTCTTTAGTTCCAAAGATATCTGATATACAAAATCTTCAAGTCACTCAACTTCTTTTCCGGTGTCACCTAATGGCCTAATGCCACAAATTTAGATTTCATGGTTATATGAGTGTAGACATAAAAAATAAATAACAAATAATTAAATTTACTAAACTAAAGCCTACTAAGGCCCATAAATTTTAAAGGCCCGTCCATTCTTTCAAAATCCACAATTATTTAATTATAATCAATTATAATTGAATAATTGAGTGGTTACCAAAACTGGTTACAAATTTCCCCTATAAATAGGACCAATGGTCCATAAAGAAGGGGAAGCAAAAGTGAAGAAGAAAAATCACGAAGTGGTGAAAAAATCCCAAAATCGAAGGAAATGAAGAAATCCTCTCAACTCCAAATCCGGCGAACACGAAAAAGATCAAAATTTTCTTCAAATCAAACAAATCCAAGAAGATCAAAATTTTCTTCGAATTAAATCAAGATCAATCCCAAGTTTCGAAGTGCAAATCCAAGCTCCGAAATCCAAGCGTTGAACAAGTCAAGTTCTCGAAAAATCAAATTCTCAACAAATCTTGAATCCTATGATTCAAACCACGTGGCTCATCGTCTTCAAACATTTAGATAATTAATCAGAGGGTTTTGTAATTTTACAATTACAAGAAGATTCATATTTATTTGTATTTCTAAAAATACAACTTTTAACGATTTCTGTATTTTAATACGCGAAATCCATCGTACATATTTCTTGGCACGCCCGGTGGGACCTTCTTGTCCTCTTATCTTTTGATCTCAGAATCCTCAATTTTCGACCACTACATCAAAATGACAAACGAACAGACGAAGCAAATCATGACTCATCTTGAAGAGATACTTGTTGAATTGTTCCGTGCGACTAGAACCCAAACAAGAAGTGGGAAGACCTAATTAGTCCCACCACTGAAGAAGTTCTCCAACAACGACAGAATGAAAATTGCTTCCTCAAAGCCAAACTCTCGTTCAACAGAAAAGACCAAGAGTTCGACGAAAAACTCTCGTTCGGGCTCCATCTCCAGTAGCAGATCTTTGTCTGGATCCACCATACCACTTCTCTACAAAGGTGGGGAGACGATACTTCGTCTGAAGAATCATTTGAACCGGTGATGGTCACAGAAGCGACGTCAAGCTCAGATGATCGAATCCAACAAATGGTTTTAGCTATTGAAAAATTAACAAAGTCACTAGAAAAGAAAGATGCACAGGTTGTTGCACTCATGCACAAGCTAGAGTTGCAAAATCTACCGACCAAGATCAAGAAAATCCAGAACCTTCCAAAGCTAAGGATCTGGAAGTCCAAGAATGCCAACAGAAACAAGATATACATGATCTAACAGTTATTCAAAATGTTCTGCGTGATACCACTCAACTCTCATTTGGTTTCTATCCGTCCACTAACTTCATCATATGATTGCTGATACCATTCATACCTAATATGGTGGTTCATTGCAATCTTTATTGATGTATGACAAGCCTTATAGTCGTCGAATTGACGAAATAAAGATGTCACACGGTTATCAACCTCCGAAATTCCAGTGTTTTGATGGAAAGGGCAACCTGAAGCAACATGTTGCTCATTTTATTAAGACGTGTAATAATGCAGGCACTTACAAGGACACCGTGGTGAAGTAGTTCATACGCTCCCTCAAAGGTACAACATTCGAATGGTATACTGACTTACAGGCTAGGTCAATTGATAGTTGGATCAACTTGAACAAGAATTCCTAACACGTTTCTATAGTACCGGCGAACTGTCAACCTTCCAGAACTTGCTCGAACAAAGCAGAGCAAGGAATAGCCCGTTGTAGAGTACATCGAACGCTGGAGGAACCTCGTGCTAAATTGTAAAGAACGAATAAGCGAAGTGTCTTCCATTGACATGTATGTACAAAGCATGCATTGGGGATTACTCTACAATCACCAAGCAAATATGCCTCACTCTTATGAAGGGTTGGCGATACGTGTTTATGACCCGAAGCTCCAAATTGTAAGGCATGGGAGTTACTTAACAAGTGATTCACGCGTCAAGAAAGATACCAAGAAAGAAATAAAGAAGTACTTCAAAAGAACAAATAGGTAATGAAAATTTTCACTATCCCTACAAAGATAGACTTCCAAGGGTCGAGATTAAACCCAAAACCAAAACTAGACTTCAGACCTACCAAGGGAATAGTCCTATGATTCAATATAACTCCAGCGTCAAAGATGTTGACCTATGATTCAATATAACTCCACTTGTTTTGATTATAACAAACATTCTTGTATTTCTAACAAACTTCATTTGTTGAGTTTTTCATGTATAAATTGTCTCAATCATTCAAAGGACTCAGATCGTCATCCATTGCAAATCACTCAGAAGTGATCCGAAGAAACCAAGACTTTTGAAGAATAGAAGATATTTTTATCGAATCTTCAAAATTATATGTAAAGGTATAACTTGTCAATTTTTAGCAAGTATAAAGCTCAAAATTATTTTTTATACATCTCATAACTTGCATAAAATCTTCTCGAAATGAAATTGATTTTGGAAAATAGAATTTGTAGCTTAAATTTTTGAAATCCAAAATCTAGTCATTTCGGTCAACCGAAATAGTTTGGTCGACCGAAACCTTTCGGTCGACCGAAAGGTACTCGACCGAAATTTGAATTTGAATGCAGAAACTCCAACGGTTGAAAAATAGTACAAACGGATATATTGGGATTTCGGTCGACAGAAACCTATCAGCCGAAAGTTCCTGCACTTCACTATTTTGCTCTATAAATAGATCTCTCTTTTCCATTCATAAAGAACAACTTGCAAGATTATTTTTGAGAGCATTTATATTAAGAAATCATTGAGTTTACTTAAGTTACTATCAAGTTCATTTATTAGAATCTTTTGTTTGTTTGAAAAACATCTTATTCATCTATTTCACAAAAGATTCCACTTGAACAAAGAAGATTTCATTTCATCTACTCTCTTATTTCTTGACTAAAGACTTTTCTTGGCCAACACTTATTTAAGTGAAAATCTCTCTCTATACTTAACTGTGTATTGTTTGTAAAGAGAGATTCATTGGTTGAAAACTTTGGCACATTGATCCTCACTATTACATTAGTTATCATTCATCAAAGTTTTGCAACAAAATCATTTGAGCTTAAATATTTGCTATTTATTGAAGTGTTTACCTAACTCTCTAATACTTAGTTTGATTATATCATTAGTTAAGAGAGTTTCTTCATTGTAAAATTATCACTTATTTCTTGACGGTTTCGAGAGCCTTGAGAAAACTCGATTGTTAAGGATAGATGCTCCTTATTATAAGTCACCTAAGGATAAGTGCTCCTTGTTGTAAGTCACTTAAGGATCGGTACTCCTTGTTTGTAAGTTACCATTATATTGCATTTGGCCTTACTCGTGACGGAGAGCTTGGTAACGGGGGACGTAGATCATGGCTTTGGATCGAACCTCCATAACATATCGTTTGCATTTTTCTATCTCTTTTACTTATCGTATTTACTTCGAACTAATTTATATTGTTCTATTTACGCATTTACTTGTGTTTAGAATATTTGCGCTTTCACTATATTAGAGCTTTGAGTAATTAACGAAAAAGTTTCAATAACCAATTCACCCCCCTCTTGGTTAGTTATTCTTGGGTTAACAATTGGTATCAGAGCCTAGGTGCACACTTTTAAGATTTCACTATCTTGTGTTATGGCTAATCTTAATATTGAGGGGCATTCTACTAATCGTCCTCCCTTGTTTGATGGCACACATTATAATTATTGGAAAACAAGAATGATGATCTATATCCAATCAATTGATTATAATGTTTGGGAGGTTATTGAATTTGGTCCTCATAAGCTTACTAAGGTTATTAAGGTTGATGGAAATCCGGACCAAATTATTCCCAAACCTAGAGAAGAATATGATGAAGAAGATAAAAGAAAATTATCTTTAAATGCAAAAGCCAAAAATCTTCTTTATTGTGCTTTAAACATAAATGAATTTAATCGTATTAGCACATGTGTTTCCACATATGAAATTTGGCATGCATTAGAAATAACACACATGGGAACAAACAAAGTAAAAGAAACTAAGATAAATCTCTTGTTCAAAAACTTTGAAAACTTCTTTATGAAACAAGATGAACCCATTGCTAGCATGATTACTCGTTTCACCGATATTGTTAATGGTCTTAAAGGTTTTGATCGACAATTTACTAATGGCGAACTTGTAAGCAAAATTCTTAGGTCTCTCTCGGAAGATTGGAATTCATTAAGGATGTTGATAGAAAATACAAAAGATGTCAACACATATCCTTTGGAAGAGCTTTATGGAACCTTGATGACCTATGAGCTAAATCATGCCGAAATAAAGGAGAGATCAAGAAAAGCAAAAGAGGAAGAAAAGAAGGAATCTCCTAGAAGGCAAATAGCTTTGAAATCATCAAATCATGAAGATACCTCAAACTCAAACAAGAGTGATGAGGAACTTGATGATCTTGTTCTCCTTGTCAAGAAGTGGAGAGGTTTTCGCAACAACCGTCGATTTCAAAAGAGAGAAGACAAAAGTGAGAAAAATAGCAAGAAGATCGTATGCTATGATTGTGACAAACCCGGTCACAAAAGAACTGAGTGTCCAAACAAGAAAAAGTTCTTCAAGAAAAAGGCTCTACAAGCCACTTGGGATGATAGTGATGATGAGCAAGAAGAAGATGAAAGTCAAGATGAAGTTGCAAACATGTGCTTCATGGCCATGGAGGAAGAGGTAAACACAAATGACTCTCCTTCATATAATGAATTATCTATTTCATATGATGAAATTATTTGTGTCTTTGAAAAACTTGCTCTCAAACACTCCACTCTCAAAAAGCAACATATTTTGTTACAAAACGAAACCAAAAAGCTTTTAGAAACTCAAAAGATTTTTGAGAAGCAAAATGATGATCATGAACTTCTAATCAAAGAAAATGTTTCTCTAAAAGAAAATATCCTTGATCTAACTAACATTGTGCACAAATTCACGCAGGGAAAGAAAAACTTTGAGTTAATGCTTGGGAAACAAAAATGTGTCTTTGATAGAAGTGGCATTGGATATAAACCCTCTCTAAAACAAAAATCTCTCGAAAATATGTTCGTCAAAGCCTCTAACACCACATGTAGTTTTTGTAACAAATTTGGACATGTAGCTTTCAATTGCTTAATCAAAAAGAAGTTACATTTTCAAAAGAATAGGTGGGTTCAAGGGTCCACTAGCACTAACTATCAAGGACCCAAAGTTAAATGGGTACCAAGATCAAACTTTGAATCAACTCTTGTAGGTGCCTTCAAAGATAAAGAGCAATTGGTTCTTAGATAGTGGTTGCTCAAAACACATGACCGGAGACAAAACATTATTATCAAGCTTCAAAAGGAAAGATGGAGGTCATGTCACTTTTGGAGATAATTCCAAAGGAAAAATCATGGGAGTCGGAAATATTGGTAATCCTTCATCTCCATCTATTGAAAATGTTTTGCTGGTAGATAATCTCAAACATAACTTGCTAAGTATTAGTCAATTATGTGATAAAGGTTATCATATCAAATTCGATTCTTCAAAATGCCTTATTAAAGGTGCTACATCGAAAGAGATAATGTTCATGGGTAGCTGATGCAAAGATGTTTATATCATCAATATTGAATTTGAAAAGGAATTAAAATGTTTGTCAAGTTTTGAAGATGATACTTGGTTGTGGCATAGAAGATTAGGTCATGTTAGCATGAACCTAATTTCAAGAATCTCAAAAAATTGTTTTGTTAATGGCTTACCAAATTTAAAATTTGAAAAGGATAAAATTTATGATGCTTGTCAATTTGGAAAACAAACCAAAACATCTTTCAAAACTAAGCAATTCTTTTCAACTACAAAACCATTACAACTTCTTCACATAGATCTTTTTGGACCTTCTAAAACCGCAAGTTTAAGTGACAAGCATTATGCTTTCGTTATTGTGGATGACTTCTCAAGATTCACTTGGGTTTTGTTTTTAAATTTGAAAAATGAAGTTTTAAAAGTATTTAAAAACTTTTGTAAAAAGGTTCAAAAAGAAAAGGAATATTCTATCACTACCATTAGAAGTGACCATGGTGGAGAATTTGATAATATTGCCTTTGATGATTTTTGTAAAGAAAATGGATATGAACATCATTTTTCGGCTCCTAGAACTCCTTAACAAAATGGTGTAGTAGAACGAAAGAATCGTACATTACAAGAAATGGCTAGGATCATGCTAAATGAAAACAATCTACCAAAATATTTTTGGGCCGACGCCGTCAACACTGCTTGCTACATTATGAATAGAGTTTTGGTAAGTCGAAAAAATACCAAAACTCCATATGAGCTTTGGAAAAATAGAGTTCCTAATATTAGTTATTTTAAAGTTTTTGGTTGTAAATGTTTTATACTTAATACAAAAGAAAACTTAGGAAAATTTGATTCAAAATCCGATGTTGGAATCTTTCTTGGATATTCACCTACTAGTAAAGCTTATAGATTTTTCAACAAAAGAACTTTAGTAGTTGAAGAATCCATGCATATTACTTTTGATGAAACTAATTCTCTTGATCAAGAGAAGGGTATTAATGTAGGTTTGGAAATCTCTTTTGAGCAAATGAATACTCAAGATCAAAACAAGGAAGATCATCAAGAAGTTGAAAACAAAGATTTGGAAGACCAAAGTCCTCAACAAGGAGAAGAAGAAACTTCCAAGAATCAAGGTGATCAAACACTCCCTATCGAGTGGAAGTTCGTTCCTTCACATCCAAAGGAACTCATCATCGGTGATCCCTCTAAAAGGTGTAAGTACTAGACACTCTACCAAAAGTTTTCTAAATAATTGTGCCTTTATTTCTCAAATCGAACCAAAGAATTTCAAAGAAGCCGAATTTGATGAATTTTGGATTCTTGCAATGCAAGAAGAATTAAACCAATTAGAAAGGAATCATGTTTGGGATTTGGTTGATAGACCAAATGACCAAACCGTTATTGGTACAAAATGGGTTTTTCGAAATAAACGAGATGAAAATGGTATTATTGTGCGTAACAAAGCTATATTAGTGGCTCAAGGTTACAATCAAGAAGAAGGTATAGATTTCGAAGAAACCTTTGCACCGGTCGCTAGATTAGAGTCTATTCGCATGCTTCTTGCTTTTGCTTGCTACAAAGGATTTACTCTCTATCAAATGGATGTAAAAAGTGCATTTTTAAACGGATTCATTCAAGAAGAGGTTTATGTTGAACAACCCCCCGGTTTCAAAACTCACAAATTTCCGGAAAAAAGTGTTTAAACTTCAAAAAGCTCTATATGGTTTAAAGCAAGCTCCAAGAGCTTGATATGAAAGACTGAGTAAATTTCTTATCTCAAACGGCTTTCAAATGGGAAATGCGGATACTACACTATTTATCAAAACCAAAAAGGATGACATGATTATTATACAAATTTATGTTGATGATATCATTTTTGGTGCAACTAATATTTCTCTTTGTGAAGAATTTTCTAAATGTATGAGCAATGAATTTGAAATGAGCATGATGGGAGAATTGAAGTTTTTTCTTGGACTTCAAATCAAACAAACTAATGAAGGCATCTTCATTAGTCAAACAAAATACATTATAGACATGCTCAAGAAGTTCGATTTTGAATACTTGAAACCAATGAATACTCCAATGAGTACATCAATCAAACTGGATAAAGATGAGAACGACACTTCAATTGACATAACAAAATATCAAGGTATGATCAGATCTCTTCTTTACTTAACCGCTAGTAGACCCGATATCATGTTTAGTGTTTGCCTATGTGCTAGATTTCAATCTAATCCAAAAGAATCTCATCTAAGTGCCATAAAACGAATTTTTAGATATTTATGTGGTACTAGAACTCTAGGACTTTGGTATCCAAAAGGAACACACATTGACCTCATTAGCTTTTCGGACGCCGATTGGGCGGGTTGCACTATTGATCGAAAAAGCACAAGCGGAACGTGTCACTTTCTTGGTTTTGCCCTTGCGTCATGGTTTAGCAAGAAACAAAATTCCGTTGCACTATCAACCGCCGAAATCGAATACATCTCGGCTGCCAGTTGTTGTGCTCAAGTTTTATGGATGAAACAAACTCTTGGCGATTATCACTTAACGTTTGAAAAAACCCCTATTATGTGTGATAATACTAGTGCTATAAATTTGTCAAAAAATCCCATTTGTACTCCTGCACAAAACATATTGAAATTCGACATCATTTTCTTCGAGATCATGTGCAAAAATGTGATATTTATTTGGACTTTGTTAGTACTGAAAAACAATTGACCGACATCCTTACTAAACCTCTAACTCACGATCAATTCTCTTACATTCGTAGAGGCTTAGGAATTATAGATGAATCTGATATTTCTGGTTAAAAATATATCATATGCATGATTTAAAAAAATGCATGTTTCGGTCGACCGAACAATTTCGGTCAACCGAAATTTTGGGTTTTTCGGTCGTCCAATGATCGACCGAAGTTCCACTTTCAGTCGACTAGTGATCGATCGAAAACTACTACAGCCTCCTTCAAAAATTCTTCTGCAGAGTTTCGGTCGACCGAAAAATTTCGGTCGACCGAAGTGGCGCGTTTCATACTTTTTAAAATCACTTCTTCTTCCCCAAATTCAAACCCAAAACCCTAGCCTTCGATTTTTCTCTTCTCCTTCTTCACCAAACCTTCAAAATCCATTGCATTTCCTCAATATTTTACACCAAATCGAACAACCCATCTCAAATTCACATCAATTCTTGAAAATTTTCATCAAATTGCTTCAAAAACCTTGAAAATTTCACTTTTGGGTCAAACTCGAAATTTCTTCATTTCTTTTGAAAAGTCTTACTTCTACTCCCTTGAAAACACTTCCACCATCAAGTATTTTGCTACTTATTCATTTCTAAACGTGCCTCTCACCATTGGACGCCAATCATGCCGCCAAAGAAGAAGTCGAAGAAGGGGGAGTCAAGTTCGTCCATTGCCGGAAGTGACACGCCCATGCCCGACCGATTCGAGTCAAGTTCGTCCATTGCCGGAAGTGACACGCCCATGCCCGACCGATTCACCAACCATCCTATTCTTCGCGGTAAGACTATCGACATTTTTGAATTTTCCCTTAAAGCTCCTTCGTTTATAATTGAACAACTCTTTGAAAATATTGGATGGAAAAATATCATTTCAATCTCCGAATATGTATATCCTCATCTTATTTGAGAATTCTTTCGTAGTGCCACTTTTCACTCTCACTACATTGTTTGCACACTCAAGGATAAACGCATAACCATAGATAGAGCTACAATTAGACAAATACTTGGGTTAGCTCCTTGTGAAAACCGTACCTATAGGCAACATTTCCCGATTGAGTTTGATGGCTATAATGAACTTGAGGCATGTTGTCGTGTCACGAACCGACCATTAACTACCACTATGACATTAACCTTGAATCACCTCACTATTCCGTGCAAGATTCTTCATCGAGTAATTGCTCACACTATTGTACCTCGTAGTGGCCATTTTGAGGAAGTCCATCATCTAGACCTCTTTCTTCTCGACTCACTTCTAGTAGGACGAAAATTGGATTTCTCACACATTTTCCTACAACACATTCTTTACGTTAACTCATCTCCTCGAATTTTAGGCTTACCCTATGGCATGATTTTCACCAAAATTTTCCAACGCTTTGATGTGCCATTAGACAACGAACTTGTCATTCATCCTAAACATACCGACGTTATTAACCTTAACACTCTTAAGCGTATGAAAATTGTTCAAGATCAAGGGCAATGGGTGTGTCACTCTCAAGGTTTTAACGATAATTCAGGGCCAACTACTTGGCCACTCACTGAAGAAGAGGTAGAGGAAATGGGTACCAGAAGTAATGATGGAGGCGATGTTGGTGTTGATAGTGATAGTATGGGTGGTAACGGCGATAATAGTGATGGTCATAACCCACCTCCACCAAGGCGAAGACTGTTTACTCCACCTGTTGCACCTACCTCCGGGCGCCTCATGTCCGAGGACCAATTCCACCTTCTACAAGGTCAAATTGAGTCCATTGCTACTACCGTCAACACCCGAATTGATTCTCTAGAGCAACGTATAGAGCAAATAAACTTAGCACAAAACCAACGCTTGGAGCAAATGCAATTGTCTCACGAGGCTTTTTTCACTCACATGTATTCCATCTACCCTCGTGGTCCTCCTCCACCGGCAGAAGAATGAAGCCTTGCTCTATTTTCAATATGGCCTATTTTTTTTACCTTGTTTTCTACTTAGACTTGCTTATGGTTTGGATATTTAAAATTGTTCTAATGATCTTATCCTATGCAAATTTCAACTATATGCTTTTGGTTATTATATATTCTTGTGACCTATGATTATCTAACTATTTTCATTGCACCTATGGCTTGACTAAGGGGGAATTTTTCTTCTCCCTTCCAAGTCCCCATCCTTTTTGATGATGACAAAGGGGGAAAACCAATATGATATCTTGTGATCTTGTGATATGAATGAAATGTGATATAAGAATGAAATGTGAATGAGAATGATATATGAAATGTGATACATTGTGATATAACTTGTGAACAATGAATTGTTATATGAATTGTGACCTCCATATGAGTTATATCAAATTATGGAATTATGCACACAAACATACAAACTCTAGCTTCATTTTTCACATTGATGTGTAATAAGTAAGAGGAACATATTGTGTATGTCCATATATTCCTAAAATCACATATTGTTTGTCATAATCAAAAAGGGGGAAATTGTTGACCTATGATTCAATATAACTCCACTTGTTTTGATTATAACAAACATTCTTGTATTTCTAACAAACTTCATTTGTTGAGTTTTTCATGTATAAATTGTCTCAATCATTCAAAGGACTCAGATCGTCATCCATTGCAAATCACTCAGAAGTGATCCGAAGAAACCAAGACTTTTGAAGAATAGAAGATATTTTTATCGAATCTTCAAAATTATATGTAAAGGTATAACTTGTCAATTTTTAGCAAGTATAAAGCTCAAAATTATTTTTTATACATCTCATAACTTGCATAAAATCTTCTCGAAATGAAATTGATTTTGGAAAATAGAATTTGTAGCTTAAATTTTTGAAATCCAAAATCTAGTCATTTCGGTCTACCGAAATAGTTCGGTCGACCGAAAGGTACTCGACCGAAATTTGAATTTGAATGCAGAAACTCCAACGGTTGAAAAATAGTACAAACGGCTATATTGGAATTTAGGTCGACCGAAACCTATCAGTCGAAAGTTCCTGCACTTCACTATTTTGCTCTATAAATAGACCTCTCTTTTCCATTCATAAAGAACAACTTGCAAGATTATTTTTGAGAGCATTTATATTAAGAAATCATTGAGTTTACTTAAGTTACTATCAAGTTCATTTATTAGAATCTTTTGTTTGTTTGAAAAACATCTTATTCATCTATTTCACAAAAGATTCCACTTGAGCAAAGAAGATTTCATTTCATCTACTCTTTTATTTCTTGACTAAAGACTTTTCTTGGCCAACACTTATTTAAGTGAAAATCTCTCTCTATACTTAACTGTGTATTGTTTGTAAAGAGAGATTCATTGGTTGAAAACTTTGGCACATTGATCCTCACTATTACATTAGTTATCATTCATCAAAGTTTTGCAACAAAATCATTTGAGCTTAAATATTTGCTATTTATTGAAGTGTTTACCTAACTCTCTAATACTTAGTTTGATTATATCATTAGTTAAGAGAGTTTCTTCATTGTAAAATTATCACTTATTTCTTGACGGTTTCGAGAGCCTTGAGAAAACTCGATTGTTAAGGATAGGTGCTCCTTGTTAAAGTCACCTAAGGATAAGTGCTCCTTGTTGTAAGTCACTTAAGGATCGGTACTCCTTGTTTGTAAGTTACCATTATATTGCATTTGGCCTTGCTCGTGACGGAGAGCTTGGTAACGGGGGACGTAGATCATTGCTTTGGATCGAACCTCCATAACATATCGTTTTCGTTTTTCTATCTCTTTTACTTATCGCATTTACTTCGAACTAATTTATATTGTTCTATTTACGCATTTACTTGTGTTTAGAATATTTGCGCTTTCACTATATTAGAGCTTTGAGTAATTAACGAAAAAGTTTCAATAACCAATTCACCCCCCTCTTGGTTAGTTATTCTTGGGTTAACAAAAGAGACTTGAGGAAGTTGGTAAGGTCGATCATCCTAAATATTGTAAATTTCATAGAATCATCAGTCACTCGGTGGAAAAATGTTTTGTATTGAAAGATCTTATTGTTCGCTTGGACAAAGAAAATAAGATCAAACTTGAAACCGGAGAAAACCCAACAGTCGCCTGTTCAATGGTTTCATTTGGATCGTTTGATCCAATTTTCATTACAGAGAAAGAACATACATTTTACCATACATATGATGCTAGTAAATCCTCGGTTGAGGATTTTGGACCGTAACTTCCAAAAAGAGCCATCCCAGTGAAGTTTGAAGTAGACGGAGAAATTACCATCAATTACGTCTATCCAGGGATTGAGGGACCATGTGTACCATATCGTCCAACCTTTTACCAAATTGATGATGGTTGGTCTACCTTCATTAGTAAGAAAGAGAAATATCGAGTGTCAAACGAAACCAGTAAAATACGACCTTCTGTACATCTTGTAACACTGAAACTGGGACCACTGGGTATGAAAGTTCAACCCAATAAAAAAGTAACACTAGAAGAAAACTAGACAGGATGGACCATTGTAAAAAGATGTCATTGAAAGACTCCACAATTCCCAGGTTCTACGATTTGTGATGAGAAACTAAGTCCAAGAAACAACCAAAGGAGAAGATCTAAAGCTAAGTGAAAAGTGCCTTCTAAATCAACGAGAGTAAAAGTTGCTTCACACATTCCTCATAGACTACCAACCCTGGGTGATTATTTTTCCAAGGGTTTCTTCAACAATGAATGTTTTACCTCCAACGTTGTCAATGTGGAGGTGAAAACAAAGCAAAGAACGTATCGAGAGAGAGTTCAAAACAGAAGAGAACTATCTTGCGACTCAATAATATTCCTTCCAATACAAGTTTAGTAGAGTCTCTTAGACTTTCTTTCAATGATTGATTGGCATTAATTACGGCATTGATAGACCCAGAAGAATATGAAGGTAAAGTTTTAGAACATATTGGATCCACACCCCGAAAAGATTGTATGGTCACCATTACATTTGACGATGAAGATTTACAACTAGGCTCTCGTTTACATAATAGACCACTCTATGTTAGTGGTTATATTCGAGAATGCAAGATAAATTACATAATGATCGATTGTGGATCTGCTATGAACATCATGACAGTTAAAACAATGAAGAAGATTGGAATTAATGTCGGTGATATGGCTAGAAGCAAGATTATGATCAAGGATTCAACCAGAAAGGTCATGAGCTATTGGCATGATTCGTTTGAAGTTACAAATAGAGGAGTTAATTTCCTCAGCTATCTTCCATGTCGTTGATGCTAAAACATCATATGATTTACTCATGGGAGTTTGGCTACATGAAACTGGAGTTGTAACTTCGACCAGAAACCAATACTTCAAATACACTCGAGATGGAGAAGTCAAATTTTATGTGGTAACTGAGTCTAAACCATTCCTCAAAGAAGAATCTCATTTTGTTGATGCCAAATTTTACGTAGAGGATGAAGAGTGTAATTCTGTAGGGTTGACCATGGTCAGATTCAAAATTAAAGGAGATGCAGACGATGATAATACATCTGTTGTTGTTCAACCTCATCAAATTATCGAAGGCAAATTAAGACTTACATCTGAAAGGTTTTCTAAAGGTAAAAACATCAAATAGAATCGACCAATGTTGAGGTATTGAAAAAAGAGTTAAATCTTCCAACACATAGTATTCCAAAATTTTTTTTGCCCCATCAACTCATGATAGTCTTGAGAGACTGTAAATCAACATTGGAAACTTCAACATCTATTCCAGACATATTAAAGCTCAGTATTTCTAGCTCTTCCAAACAAGATAAGCCATGTGCTAAAAGAGCCGATGAAACAAAGCAGACTATCAAAGGGTGCTATAATCCTCAAGTTAAAAAGTTGTTTGAGAATGTCTGATTTGGGAAAGGAGAGCCTCGCAAATTAGGTGATCTTGATGTTGTCCTTTCGGGTGGGCGTATCCCTTTTAATTTTGATGGAACCCATATGCCACAACCCAAGTATGGTTTGGGATATGATCCAAATCTACCAAGAAAGATTAAAGTCAAGAAGGTTTTCTCGAACCCAATCACGATTCAAATATATGAAGTTACCGGAGAAAAATCTGAACAGTCAAGACCTTCAGTGTTTGATCGGATTGAAAACGAGAATGTCAGAGTTTCGGTGTTTAAAAATTTAAAAGAGGAACCCTCCCCAATGGTTGACGTACAAGGTAAAACTTCAGTTTTCCAAAGGTTAAGTGAAGAGCCTTCTTTTTCTACACAAATTGATAATAACGTACAAGCTCTCCATAAGTCATCTCGAAGACAATCTGCATTATCTCGACTTGGAATTAAAACTTCGAGGAGAAGAAGAAAACATCAAAAAGTTTACCCTTGTCTAAAGAATAATGAGGATGAAGAAGAAGTCTCCGTTAATCACATATCTTTTGAAGAAGCTCCCAACTCAAAACCTGAGTCTGAAAACTCTGCCACAACAAACGAACCTGAACTGGCCCTACCTACGTTTGAAGAAGGGAGATAAGCTACTATAGATGACTTGAAGTAATTAAACTTAGGAACTGAAGAATACCTAAGACCAGTGTTTGTAAGTGCTCTTCTCGATTAAAAAGAAGAATCAAAGTACATCCATTTGCTTCAATAATACAATGATGTATTTGCATGGTCTTATAAATAAATGCCGGGGTTGGATCCGAAGGTTGCAATACATCACCTTGCGGTAAGACATGGAGTTCAACCAATCAAGCAATCTCAAAGAAGATTTTGGCCAGAATTGATTCCTAAAATTGAAATGGAAGTTAACAAACTTTTTGAAGCTGGATTCATACGTGAAGTTAAGTACCCAACTTAGATCGCGAATAATATTACTGTAAAAAAGAAGAATGGACAATTTCGAGTCTATGTTGACTTTCGTGATCTAAGTCAAGCATGTCCGAAACATGATTTTCAGCTCCTGATGATAGAGTTAACGGTGGATGCAACTCCCTGGTATGAAGTCTTATCTTTTAAAGATGAATTTTCTGGATACAACCAAATATACATGAATCCGAAAGATGAGGAACTTATAACATTTCGTACCCCTAAAGTCATATTTTGTTATAAAGTTATGTCGTTTGGATTAAAAAATGTCGAGATAACTTACCAACGGACCATGCAAATGATCTTCGATGACATGTTGCATAAGAATGTAGAATGCTATGTAGATGATCTTGTCGTAAACATGAAGAAACGTGACAATTACCTACAAGATTTGCGGGATGTTTTCGAAAGATTTCTTCGACATCAATTAAAGATAAATCCGCTGAAGTGTGCATTTGGTGTCACATCTGAAAAATTTCTTGGCTTCATTGTTCGACATAGGGGCATTGAAATAGATCAATCAAAAATTGATGCCATAATCAGTATGCTGAACCAAGAAATGTACATGAGTTGAAAAGTCTTCAAGGAAAACTTGCATACTTTCGAAGATTTATTTCTAACATTGTCGGACGTTTCCATCCATTCAACAAATTGGTAAAGAAGGATTTACCATTCGAATGAGACAATGCTTGTCGAAGTACTTTCCAGAGCATCAAGAAATATTTGTCTCATCCACCAGTACTCATAGCTCTGGTCCCAAGGAAGCCACTAAATCTTTATGTTGTAGCACAAGAATATTCTCTAGGAGTACTTCTCATCTAAGCCAATGACGAAGGAAAGGAGAATGTCCTCTACTACTTGAGCCGGACACTGGTAGGTACTGAAATGAGGTATTCGCCTATTGAAAAAATATTCCTTACTCTAATCTTCGTGGCTAAAAAATTAAGACATTATATGCTATCACACACGATCAGTCTTATTTCAAAGATTGATCCATTAGAGTACATAATGTCCATATCGATTCTTTCCGAAAGGATTGGAAAATGGGTGCTGCTATTGTCCGAATTCGACTTCAAATTTATTCCACAAAAAGCCATCAAAGGACAAGTTTTAGCAGATTTTCTTAACGATCATCCTGTCCCAGCGGAATGGGAATTATAGGAAGACCTTCCTGCTGAAGAAGTTCTATTTACTCAAGTCATACCATCATGAAGGCTATACTTCGATGGGGCAACCTAAAGCTATGGTGCTGGAGCAAGAGTCATCTTTTTCACTCTCCATGATCTTGTTTTCCCATATTCTTTTGCCTGAACGAAGAAATGTTAAAACAACGTGGCGAAGTATCAAGCCCTTATCATTGGCTTGGAGACAGCGTTGGATATGGACATCAATCAGTTGGAAGTCTTTGGAGATTCTAAATTGATAATCAACCAACTTCTAGCCGAGTACGAGGTTCGTAATTCAGACTTGAAGCCATATCATCAATATGCATCAACGCTTATGAAACGATTTGATTCTTTAACAATCAAATTCATACCTAGGAGTGAAAATAGGGAAGTTGATGCCTTAGCTAATTTAGTCGCTGTTTTAGCCAGGACGGATGAAGATTTCTCTCACCCCATTTCAATTGCTTAAAGATGTGCTTCCGTCATTACTATCCAGTGATATGGAAGAAAACAATAGCGTTAAAGTAATCAAAGATGAAGAAAAAGAAGATTGGAGAGAACCGATAATCGATTTCCTTCAAAATAAAAAGCTACCAAACAATCCACGACGAAAAATTGAAATTAAGAGGCGTACATCCCGCTTTGTCTTTTATAAGGGAAAGCTCTATCGAAGATCATTTGATGGACTTTTCCTTCGATGCTTAAGTAATGATGAAGCAATATGTGTCGTGGAAGAAGCCCACTCTGGAATATGTGGTGCTCATAAGTCCGAACCCAAGCTCTATTTTTGAATAAAGTGAATGGGGTACTACTGGCCGACTATGGTACAAGACTCCATGGATTATGCAAAGAAATGTGAAGCTTGCCAAGTTCACGCAAATTTCATCAATCAACTTCCGAAACCATTACATTCGACAATAGTTGCATGGCCATTCGATGCATGGGGTCTTGATGTAATTGGAACCATAATTCCAAAGTCTTCAGACATTCATATATCCTTTTCGAGACCGATTCCTTCTCTAAGTGGGTTGAAGCCACAAAAAGAAGTAAAGAAAGAAAATGTTGCAGATTTCATATGTATCCAAATCATTTATCGATATGGGTCCCACGATACATCATTACTAACAATGGAAAGCCCTTCCGTAATAGCCACATAAATAACTTATGTGCAAAATTTGGATTTAAACAATACAACTTGTCTATGTACAATGCAGTAGCTAATGGTTTAGCAGAGGCATTCAACAAAACTCTATGCAGTCTACTAAAAATTGTTGTCTCCAAATTAAAAAGAGATTGACATGAAAGAATTGGTGAAATCCTTATCGAACTTTGACACAAGCCACTTCTTATGTCTTAGTGTATGGAGTGGAAGTTGTACTTCCATTGGAGTGTCAAATCTCGTCACTTCGAATTGCAATCAAAGAAGGTTTGATGAAAAAGAAAAATTTCCATCTTCAATTGAAGGAGCCAGAAGCTTTAGACAAAAAAAGATTAGAGGCACAAATGTATGTTATCAAGCTCGGATGGCAAGGTCCTTCAACAAGAAGGTGCGACCAAGATCATTTCAAGTTGGAGATTTGGTACTTTCCGTTCGTAAACCAATCATAATCACAAGAAAAACAGGGGGCAAGTTCCAACCTAAATGGGATGGTCCATTTGTTATGACTCAGGCATTCACAAACGGATCATACAAGATCGTCGACAAAGATGGACTACAAATCGGACCTATCAATGGGAAATTTCTAAAGCGTTTTTAAGTATGAAGTGCTTTATTTTGTAAAATTTTATTGTAATACTCATGACCCGCAAGAGGATAAACTTTGAACGGCCCCCCAAATAAAACAAAAAAAAAATTATGTTCTTGTAATGAACTACGTTCGACTTGATCCCGTTTGGGTACGTAAGCTTGGATAAATTATAAATTCAAGTTCTGACATAACTAATAAATTCATTCAATTTGATTACCATTTTCTGCAGTAACAAAAAAAATACACAAGAAGTAAGAAAAAGAAAATCTCATCGTAAAAAGAAAAAGAACGATGGCAAACCAAAATCCATACAATGTGGTTTTAAAGAAAATCATAAAGGCTCGACTCGCTGTAATGTCCCAGATTTTATATTCTTAATTTGGTTGGTATAGTCCATTTAAGAAATAAATTATGGAATCTCAGCCCATTTAAGGTTATGAAGTACAAGCCATAAGTTATATATAAGCTCAATACTTTAAGACATTAAGTTTAAGTAAATTTGATTTCAAAGATTTAATGAATAACTGGGTTTGCCACAATGGTTATCTGCATGGTATTTCATATTGGCAACCCAGGTTCGAATCATCATGCAAACTTTTTTTTTTTATAAAGTATTGTATAAAATTATTTTTTTCTCACTTATCATAATTTAAAAAGGGGGGGGGGGGGTTTCACACATTTCAGAAAGTGAGTTGAAAAGTCAAGGTAATTAACCTCATAAATTGGTAGGTTTTATGGCATATTTATTCCACAAACATACACACACGTATAACATGGAATAAAACTTACCATTTACCATCATATATCCATTTTAAATTCATTTTAATTGGAGAATAATGCCAACAGTTTCCTACACATGCTTAACCCCTCACTTTCCCATTAAACATTTTCTTTAATCCCAATCAATTATGAATAACCTACCACATTTATTCACTACATGTCTAACGTTTCTTTTCCCAAATAAATCATTGCTTTCTACTATATATTTATGTATAGTTTACACATGTGAGGGTTCACGTTTTTGAAACAAGAAAAAAGATGAGAAACATATTTTCAAAAGTAAAGAAAGAAAAACATAGTAGAGGAGCCAAATCTTAAAGCTTGGGTGCCGTGGGGAAAGCAACACTCAACCTCCAATTTCATCCATCTCAAAATCATTAAACAAAGGTAGGTAGAGTTGCAAGTGTTTGTTTCGTTCAAATTATGATTTTCGTTAAAAGTTTGAATGAATTGGTGCCTTTGGGTACGGTGTTACGAAACTACTATAGTTTGAATGATCATTCTTCGGTTCTATGCGTTATGTTAAATCATAACTCCACAGAAATTGGATTTTGCTGGAAATCCATCTACGTGCGACGGTATGAATCTATAGTTCGAAATTTTATAATTTGTTAATGAAACGTACCGATGACATCTATTGAGTTTCAAACTCATGGGTTAATTCCCTCTCTACAGGTTGATTTGATATGATTTTCTTTAGACATGGATGATGGTAAAGAATGATGCAACATGCCATGGAGAGGCCAGTGATTTAATGTTTTCAATTTTATTACGAAAATGTTTACTTTAAATAATTTGTTTCCTATGAAATGTCGTTTATGGAACTGTTCTAAACACATTTATTTATGAATAAGTTATGCATTATGGAATTATCTTAGAAGTCGCTAGTTTTTATCAGAAAAAGCAGATGTTAGCAAAGTAACGTTGCTGTTTTTCTAGAAATTTCATTTCTGCCTTGAATTCAAAAATTTGTAACTCAGTCGTTACTTGTAATTTTTCAACGAAACCAGTGGTGTTTGATAGCCTCATAGGTTAGCTACTGAATAAACTTGGAATCAAGTCAATTCAATGTCGTTAGAATTTTATAGGTCACTTAGAGTAAATTGCACCAGAAAGTGTTGTTGTTTCCAGTTTCTGTAGTTGATTTCAAACAATCATAACTCACTTATTATTTGGAACTTTTAGACAAATCAGTGGTGTTGGATAAACTTACATGTTTGCTACTGTATGAACTTGAAAGCATGTCAATCTGATGCTAGTAGGATTTTATACGTCATGATAAGTAACCTGCACTGGGGAGTTTGCTGTTTTTCACTTTCTGCCCTTGGCTTCAAAAAAATTTATATCTCACATGTTACTTGAAGTTTTTTGACAAACGAAATTGGATATGATAGTCCCAGGGGGCTAGCTACTGGATATAGCTAGAATCATGTTGATTTGAGGTGTGTAGAATTTTATATATCTCCTTAAGTAAATTGTGCTGGGTTACCTTCCAAACTGTGTCGTTGCGAGGTTTTGAAAATATTTTTATACCTCATATGTTGCCGACGGAAGTTTATTTTTGGATATGTCATAGTATAAAGAGTTTCCTACTTTACTATAAAATTTCATGAAATTTTGGAGATGTTAGCTATGTAAAAGAATTTATTTTTGACTACTGCTGTTGAGATAGAAAGCCAAACAGCAACATTCATTTTTTTTCCCACTTAGAACTTCACGTCAGTAAATGGATACATGCATGGGAATCATTCTAAAACATTTTTTTTATTTGGTTCTAGTATTGAAATGATGTTGTAAAGAATTAAATAAGTTTTGAATCAAATTCTTAAATTAAAATTTTATACTCTCCACTTAAGGTATCGTAACTTATTAAGTTTACGACTAAAGTAAAGCGAGTCTTGTGACGTTTCGACCCATGCAGGTCGGGGCGCTACACTCGCCGTTGATCACTTGCAGGAAACTATCTTCAAGGTCTTCTTTCTCTAGTCAATGGATGCTGCGCTAGAGACATCTCTAGTCTGTAATTCTTCCAATGTGGCCTTTGTAGTTCCAATAATACTCTTCTGTTCCTGACGGGTTTGAAGTTCATCACGGAGTTTGTCCAGCTCGAAAGTTAGCTGATTAATTTTATCTTCCAATGAAGAACACATGGAATTTTCCACTTCCAGCTGAATATTTAAAAGCTTCAACTGTTCAGCCTTTTCTTCGGTGGTTGGACACTCGAAGTGTTGCTTTCTTTCAGATAAATAAATGTCAACTTCTTTAAGTAACATGTCCATACTTTTCATCAAAGGCGATGGATCTGCACTAAATGAGTTGATAATCACGTTTTGAAGAATTACATTATTTTTGTTCTACCAAGATCGGATGTTTGAAAACCTATGCTTTAGGACGTCCCTAAAAAACTTCTGAAAATAATTAGTAAGTCTTCTTGAAAAGTAGCCTTCAAGTAAAGAGACTCTTGAGTTATCCCAAGCGGGGGACCAGCCATGAAAGAATGAATTGGAGCTACCCGATTAGTATTTGTTTCTAAAGGCAGAATGATAACTAAAGCCGATAAAGGTGGAGCAGCTAGAACTTATTGATTAATCATGTTAGCTCTCGCAGTCTCATAATTAACTTCATCTTCATCTTTGAAACCACCAACGTTGAACGCCGAAATGCCTTCATTAATCGCACTCGGGTATTTGCAAGATGGGTTGTGAAAATCATGTGAAGCGTACCAATCCTACCATCATTCTCGCCAGATCTTGCAAAGAGTTTGGATTCATAGAAAAATCCAATCCTTCAGGAATGCTTGGAAAACCTACAAAAAGGATGGAGATATTTAGAGAGAGAGAGAGAGAGAAGAAGAAGAAGAAGAAGAAGAAGAAGAAGAAGAAGAAGAAGAGATAAACAAAAAAAAAAAGAATCCTACCCGCGTTTCGATATATCTAAAAAATCGCCATCTGATGGTGTATTCGGGGGACTGATGTTAATGCGAGAAACTCTGACATCACCTTTTGAAGGATTCGGGACAACTTGAAGCGGAATTGGTTAATCTTATATATTCGGGAAAGAAGAGCTTGAAATTGAAGTTCGTTGCATAAGACCAAATGCAGCTAGTATGTAAAAAAAAGTCACTTGATTTCAAGAACTTTCATCTCCTAGAGTTAGTCTTTCCAGGTTCGTGGAACGCTCAATCTTTAGGACTACTGTAGTTTGGAATCAAAACTATTTCAGGCATCTTATCAGCAGGCTCAGAAAAGGGAGCAAACTTTATTGAGGGAACTTTAATTTTAATCTTCTTAATGACTCTTTCATTTTGAAGGTCCAATTCCCTCTTTCGAGAAATCTTTTCGGGAATGATATGTGGAGGAATTAGCCCTTTGGCTATAACCCTGTTCGAAACTGGATTGAGAACCTAGTCGCGACTCTCACTAGAAGATAAAACCTGCACATGAACCTTGGTCAGGATTGGTAACACTCGATTATTCCACCAAATTTGGTACTCTGCATCAACTTTTTGATGAGTATCCTTCACATACTCTGGAATATGAAATATAGATCTACTCATTATTTGAGTCAAAGACAACCAGACGCGGTACATATCGCCTGCATTGAGATAAATATCCAACTTTCTTGGTGAATCGGGAAGTTTTTGTCTAAAGCCAAGTTGTCTCGCAAACTTATAAGGATTATATGCTTCGAGAATGAAAGGGGAGTTTCTTGACGGTACGAAATGAATCCAGATCGAATATTCATCATGAATTTTGAAGTATCTATAGACCTTGGTTGGTCATCCACTCGTAGATCGGGATAGGACGATGTGGGAAATGGATTCCAGCAAAAGTCATTGGCATCCATCATTCTACGGATAAGGTCCCGACAATCAACAACATTTTTCTCCCAAGACTGGAAAGCATTTAAGGTTATAGCATATCTTCGAATTATAGGACGAGTATAACTCTTGTCCACATGAACATAAATACCTCGGACAAAATAAGTACCAGCCCAGCATAAAGAAAATGTCCAGGAAATGAATGTGAAATCGAGCCAAGGTCCGGATTTGACAGATGATTCGATGTCTGCGCAAGTCTTCTATAAATGCTACCTAATATAGGAGGAACAAGGTTGTAAGTGTACCCACCTGCCATCTTAGAAGATGCTTTAAAGTCCCAACTCTCACACACTCGTCTCCAAATGGAAGAGATAAGCTGCTATTTCTAATTCATCATCATCATCATCAGCTTCTTCTTCTTCTTCTTTTATAGATAGAGATATTGGCAAGTCACTCCAATGACTCCGGTCTGTACGGAAAATATCTCTCGGCTTGTCTATGACCACGAGTCTCCTTATTTCCTTTGAAGCTCCTTGATGACGCATTTTGAATGAATTAAGACTCATAGCAGTCTTATAATTTTTGTGTTGTCGAGGATTCTAGGCACAACCATTCTCGCGAAACTAAAAATTAATCCATTCTTTGTGATTGACGCAATCAGATTCAATCGCGTTCGAAATCAGTACGAAAACATTAAAGAGGTACATACATGACTTGGAATATTGATCTGTCAGCTCTGAAAGGCTTGGGACTACTTCCTCATAGTAATGACCCTCGATTGAAAGTCCACTTATCTCGCAGAAGTCCCAAAGAAAAATGCCAATCTCACCACAAGCGGTCTAAAAAATGTTGGTCTCTGGACACCAAACCTCACAAAGAGCTCTGTAAATAGAGTTTGGGTGATGATAATCCTTCGTGGCAGAACTGACTGCAGAAGCTAACTGCCGGAGATTCCTTTTGAAACTTTGGAAGAAAAGAAATTTCTCCATGACCGACAAATTATGGCCTTTGGGATGTACTCCATGCTTTGGGAATGATAAAGTGGAAGACACAAAAATGAAAGACTGCTAGATTGGCTGGACATGGCAGCCTCTAAATTCTCGTGACATTCACTAATAATGGGCACATGCAACTCCGACAAAGGCTCCAAGAGCTCAGGAGAAGGATATGTAGTTCGCTTATGGATGCTAAGTTTAAGTTCACCTCGTACACCAGGTTAGGCATGGTACTTCACAACAATATCTTTGAAATGAAGATAACTTTTACCTTGACTTTTTAAGCTAGACGATCTCATGTATATCACAATACACTCTATCATTAGAGTTTGTCTCAGCCATTCTTAAAAAAAGAGGGGGAGGAAGAAAGTTAGAAAAAAATAAACGGGCAGTAAATCTTTTAGATTTATTTGTTATCTAAATAATGAGCCTCTGAGATATGTAAATGGCCTCCAAAACAAAGTGTCTCGGACAGTCGAAGGAGTCAATCCTTGGTCCCAAACACAGAGTGCCTCAGACGGTCGAAGGAGTCAGTCCGTGGTCCCAAAGACAAAGTACCCTGCACGGTCGAAGGAGTCGGGAACTATTCACGTGAACAATGTTGTACACAGTTCATATAGAAAAAAAGGTGAAAAACTAACAGAGAGAGAAGAAAGAAAGAAAGGGAGAGAGAGAGAGAGAGAGGGAGGAGAGAGAGAGAAAAGTGAAAAGCTAGCAGAAAAAGAGAAACAAAGAGAAAAGGAGGGGAAGAAACTAGAAAGAAAGAAAGAAAGAAAGAGGGAGAGAGAAAAAAGAAAAAAGAAATCCATATCTTTGTTTAATACACTTGTCTCCAAATCTAATAATTTGTTCATATAAATAGGTAGGTATCGAGTTTCACTTAAACCCAACTTACCATATAACATAAAAGAGTATGTTAATAAATAAATAAATAAAATCAAGTAAGTTAGAAATTGTGGAAAATAAATAAATAATCGAATAACGGTTATGTTAAATAAATAAATAAAAAGAAATTGAAAAAATTTACATATAATATATTCTTGTTTGTGTTTTGTGTACCATCTTTTGTGTTTCGTGCAATTTGGCTCATGAGCGGAAAGGACTAGAAAAACATGGTACTCGAGCAGGAAAAGATTGTGCTAACACAAGTTCGCCCAATAGTCCCTTGGACTTGGATGTTAACTTGCCCAGAGATCCTTTTGGTATGGATTATTTTGAGTCTATTACGTGCCGGATTGAGGATTATGGTTCAAAGGGTCATGTTTTGGAGACTAAGGAAAAACTTGAAGCTAGGAAGGTTGCCTCAGCTGGTTCAATATTGGGTTCTAAGGATGAGTTGGGTGGATACATGGATGAATACATAAAATTCAGATTTGATAAATATTGGTTCCCTCTGTGTGATGCGGCCCTTAAGCAGAAATGGCTAGATAATGATTGTATTCGCGCAGAAAAAGATGTTACCCCGCAGATGGCCTGTTTTTTGACCTTGGTTATCTTGGTTCTGTTGAAGTGGTTTGCAAATTGCCATGTGATGCAGTCCAAAACGATCCCCTTCCATGGAAAAATATTCACACAGACCATCCATTGAATGATAAGATCACGGACGATGACCTTCTGAGGATAACTAACCGGGCTCAAGGTACTCTTCACAGCCTGAGCCTTGAGGAGAACAGAAAAATAACTGCTGCTGGTCTGTGGCGCATTTTCTTAAGCAATCTGGGGTTGTCTGAGGTCAGTATACTGAATTATCTAATTATGTATTATGCTGCCATTGCATTAGACACTACAAAAAAAAAAAGAGCTCCAGCGACTAATACTTCAGCGACCACAAATATTTGGTCGCTGTAGAGCCCTTTCACCGACCACATAGTGGTAGGTGAAAGCGGTTGGTCTGCTAAAATGGAAATTTTTTTTTTTACTCTTCAGCGACCACGTTTTGGTCGCTGGCAGGTACTTTCTAGCGACCAAACCCAGTGTGGTCACTAGAAACTTGACGCTAAATTTTCCCTCTTTTTTTGCATTATTTAGCGACCACAAATCGTGGTCAGCGACCAAATATTGGTAGCTGGAAGGTACTTTCCAGCGACCAACTTTGTTTGGTTGCTGGAACATTTGGCGCTACATTTTCCCTCTTTTTTGCATTATGTAGCGACCACGATTCGTGGTCGCTAAATAATACAGACTTCTAGCGACCAAAAGTTGGTAGCTGGAAGGTGCATTCCAGCGACCAACTTTGTTTGGTTACTGGAACACTTGGCGCTAAATTTTTCCTCTTTTTTTGGCATTAATTAGCGACCACGATTCGTTGTCGCTAAATAATACAGGCTTCTAGCGACCAAAAGTTGGTTGCTAGAAGGTGCTTTCCAGCGACCAACTTTGTTTGGTTGCTGGAACACTTGGCGCTAAATTTTCCATCTTTTTTTGCATTAATTAGCGACCACGATTCGTGGTCGCTAAATAATACGGGCTTATAGCGACCAAAAGTTGGTAGCTGGAAGGTGCATTCCAGCGACCAACTGTGTTTGGTTGCTGGAACACTTGGCGCTAAATTTTCCCTCTTTTTTGGCATTAATTAGCGACCACGATTCGTGGTCGCTAAATAATACAGGCTTCTAGCGACCAAAAGTTGGTAGCTGGAAGGTGCTTTCCAGCGACCAACTTTGTTTGGTGGCTGGAATACTTGGCGCTACATTTCCCCTCTTTTTCTGCATTATGTTGGTAGCTGGAATGCAGGCTTCCAACGACCAATAGTGATGGTTGCAGTATACAACTCCCATCCAGCGACCATTGAATGGTCCCTGAACATAATCTTCTGCAACCACAGATGTCGTGGTCGCTAAAACATTTGGTGCAATAAATTCCCGCTTTTTAAAAACCATTTTGTCATTTTCTAGCGACCAATGGTTGCAGTATACCACTCCACACAAGCGACTACCATGGTTGGTAATTGAATTGGGTTAGCTGCAATCTGATTCGAACAACCTGTAGTTGCTAAGTTATTTTCTTTTAGATGGAAATAAAACTTCATCTATTTGCTTTGTATAGCTTATGAAATTAATGTCTAATTGCTCGCTGATGTTTTTGGGAACTTTGTGTCTTTTAGTATAGATAGAGGCAGTGAGTGGACATCAATGTCCATGGAGAAATGTGTGTAATTTGTACCTTATTGAAGTAAGGATGGAGGTAGCTTATATTAGGATTCTGCTTCCTCAAAAATGTTTCCATAAAGTAATGTTTACTCCATATACATAAAAAATGGGAAACACAATTATAATCAGTCTTTCCCACCGTTTAGCTTGATGCTCTTTCATGTGCCTAGTCTCCTTATCGTGGTATTCATTTGAATATTCCACGTAATCCTTAAAAGTAAATTGCTTTATATTTGGTTGAATTTTAACTTAGACATGTTTTGTACTTTTAATTATATTGTGGTCATCAACAATATGCTTCTAATTTGGTTGTATTATGACCTTTTCTCCACCTTTTTAGTGTACGAAGGAGGAATCAGTCGGACATATTGAATTGTTTAGGAGGATGCATTCCACATCGAAAGGATGGGATAACCAACTAGCTGAGTCCCGATATGTAAGATATATCACTTATTACACAAGATCTTAGCATTAATATTATTTACTTTAACAACATTTTGATATTGTATGATAGAAAGAAATGGTGGAGTTGCAACAATCACAAGTGGAGCTAGAAGATGAAGCAGATGTCATGGATGAAGCAGAAATATGTGCTCAAGTTCTTGGTAAGAGTGCTGGGACTATTTCTGGGATTGGACCTGCTCCACGTAAATCATACAGAAATGCAGTCACAGCTCCCCTTAAATTGGTGCAACAATTGAAAATTCTTACCCAACGAGATAAAGAGAAGGATAAAGCTATTAGTGAGCTTACACAAAGTCTCGAACAACAGGCGTTACTTATCCAAAGCCTCGTTGCACGAATGGATATGAGTCAGCATCCTCCTACAGGATCGAACAATGATCCTCCTCCATCACCTCCACCGTCGCCATCAGTTGGTGCTGCAGTACTATGATTATATTGTTGAAGTTACAATTTATACTTTCGTGGTTAAATATTAGACATTTATGATTATACTTTGACAATTAGTACTTGTTATCCGTACAGTACAATTTTCTTCTGATGCGACATGTTTTTTGTTAAATTTAGTAATTGCGCATGTTCAAAATTGAAATGTTGAACAAATTATTAGCAGGAACAAAAAAATTATTATAAAAGCATTTATAAAAAGAAATTATTGTCATTCACCGACCAAAATTGTAGTTGCTAATACTTACATTGTCCTTCTGCAACCAATTATTGGTCGCTAAAATTATTAATGTTTACCGACCAATTATTGGTCCAAGAAAGGTAGCATTATTCACCTACCATAGTTTGGTTGCTATTTCATTATCTTCACCGACCAATTATTGGTTGTTGTTAGTTCGAAAATATTTTTTCTTAATCTATTTACCGACCACCCATATTGGTCGCTAAAAACACTCGACGACTGTAAATCGACCAATTGTTCTCTTTATCAGCGACCAAAAATCAAACCCTTTAGCGACCAATATGTGGTCGTTGGAGGTTACACCTTTAGCGACCAACTATAGTGGTCGCTGAAAAGATTTACCAACGGTGATTTAGCGACCATTAATCGACCACAAATATGTGGTCGCAAAAGACATCCAGCGACCAAAAATTAACATTCAGCGACCAACAAGTTTGGTCGCTGGATGCAGTTTTTTTTGTAGTGAGATTATTTTCTGTCTTTTAATGCCAATCTTCTTTCAAGGCTTACCATTCCAAAGATCACCTTGTTAAAAAATTTACATATAATATATTCTTGTTTGTGTTTTCTGTACCATCTTTTGTGTTTCGTGCAATTTGGCTCATGAGCGGAAAGGACTAGAAAAACATGGTACTCGAGCAGGAAAAGATTGTGCTAACACAAGTTCGCCCAATAGTCTCTTGGACTTGGATGTTAACTTGCCCAGAGATCCTTTTGGTATGGATTATTTTGAGTCTATTACGTTCTAGATTGAGGATTTTGGTTCAAAGGGTCACGTTTTGGAGACCAAGGAAAAACTTGAAGCTAAGAAGGTTGCATCAGTTGATGGTTCTAAGGATGAGGTGGGTGGATACATGGACGACTACATAAAATTCGGATTCGATAAATATTGGTTCCCTCGGTGTATTCGAGCAGAAAAAGATGTTACCCTGCCAGATGGTCTGTTTTTTGACCTTGGTTATCATGGTTCGGTTGAAGTAGTTTGCAAATTGCCATGTGATGCAGTCCAAAACGATCCCCTTCTATGGAGAAATATTCACATAGACTATCCATTGAATGATAAGATCACGGACGATGACCTTCTGAGGATAACTAACCGGGCTCAAGGTACTCTTCACAGCCTGAGCCTTGTGGAGTGCAGAAAAATAACTGCTGCTGGTCTGAGGCGTATTTTCTTAAGCAATCTGGGGTTGTCTGAGGTCAGTATACTTTAGATGGAATTATCTAATTATGTATTATGCTGCCATTGCATTAGATTATTTTCTGTCTTTTAATGCCAATCTTCTTTCAAGGTTTATCATTCCAAAGATCTCCTTGTTATCAAATCTACATATAATATATACTTGTTTGTGGTTTGTGTACCATCGGTTGTGCACTGGAGGATCTACAGTGCGGGCAATGGAGTCCGTTGCCCTACACTAAATTTGAGGTCCAAGATTTTGGGATAGATTTTTCAAGATTTTCAAAAAAAAATTCCTTATAATTTTCAATTTTGCCACCACGGTTAAAATTTTGTGAGATTCCCTCTCCTCCCCCGCCCCAACTCTACTATCCTAGTTCTGCCCCAGCTTTTGTGTATAATTCAAGTGGAACACAATGGATCAATTTTTTATTACTGTTGTATTGTCCCCGTCTCGCCTTATATTGCTATTAGAATCACAAGAACTTGGAGCTGGGGTTTCTATATAATACGGCATTCTTTCCTGATATTTCTTCCACTGTCTGTTTCCAATCGACCAATTTTGCAGCTTAATCCTTTCTTTCTAGGAATACACATATATTGATGCTGAGGTTAAAGCAAGTTTTGTAATTTTTCTGTTCTTTTGGGAGTAAAGGAAGAAATTCTTTGAATTTTTCAGTTTTGTTATTGAATCTCATGATAAATAATTGGTGGCTTCTTGTGAACATATAGGCCGTTGTCGTGTTGAAGGGAGAAACAATGATAGTGAATAAAGAAGGCTATATTGGACATTTCATGGAGAGACGGCCAAAGATTAGAATCGACTTAAATTTACCCGCGGATGATTCTCAATCTGAGACCTCTAATGAAGATACTGCTCATGATTCTGCCTCATATTAGGTTTATGAAGATTTTTTTTTACCGATGATCCCTTTGGTTCAGGAAGTTTGCCAAAGGATCGGTCTCAATCGGAGATGCCTTGTGAAGATATTGTTGCTTTACCGCCCAATGATTCCTTCTCTATGGGAGTTAGCATTAGTTCGCCCGACGATTTTCCCACATATTCTTATGGTGTAGATCGGAGAAAAGGCGAGTTTGCTACATCTGTTTTGGATTGGGTTTTCAAGTGAGGATTTTGGTTCAAAGACTCGTAAAACAGGTTGATAATAACAAACTATTCTGCGATTAACTAACACCGACTTGACCCTGTGGAGTACATAAAGATAATTGATGCTGGTTTGAAGAGTGTTCTTGAAGAAATCTGGGATTGACTAAGGTCAATATCATGGACAGATTTATAGTGGGGGCAATGTGATCAACTGCCTCCACACTATTGGATTATTTTTTATTCAATTTTTGGGATTTTGCACAAGATTTTCAAAAAATTCCTTATAGTTTTCAATTTTGCTCCCTACAATTAAAATTTTGTGATATTTGCCCGCACAACTTTACAATCCTAGCTCTGCCACTGAACTCATTATACTTGTTCTGGAGTTATTGAATTACATCTGTTGTAGTTACTGTAATTAATTTCCGTGATTCTTTATTCGAGGCATGTGATTCTGAAGATCTTAGCTAGGAAGCCAACTCGACTATGATGAAACTCTCGTGACTAAGGATGCAATCTTTCAACAAACAAGAAGAAAACATGGGTTTATTCTATTAGATAGAGCTGGACCTTTTTATTAATATTAGAATTTTATGGGTTCTCTTCAGAATTAGTTTTAACAGTAGCATTTCAATTGTTATACAATTTTTTTCTTTCAAGAAATAGAGACAACTAAATTTGTGTAAGCCATTTATCAATTCACAGAATTCTTCTTTTATCTTATTATCAACTATATACAGTAATTTAACTACTACTGGAATTTTTTTTTTATTTTTTTTATCTTAAATACAAGAAAAAATACGAGAATACAAAATTAAGTGAACATAACAGAGATTGGGCATAAGATGAAAAAATATCCGAAAGCAAAAAATTATTTTGATAAGCACGAATGACGTTATTCTCGAAAGTTCGTCGACTGTTATCACCTCGAATATCTCCCTTGTATTGAGTTCCACATATTCATCGTGGACTGTCTTTTCGCTCTTCTTGATTGTTGAATATATTGATTACAAAGAGTCTGATCCTCTAATTTCCAATACGTCAAGCCTCGAAGACACGTTCGTTGATTTGAGACTTATCAATAGAGTTCGGTTACCCTCTAACTTTATTATTATAATTTGACACAAATTAAATTTCCAGAAGAAAATGAAGAGAAAATTATATTATCAACATAAAATCCTTGAAATTATTTTTGATCTAGCTTTGTTTGCATTATTTCGATAAGCATGAATGACGTTATCCTTGAAAGTTCTTCGACCGTAATCACCTCGAATATCTCCCATGTATTGACTTCCACGTATTCATCATGGACCATCTTTTCGCTCTTCTTGATTGTAGAATATATTGACTACAAATAGTCCGATTAGGGCTGGGCAAAATGTCCGAACCGAACCGAACCGAACCGGAACCGAACCGAACCGAACCGAACCGAGCGGGTTTTTTAAAATGAAATACCCGAACGGGTATCCGAATCGAGAACCGAATGGTTTGGTTCGGTTCTCGGTTCTAGGCTCAGAACCGAAGAACCGAATAAAAACCGAAATTTTTTTTTTTTTATATTTGATAAATCAATTTCTTTTATTTTTTCTAAATAAATTAATAATTTTTTCTTATTAAATCTTATTAGTTGAACAATTTAGAGTTTATTTATGTTTGTTAGTTGTGTTTTTTTCAATTTTTTCTTGTATAGTCTCTTAGTAGTTAGTATGAAAAGTCAAGCAACTGATTATTACATTAAATAGTTTGTAAGTATTATCAATACTTTAAAATATTTTATCTTTATTACTTCTAATTTATAGTTCATTTTTATGTAGACTTGAATGTTTGAAGCAAATGAATTATTTATATGAATTATCGAAGTTTTATTAGTAATATTTACTTTTTCGTATTTGTATTTGACAACTTATTATTTATACGTTATTAAATTAGATTACGTTAATTTATAAAAGTTAAGATTGAACTTGGTATTTATATCTAATTTTTGTTATTAATATTAGTATCTACTTTCAGGTGTATTTATGTAATATTATTTTAAATGTTAAAAATTTTAATTATAGTACGGAACCGAACGGAACCGAACCGAACCGAACCCGAACGGTTCCAAAATTATATTTGGAACCGACGGTTCCATTTACTAAATACCCGAAAATTTCTGGAACCGAAAAAAACCGAACCGAACCGAACCGAACCGACCCGCGCCCACCCCTAAGTCCGATCCTCTAATTTCCAATTTGCCAAGCCTCGAAGCAACATCCGTCGATTTGAGACTTAACAATGGAGTTTGATTACCCTCTAACTTGATTATTATAATTGGACAATAAATTAAATTTCTAGAAGAAATTGAAGGGGAAATTATATTATGTACATAAAATCCTTGAAATTATTTTCGATCTTGCTTTCTTTGCATTATTTCGATAAGCATGAATGACGTTATCCTCGAAAGTTCTTCGATTGTTATCACATCATGTTCCTCCCATATATTGAGTTCCACATATTCAACGTGGACTATCATTCCACCCTTCTTGGTTGTAGAATATATTGTCTACAAATAGTCCGATCCTCTAATCTCCAATTCGCCAAGCCTCGAAGCAATGATCGTTGATTTGGGACTTAGCAATGGAGTTAGGTTACCCTCTAACTTTATAATTATAATTGGACACTAAATTAAATTTCTAAAATAAATTGTAGAGAAAATTATATTATTCAGATAACATTCTTGAATTTTTTGGCTAGTTAAAATTTTGGGCAATGTTAAATTTGGAGAAAAGCTAAAGACAATTTGACCTATGAGTTATATCGTACTACTGTCAATGTGGACGTAATAACTCATTTCAACTTGAGCAGCTTCTTATGATTTACTTTTAGCTTTTTTCAAAATAATACTATTAGTTATAAATATTTAATAAGTGTAAACAGAGGTTTTTCTTGGTACATTTAGGTCTGTTTGATATGTAATCTTTTCCATGGAAGTAGGAAAAGATTTTCCATTTTTCCACCTTTAGTTCATGTTTGATAGCAAAACTTTTGCATGGAATTCATTTTTCCATTTTCACTCACGCGCCCAGTTTTCCACCTTTTGAATGAATTTGTTTTCCCAATGTTTTGGTGGTTTTATGTTTTCTAGCTTTTTATTTATTTATTTATTATTACTATTTTTTTTTTCAATTTGAAAAAATTCTATCAACAATGGTAAAAAAAATTTTCCCTTTGATAGACAATTTACATGCAAAAACAAAGATAAATGAATGGTATTCGGTATGATAATTTTTAATTTTAATTTTTTTTTTTGGAAATTAGAACAAATTCTAGACCTAATGGTAGAAAAAATTATCATTTTAATGGATAATTTTCATAAAAAGTAAAGTCAAAATGACACCAAACTTTCAGCATTTTTCAGGTGAAAAATTATACCAATCAAACACAATTAACTACAATTCTCAGTAAAAAAAATTTTAGGTAATTCAATTCCCTATAATTTATTTTATTTCCACCAATTTTTCACATTTACAATCAAACGGACCCTTAATGACTTTTGTAGGTTTGCTCACTTTTGAAAATTGACAGAGATTTATCCATATGATAGTCGTAATTTTCTCTCTAAATTTCAGTTGTGCAAAGCTTGATTACTTTGCATGATATTATTATCATCATCATCATCATCTATGCAATAGTGATAAGAGTGTTAAATATCATATTTTTTTTCCCTCTTATTTGTTGTTCTCGTGTGATTATTTGATGCCTAAATGCACTAATTATCTTTATATTTTGATTTGGGTGGTAGTTTGATGGATATGGGGAAATTAGGAAGTAATAAGTGAAAAGGGGGCCAAATTGGTAGAAAACAAAAGTTCAAGGACCAAATTGTAAATACCCAAAAGATGACTCGGAAGGAAAAATGAAGATTTGAGAGTGTAAGACATCAATTGGATGAGGAAAGAAGTATCACATATCAACTCCCAGCAAAAAAAGTTCTGCTTCGGATTTTCAGTCTCAGTTTGATACTCATTTTTTGCATAGAAAACGTTCGAATTGGAAAAATTATATTTTTCGAACATTTGTAGCCCTTTGAGTAAGATTTTCAACACATCTTGAATCGCCTTAATTACATATCGGAAGATAAAGATATGACCAAAATGCGGAAGACTGTCATGTTGAAGTTATCTAAAGTTATGCAGTCGCATAACTTAAATTCAATGCGATCGTATACTCTACTTCAGCGAACTCTAGGGCCAAGTTAAAATGTTCTATGCTGTCACATCCACTTATTCTTTGCGGTGGTCGCATAAAGTATTTTTGAGACGAAAATTTTGATTTCCGAATTTAAGTCAACGACTTATGGAAATAACTATAAATATGTGTTTTGAAACCCTAGACAAGAGAAAAACATAGAGCACTCCTCCATATTACTTTCTCTCATCTTTGGCTCAAGAATCTCATGAAGAGCTAAAAATCTTGGTAAAGTTAGGAAGGAACTCAATCGGAATTGGTGATTTCGCACCTTTAGCCCTCTAGCCGAAGTGCCGAAGCTATAATATCGAAGCCCTCTAGTCGAAGCAGTAGTGATTCGAAAGTTCAATCCGAAGCTCAACCATGGAATGGAATGACCCACTTCCTTTGAAGATTTATTGATAAAATCTTATTCGAATGATTGATATGACCTTGTAATAAGTAATATATCAAAATCTTGTCAGTATAGGACATTGGATGGCTACCCTCTTTTGAGATATTTAATAAGCTAGTAAAGTCAAATTGATGTCTAAGATATGATGCTTCGGTTAAGGAGATGAAGACACGCATCTCCTCATCCAACAGATACTATTTCATATGTAACGCTATAAATACCTCATCCCCCTATCATTTTAAGGGTAATGCAACTATACTTGTTTGAAACTATAATTCATCTCATTTTTGTTTTTATAATTCTATAATTTTCAAGTTGAATGCTTGGTTTTAGATCATGATTTGTGTATTGTTGATTTCTTCTTATCATGCAATCCATTTCATATATATTGTCGGCGTCCAAATATCTTTGTCTCGCGTCATAAGGCTTCTTACACGCTCAAATCAAGGCATTTTGTGGACCAGTAATCTGTCGAAATGTGTTGGAATTAGCTGTGCCCGATATCTGTTGTCCATGTGTGCATACGAAAATCGAGGTCAACAATAATTATACGAGATTTAAATCTAATCATATATTGATTGATAAGGTGGTATGTGGAGAAATTTGACATAATTGTGATGCTAGGAATACTACCCTAAATATTTAATTTCATTTAAAAAAATAAACTAGATGATATTTAAGCGTGCCTAAGTATTACATAAAACATAATAAATAAAAGGTTATTTAAGAGTTCTAGCCGTAATGTTTTGTAAAAGTGCATCCGACATTTGAATATGATTTTTGAGATCTTGCTTAGTTTGTGTGAGTTAACTTTGTACCAAACTTAGTATTCCCTCCAAGCTTTTTAGTAGATTTTGATAGAAGTTTATGAAATATATGGTTTAAAAATTATGGATTTTATGAAATATGTGATTGAAATTAATTGTTGATTTTGACTTAAATTTTATTATAATTATTAAAAGAAATCCAGTATAAATCAAAATAAATTTAAAAATAAAATACATTAGCTGCAAGGCAGTAGAATCAATCTCTCTCTCTCTAACTTATTAGGGTTGTTCTTCTCTCTATTTCTTACCATATTAGAACCCCCGACGTTGATTACAGGTGGGACTCTATTTTTTTTGAAGCCGATCTCCTCTTTCTCATATAATTCCTTACTTCTACTCCATATTGGCTTTGGATATCCTTCCTTTTACATTGCCTCTATATATACTGACATTAGTGATCTAGTATCGCAATACCTGCTACAATTACAGGTCTGATTTTCCCTTTAAACCCATCCTTTTTTGCCCTTTTCTTGGAACGTTCTTCTTCGTTTTTAGGCATATATACACATATATTGAACGTATATTGATGTTGGGTTAAAGGAAGTTCAGTATTTTTTTTTATTTTTTTTTTCTTGGTTGTATAAGTTTTTTCATAAATTCTTTGAATTTAAGGGCTTCTTTTAAATGTATAATCAAGAATTCTTGGCTTCTTGTGAATTTATAGGTTTTTGAATTGCTAACTGGAGAAACAATGGCACTGAATCAAGAAGAGAATTTATCTTCTGGAATCAAGTTTGATAGTGAAGGTTTCTTGAAGAGAGGCCAAAACGCAGAAAGGGAAAATCCGAAAGGTTTTGATAATGTTTATGAAGACGTTGATGATTTTTTGTTCGATGATTCCTTTGGAATAGATACCAATTTCCCAGGGAATTTCTTTGGTGTGGGTCGCAAAATAGATGCAGCTATTATACGTTGCATTGAGGCTTTTGATAGAGAGTTTTGTGGGTTTAAGACTAAGGAAACACCTGAAGCCATGAAGGTTGACGATAATAAGAAGGTTGCATCAGTTGGTTCCACGCTGGGCTCTGAGGAATGGTCATATGAGGGCTGTAATGCGTTGAGTGGCAACATGGAGGATTTCCTTCCTTTCGGTTTCGACATATATTGGAAACCTTCGTGCAATTTGGCTCGTGAGCGGAAAGGACTAGAAAAAAATGGTACTCGAGCAGGAAAAGATTGTGCTAACACAAGTTCGCCCAATAATCCCTTGGACTTGGATGTTAACTTGCCCAGAGATCCTTTTGGCATGGATTATTTTGAGTCTATTGAGGATTATGGTTCAAAGGGTCATGTTTTGGAGACTAAGGAAAAACTTGAAGCTAAGAAGGTTGCATCAGCTGGTTCAATGTTGGGTTCAAAGCAACATCAGTCTATTTGAGACTTAACAACGGAGTTTGATTACTCTCTAACTTGATTATTATAATTGGACAATAAATTAAATTTCTAGAAGAAATTGAAGAGAAAGTTATATTATGGACATAAAATCCTTGAAATTATTTTCGATCTTGCTTTGTTTGCATTAATGCAATAAGTATGAATGACGTTATCCTCGAAAGTTCTTTGATTGTTATCACATTGTGTTCCTCCCATATATTGAGTTCCACTTATTCATCATGGACTATCATTCCACCCTTCTTGGTTGTAGAATATATTGTCTACAAATAGCCCGATCCTCCAATCTCCAATTCGCCAAGCCTCGAAGCAATGATCGTTGATTTGGGACTTAGCAATGGAGTTAGGTTGCCCCCTAACTTTATAATTATAATTGGACACTAAGAAGAGAAAATTATATTATTCAGATAACATTCTTGAAATTTTTGGCTAGTTAAAATTTTGGGCATTGTTAAATTTGGAGAAAAGCTAAAGACAATTCCACCTATGAGTTATATCGTACTAATGTCATTGTGGACGTAATATCTCATTTCAACTTGAGCAGCTTATTAGGATTTACTTTTAGCTTTTTTCAAAATAATACTATTAGTTATAAATATTTAATTAGCATAAACAGAGGTTTTACTTGGTACCTTTAGTGAATTTTGTAATTTTGATCGCTATTGAAAATTGGCAGAGATTGATCCATATGATAGTTTTAATTTTCTCTCTAATGTTTAGTTGTGCGAAGCCTGATTACTTTGCACGATATTCTTCAATTTATTATTATTATTATTATTATTATTAGTGATAAGAGAGTAAAATATCATATTTTTTCCCCTTTTATTTGTTGTTCTCGTGTGATTATATGATGCCAAAATCCATTCATTATCTTTACATTTTGATTTAGATGGCAATTTGATGAATATAGCGAAATTTGGAAGAAATAAGTGAAAAATGACCAAAATGGAAGAAAACAGAAGTTCAAGGACCAAATTGCAAATACCCAAAAGATGACTCTAAAGGCAAAACTAAGATATGAAGACTTGAGAGTGTTAGGCATCAATTGGATGAGGAAAGAAGCGAAATGAATGAAATATAGTCAAAGTGTTATCACATATCAAGTCACAGTAGAAAAAGTTCAGACCCTGTTCTCTTTATTGTTTTCAAACTGTTTTCGATTTTCGATTTTCCAAAATACCGAAAACGCGTTCTCCTCCTCATTTTTGAAAATGAATTTTGAAAAACAAAAAAAAAAAATATTTGTGCTGAAAACTCAAAACAGCCAAAACCACGTTTTGACCATTTTCAGTACAAAACACGGTGAATTCACAAAACACGCGAAACACCATTTTCACCTATCGTCCCCCCCTCTCTCTCTCCCCTCTCCCGACTTCCTCTGGTTTTCAATTTCTTCTACCTTAAATCCACATCTCCCACGACCTCCATACGGAGCTTTCCGACGTCGTTCCACCTCCGATTTCCCAACGCCTTTCCACATCCAGCGCCTGTCCTGCCTGTCAAAACTGTGGCTCAACCTGTTGATCCTACCCCCTACCCGTAACCTCAAAATCAGGTAAGCCCAACTTGTTTTTCTGTGAGTTGTCTTCAATATTTGATCAATATTGTGGAGTAGATTGCTTATGTTGTCGAATAGAGAGGTTTTGTAATTTTACTCTGCTTCCCTACTTCCACTCAATCCTCCCCAATATTCCTCCCATTCCCGGGTAGAAAAGAAACCCATAAACCAGAACACAATAATATCGAAGAAATCAATGACCCCATTCTCAAATTCTTCAAGACCCGAACGTCGGAGCAGGGTTCGGAGCCGGACCCGCTTCAAGAAGGTAGGATTTCCCTCCAAAAGAACCGAAAAAACCTCATGGCACTTAGCTTCCACTTTTGACGAACCTAATTCTGGTGATGAAATGAAAAGTTACCATCTTGGCCTTCCTGAGAATGTGAATTCCGGTTTACAAACTACGTCAGAATGGGAAGGAATTGTGGGGAAAATACTGGAAATTGCGAGGGGTTTACCAGAAAACGTGACGTTAGGGGAGGCCTTGGAGGATTATGATTTTCGAGGGAGAATAGGAGAGGTAGAGTGTGTGAAAGTGTTGAGAATAATGGGCGAGGAGTGTATGGTGATGAATTGTTTGTACTTTTTCAAGTGGATGGGATTGAACGAGCCTTCTCTTGTTTCTCCTCGTACGTGCTCGATTTTGTTCCCCATTTTAGGGAGAGCAAGGAAGGGGAATGAGTTGTTGGTTGTATTCCGGAACTTGCCCTTTGATCAGAAGAAGCAATTCCGGGATGTTGGTGTTTACAATGCTACAATATCAGGGCTCTTGTCCCGTGGAAGGTTTTGGATTTTGACTTGATTTTACAATACTTGGATCATATTCTTTAATAAGTTGAGTTGTTTTTCTTCTTAATTTCGTTGGTGTACAGTCACATTTTTTGTATCAGAGGCGGTGCATGTGTGCGTTGCCATGTTTACTTAAGGAATACTTAAGGAATACTCCAAATTTAAGTAGTGCCAAAGATTCATGGGAGTTCTTTGAAAAGATGAACAAGAAAGGAAACATGTGGAGTTTGGAAGTTTTGGGTGTTCTAATCAAGACATTTTGTGATGAGGGGCTGAAAAATGAAGCTCTTGTTATTCAATCGGAAATGGGGAAAAGGGAAATATCCTCTAACGTCGTTGTTTATAACACCATAATGGATGCTTATGGTAAATCAAACCAAATTGAAGAACTGGAAGGTCTTTTCTCCGAGATGAAGACAAAAGTAATAAAACCGACAGCTGCTACTTATAACATTTTGATGGATGCCTACAGTAGAAGAATGCAACCTGAAATTGTTGAGAAACTGCTTCTAGAGATGGAAGCTACTGGGCTGGAGCCAAATGTTAGATCCTATACATAATAAGTGCCTATGGGAGACAGAAGAAAATGAGTGACATGGCTGCAAATGCATTCTTGAGGATGAAGAAAGTCGGTATAAAACCTTCTTCACATTCTTATACAGCCCTTATTCACGCCTATTCGATGGATGGTGACGCTGAAACGCTAATGAAAATCTGGAAGATGATGATCAGGGATAAAATTGAAGGCACGCGTGTTACTTTCAACATTCTTCTTGATGGATTTGCCAATTAAGGCCATTGTGTTGAAGCAAGAGATAATTTATGACCAATTAACTGTACATTTTACGACCAATGAGGCAATGTAAATCATCTGTCTTTGATTACATTAATTTATGCTTGATCAATCTCGTGTAGAATCTTATACTTGTGACCATTTTTATGTTAAATCTCTTGGATTTCTTTTCTGTTATGTTCATTCTAACTTACTGAAATGATAAAAATATATAATAAAATCGGAGAAAATGAAAAAAAAAAAAAGAAGGAAAATATGAGAAGCTAATTTCATGTCATTCTGCTAATAGATTCATGAATGTATTTGAGAGAGAGATGCTTTCATTTTTGAAGTATATTGTATTATTTGCAAGCCTTCACCTCTGATAAATGTTGGAAGAAAATTAAAGGGAACAATTTTTCTATTAATGAGACGATATTGTTTAACCGTGCTAGTAAAATCAAAAGATTGGAATGAGAAAAAACTCATATTTTAATTATAAAATTGTTGAGGTTAAAGCTTAGATTATCTCCAATGTGATTAATCTATTTGACATTTAAATAATCTAATTTTTTTGTCGATGTGGTATATATGTCTTATAAATAGATCGTTGAGTCTAAAATTGACCCCCAATAGGTTTATTTATACTTAAATATTTTTGTGTCTTTTATTAATATTAAAATAGAGTTGAATATTTTAATCAAAATTTATATGTTATTTAATACTATATTAACATTAAACCATTAAAATTTATTGAATAATTAGATTTTTTGAATAAAATATTATTTTAAAAAATTCTCAAAATTTCAAAGTAAACGCGTTTTCCATTTTTATGTTTTGAGAAACGATTTTTCAGAATGACAAAAAGAACATATTTTCAGAAATTTCAAAACAGACACCCAAAACACAAAACGAATTCAAAACTCAAAACTGAAACACAAAGAGAACGGCCCCTCAGCTTCTGATTTTTAGTCTTAGTTTGAGACCCATTTTTAGCATAGGAAACATTTGAATTGGAAAAATTATACTTTCTGGAATATTTGTAGCCTTTTGAGTCAAATTTTGAACGCATCTTGAATTGCCTCAATCGCATATCGCATATCAAGAGAGAACGATATGACCAAAATACTGAAAGTGGAAGTTATCTAAAGCTATGCGGTCGCATAACTTAAATTCAATGCGGCCGCATACTCTACTTCAGCGAATTCTAGGGCCAAGTTAAAATGTTATATGCGGTTGCATCCACTTTCGTATAGAGTATTTTCGAGACGAAAAATCTGGTTTTCGAATTTAAGTCAACCACTTATGGAAACAACTAGAAATACGTGTTTTGAAACCCTAGACAAAAGAAAAACATAGAGCACTCCTCCATACTACTTTCTCTCATCTCTGGCTCAAGAATCTCCATGAAGAACTAAAATCTTGGTAAAACTAGGAAGGAACTCAATCGGAATTGGTGATTTCGCATCTTTTATCCAGTACTTTGATTTTTCATTGTCAAACAATTTTAGGATTTAGATTTTCTTTTCATTAATATTTTGGAATTGGCTTAACCTTTACTAGATTTTTCATGGATTCAATCATACTTTTTCTATCGGAAAATTAAATTGAATTAAATCGCTTTGTAATGCCATATCTTCCGATTAAAGAATTGGGATGAATGCCTCTAATTGAGTTATAAGAATGAATACTTGATGAGATTGATCCAATCCAATTGAAAGAATTTCGATGCTTCGCTATCCCAAACATTGATTTTAATTTCATTATTTCAAACATTGAATTATTAATTTTATTTAAACAATAAATTCTACTTCACAAACGAGAGAGCATCCATCATTTTTGATCCTTTGAATATTTCTTCCATCTCCTTGTAGAATCGACATCTCAAAGTTGTGCTATAACAACCGGTAATCAAGTAGTGCAACATTTCGAGAGTTCAACCTCAGAAAAGACACACAAGAATGAGCAGGAAAACGTGGCTGTAACCGGTGCTCTGCAAAATTATATCATACAGGCTAAATTGGCAAATTTAACATTTCCAGTAGAATTTCCTACATCAAATCAGTGGTAATTAAGTACCAAGCAGCCTACAGCTACATCATCTAAATTTTGCCTTTAATATGACCAAGGGCAGCTTCTCGCAACAAGCCTGTTATGACTGTGAACAACAAAGCGAACCCCAAAACTACCACGATAACTCAAAGCCAACCAGTAATTACTAGCACAAATGAGATTCCCACATCATTGGTGGAGAACCGTACTCCATACAATTCGGCCTCAGAAGTTCCCAGCAGCTAGAGCAGCACCGTACATTCCTGTCTGGCATTTCAACCAATATCATAGAATTGCACCGCCAGTGACAACACGAAATGCAATTCCTATTTTCTCTGCACCATTGTTTCCTCTTAGGGGCGGAGCTACATAGAGTCCAGTGCAGGCCAATGCCCGCACTGGACTTTGGGCATGACACAGGAAGCTCCTGTGTGCCTGCACTGGACCAAGAGGAGGAGGAGGACTAGAGGAGGAGGAGGAGGAGGAGGAGGAGAAGGAGAAGGAGAAGGGCTGCTTCAATTGAACCCTCAATTTCTGTTACACTGCTGAGGAAGTGAAACTCATGAAACAGGAAGCTCCTGTGTGCCTGCACTGGACCAAGAGGAGGAGGAGGACTAGAGGAGGAGGAGGAGGAGGAGGAGGAGAAGGAGAAGGAGAAGGGCTGCTTCAATTGAACCCTCAATTTCTGTTACACTGCTGAGGAAGTGAAACTCATGAAAAGCATTCGAATTAATCGAGCAAGACGAGGATAAAGAAGAAGCACCAGATGAAGAATTATATGAAGATGAAGATGAAGATGAGCCCTTATTGTTTATTGCTCCTGAGAATGAGGACCTCCTGTGTACATCATTATCCTCATGAATCCCCTCTTTCCCTATGCTCTTCATTTTAGTAGTTGTAGCTAGGCTAATATGCTAAGCACTTTCCTTCGCTTCAGTGGGGTAAGATTGCCCCTGCATGTCATTAGCTTAAAAGCCTGGAGACTTCATATTTGCTTTCATTTCTTAAAGCAAGAATTGAATAATATGTGGAATTCGTTGTCCACTACCATTCTACAAATTTCTGGGAGAAATAGTGGCTGGGAGAAAAGTGGGAGGGAGAAATAGTGAGTGAAAGAAAAATGGGCTGCTGGAAAAAACTAGTGGGAGTGAAGTATTTTTCACTTTGTGAAATATTAAATTATTGAAGTCGAAAGTGTGGTCTGTTATAAAATTAGTTGTACAAGTCTCTTTGTTATAAAGAGATTTTTTTTTATACCTCAAATTTAACAGTAAATTTTGCCCGCACTGAATTTTTTTACTGGCTCCGCCCCTGGCTCTTACCTCAGGGTTCAGTAATGATAAGGATCAGCAGCACTCTCTATTTATGGAGAAAACAATTTCTTTTAATAAACCTGAATGTTTCCTTTCAGTTGGACAATTAACAAAACATGTTTAATCACAGCAAGTCCACCTCTGCTTACTCTACACAACAGAATGTGTTCTAAGTACCATGATAATTGTAAACTTCGCTAGAATTTAGAGTCCACAACATCAAATTATTAAGAAACCAACTAAAGAAATAACATTAAAACGTCCAAGGCAGTAGATGTCTCAAATTGAATACAAGATTGTCCACCAAAATACAAGGGGTGCCCAACAAAACAAATTGTGTCCAACATGAATTCAAGGCAGGACTCAGCACTGATTGCAAAGAAAGATAATAAAATTCATTATTATCGAACAGATACAAGGGGTCCAATTTAAACATGTAGAGAGTGAGTACTAGCAGGTTTAATTAGGAGATTTCTGCTGGAATTTGACATTGGTTCGACTGTTGTTTGGATCTCCATATTTGAATTCCTGAATCATCATTTGTCAAAATCACCCAATTTGTCAAATTTAGTTACTAGAAACATCACATATCCTCGTGTAGCTCCCTTCTCCAGTCTGGCCACCATTCTCTTTCCCATATGCTGGTCAATTGTTATCCTACATTAAGCCCATGAAAAATAATGTACGAATGGGGACCTGCAGTTAGAACGATGGATGATTAGACAATCAATTGGGTATAAATCAGTACTCTATAAATAAGAAGCTCATTTACTAAAATTAATGAAATTAGGCATAATACTCTTGAAGAAACTCAACATCAGTACTGTATACATAAGAAATTATATAACAAATTTAACATATTTCTGCCCGATGACAACAATGCTTTTTTTTACCATTCTGTACTTTTCAATAAGAGCTTATCAAAATGAAATGAGGTGATTTGGAGCTGCCTTACAGGATACTTTGGAAACAATGTTGTCCTTCAAAATGTTCAAAAGACTTATAATCAGACACAAATCCTTTTGAAAACAAAGTAATAATTCCATGCTTTTAAAGAAAAAAAAAAACTTCACTCCCCAGTTCATATTATCAAAATCAGTTTGAAGATAGTCACTTAGACAACGTAGAAGCAATTTCAATTAAAACCAAAAATCAAACTGTTTCAATTCATCATTCCTATTAAAAAGAAATTATCAATGCTAATTACATTATTAACTAAATGCTACAGATTTAACAACTGTTCAGAAAATATAAATTAACACTTTTCAATCAGGAATCCCAATTATTAAATCCTTAACTTGGACTTAAGAATTCAAGAGAGGAATGGGTTGTATGTGTTCAAAATTAGACCCATTAGCAGTGAACTAGTCTCATAAATGGCAAAATTAATCAATCGGATTACCTTGAAGGTTCGTTAATCCATGTATCTCATATAACTATTTCTTATCTTCAAAGGATGATGTCCATCAGTTTGAGAAGGAGGCAAATCACGGGCTCCAATAGCTATTGTTGATGATGCCGTTTATGATGTCCAGTTGAGAGAGTTTACAGATTGAAATCGTTAGGCAGAGAATGAGAGAGAGTCGACGAATTCAGGGAGAGGAGAGAGAAATAGTGTATTTTTGTTTTTTATTTATATTTGATTTATTTTTAATTCCTATAAATTTAGCACATATTTAATTCAGATTAAAATCTAATTTTAATCTAAAGTCAAAGTCAATAATAAATTTTAACCACATATTTTATGGGGTCCACAACTTTTCATCCACACATTTCATCAACTTTTATCAAAATATACTAAAAATTGAATTTTAATCTATATCAAACAAGAGCTTAGTAACATAACTAATTGTAGGTAATATTTTAGATTTAAATATAATTAATTTGAGTAATATTACCAATGGATTCCGTTGATAAAATTTTATATTTTTATTAAAAACGTTTATCAACGAATTATCAACGAAATCTCAATGACAGCTATATGTCGTTGGTAATTCCATTGCTAAGACATTTACTTTATAATTATAAATTTTTTAAAATATATCGCTGGAAAATCGTTGATAATCCATTACTAATAGCAACGGATCAAGTTCGTTGGTAAAAATCCGTCTCTAATGTCTCCCTTTCTAGTAGTGACTTTGATGATCTTGCTCGTCCCATGTCATTTCTTGATTGGTTCAATGATCTTAAGAAGTTCTTTGACTTTTACAACAAAAGTGACTCCCATCATAGTTATTGTGCTAAAATGGCACTTATCGAATCTAGTAATTGTTATTAGAAGTCATCTTTGCTCATATTGATTAGCTAGTTTAATGCCTTGTCTCTTTGCCCGATAAGATGATACAAACATTAAGTAAAAAATAAGCCTCGTATATTATCGAACTCAGTTGCTATATCAATTATTTTTGTACAGTTGTTATATTTATGAAGTTTTCCACGTCATAATGTCTAAGTTTTTAATGGTTTGGATTTTGAAATCACGAATGACGACATTCCCGCACTCCAATTCTTAGATGAAGTTTACTGACATGCCAACCTATAAGACATTTCCTTCTGTCTTTGCCAAGCATACCATATGCTAGACCTACCACCTCAATCTTGATAGCCACTCTCTAAGTCTAATTTTGTTTCTCAGGATGAAGAAGAAAATGAGATTTTTACTCTAGAGCCTATTGAATATTCTGATAGTGGGACGATAGTTTTTAGATAATTGTCTTGTATCCCCTCTCAAAGTTGTCTTCCACATGATTGACTGAAACACAATTGATGATTACCTTTGATGTTGCCTCCTAAGTCAGACATTCTACATATCCTCGGCTGCATGTCGAAATTTTTATTGCCTCCTCCTATATGTGACTTTACGAATAACTTTAGAACCTTAATATTCATTGCCATATTTTTGCAAGGCCATTGTTCGATCACGTACATTTCTTATTGACCATTGGTTATTGCATATTAATTATCGTTATATTATTTTAGCTCCATCAATCAAAGGTTGAGTGACATTTAATATTTCTGATAAGTAGCCATCTTAGAGCCTAGGTCTACTTTTGAGAAGTAGGTTGATAAGCTGATCGTATAGGTGTCTACTTTAGAGATATTACATCAATCAATCATAGGAAGATTTTGTACGAAATATTTCTTGAAAGATGTGAGGTGGAAAGTTTTTTCTTCTAACAAAGAGGCAAATTGTATCATATCATTTCATAGCAAGTTATAGTACCTGGCCTAGGCCTTGGAAAGTCAATCTCTACAAGCACCTCCGCTAAAATGATGCATAAATTCGACTACATTAATATATGGCCTTGGCTCAATCAGGTAGGACAGTGATGTGGAGTGTGAGCTTGCTAGTTGGTTGTCACGTGATATTCTCTGGGACTTCATCAGAAGAGGCATAACAAAATATTTTATAAAATTTTCATTTTTTTTCATTTTTATTTTTTAGCATATCACACAAACAAACAAATAATAACATACCAACTAACTAAGATACATTTAAAAACTAAAAATACACATTATCCTTGATATTTGCACAAAATAGGCACATAAATTTAGCAGTCCTCGTCAAGGCACGGGCCGAACCCCATTTTGGGGCATCTGCTCGAGCACGAGCCACGCGTGCTATTTTCGGCCCGGACGAGCCGAGCCAAGTTTTATTTAAAAAATATTTAAAACTAAAAATAAAAACAAAAATTAGGCAACGTTAAATTTTTTTAAAAAAATATAGTTGCTTGTGTTCAGCTATGACTCATGCAGCTATGCATACAATATATATGAAAAAAGCAAAAAAAAAAGAAGAAGAATGAGTCGGCTTAGTTCAAGCTCGGCTCAGCCCGCTACGGTTCGAGTTGAAAGCTCTGATCGAGTTTCAATTTTTTTGCCAAAATTTTGCTCGACTTGGACAAAAAAAGCCCGAACCACTTTTGCTCAAGTCGAGCTCGGGTTTCAAGTTTCAGCTCGTTAACACCCCTATGGGTGACTCCCCCCCTCCCCTTCCCTTCTCTTGAGAGCATTTAATACGCTGCAAGCTATTAAAGTCAAATTGATGTCTAAGATAGGATGCTTCGATTAAAGAGATGAAGACACACGCCTCATCATCCAATAGAAACAATTTCACATGTAACACTATAAATACATCATCATGTATCATTTGAAAGGTATTCAACTATATTTTGTTTGAAACTATAATTCATCTCTTCCTTGTTTTTATAACTCATATTGTTCGAGTTGAATGCTTGGTTTTAGATTTTGATTTATGTATTGTTGATTGCTTCTTATCATGCAATCTATTTCATATATGTTGTCGGCGTCCGAACATCTTTGTTTCTCGTTATAAAGCTTCTCACAAGCTCAAATCAAATCAGTTGTGGACTAGTAATCCGCCCAAACGTGTTGGAATTAGATGTGCTTGATATTAGTTGTCCATGTGTATATATGAAATCGAGGTCAACAATAATTATATGAGATTTAAAGCTAATCCTATATTGATTGATAATGTGGGATGAGGAGAAATTTGACATAATTGTGATGCTAGGAATACTACCCTAAATATTTAATTTCATTAAAAAAAATAAACTAGATGATATTTAAGTGTGCCTAAGTATTACATAAAACATAATAAATACAAGGTTATTTAAGAGTTCAAGCCCGACTTTTTTGCAAAAGTGTGCCCGACACTTTGAATATGACTTTTAAGGTCTTGCTCAGTTTATATAAGTTAACTTTGTACCAAACTTTGTATTATAAGTTTTTTAGTAGATTTTGATAGAAGTTGATGAAATATATGGTTGAAAAATTATGAATCTTATGAAATATGTAATTGAAATCAATTATTGAATTTGACTTAAATTTTATTATAATTTTTTGAAAAGAAATCCAGTATAAATCGAGAAGAAATAAAAATAATAAAATAAAATACATTAGCTGCAAGGCGGTAGAATCAATTTCTCTCTCTCTCTCTCTCTCTCTCTCTCTCTCTCTCTCTCTTATTAGGCTTGTTCCTCTCTCTATTTCTTACCATATTAGAACACCCAACAGTTGATTACAGGTGGGATTCTAATTTTTTTTAAAGCCAATCTCCTCTTTCTCATATACTTCCTTACTTGTACTCCATATTGGCTTTGGATATCCTTCCTTTTACATTGCCTCTATATATATTGACATTAGTGATCTAGTATCGCAATACCTCTGAGTTGGTGTTTGTATGCAATAGGAGATTCTGCTGCGAATTCTTAGTTTCATCTTGCTTCAACTACAGGTCAGATTTTCCCATTAAACCCATCCTTTTTCACCCTTTTCTTGGAACGTTCTTTTTCGTTTTTTATTGAACGTATATTGAAGTTGGGTTAAAGGAAGTTCTGTATTTTTTTTCTTGGTTGTATAAGTTTTTTCATAAGTTCTTTGAATTTAAGGGCTTCTTTTAAATGTATAATCAAGAATTGTTGGCTTCTTGTGAATATATAGGTTTTTAAATTGCTGACTGGAGAAACAATGGCACTGAATCAAGAAGAGAATTTGTCTTCTGGAATCAAGTTTGATAGTGAAGGTTTCTTGGAGAGATGCCAAAACGCAGAAAGGGAAAATCCGAAAAGTTTCGATGATTCCTTTGAAATAGATACCAATTTCCCAGGGGATTTCTTTGGTGTGGGTCGCAAAATAGGCTCTCTTGATGCGGCTATTATACGTTGCATTGAGGCTTTTGATAGAGAGTTTTGTGGGTTTAAGACGAAGGAAACACCTGAAGCCATGAAGGTTGACGATAATAAGAAGGTTGCATCAGTTGGTTCCACGCTGGGCTCTGAGGAATGGTCATATGAGGGCTGTAATGCGTTGAGTGGCAACATGGAGGATTTCCTTCCTTTCGGTTTCGACATATATTGGAAATCTTCGTGCAATTTGGCTCGTGAGCGGAAAGGACTAGAAAAAGATGGTACTCGAGCAGGAAAAGATTGTGCTAACACAAGTTCGCCCAATAATCCCTTGGACTTGGATGTAAACTTGCCCAGAGATCCTTTTGGTATGGATTATTTTGAGTCTATTGAGGATTATGGTTCAAAGGGTCATGTTTTGGAGACTACGGAAAAACCTGAAGCTAACAAGGTTGCATCAGTTCGTTCAATGTTGGGTTCTAAGGATGAGTTGGGTGGATACATGGACGATTACATAAAATTCAGATTCGATAATTATTGGTTCCCTTGGTGTGATGCGGCCCTTACGCGGAAATGGCTAGATGAAGATTGCATCCGCGCAGAAAAAGATGTTACCCCGCCAGATTGTCTGCTTTTTGACCTTGGTTATCTTGGTTTGGTTGAAGTAGTTTGCAAATTACCACGTGATGCAGTCCAAAACGATCCCCTTCCATGGAGAAATATTCACATAGACCATCCATTGAATGATAAGATCACGGACGATGACCTTCTGAGGATAACTAACCGGGCTCAAGGTACTCTTCACAGCCTGAGCCTTGTGGAATGCAGAAAAATAACTGCTGCTGGTCTGAGGCGCATTTTTTTAAGCAATACGGGGTTGTCTGAGGTTAGTATACTTTAGATGGAATTATCTAATTATGTATTATGCTGCCATTGCATTGGATTATTTTCTGTCTTTTAATGCTAATCTTCTTTCAAGGTTTATCATTCCATAGATCTCCTTGTTATCTAATCTACATATAATATATAGTTGTTTGTCGTTTGTGGACCATCTTTTGTGAACGGGCAGATCTACAGTGGGGGCAATGGGGTCTGCTACCCTACATTAAATTTGAAGTCCAAGATTTCCTGGCTCCGCCCCCGCTTTTGTGTGTAATTCAAGTGTAACAAAATGGATCAATTTTTTATTACCGTTGTAGACAGTCATAGTAATCTTATTTGTCTGGTTTGAGCTTTGGTTTACATTATATTGCTATTAGAAACACAAGAACTTTGGTTTCTATATAACACGGCATTCTTTCTCGATATTTCTTCAATTGTCAGTTTCCAATCGACCATATTTGCAGCTTAATCTGTTATTTCTAGGCATTTATACACATATGTTGATGCTGAGGTTAAAGCAAGTTTTGTAATTTTTCTGTTCTTTTGGGAGTGAAGGAAGAAATGCTTTGAATTTTTCTGTTTAGTTATTGAATCTCATGATAAATAATTGGTGGCTTCTTGTTATCATATAGGTTGTTGCCGTGTTGAAGGGAGAAACAATGATAGTGAATAAAGAAGGCTATATTGGACATTTCATGGAGAGACGGCCAGGGATTAGAACTCAAAAATGAAGATACTGCTTATGAAGATTTTTTTTTACCGATGATCACTTTGGTTCAGGAAGTTTGGCCAATGATCAGTCTCAATCTGAGATGCCTTGTGAAGGTATTGTGCTGCTTTACCGCCCAATGATTCCTTCTGTACGGGAGTTAACATTAGTTTGCATGACGATTATCCCACAGATTCTTATGGTGTAGATTGGAGAAAAGGCGAGTTCGCTGCATCTGTTTTGGATTGGGTTTTGGAATGAGAAGATCTCAACTTGGAAGCCAACTCGACTATGATGAAACTCTCGTGACTAAGGATGCAATCTTTCAACAAATAAGAAGAAAACATGGGTTTATTCTATTAGAATTTTGTGGGTTCTCTTCAGAATTAGTTTTAACATTAGCATTTCAATTGTTATACAGTTTTTTTAAAGAAATACAGACAAAACTAAATTTGTGTAAGCCATTTATCAATTCACAGAATTCTTCTTTTATCTTATTATCAATACAATAATTTAACTACTACTCGATTATTATTATTTTTTATCTTAAATACAAGTAAAAAGATGAAAATACAAAATTAAGTGAACATAACAGAGATTGGGTATAAGATGAAAAAAATATCCAAAAAAAAAATTATTATAAATAATTAAATATTATTTATTACTTTCATCGATATATTTATTTATTGTTGTTGATGTATTTTTCTTGGTTGGACTTTTTTTTTCATAAGATTATTTAATTGGTATGCGGTAAAATCTCAACTAGACGGACTCTTAAGCATTCCAACGTTTTATTAATGATACAATAGAACCAAAATTCAAATCAACAATGACTCTTATTATGAGGGCTAAAAGACTCTCGCATCGCACAAGGAAGTGGTATTCAACTTACGAAACAATACTCAAATGTTTCGTAGTGTTTAAAGTTATATGTGTGCACCTAAATTTTAAAGAAATTTCAATTTGGACACTAAACTTTCATTTGTCTCAATCTCAACATGTGTAATTGAACTTTGATTTAGTTATAAATTTTAGGGCTCTATCGTCAATTACCATTTTGTCACATTGTGTGTAAAAATAACAATAAAAAAGAACATGCCTTTTAATCTAAAGGTATTGTTATAATTTTCATTTTATCATTTTTGTTTTTAGGGACGTCACATAGTGATTACGTGGAATATTAGTTATATTGTGATTACCAACTAATCATTCTTTGTCATTTTTGGGTATGAGATATCGTCAATGTGACAACATGATGAAATTCAAAATTAAGAACTTGTTTGAGATTTAAAAGAATCTTATTCTAATTTAAAGGATAAAATCAAACATTAATTTTAACTATATATTTCGTAGGACTCACAATTACAATCACTTCTCTAAAATTCATTCTATATAAAATTAAAACTTCATTATCTGACAAAAAAAAGTTCAAATCACTAAGGGTAAGGGACACCATAGAATAAATTTATTCTGCATAATAATAATAATAATAATAATAATAATAATAATAATAATAATAATAATAATAGGAAAATGATATCTGTACACCTTGTGGTGTACACAAAGTTTTACACCCCCCTTACATGGAAGGGGACCCACAAATATTTTATTGTGTGCGGGCCCCCTCCATGTGAGTGGGGTGTAAAACTTTGTGTACTCCATTGTGTACACATAGCACAACCCATAATAATAATAATAATAATAATAATAATTCAATCCTGAAAAATGCTCTAAGGTGAAACTGGAAAATATTGGCAGTGTAACATCACACATCACAGGAGCAAGTCTCGCGCCACATATGTTGTTGGTGATTGTGTGGTGAACATGCTAATTATATTCTGAAATATTAAAAAACGAATGCAGAAATGAGGAAAGAAATAAAGAAATTGTCAATCGAGACTATTGTTTAACACTGCGTTTTTAAGACGAATTTGTCACGCTAAGGTGCTTACGGAGTTTTGACAATTATCTCCCAAGATACGACAATTTCTGATTGTTGTAGATGCACTTCAAACGATAAGAAACAACGATCTCAAAATAGTTTTTCATTATCTACTTTGTATAGGTTTTTATGCAATAAAAACTTCGATTATGCAATGAATTTGGTGTAATATAATTAATGCATATGATATGTAATGAATTTAGACCACCAAGGGAATCCAAATTTTAGTGGTTGAGAGTTGTGGTTAGAGAGACATGCCCTAAAATTGAGCATGTTTCACAAAGAGACACAACCCTTCAAATTGTTTGCTAACCGCTTACCACACAGCTCAAGCAAAAATTTAAGTGGCTTGGCTGCTCGCTACCCTCGAGGCGGCAACTCGAGTGGTCATCTTATAGGGCCGTTTTTCCTTTTTCTCAATCTAACTTTGGACATCAATTTCTCATTTATCTAAAATTGATTTTGTGAATTCAAATATACTACGACTATCTATTCGATGAGTAAAATAAATTAGTCTATTCATACCGCAAATTGACTATTGGAACCTACCCGAATACTTGGCTGAAGTTGATACAAAATTAACGTTTTATAAACCTAATTATAACAATCCCTCACATGATTCCAAAAAATGAAAATGATAATGCAAACATTAGTAGAGAGTACAAGCGAAAAGATATTGAATCAAGAGAGATAGCTTGGGCTTTGGACCTGCCTTTGTCAAATACTATTGGAATTACTTAGCTAATTAGTGAACATAACGTGTTGAACTATTCAGCCATTGTTATAAACTAAGACAACAGTACTCACACAACATCTTTCGTTACAATTTCGGTTCTCCTGATTGTGTTCATTTTGGCCCTGAATTATTTTTCGATTTCATAAGTGTTTTACAAAATTACAGTCTAAAAAATTATCATAGAAACGACCCCACTTCACACTTATATAGATGATCTCCTATTGAGAGTATTTTACAATACTCCACTTCACTTATTCAAGTTATTGCAATCATTAAAAGTATAACTTAATCTCAAACATTTGGCAAAAAGCACTTTTATTATCACATGAATTGGTAGGAAATAATTCCAAAGTGTTTCATGGACTCTTCATAACTTAATTGTCATACTGAACCAAGATCTTGAGATCTCCATTCAACAAGATTGGATTACCATTATAAAGACTCTTATGTAGCAGGATTTAATTCCATTATCTTCAATGGGAAATATATTTGATCGCTAGATAAACTTTTCATAAGCGGATCAGCGATATTTTCTTTAGATTTCACCTAATCAAAGGAAATAATGTCATTTGAGATCAATTGCTTAATGGTATTGTGTATATGACGTATATGCCTAGACTTACAATTATAAGTGACTCCATATCTTATTAAATATAGCTAGCTACCACAATTAATTTATTTAATAGATACAAATAGTCACCAACTAATGAATTCTTCCATGCATATATGAAGTCACATGCTTTTATCTCGCTTTATCTAAAGCTATATTACAATATGGTTGGAGGATTTCTAACATATTATTGCACTGGTCATAGTAAAACAATTTTACTAGTGAATTTTGAATCATTGATAATGGGTATTCAATTTACAATTGGACTACAATGTAGTCCAATTTATGAATATTCTTCAAATATTCCAATAATTATTATTGCATATCCAATACAAATGCTATAATCATTTTTCATGCAATTTTAACCATCCCTATACTTCTAAAAGTATAAGGATTTTCTACATTTTCACCTTCATAGAAAAAATTTCTATGACTTATAAAGTACAAAGTATGTAACTTATAAAATAACTTATCCCCACAATTCTTCAATTAAGAATGTATTCTATGAGTAGTAATTGCAACCCTCACAAATCTTGATTCAAGCTCGAACTTAAAGTTTATCAACTCTTTTAAAAATTCGATTCATCCATCAAATAGACAATATCCACTTCACTCTTCGAAATATTGTTTAAGAAGGCTATACAAGATTTCTGCTTGTTGTAGAAGCACTTCAAACAATAAGGAACAACGATCTCAAAATAGCATTTCATTATCTACTTTGAATAGGTTTTTATGCAATAAAAACTTAGATTATGCAATGAATTTGGTGTAATACAATCAATGCATATGATATGGAATGAATTTAGACCATCAAGGGAATCCAATTTGTAGTGGTTGAGAGGTTGTGGTTAGAGAGACATGTCCTAAAATTCAGCATGTTTCGCTAAGAGACACAGCCTTTCAAACTGTTTGCTAACAGCCCATCACACAACTCGAGATATCAATCTAACTTTTTTGTCAATCTAACTTTAGATATCAATTTCTCATGCATCTAAAATTGGTTTCGTGAATTCAAATATATCATGATCATCTACTCGATAGTAGAACAAATTAGTATATTCATACCGCGAATTGACTATTGGAACCTATCTGAATAGTTGGCTGAAGTTGATACAAAATTAACGTTTTATAAACCTAATTTTAACAATCCTCCACATAAATAAAAAATTTCCAAAAATGCAAATGATAATGCAGACATTAGTAGAGAGTATAGGCAAAAAGATATTGCATCAAGAGAAATAGCTTGGGCTTTGAGCCTACCTTAGTGAAATACTGTTGGATTTACTTAGCTAATTAGTGAACATAATGTGTTTAACTATTCAGCCGTTGTTGTAAACTAAGACAACAGTACTCACACAACATCTTTTGTAACAATTTCGGTTCTCATGGTTGTTTTCATTTTGGCCCTGAATCATTCTTCGATTTCATAAGTGTTTTACAAAATTCCAGCCTAAAAAATTCTCATAGAAACAACCCTATTTCACACTTACATAGATGATTTCCTATTGAGATTATTTTGCAAAAAGCACTTTTATTATCACGTGAATTTGTAGGAAATAATTCCTAAGCGTTTCATGGAATCTTCATAACTAAATTATCCTATTGAATCAAGATCTTGGGATAACCATTGAACAAGGTTGGATTATCATTATAAAGACTCTTACGTAGTAGGCTTTAATTTCATTCCATTCGATGGGCAATATATTTGATATCTAGGTAAACTTTTCATAAGCGAATCCACGATATTTTCCTTCGATTTCACATAATCAGTTGAAATAATATCATTTGAGATCAATTGTGTAATGGCCATATATGTCTAGACTTATCATTATAAGTGACTCCGTATCTTGTTAAATATAGCTAGCTAACACAATTAGTTTATCTAATAGATACAAATAGGCACCAACTAATGAATTCTCCCATAAATATATGAAGTCACATGCTTCTATCTAGCTTTATCTAAAGCTATATTGCAATATGGTTGGAGGATTTCTAACACATCATTGCACTTACCATAGTAAAGTAAAACAATTTTACTAGTGAAATTTGAATCATTGATAACATGTATTCAATTTACAATTGGACTAGTATAAACTACAATGTAGTCCAATCTATGCATATTCTTCAAATATTCCAATAGTTATTATTGCATATCCAATACAAACGCTATAATCGTTTTTCATACAATTTTAACCATCCTCATACTTCTAAAATTAGTACAGCGATTTTCTACCTCTTAACCTTCATACAAAAATTTTCTATGACTTATAAAGTATAAAGGATATAACTTATAAAATAACTTATCCCCACAATTCTTCAATTAGGAATGTATTCTATGAGTAGTAGTGCAACCTTACAAATCTTGATTTAGGCTCAAACTTAAAGTTTATCAATGCTTTTAAAGATTCGATTCATCTATCAAATAGACAATATCCATTTCATATCATTAATGATAACCTCACAATTTTGGATTACACTCGAACCTAAAGTTCATGAACTATTTTAAAGTTCAATTATATCATTAATACATCCACTAAATAATTTGTGTTCCATCTATAGTCAACATATAAGATGACTAGGAATGTCAATGTCTCGTGAAAATCCATGTACTTCCATATTTATAAGAGACGGTTGGCCGTCAATCAATAGATGTTTCACTCTTTGTAATATTGTTTAAGAAGTCTATACAAGATTTAAAGCAATAAGTTATTCAAACATGAATCTTCAATTCCATAAACATTATTATTGTTTCTTTAGTGGTGGCATAACCATCATAATTATTTCTTGTGTACCAAAGAAGTCTGCCATGCTTTACGAGGAGTTGTCAATCTTAGCATTCCACAATCGAACACAACATGTATTGAAGAGGCCAATGTGGAATTTTAAATTGAGGATAACCCCACAATAGATACCCCAACCAATTGATACACTTTCAAATTGTAAACGGGTATCTATCAGCACAAAATGGAAAGCCTTCGTTTAAATTCAATAACGATATGATTCACACTTGTCCATTAAAGAAACTTTTTTTCATATAGTTATGATAATTCATGTTCAAATGATAATCTTATGTCAATGCACCGAAATAGGAATTTTGGTACTATCGTTAACTGAATGGCTTACAACATTCAATACATAATTGTTTTCCATGCATGTTTCTTTTAGTCTCATTTCATCCCATCAATTGGGAATGCACCAAGCCCACATAACTACTTTGCCACCAAAATATAATAGAAGATAAATAGTGGCTTTTATCCAATACTAGTTTAAGGCACGTGCAATGCACGTGTTGAATTTTTATCGGGTATTTAATAGCGTAGATATATATTTGTGGATGGGGATTAATTATAGCAGGTTGGTTATAATTTGATTATTGCGAATTGTAGTAGAAGATTGTATATGTTTAAAATAAAGTTGAGGCTCAATGAGGAATTCACATTATCTAGGCAAAAACAATACCAGAAAGACATGGTAAGAATGGAGTACAAAAATAAGCTAAAATGCAAAATTGGCATATAAAAAAAAGAACTACAAAGATATTCAAAAAGTGAAGTCATTTTCTACATTGCAAAAGTCCTTTAGACTCCATCCTGTTATTCACAACTGAAAGCATCATACAACATGTTTACATCCTTTGTACATTGAGTTTTCCTTCCGAGAAATGTTTCGCCAATACAAAAACACAAAAATACATGTTCAAAAGCTGGGGGCTTTATGCCACTGATGCTAGAAAAAAAAAACAAAAGATGATTGAAATCACTCGGATGGAGATAGCAAAACATGGAGTCAAGCTTTTAGGTTGTAGTATGCATGTAACCAACGACAATTACTCTGGCTTTTTTTTTCTGGATGCTTAGGTACAGGATCATTAGTTGAAACAAGCTTTTCTTTCTCTGAATATTTGGCCACAGGATTTATGATGGAAATCATTGGTTCACTTGAAGGATGAAACAGAGACCGTTTTGCTGGTGGAGAAGCATTGTCATTGTCAGAATTGTTGTTGTCAACAAGGCATGCAAGATTGCTATCTTTCTCATTTTCACTTGTTCCTTCTGGAGTATCAGCAACAGTGGAGGATGGATCCAGGACAAACACAACTTCATACTTGTATTCAGCAGCATTTGGCTCTAGCTGTGTAACCTTTATGTAAAATATATGTTCTTCACAATTCATCGATTCTTCAACATTTACAATAGTTGCCTGGGAGTGTTATTTTATTTTTATGAGAAGTAATATTTAAAACAATAGGTCGGAAAAAATAATGGATAGTGTACCAATTTTGAGCTATTCATCAGACTTCAACAATATTTCAGCTGGGCTTCCAATTGCGCTTGCATTTAATATTCCAGTAGAATCCTCTAACTGAACATTGATAGTTGCCCTATAATGATGGAGAATAGATTTATTATTATTGATTATTGCAAGATTTAAATAAATCACAGAACAGTAACAAAGTAAACCATATAGTACCAGTGTATATATATACTATTAACATTACCTAGGGACAGCTCTTGATGAAGGATACTTGCAGTAAATGCAGGCAAAAGTATCTCCGAAATTTGCATGAGTAACTTTGTTGCAATTCACACAAGACATATACCAGCAAGGTTGTGTTCTTGCTACAAGCATTGGCTTGGCTCTAACCCAAAAGTTCTTGCGCTATTTAAACACTCATAATCAATATAGGGAATATATAAATGTATATAGAAACAACATGTATATAATCTAAAAGACTTACTCCTAGTAATCGGCCTTTCATATTTTGTATTTCAGTAAGTTTCTTTTGAGCTGGAGGAGTTAACTTTGTTGGCGTTATTGCACAGCATGACTTATCCAATGTAAATTCATTAAGTTCTTCAGTGTGCTTGTCCACCCTTCAATTATATTAATTGAAAAATCAATAGATAAAAGATAATAATAGATAGATAATATAAAATATAATTTCATAGTTTTACCATGCTCGAAGTTCTGCAACTTTGTTAAATGGAGCATCTATAAAAAAAGTGCTATTTATTTTTGTTGATAAGGTAAGGCCTGCAATATTGTATAGATTCATATTAATTTATCATACATAAAAAATAGTTTGATAAAAAATGATATGATTACCGTTGAAAGATGACACTTTGAGCCGATTGGCTAAGACAACAGGTTTAGCAGCCAGTTTTTCTGCAAGAAGGATGCATTCTTTTTCCACATAGTTATCCCACATTGTTAGAGTTATTGAATTGAAGTTTTTATCAATCAGTATCAGATCTTGCACATAACTTTGGGTTCCATTTCTTGTTTGAATAAGCCTTTTAGGGCGCATATCAATAGCAATAGCAAGTATACCTAACCATATGAAATGAAAGAAGGAGAAAAATTAATAGAGAATATATGAATAGGATGAAAGAATAATATAAGCCACAGAAAAGGAAAATGTAGGTAGAAATGAGAAGAAATACTTATGTCACTATTGCAATCCATATATTTTTCGAGCTCATCAAATCTAGTAAATTTGTATGTTGAGAATAGGAACTCCAAGTTGTCTTCCTTCACTTCTTGGATACGAGTCTTTCCTGTTATTGTCCATTGGAAGTCACCATTCATTGCTTTATATTCAGATTTTGTATCTTTTACAATGGCATTTGAAATGATGTAGGTTTTACTCAGGAGCAACTGATCTTCAAATGCTAGGATATTTCCATCGTACAATGTTGCATGGACTGTATTTCCCTATACCAGATAAGAAGGATAATGGTATAAAAATATTACTTGAAATATATTTGTGTAGATAGAAAGGGTGTATATTATATAAATTTGAGCAGATAGTTTTTACCCCAAAATCCATCAAAACCATGTTTTGGTATTTGGTATTACTGTTTCGAGCTTCTTTGGGAGATAGTTTCTCAGCAACAACAACTTTGGCTTCCCAATTTCTTTGACCTGGACTGATTTCTGGAATGAATTTGTAAGTTCCTCCCATTTTTGTTCAGTTCACTGGATTATGAAGGACAGAAAGAAAGAATTACCAAAAATGGAGAAAGTGAAGTAATATGAAAAATGTATACATACCGTGTTTTTCTTCTGGTAATTCTTGTGTGCTTAAAGTGGGATTATGAAGGACAGAAAGAAAGAATTATCAAAAATGGAGAAAGTGAAGTAATATGAAAAATGTAAACATACCGTGTTTTTCTTCTGGTAATTCTTGTGTGCTTAAAGTGGGATTGGATATATATATATATATATATATATATATATATATATATATATATATATATATATATATATATATATATATGAATGGAAAGGTTTTTCTGTAGATATTTTTGATTGTACAGGATAAGATAAGGCAGAGATTAAAATAATATTTGTACTTGGTACTGATTCCAGGAAAATGGCTGCAGGTTGAAAAACCAATGTGGACAGCACAAAGTGTATTGTCAGAAATTTCCAAAGTCAAAATTTGAACGTGTTATTTTTCTATTGTGACAACCTACATACTTTCTTGCTGTATTTTTTGGTAGAAGAATTGGTATACATAGAATTGATTCGATAAGTATAGAGTGACAAATATGAAGGTAAAGTTATAGGTATAGGAACGGTAGTTCAAAAAAAAAAATTCTATATTTTTATCTAGAAACAAATGTTGTTAAGAATAACCTAATTTTGATAATAATATCATCAAATATAGCAAGAGGTAAATACTATTTTTTAAATCTAAAAATGATAAATAGGCTTCCTGAAAAAACGTATTTGTTGTCTTATATAATATTTGAATTAAGTACTGGATAGTATATGAAACAAAATTTTAATATATTTCTGGTCTTTACTATTACTAATGCTATATAATGTTTCTTATTAACATAGGAAAAATGTAAGAGATAATCATCTATAGTAATTTTAATCTTAACTCATGTAAAAGTAGAAAGTTGGTTCTGAAGGAAGAGTGAGAGGATGTTGATCAATATTATTGTTGAAACCTGAAAAATAAGTGTTGAGCTTCGTAGTTTACCTAAGGTAAATTAGAACACATTTCGAAGTAACATTTATAATAACCAGAACTATTTCTCTTGTTTAAGATTTCAAATTCTTATTTTTGATTTTGTTTGAAATAAAAGATAAGAAATCAAACCGAAGGAAATTGTGGTGGCTCCAAGCGAAAGCCAAGCAAGAGGTGGCGTCACAGAAAAAATATTCCAACAATTTCTTGTACACAACAAAAGCATCTTGAAGAAGGATTTTATGGTTTATAGATATAGTAACTCCCTGCCGATTTGGAATGGAGAAGAGAGATAGTATTAATAAAATGGGTCCACTCTGGCCATGGGTGGATGTGGTATTTAGGCCAAAAGAAGAGAATGTGAGGCATAAGACTTAGTGTTCTAATCTAAGAAACAAATAAAAGAGCACATTTCGTTTAATAGTAACTCTAAATTCAGAAGCTTTACATAAACACTGCTCTAACTTTATATCTAATCCATGCTTCTTTTTGAGTCACTTGAGAATCCGGATCAAGTAATGTAGTAGCTACCAAGGTTAGAGTACACTCAAAACATCAAAGCAATATGTAACCAAAATACATTTTGTAAAATTCAAATAATTGTGAAAATAGAGGTGTTATTGTGATAGATTCCTCCTATAGCTAAAAAATTAAAAGTAACTATATTCCAACTAATGAACTTGAAATTTTCAAATGTAATTGTAATTTAAGCTAGATCCACTCCATACCTAAACAAATAACTTATATCAGCTAACATATTATACTAAAAAATGGCATCAAATGTGGTGTAAGTTTTTATAATAGTATCTACATATACAATTGATGATCAACAGTTTTCAAGAATCAAGATTAAGAAAAGTTACTAAAGTTCTTGCTCATAATACAGTGCCAAATAGGTCCGTGCTGTTTGTCAAAGATCTTCTTTATGTGCTCTACAACCTCCTTTTGCATGCTATACTTCTCAAATGCCTTTGCACAGACAAGCCAGCATATTAGTTAGAAATGTTTACTTTCTAATAATTGGAAGTTGACATAATACCATAACATTAATACTGATATTGTAACCTAAGATGAGGAAATGTAACAAAGTTTGAAATGAAGGCTTAAAACTAACAACAATAATTCGTTTTTGAAGTCTACATCAAGTCTACTATGAATAAAATGGGTCCACTCTGGCCATGGGTGGATGTGGTATTTAGGCGAAAAGAAGAGAATGTGAGGCATAAGACCTAGTGTTTTAGTATAAGAAACAAATAAAAGAGCACATTTCGTTTAATAGTAACTCTAAATTTAGAAGCTTTACCTAAACACTGCTCTATGTTTATATCTAATCCATGCTTCTTTTTGAGTCACTTGAGAATCTGGATCAAGTAATCTAGTAGCTACCAAGGTTAGAGTACACTCAAAACATCAAAGCAATATGTAACCAAAATACATTTTGTAAAAAATTCAAATAATTGTGAAAATAGAGGTGTTATTGTGATAGATTCCTCCTATAACTAACAAATTAAAAGTAACTATATTCTAAGTAATGAACTTGAAATTTTCAAATGTAATTGTAATTTAAGCTAGATCCACTCCATACCTAAACAAATAACGTATATCAGCAAAGAGCATGAATTTTGGGGAGGATTTAGAGTATATCAATTGCTATTAATCTTCTAGAATTCACTTAATAATAGAAGAAAAGACCAGAAAGTTAAACAATGTAATTTGAATGCTAAGAATGTTTGCTTTCTTTACTAATCTAATATATATTTTTTGAAGAAAAAATAGCAAAACATGTGATAATTATTATGGAAATGAGCATTTTGCCATACCTCTATTAAGCAAATATGAAGAGAAGTATTGCCTGCTATAATAAGGTTGTAGAAGTTTTTGAGAACCAACTGATGCTCTTCCTCAATGATAGCCCACTTCAGATGGATCCATTGTCTACAAATTTCGAATACAAAAAATTACAAAAAAATGAAAAGCATTCAATAAAATTTGTGATGTTTTGAGTAGTCGCAATGCATGAATAACCCCTATTGGTGGACTTAAACTCCAAATTTACACAGAACAGATTGTCAAAAAGATGCTTTAACACAAACAAAAGCCAACAGGATGGCATTAGTTAATCTTATATGGTACATGTTTATCACCAAAACTTCGAGGCTACATGAGGTGTAATAAATTGATAAAAGCACATTGCATTCCTTGGCAAAACTTCATCTGAAAAATACAATAATAGCATTTATAATACAAATTTGGATCTGCAAGCATTAGAAGTCAAAACATTCAAGTTTATTGGATGGGTGAAAAATGTAATTCAAGTCAAATAGAAGGGTAAACATCATGCAATAAGTTTATTGAGAATAAGCCTCCGAACTATAACTGTTTCCGTACCCAGACTGAGTTGGTTTGTCAAAGAGTTGGAACTCAAACAGATCTGGGATTGTTTTAGACATCAAGAACTTATTTTTCCTCTTTCAAATTCAGAAACTATAAAATCCAACAAAAACTTAGAGCAAGTAAGCAGATAAGCAGAAAATCTACTACACACTTAACACAATAAATTTACCATTAGATCGTTGAAGATAATTCATAAAACAGACTATGAACTCCAATAAATCCCATTTAATGTGATATTAAAGGTTTGAGCAATTAATTGAGCTCTTGAATAAGAATAATCTATGAAAACAACGTGCTAATAATAATCTGGCAAGCAACTAAGTTTACTACTGGTACAGTAGTCAATATCCAAACACTTAGTCAGCGAGGAATGGATTCATTGACAAGTTCAAATTCGTCACGAAACATAAGTGAAACGTGGTTCACTAAATATGAATATTAATATTGGATTCAACATTTAGATGTTCACTTGCATTATGTTTTTAGTTTTGTTTCATTATTGCTAAAAAATTTGCTTTTCGAAAAATGTACCTGAATTGCAGTATAAAAAAGCTTCCAAGAGCAGCAAACATTGCTTATGAGCCTGAGGGCAAAGTTACAGAAAATAGTGGCATTTTAACTCGGCGAGCTAATTGTAATAGAGAAAGCAACAAGTGCACAAAGCAAAAAATAGGCAAAACATCCTCGACACATTATGGATGCATTTAGTGAGATATGATAGTAATCAAATAAGTCATGAATAACTTACATCAGCATAGAGGCAAAAGCTTTCTCATGTTGTCTGTCAATCACATATAGTTCGGCTATAGCCTGACATGATGAAGTTTTTAAACAATGAAAGAAAATATTCAGACAAAATATTCTTCAAAGCCATGACACCAGATGTCCATTAGAGTTAATACCGCATATCATTCACATAATTTTTCTTTCATAGTATATGCAGCAACAAATAACTTCAGATACAAAGATGAGCAGAAAATGCTAAATTAACTTTCATACTGAAAAGTATAATCACATTTCATTTTATTTCTATACTTTGGTTTGATGTTAAGGTTTACCTTAAATTTACAGAATATCCTGCTAAAAATATATATAACCCGCATATGTTTTCATGAGAGATTTAATAAATATATATGCACATTAAAAGCATGTCTGGTACAAATCATCTTACAAATTTTTCAGCCTAGCTCGCAAGTCTATTCTTGGAATCAGTTTTACAGTAATTTTCTTCCTTGTATCATTCACAGCTACAACCTAGAAGTACAAGCATAATTGAAACAATTAACAAAAATAAGCTAATAGGATCTTTGCGAAAAGAAAAAAATCAAAGCAATTGATTAGCAAAGTGAAAATACACAAAAAATAAATATGGATTATAAAAAAATATTTTGATACATGAGTAGTAAGATCATACATGTGCAAGATCGCCCTTATTTTTCCATTCTTTACACGGGCCTACATGGCCTCAGAAATTGCATTGGACTTGCTCCTGACTTGCTCCTGATAGAGAGCAAATGATGGATTTCATTGGGAGGTACTCTGGCCACTCGGCTTGGATAAACAGTGCAAACCCATTAATATCAAAATCCAACCTATTTCCTCTTTCCCGTCATTAAAATAAAATCAACGTTGATATCAAAGTTCCATTTGTTCTGATCATTCACATGAAGAAGACTTCGATCCACTGCAAAACTATGAGAAACCTCATTCCCAACGAAAAAATCATTTGATTCATTGCTCCAACACCCACTTCTCCGTTTTTAATATCACACCCTCTTTTCCATCACCCACTGTCTCAAAACTCCTGCTGTTTTCACCTATCCCATCAAAACACCTAACCTTCTTAAATCCCAACATTTCATTTCTCCTTCAGAATTTTCAGTTACTCCCTTCATCTCAGTCAAATAAATTGAAAAGTGAATCAAAACTCTGCAAAAAATCAGGAATTTTCTTTAAATCATAGTAAAAAAATTCAAGGGAGCAAACCTCTGCATCAGAAAACCTTTCTTAAACCTCAAATTTTCATTTCCTTATGTAAAGAATCATACATGAATTAACCTTAGATGGTATGTAAAGACGAAAAAAAAAAACTAAACGCACAAACTTAAACCCCTACAATCGAAGAAGGGACAGAAAGATTCGCATAATACAATAAAAGGGCAAAGAATTTACAATTTCAGTTTAGTCGTCAATAAAATTAGCATCAAGAATCAACAAAAAATTGATTACGCTAATTTGTATAGAAACCCGTGAGAGAACTAAACGATCCAGCCTTCTTGCACAGTTTTGGCCACGAGAAATTGTAATTTCATCCCTGAAAAAAAATGAAATTTAATCGGAAATAAAATCAATCAAATGAAATACACAAATTAAATGAAATACAGATACATATGGACCTGTAAAATTGCTGCAAAGTTTCTGTAGAAGAGGAAGAAAAACGAATCGCAATCCGGGAGCAGTCGATTGAAATTGTCGGGGGCTTTCGCTCGGGAAAAACATCGAATTTTTCCTCTCTGTAAATAATGAAATGAATGTTCTGGAATCACAAAAGCAAGAAAGAAAGATAAAAACAAGAATAGCAAAACCGTAAAAACAAATGGGAGCAGAATTCCAGCAGAGCTGCAGAGATATCAAAGCAGCTATTCTTTTGACATATCTCGAGGAATGTTCAACATATCTAGCTTGTCATTACATGTTATTTGCAAGAACCAGATTTTTAATTAAGTTATTCAAAGAGGAAAACATACATGTCAATTAAAACTATAGTTTGCTAAACTATGTCAGCAACAAGGAGCTTCCAAGGAACAAAATGAGAATCATTGTGTATGAGCTTCTGAACAGTAAGCAATTATTAGAACCTCAGCAAAACATGTGCATCAATGTTCTCTGTGGTTGTAATTTGTAATTCGTAAAGAGTGACATGATTCAGTTGGATTTAAAGAGCAACAAATACTGAACGGACAACTGAAGGTTGACAAGATCTTACTGATGTTTTTTCTTCAATATTTCGACAGCAAACTCTGAACTGTACAATGACTGAATCTGTTTATCACATGTCTACGAAGTAAATGTCCAGAATATGCTCTCATTTCTAATATGATCACATCTGAAAGATGAAGATATTTGGAAATTAAGGGAACAAAATTACCTTCCGTATACAATTCATTCTGAAGTTCAGCCAGGGGTTTCTCCACTCCTAAATGCCAACTGCGGAAGATTGCATTTTTAAATGCAGTTCTAAAAGGGAGATCAGAACCAGTCTGGATGAATACAACATAAATTCAGTAACCAGCTTCTTAATATGGATAAACAGATAATAGCGAAAAAGAGATAAATTTAAGCACCAATCGTTAATGTCATTGCAAATCATCATTCCTGTAAGTTTTGAAATAAATAATATTGAAGCAATATGGTAAAAATTCAAAATTGCAGGAAATACATACTCTAACTCACATCTGATAGCAAAAAGATGAACTTATCATTTTTTGTGGTTGATTCCACAATGTCAATCAGAAGCTATTAAGTTGGATCACTTTAATTATATATATTTTTTTTCAAGGGTGAGGGAAGGGGTAAATTTTTATGGATCTGGATTCTTTCCGAACGAGGTTTTCTTACAATTAAAAACAATGGTGTTTATCAATAGTCAGATCAAATTGCAGGAAACAAGGTGATTATGTTCACAAGATAATCTAAATTGATAGCATTAACGTAAGAATTTGATTGCAAATTTAGTCGTCATTTATGCTGCAAGCCTGCAACCGAAGGCCATATTGGTAGAATGTAAAGGAAAATAACTCACCACCAAATAAGGTCCTCCCTACTTACTGTAGATGGAAAAAGAAAAAGACTTTTAAGCCGGGATGTTTCTAAAAGTATTCTTTTCAGGCCTAATTTATCTTTCTCGATCTGATCTTGAGAAACATTTAGTTAACGTGCCTCTTATATAGTAGTAACCACATTAAATAATTGAAAAAATGCTACTCTTTATAGTTTCTTGAATAATACCATGAAAAGTTAAGAAAATAGATTATTCTTTGACACGAGGCATATTCAAGAATAAATTATCACCGTGTTAAAGTAATATTATGTTTTCAGTAGTATCTTCACAACATCAAAAACAAAAAGAGCTGCTGTGCAATAATTAAAGGAATTGTAAGTTTGTAACATGAAACCTAATCCACCCACATCCACACACACAAAGAGAGACTGAGGGGGAAGCAAAAATAAGTACCTGCCAAAGGTCATGAAGTAGTACATACAGTTTGATATATCATATCGCAACTCCTTTCGAGTAATCTAATTACAATAGCATATAATCCCCTCAAAAGTAATCCATACAATATCTAAAACTAAGCAAAGAACTCAGAAGGAACACTGCCATGTAAGACATGATAAATATATTCACAAGTAAAAAGTTATATCAGCACATGATGATAATATCGATTATAGAAACGAAATACAACATTAAGCACTCAATGTTCTACAGAACTGACGTAGAAAAGACTTCCTACTGATTGCCCGTGCAATGCACGGGCTGGGTTGTTTTGAAGGTGATGTAAGTGTATTAAACATATTGGATTCTCATGAATTACATCGTCTACTCAATGTTTGATATGGCTACACTAAGATGGACTTTCCCTTGTAGAGCATGCATAAAAACTTAATTAAGTTATACCATTCCAGAAGACAAGAAATCATTTTACGTGTGGAATAAGAACAATCAAGTTATTGGGAAAAAAAAAGACAAATAATACAAGTGTTATCCAACTTGTGTAGGTACTTAAAACACAAATTGACCTTCGAAGCATGTCTCTATAAACCTTTTTATGTGAAAAGGTACACGAGGTTTATGGAAAATACAAAGCTTGATCTAGTTACAAGGGTGAAGCTAAAAACATTTATAGTTGGAGGGGTCGTGACAAACCTTATCTAAGAGCTTAAGCAAGTATACACAAATCACGGGGGAAAAAGTTGACTAACCTGTACATGTAAACATCTTTGCCATCTCCAACACTGTTTTTGCAAGTATGACATCTGAGAAAATCCACAGATGGAGAATTTGAAAAATTGGCTTCAAATGCACAATCCCTTTTGTTATCGGACAAATTAGGATGATTCCCAAGAAGCTTTCAACAATGAAATCATAAAAAATGTGTTGTTTTTGGCTTAGGTTCATGAGTGATCACAAGAGTATAGTCATCAAAAAGCTCCATTTCCTTCAAAGAAAGCTGCCTAGAAAAAAGACTCATCAATTGAGAGTCCCTAGTCTTAATTCCAAAATCGCTCAGAGATTTAGGCAATTGTTCGACCGCAGCAATCGAAGAGGGGACAAGGTTTCGAATTTAAACCTTAAATTTTGATGCAAAAAGAACCGTTCTACTAATTGGGTTTGAAAAATCCCCATCATTTTTCTCATCATTCATTGAATCAACCAAGGCAAATCCAATGGCTTCTAAGTCTTGTTTATTATAAGAATTAGGAGATGGGATATAGGTTTTGAGAAAGTTTAATCATAGCCAAAATGGTTAGCAGAATTTGATGAGTTTTTTTGTCTCAAGAACCGAGGTTGGACTCATTGCTACTGATTGTGCATCAGACAAATTCTTTGTTAAAAAAAATATTGGTGATCCCAAGAAAGATGAAAATCAAGTTGTGGGATTTCTTGGGCTATTCATTGCTCTAGATTTATCTTCAACATTAGTATCTCTAACCTCTTTTTGGTTAAATATTTTACCAAAATTTTGCACTTCAAAAATAGAGAAAGAAAATAGGTATAAATCCAAAAAGTAAAGAAAAAAATGCATGGGTTTATAGAAAAGAGCTAACATGAAACCTTTAGAAATGTCAGCCTCTTCAGTAACTGCTCAAGGCAGTGGAAAAAGCCTCAAAATAAGCAAAAGTTGGCTTCTTTCCACTCAAAAGCCGGAATTTCTGAACTTTGTTTAATATATGTAAATAGAAAACACTGTTAAATCTCGTTAGTCTCCATGTTTTGAACACCAACACTGATCTAAAAAAGACCCAATATTTTTATTTTCTGTTATTCAAATAATCAAAATGAAGCCCAGATTTGCATTGATGATCAACAATATTCAATAGCCTTTGAGTGTGTGCGATTCAATGAAGAAAAACAAAATAGACAGCAACTTGCTAGAAAACAGAAAAACACCATTAAGCAGAAAAGAAAAATAAAATTAAAAAATTGTAAAATCTAACCACCTTGCTAAATTTTAATTTATGTAATAAAGTTATCTAAGATCTAAAGGTATTAACAAATATTTTTGGTAATAGAAATATAGTTAATAAACAATTTAGTTTAATAAAATGATAGTCACCTAAAAGCTTATTAAAATCATACTACTTCATACAGCAATGATAAATAGAATGTCTCACATGATAAAATACTAAATTGTTACTCTTGTTTCTATGGGGTTAAATTTAACCCTTTTCCTTATTTCTGTTTACATATATAGGATATCCTTATATAGACTATTTTAAGAAGTAAGTTACTCGTTTAACTAAGGCATCTAACGTAATACTCAAATGGTAACCTAAAGTTCAAACACTGAAGTGTATTATGGAATTATTTCCAAACATGTTAGAGAAAATAGGTATATACTAAATAGAAATAAATTTTGAAACTACAAGTAGAATACCTGATATTGTTTTCTATATTTTATACACACTACTACTTCTATGAATAGCTTATGATATTGTGTCTATTATAAGAGCAGGATTTGTTATCATAGTTTTTGCTTGTTATATACCTTTGTCTGCTACTATAGAAGCCTGAACGGGAAGCACATTAGGGTAAATTATGAATGTCTGGTAAAATGCCTACTCGTAGGCCCACAAATTACACAATTTACGCATTGGCAACTTATCCATTCAGTAATTTTGGCATAGGCTGTTCTGGAAATAGAGATACTATTGAGTTTAGTAAATTCAATAATAAATGCTTGACAGCTTAAGATAAGAACATAATGATCTAAAAAGGAATGGCAAAGGAGTAAAATGATACGAAGCCTGGATTTTTAGGTAAGAAGCAAATCTTATTGGAAATGTCGATATTTGGTTCATCATTTAGAATCATATCACATCTCAGCAGAAAACGAAATGAAAAAGCAAAAAAAAGGTATAAGAACAGGGAGTTATTAAAACGAAATAATTATAGAAAATGACATTATTGTTAAGAATGTAAGTGTTGACATCGAGATCTTCAGCAAAAACATGGCTAAGAACTTAGATATATATAAAAAGGAAATAATTAGCTAAATCATATATGTAATAAAAACAAATAAATAATACAATATGCAATATTTATGAAATAGATAAGGAATAGTATTTTGATGAAAGTAGCTACAAAAATATTATAGAAGCAAGAATTTCTCGATATACAATATTTTTTGTGCATGTATTATGTTCGTTAGATTTGTCTAATGGATTAATTAAAACTTTGATATCTGTACTTGTTTTTGCTCTAGACAAAGCAACGTATAATTGTCCATGAGAAAATACAGATTCTGGAAGATAAAGCCCAACAAAATCTAATGTTTGACCTTGTGATTTATTTATTGTCATTGCAAAACATGCACGAATAGGGAATTGAGTCCTTTTGAAAGGGATTGAAGTTTTATCACTTTCAAGTGGTATAAATGGAATCCTAGGTAAAAATACTTGTTTTCCACGGTATTCACCAACAGCAATTTCTGCAGATATTATATTTTTCTCAAATCTTCGGCAAATAAGTCTTGTTCCATTACATAAACCTTCAGATGGGTTAATATTTCGAAGTAATATAATAGGACAATTTTGTTTTAAAGTAAGTTCATGTGGTGGAATACCATTTGGTGTTAAAGTATTTAAAAAATCTTCTTGGATACTTTGTTCAGATGTATCAATAGATTCATCAAAGCTATTATACGTAAATATCTGACCAGGGATTTCTTTCAGCAATATATTATTTATATGATCTACGTATTCATTTTTTGGTATTAAAATAACTCTATTGAGCATAGTATCTAAATTTTCCATATAAGTTTCTGTATTTGGGAACACTGTTTTAATTAAATCTTTTAAAGATTCAAATTCGTCATTAAATTGTACTGTTATATTAGGTGGTATTGTAATCATATTGCATGAATGTTCTTTCTCTGTACCATTTCCAATATCAAGTAAATAATTACAAAATGATGGATCTAATTGAGTTCTCATATTTTGAGTTAATGATAAACAGATAAAAGGAGGCCACAAATATGAAAAAACTAAACTTGCTTTCATTATGTCTTCTTTTTTTCCTCTTTGAATAATCGGTAAAACTTGCCAAAAATCACCACCTAATACAAAAACTTTCCCACCAAATGGTATATCTATTTCGGTTATATCTCTTAAGATTTTATCTAAAGCTTCGACAGTATAACGATTTACCATTGGTACTTCATCCCAAATAATCAATTTAGTAATTCTAAGTAGATTTGCTAATGCTGACTGTTTACTTATTGAACAACCAATATTATCATCTATATCCAAAGGAATTTTAAATCTAGAATGTGCAGTTCTAGCACCTGGTAATAAAGAAGCAGCAACTCCAGAAGAAGCTGTAGCTATAGCGATAAGATTTTTTAAGCGTACAGCTGCTAAAAAAGCTTTGTATAAATATGTTTTACCTGTACCACCAGGTCCATCAATGAAAAATATACCAGTTTCATTATTGAATATTCAAGATAAGATTATATTATAAGCGTAAAGTTGCTCTTTGTTTAAAGAATTTGGATCAAAACTATTAGTTTGAGTATCACTATTTCTTAGTTCTTCAGAAATCATGTTAGCTAATATATCATCATCTGCTATGCTTATATGAAATGATACTAATTTATAATCATTAATATTTTTGTTCAATGGTTCTAATATAGAATGTATATATTCTAATGCTTTTATTTCAGCAATGTGCAATGACATACCTTCATGGACAAAATCTTCAAACATATAACTTTTAAATTTTTTCCATAAGAATTGTGGATTATTAGGACTACAAAACGTTAATATAGTAGCAAATAATCTACGTAGTGAACAAGGCATTTGATAAACAATTGCTTCTGTTAAAGTTAACTCACAATTATTATCTCCACTTAATAAACCATGTGAAAGAGCTGCCTCACGGAAGCTAGGGGTTAATGTACCATTTACGATTCGTAATTGCTCAAAAGAAGTTGATCCTTTAATATGGTTTAAAAGAAGTCGTAAATAATATCTTTCACCTTCAGATGGATTCGCTGTAACTATTCGACCAATTACATTTTTTTGCTTTCGAGGAGTCCAAAGTCGTCCTCGTGTATCCCATACGAAATGAGAAGGGAAATCTTTATACGTGAGTGATCTAGCTTTTTCATTTGTAATATTAGTGCGAAAGAATTCAGTTAGTGTTGTTTTTTGTGTATAATCTCTATTTATAACTGATTGTAAATTATCACTATCTTTATAAGTAATTGGCTGATGGTTTTCTAGATGCAATTGTAATGAAAATACTGATGGAAACATTTCGGACAATATAAATCCATAAATTCTCCACATCGCTTCAGGAGGAGAAATCCACCTAGCAGTTTGGTATTTTGTAATTTCGTCAATGTCAACATCTTTTTCATTCTCATTCATAGAAAAACTTATTCGATCATGTCCTTTATAAACATATTTATATAAATATTTGACAGCTTTAACAGTTGAGCATATTTCAACATTAATATGGCAATCATATTTAGCTGTTAAATAAGGATTATAAGGTATAATCCATCTATTATCTAAATAATGACCCCTTACTTTCACTTTTTGACCATCATTACGACGTTTATATTGTGGATATGAATCATTACCAAGCGAAGTTATCATGACATAATTTTTAGGATATTTATTTTTGCATATTTTATGATTTGACATACATATATTATTTGGATTTAATATTCCACAAGGACCATGAAACATATGTTTTACAACAGTAGAATACAAATGAGAATAACAATTTTTGTTAGGAATTTCACAACATACAATTTTATCAATTAAATCAACTGAAGTAATTTTTGATCCATATTTAAAAATTAATAAAAAAATGAACATGTGGAAGACCTCTTTTTTGAAATTCAACAACATATATATATATATATATATGTCTTTTAAATAAGTCAATTTTTAGTTCTTCCAACTTAGCTCTAAATATTCGTGCAATTAAATCAGGTCTATTTTGTTTTTCATCATTATGCTTTAATTGTTGTTCTATTTCTGGCCAATTAGGATTGCAAGTCATTGTTAAAAAGACATCAGGTTTGCCGTACCGTTGGACCAATGCCATTGCATCCATATAACGTTTTTGATTATCTCTAGGACCACCTATAAATGAAGATGGCAAAACAATTTTTCGACCAATTTTATTACCTCTAGTTTCACCTATGTGAACACTATCAACAATTCCCTGATAAAGTTCAGCTCGTATTTGTCTTTGGTTGTTACGAAAATAATCGAGTCTAGAAGTTTCAATTTTTACATACATGTCAACAACATACTGTTGAAATAATCTACCAGCATGAAGTAAAATACAGTTACCTGAATTGCGAATTTGTAATTTGTAGCAGTAATACTCGTGGCAAGACACATGCAACCTTTTTTTTCTTTGCTTCATAACTACATGAGAAAAATAAAGAAATTAAATATAATGTAATAAAAAGAATAAAGAATATTATAAAAATAATTTTCATGTTATTAACCTTCGGTCTCTCTTTCAATCAATTCATTTGGAGAATTGAGAGTATTAATATTTAGGAAATTTGTATTGGTAACATAATGGCAAATTTTTTTATTAAGTCTTTCGATACCCTCATGCCATCCAGGTTGACCAAAAGGAAAGAGTAATGGATATTGAAGAGGATCATAACAACCAAAATAATAATGCACTCTATATGAAGCACCCGAATGACCATAAATTGATATATCACGAGTTTTGTTATTTGTAGATGTATCATCATCAACCCAAACTGCAGCTACTTGTGAAGATGTTGGAGTATTGTATACTCTTTGATCTAGACCTGGATCACATTTTATTTGTATTCGACATGTATATAAAGTATCAATATTGCTTAAGGAACGAAAAAATCTAGAGTAAGGATTAACCTTTAAAATATTAATTAATATACGTAAAGTTGATTCAGAAAATTTATCTGAAATTTTTAATCAATTTGGTAGTTCATTTTCAGTATCGTAAAAATATAACTGTAAATAGGTTGGGTTATTGTTTGACGGTAACAATTGGTTTATATAATGATAAACTTGACCTTGAATCCTAAATGTATAAATGCCTCTATAATTCTTACATAAATCTTTATCATATTTAACACCAAAAGATGTGAATGCAAAATGGTTGTTATAACTTCTTGCAATTTTCTTAAAATTTAATGATTCAGCTGAATTTGAAGTAAATAAATCATATAATTCATTTGGTACAACGTGTGTGTGTAATTTAATCTTGCCATCTGAACAACAAAACCCTTTACTCTCTCCATAGAATTTTGTTGCTGCACAATGTGAACAACATGTTGGGTGTTTGAGGAAGTAAGATTTAGTAGGAATATTCTGTAGTGTTAAATTTCTGTTTTCCTGATTATTTTGTACACTTTCATCATCAGAACTAAATTTGTTTTCTTCATATGCATGCTGACTATTATCATCTGGTCTATAAACTGTAGTTGGCGAAGATTTATTATTGCTATAACTGGTAGCTACAATAAAATAAATTCCAATGAAAATCAATAGATATAACAATTATTATTTTGTGAAGTATAAAAATTAAGCATAAGATAAATTTGATGACAAGTAATGGAAAAAGATAAATTTTTAAACTTACTTGTTTCAGACTCGAAACAATTCTGAGGGATAAGATTGTCTGTATGACTGCCACCTTGCAGCCTAAGATGTCCTGTATGATTTCCATGTTCTAATTCCTTGTTGGGCAGATTTGTTGGTACGGGAAATTGTTGTTTTGATTTGGCATACAATTCTCGACGTCGTAAATTTCGAGTTTCCTTTGTTTGCTGATAAAGTTCTCTACGACGTTTTCTTCGTAATTCAGAACTTCCACTACTGCTATCAGCAGCATCCATAAGATAAATAACTAAATATAATAAAGCATAGTGTTAATAAACATGAAACATATAACAAAGCTAACTTACATAAACATAAAACATGAAATATAGATCATACATTAAAGAGTGTTAAATATGAAATAAGATAGAAAGAAAAAGTCAAGCTAAAAGTAAAACTCCCAAGCAAAAGAACATATAACCTAAAAGGTTGCATAATCAAAATTTTTAGAGAACACAATAGAGCATTACGATTTCGGGACAAGAAAAGTGAAAAAAGTACAAAAACTTTACAATATAAGCAAAAAATTAACTTTCATAGAATTTTTAAGTAAAAATTATAAAAGAAATTAAGATTTCTAGTTTTTGTGGCAAAAAAATAAATAATAAAGCTTACCTTTTAACAACAAATGCACACAGTACAAACAAAACCTGAAGAAAATTAAAAAAAACAAAGGATGACGAACAATCTAAGGGATGCAAAAAAATAAAGAAGGGAAAAAGGGGGAAAACCTGAACAACAAGTTCTAAAAACATAAACAACAACAATTTGCATAGAAAATCTAAGCAAAAATCGTAAAATAAATTCTAATTTTTAGGTTTTGTAGCCAAATAAAAATGTAGAACTTACCTTTTAACAATACCTGTAGACAATACAAAACAAAACAAAACCTGAAAAAAATAAAGAAAAACTAATGAAAGACAGAGTAAGAAACGGAAACGGAAACGAAAAAAAAAAGGAAAAGCAGGTTGCATAAAAAACGAAAACACAAAAAATGAAATGAAATAGAGAAATTAAAGAAAACACGAACTAATTGACCTTTAATACCACGTTAATCGGCAAATCTATCAACGAAGAACAGAGGAGCACGAAAAGACGATTTTGTAGGGTTCCTTTTTTGTTCCAGAAAAGGAGATAATTGTTCGAGAATGGAGATAAATGAAAAGGACTAAAATATATTTATGTACAGTGAAAGTAGGAAGAAAATAATTGGGCTGCAATCCACCTATGATTTAATAAGCAGTAAAATTTCACAATTACAGACAATACTCATTAATGCAGGCCATAGTTAGAAAAAATTTAAAGCAAATACAAGTCTCCTGTTAATTTTCTTCCAATGCAAATTGGTTAAGCATCAAAATAGAAGAAAAATTCAAACTGGGTGTCTACGATGCGTACGGCCGTGTCTTCGTTGCGCACGGAGGAGAGTATGATTCATATCATGTATTACTCTATTGCCTCTTGACATGAATCCTCGGGGCAATTAGGGGTCTTATCAGGAAAAATAAAACAACTATTGAGGAAAATGAGATATTACCTTTGCTGATTTGAAGAGCTTGTCTATAACTTTAGACAGTGTTGGATGCGCATCAACAGCAAATTTTATCTCCTGCAGAGTTCAAAAGTTTTAATGAATAATAAGCATCTTCTTAAATAATAAGCATAATGAAATAAATAAAAAGAATTCAATTCAATTTAAATTATAGAATTTCTATTTTTAAGCATTGATTATATTATGATTTATAATGTTTCCATTTTGTTTACCTTTGAGTAATGATCTAATCGGTCTTGTCAAATTTCCCAAATGCATAAGCTTCTGATATCATTAGTTTCTTCTATATGAAGGACTTATCATATAAATAAACAATGATACAAAAACTTAATATATTTTTGATTATAACATCAAATACCTCACACAATTAGTACAGTGTAAAAAAAGTTACTTACAATTTACAAAAAATGTTTTATTGACACTTATACCAAAAAAAGTTTATTTGTAAAGGATTCCTAGAAAACAAAAATGATAATGTTAACAAAAGAACAAAATACCAATCCCATTTGATTTTTTAATTTTTTTTCTTAAAACAAAAAAGCAAAAAAGGCAAAAAAGCAGTTTAATGAAAGACGAGTCTAAACTAAAAATCTGATGTCTAAGCCTTAAAATACAAACATGTGGCAAAAAAAACAGTCCTAAAACTATACAACAAAAATTGATAAACCATGCGTTTCGATGACCAAATTGAAATTTTGCTTAATCATTTCATTCCACCAAACTACTTTGACCTTAAGAACATCAATTTCATAAATATCTATTCTTATTAATGTGTCATGAACTTATCAAATCATCCACTAATTCAGTGAAAGTATCTTTAACATGTTGCTAAATATAATAACTTCATATTAAGTAGATATTTCCTAATAAAATTTGCCCCTTTTACAAAAACAACATTCATTATATTTAGCTCTTCTCATCAAGAAAGACATAACAACTCACATAAAAATTCTAAAAATAGCCACAATCAACAAAAGTGAAATAAAAATTTTACACAGATAAAAAAATGATAGGACATACCGCTGGCAAAATGAATTGGAGAACCAAAATTTGTTGCTAAAGAAACGGTTAAAACCAGTGTTCTATAAAAGACCTTATAGATTTCTATTTACAAGTTACAATATATTACAGAAGAAGGTAAAAAACCATAGCAAATTTTTGACTATGAAATAAAGAAACAGATATGATAACCCTAATCAAAACTCCCAAATACAAAGCAGTTTTTGTAAAGGTAAAATAAAGGTAAACAACAGCAGTAAAAAGTAGAAATAAAACCATCAACAAAAAATTGTTGCCAAAACGAAGTTAAAATTGGTGGCTTATCTGGATTTAAAAGATGTCGGTTTCGATTTTTGGACGGATGCTCCAACTTCTTGCCAGAAGCTTCGTCGTGAAGACGATGGTAAAACACCCAAACTGATGCGATAAACAATACAAACAAACTTAGGACCGTCAAATTCTATGAAGACCGAAACAGCAGAATACAACCGCACGCAAATGCGAAAGACAAGAAGTTACAATATATTACAGAAGAAGGTAAAAAACCATAGCAAATTTTTGACTATGAAATAAAGAAACAGATGTGATAACCCTAATCAAAATTCCCAAATAGAAAATAGTTTTTATAAAGGTAAAATAAAGGTAAACAATAGCAGTAAAACGTAGAAATCAAACCATCAACGAAAAATTGTTGCCAAAACGAAGTCAAAATTGGTGGCTTATCTGGATTTAAAAGATCTAGGTTTCGATTTTCGGACGGATGCTCCAACTTCTTGCCAGAAGCTTCGCCGTGAAGATGATCGTAAAACACTCAAACAGATGCGATAAAAAATACAAACAAACTTACGACCGTCAATTGCTATGACAACCGAAATAGCAGAATAGAATCGCAGTATCACACGCAAATGGGAAAGACGGGAAAGACAAGAACCTGCTATGAAGGAATATTTTATTTCTTTTAAGCAAACACAACAAACACTTAAACGGCGTCGTATTGGCAAAGGCGGTGAACGCTAAAACGGCAGACAACAAACGCTAAAACGGCAGACAACAACCACTTAAACGGCGTCGTATTAGCAAAGGCGGTGAACGCTAAAACGGCGTCGTTTTGGTCGACTATGACGTCAGAAATCTGCCTCTTTTAGATGTGTTAGGATATAGTGCAGTAACATGCATGTAAGATCTATTAAACGAATAGACACCACATAAGTGAAGTGATTTTAAGAAATTCATAACCTTTCACTTGCACAAAAAGAAACAAAAGAAACTGCTTTAAAAGAATTAATGATCAATATGAATGGGACACATCTAATCATAACAAATTGTCAAATAGATTACATAATCAAAGCATCTGTCAAAAAAATGTACGCGGCCTATTTAATTTCACGGTTTCCACTTTCTACTATATATTCAAGGGAAAATTGCAGCAACGGTCTCTAACTTTTTCAATTTTTGTACTTTACCCTAATTTTCAATTTGTGCCAGCAAAGGTCCGTAACTTTTCAGAAATATGCATCCGGAGTCCAAATGGATTGAAACCATCCAATTGACCAAAAAAATTGATTTTGACCAAATTTGGTAAGGGCATTTATGTCAATCACATATTAAATTCAAAAATCAAATGAAGATTAAAAAACAATTAAAAAAAGAGAGAGAAAAGAAAAGAAATAAAAATAAAAAATCATCTTCTTCCACATCTTACCCACTCCCACTCTCCACCCACAACACCCACCCCAAACCAATACTTAGAAAACGGATTACCCAATCACCAACCTCTATCGTCGCCCATCGTCAGCCACCACAGCAAACCAAAACCAATTTGAAAACCACAATCTTAAAAACCTGCCAACCTCATCTCTTATCTTAGTCGGGATTGTAACAGTTTGAACACTTTCGAGATCCAGCAATCCGTTCGGACTTTTTACTAGAGTTAATGGATCCGAGCATATGTGGCTTTTTGATACCAGAGTGGAGGCTCTCATAGGAGTGGCCGTTCTCGAAAGCTCTTGACTTGCTATCGGAGTCATTTCCGTCGCGCCTCTTCTCAACACTCCCTTTTTCTTGTCGGAAAACAAACCCATTTTCTCATCTACTCTTTAAACCCTTTTCTTCTTCCCTCCACTCCTCCCTGATAAGTGTGTAACACACTTATTCGGCACTTTTCTGGAATTAATTAGAATTGATATTGAGTATATTTCTATTCATAATTGTGTAATTTTCACTTTAGTAGGCTAAAACCCCGATTAGAAGAAGAACGAGGCGAAAAAGGAAGAAAATGGACTAAAAATGGACAAAAAGCTGAAGTTAGGGACTGAAATGCACAAACCCAAAAGTTGGAGGACTTGAAGTGTAATGTATAAAGGGCCTAACTGAAATGAAAGTCAAATTTTGAGGACCTAATTGTACTAATTCAAAGTTGAGGGACTATTTTATAACTTTTCAAAAGTTTGGGGACCTTTGTTGCAAATGTCCTTAGATATTTATCTAACTTAATGGCTAAGTTAGCAAAATATCTAATCCTATATATACTACCAGCCAGGGACGTGTTTTTTGGGAAGAATAGGATAGTTTTTATTAGTTTTAGTTTAGTTTAGTTTTTAGTTTAGTTTTCTCTCTTTTTTTCTCTCTAGTTTTCTTTTTCCTTTTCTTTTTCTTTCTTTTTCTTTTGTGTTCTTGGCTCATTTTTGGAGGAGAAATCAAAGAGCAAGAGGAGATTCAACAAAGGATTTGGCAAAGAATTTGGGGAAGATCAATACCAAACTTAAAAAGGGTTTTATCTTTAAACTTTGATTTTTCTCTATTTTATTTGCCTAAAAATTGTAATGAATGTTTACATATCTCCTTTGTTTTCATATCTATAAAATGAGCTAACTATGTTGTGTTGGAATTTATGAATTGAACTTAACCTAGTTGTTTCATTGATTATCGATATATCTACATGTTTAGTGATAAATGCAGTTGTTATCAAAATCATAGTGTATCGATCATCATGTTTAAGATGATTTCATTTTTGTGACAACAAGATGAAATTATTAGGTTTTACATCATTTTTTGTGACGCTTAAATGATTGTAATTAATTTTAATGTGATTGTTGTAAGATAGTTGCATTTAATAGACCAAAGTGTTCTATTCATCTAATTGACAACTAGATGAAATTATTAGGTAATTATTTGTGACTGTTGAACAATGATTGCATTAATTAGACCGAAATGATTGATACCATGGGTTTGCTTGGTGTTCCAGGCGCGTCTAGGTGATGTAGAAATATACACCTACCTCATGTGATCCATTGAGCTATTTTCACAGAAATTTTCACAGAAATTTATGATGTTGGCTATGTTTGTATCGACATAGAGATATGCGGTATAGATACGTCGATTAGGGTTAATATGACCTCGAGAGGGGGTATTAACTATAACAGGAGAATCGGGTCTAACTATCGCATTTTGATAATATGAATCGGTACATAATTGGTTCGAGATCAATGAAGCAATAGGTTAAGCGACATTGTAAATTCCAACCACACTTTTCCCTCTGAAATTTGCCAATACACCTTTATTTTCTTATTTTGTAGATTGTTAGTTTTTATCTTTTGTTTTTAAATCTATGTGTTTCTTTTGTCGTTAGAATTAAAATCGATTAAAGTTGTGTAATCTAAAGTATACATTCATCGTGGGATCGTCGATCCCACGAGGAATGTATACTTTGGATTACACAACTTTAATCGATTTTAATTCTAACGGCAAAAATAGACACACACACATTTTAAAATAAGATTTAAAACTAACAATCTACAAAATACGAAAATAAAGGTGTCTTGGCAAATTTCAGAAGGAAAATTGTGGTTGGAATTTATGATGTCGCTTAACCTATTGTTTTATTGATCTCGAACCAATTATGTGCCGATGCATATTATCAAAATGCGATAGTTAGACCCGATTCTCCTATTTTAGCTAATACCCTCTTTCGAGCGAATATTAACCCTAATTAGTCAATTCATACCACATATTTCTATGTCGATACAAAGTTGACAAATTGCATGAATTTCTGTGAAAATACTCAGCGGATCACATGAGGTAGGTGTATATTTCTACATCACCTAGACGCGCCTGGAACACCAAGCAAACCCATGGTATCAATCATTTCGGTCTAATTAATGCAATCATTGTTCAACAGTCACAAATAATTACCTAATAATTTCATCTAGTTGTCAATTAGATGAATAGAATATTTTGATCTATTAAATGCAACTATCTTGCAACAATCACATTAAAATTAATTACAATCATTTAAGCGTCACCAAAAATGATGTACAACCTAATAATTTCATCTTGTCGTCACAAAAATGAAATCATCTTAAACATGATGATCGATACACTATGATTTTGATAACAACTGCATTTATCACTAAACATGTAGATATATCGATAATCAATGAAACAACTATAGGTTAAGTTCAATTCATAAATTCCAACACAACAATAATTAGCTCATTTTATATAGATAATAACAAAGGAGATATATAAACATATTCATTACAATTTTTGGCAAATAAAATAGAGAAATCAAAGTATAGAATAAACCCTAGATGAAGCTTGAATTGATTTCTCCAAATGATTGCCAAAAGCTTGATGGAATCTCCTTGTGCCCTTCAATTTCCCATCCAAAATGAGCCAAGAACACAAGAAAAGAAAAAGAAAAGAAAAGAAAAGGAAGAAGATGAAGAAAACTAGAGAGAAAACTAAACAAAACTAAAAAATAATAAAACTAAAAACTATCATATTCTAACTCTAATGCCAAAATACACGTCCCAGGCAAGTGGTATAAATAGGTTAGATATTTTTGGTTTGCTTAGTCATTAAGATAACCAAAAGATCTAGGGAAATTTGCATTTAAGTCCCCAACTTTTGGAAAGTGGCAAAATAGTCCCTCAACTTTAATTTAGTACAATTTGGCCCTTGACTTTTGACCTTCATTTCAGTTAGGCCCTTTATACATTACACTTCAAGTCCTCCAACTTTTGGGCTTGTGCATTTCAGTCCCCAACTTCAGCTTTTTGTCCATTTTTAGTCCCTTTTCTTCCTTTTTCGCCTCGTTCTTCTTCCAATCGGGGTTTTAGCCTACAAAAGTGAAAATTACACAATTATGCATAGAAATATACTCAATATCATTTTTAATTTATTCTAGAAAAGTGTCAAATAAGTGTGTTTTTACACACTTATCACTCCCCGTCTACAAAAGTTACAAAAACCCCCATAACTCCCATTCTTCTTCTTGGCTTAATAAATGGTCTTCCCCTCCAACTCCAGCCTCACCTTCCACTCCTCTTAAATAGGGTTCCAAGAAACCTGACTAGAATTCGGATACAACTCATGTTGGAACTACCGCCATCAAGTGAATTGTAATTTGGTTGCGAAATCTTGGGCTTAGGTCGAATGATGAAGAAGACGACGAAGGGGGTTATATAAATTCAAGTTCAAATTTAGATTTTAATTATTCGAAGATATTCTTAGATGGGGAAGAAAGGTTGGGGGATTTGTTGAAGAGGGATTAGGGGAGATTCTTTGTGTTGTTGTTTGAGCTATTAATTTTGGTTTGTGGTGGTGGTCGGCGAAGGCCAGTAGTGGCAGGTAGTGGTCGACAATAACATGTCGAAGGATGGGTACGTGCTTTCTGGGTTTTGGGGGTAGGGTAGTGCGAGGTGGGTGGGAAGTGGAAGAAGATGATTTTTTATTTTTATTCATTTTATTTTCTCTTTTTTTTTGTTTACTGTTTTTAGTTTAATTAAAAGGTTTAATATGTAATTGACATAAATGCCCTTACCAAATTTGGTCAAAATCAAATTTTTTGGTCAACTAATTGTCAACTGGATGGTTTTCATCCATTTGGACTCCAGATGCTTATTTCTGAAAGATTAGGGACCTTTGTTGGCAAAAACTGAATATTAGGGTAAAATCTGCAAAAATTGAAAAGGTTAGGGACCGATGTTGCAATTTTTCCTATATTCAAAATAAATAGCAAAATTATTTTGATCCATTACCAAATCAAATCAGTAGGTGGACTGACAAGTTGGTTTTATAACGGAGTTATTAGATATTTTTCACTTTTGAATTTGAGGATTTCTACTGCATTTATGTGTTTTTGTATTATATTCAGGTACTTTCATAATAGGAGAGTCAACAATGAGAAGACGGGGTCAATTAAGAGCAATTCAAGTGTCACTAGTCAAACCAATGATGTATATTACAGGGGGTATTGGCGCCTCCGCGCCATTCTGGAAGCAACAAATTGTTTTTCAACCAAAGGTGCAGGTGCCTTCGCTCCCAAAACAGGCGCCCCTGCGCCATGTCCAAAAGAAGGCAGGCACCCCTGTGCCGCGACGACACCAATCCGCCACATAAGCCCTAAAACTGACGAGTTTAAAGGAGGGACTATAAATACGACTGTAAAGGTTCAAAAAAAGGACTTTTGAGAGAAGGAATTGAGGAGCACACAAGAGAGAACATCTTTGGAGATTGAGGAATCCACAAATCAACGAGTTCTTATTATTCTCTATCAATATTTTCTATTTTATCAATGTTTAAGAACATGAATTGTGTTTTCTTTTATATTTTCATGGAGTAATTTATTTTTCTAAAGATACAATGTAACCAACACTAGAGATTATGTTTTGATCATTTAATTATCTATTCTAGAAGTTATTCAATTGGTTTATTTGCGTTTATCTACTCTTAATGCTTTTGAATGCTTGATCACCATTTGAATGATATTGAATTTAGGATTTACTATCGAGTGAGGGAATTCTAAAAAGGGATCATTGATAAACACAACCTAGGAGATTATAGAGTTCGAGAGGCCTATGAAATCCTTTGTAGTTATTAAGAGAATCAAAGATCTAAATATACTTTATCATCTTAATTTTAGATGGAGACACAAAATTAATATTTTAAAAGTAATTCTTAATTCACCATCGAGAGAGGGGATTAAGATAATTTCAGGTTCTTGACTAATAGACCATAAGAATAAATCAAGGAATAGTTAGATGATTGAAGCATGATCGATAGTTAGGTAAAATTGAATCTCCAGAGTTTAAGCCCATTAGTGTTAATCTTGTTTTATTGCATTGTTAATTTATTGAATTAGTCAGTTAGTTATCTCATTCCAATATTCCTATTTTCTAGATAAAATTAAGGTTGTTTTAATTACAGGAATTATTAGGATTTGATTTCAATCCATGTGAAAAACGATACTCTACTCTCACTATATTAAAACTTGACACCGTACACTTGCGGTTGGAAAATTCTCTCATCAACACTATATTAAACCCTTTTCTTCTTAAACCCTTTTAAACCCTATATTAAACCCTTTTCTTCTTCCCTACGCTCCTCCCCGTCTACAAAAGTTACAAAAACCGCTTCCCAAAAACCCCATAACTCCCATTCTTCTTCTTGGCTTAATAAATGGTCTTCCCCTCCAACTCCAGCCTCGCCTTCCACTCCTCTTAAATAGGGTTCCAAGGAACCTGACTACAATTCGGATACAACTCATGTTGGAACTACTGCCATCAAGCGAATTGTACTTTGGTTGCGAAATCTTGGGCTTGGGTCGGATGATGAAGAAGACGATGAAGGGGGTGATATAAATTCAATTTCAAATTTAGATTTTAATTATTCGGAGATATTCTTAGATAGGGAAGAAAGGTTGGGGGATTTGTTGAAGAGGGATTGGGGGAGATTTTTTGTGTTGTTGTTTGAGATGTTGATTTTGGTTTGCGGTGGTGGCCGGCGAAGGCGGCAGTGGCAGGTAGTGGTCGACAATAACAGGTCGAAGGATGGGTACGTGTTTTCTGGGTTTTGGGGGTAGGGTAGTGGGAGGTGGGTGGGATGTGGAAGAAGATGGTTTTTTATTTTTATTCATTTTATTTTCTCTTTTTTTTTATTGTTTTTAGCTTCATTTGATTTTTAAAAGGTTTAATATGTGATTGACATAAATGCCCTTACCAAATTTGGTCAAAATCAGATTTTTTGGTCAACTGGATGGTTTTCATCCATTTGGACTCCAGATGCATATTTCTGAAAGATTAGGGACCTTTGTTGGCAAAAACTAAATGTTAGGGTAAAGTCTGCAAAAATTGAAAAAGTTAGGAACCGCTGCTGCAATTTTTCCTACATTCAAACTAAATAGCAAAACTATTTGGATCCATTACCAAATCAAATCAGTAGGTGGACGTAATGAGATTGTATGCACTAAGCATTCGTATTCCAAGAACGGAAATCACAAATTGAATTTGTTATTATAACATAATATAATATGCACATAAACAGACAAGGAAAAAAATAGTCTTAAAATTGTTGGTGATTATGTGTGATGAATATGCTAATTATATTTTGAAATATTAAACAGAGCAAAGCCACTTACTTGGAATGGAAAAACGATGTAGAAATGAAGAACGAAACAAAGAAATTGTAAATCGAGGTTAGTGTTTAACACAGTCTTTAAGACGAATTTTTCCAGCCAAGTGCTTACAGAATCTTGGCAATCATCTCCCAAAATAAAAGAGTTTCTCCTTATTGTAGAAGCACTTCAAATGACAATGAACAACAAACTCTTTATGTTGAATGAGATTTTATGCAATAAGAACTTTAATTATGGTATGAATTTAGACCATTAAGGGAGCCCAATTTATAGAGGTTGTGACCAATGAGACATGCTCCAAAATTCAGCAAGTTTCATGAAGAGACACAACTTCAGACTACTTGTGAACTACCCCAGCACCGCTCGAGCAAAAATTTCAATAACTTGGCTGCTTGCAGCTTGCAAGGCGGCCGCTCGAGCAATTGTGTTATATAGCCATTTTTTCCTTTTTTGAACCTGACTTTGGACATCAATTTTCCATTCACTCAAAATTGGTTTTGTAGATCCAAATATACCACAATCGTTTACTCAATAAGTAGAACAAGTTAGTCTATTCATATGCGCAAATTGACTATCAAAACCTATCCGAATACTTGGTTGAAGTTGATACAAAATCAACGTTTTATAAACCTAATTCCAACATATTCCACTATAAAAAAAAAAAAAACACAAAATCTACATAATCTCTCTCTTCACCACGCGTCGCTCTCTCCAATCTCCCCTAATAGCCATTTTCTTCTTCCTTTGTAGGTTTATTTCTTCCTCTCCTAGAACACGTATTAGTATATATACATACATAGATATCTATGTTACATATATATCAAATATATATTTGAAAAAATAATTAAACTAGTTAATATGTCTGAGTGGTAAACGAATGAAATTTATGTAAAAGGTCGACGGTTCGTATCACATTCACGTGAATATTAAAAAATATATGATTGGGCCTTGGCTTATTTTATTTTTTTTCCCTTTTTTTTTGGTCAAAATAAACGATAAATAAAAAGTCAGTGGGGATAGTTACTAGATGATTTATTTAAATCATAAAAATCTCGTAAAAATCGTAATTTTATTTTAAATAAATTGTGAATTGGAAGTTATAACTTGTGGCTAAATATACCTCTCTATTTTCTTGAAAAATATATTGAAAATCATTTTGATATTATATACTTTTATCAAAAAAAAAAATACAATTGTATTTTACACATATTTTGATTGTTCTATCCTAAGAGTATTGTCCAAAGAGGTTGTAATAGTTAACGATGAACAATTTCACTTAAAGACATCATGTTGTCACGAATCTAGATCAATAAGTTTTCTTTTTTGCATTCTCTTGTTCTGCAATAGTTCCTGCAACTAATGTTTCTCCAACAATCTAAAATGAAATTTTTATAAGTAGTTTCTGTATGTGCTATGGATAATCGTATTCCTAATTATTATGACTAATTTTTCTCCAACAATCGTATTCCCTAATTATTTTTAGGGAAGAACAATCGATCTAAACCCCATTTTTAAAATAAAACTACTGGTGATTGTTTCATTTGTGATAAACAAAGTCATTTCGCAAAGGATTGTAAAAATAAGAAAGGAAAATTAAGCCGTGAAAATCAGATACTTGTAGTAGAGGCTGGGAGCTTCTCTACGATGGTGAAAAAAATTAATCTAATTAGCGACATTACCAATTGATGGGTAAATTCTGGAGCTACCAATAATATTTGTTGTACGAGAGGTGGATTTTCTTCATTAACTCCTGTTGGTGATGTTCATGCGGAGTGCTTCTTCCTACAAGGCTACCGACTTTGTTCATGGTCAGTAGGGACTTTTGTTCAAAGGCTATCAACTTTGTATTCAGCTATCTTCGCTACGAGAGCATTTAATTCAAGAACTACATGCTGGAGGACTAAGTTCCACATTGGTCAAGATAAAACAATTAGCTTAGTAGAGGTGCGATTCTTTTGGCCTCAACTCAAGCGGGACATTGGTCAATTTGTTCAAAGCTACCCTACATGTCAACGGGCTGAAGGCCAAAATATCAGCCTTTACAATCCTTTACCTAGTTTAGAGAATATCTGACAGATTTGACCATGGACTTTGTTCTTGGACTCCCCTGAACTCTGTCATAGTTGATCGGTTGTCAAAGTTCACTTTATTCCCTACAATAAGTTAATGTCTCTCATGCAGATTATTTACTTTTCAAAGAGGTTGTTTCGCGTATTGAAGAAAATTGTAGACAATGCTTATAAGATTGATCTTCTTAAAGATATGAACATTTACGTTCATTGGTGCAGACATCTTTGAATAGTATATGCTAGATAAATATTCTCTTTCCACAACAAATTTGAGGTCGAGTTTTCTTCAAGTGGAAGAAAATGATCTAGGACATTGTTAAGAGTTTCTTGTTGTAATAGGAACTTATCTCTTTTTCTTCTTATTTCTTATTTAAAATATGATTTCTTTTTCCTTTTTATTAGAATATAATTTCTTCTTTCTTTTAGATTAGAATTTGGTTTCCTTTTAGTATATACTTTTACTCCTTTAAGAATTTCTATTTCTTTAGTCATTAGGATTAGGGAACTAATTTTTCTATATAAACTTAGATTTGTAGACTTTTTCAATCACCATTTTTCAATACAATCAAATTATTCTTGCAAACTCTTCAAGTTTTTAATTTTTCTTGTTTCCAAGAAACCAATTCCACTTCTGCACCATAAAAAATGATGTACATGTAGCATGATTGTTATATTTTAAAAAAAAAACGAAGATCCTAGCTTTATCTCCATAAAGAAAAAAATGTTCAATAGACCAAAGTCAGTAATCTCAAATTACTTCGTCATATCTTCGTAGAATTTTTATTCATCTTTATTGTTTCATGTGTAGAGAAGACCTTCAGCATGTGAGGATATAATGAAGTCAAAATTAGCGAAGAATCATAACGGGGAAGATGAAGGGACTAGAGGTGAAAGCAAATCTAAGGTAGTAAAAGTTGTAACCGTGGATGCAGGATACAAATTTTGATATCCATTTAGTGTAGAAATCAGTTTATCCCTTGTTTGATGGTCATTATTTTGATAAAAACTTGACTTTTTAATAGTGATTTTTTGAAAAATGTGGTCAAAAAAATAGAAAAAGGTACTGAATTTACATGCAAAATATTTTATTGTGTAAATTCGTAATCAAAAACAAGTACGAGAATTAAAGAGTATAGAAATAATAATTGTCAAATAAGGGCATAATTCTACTTAAAAAATAATGCATATTTGAATAATATAATGAACAAAATTTTAACTTCCTTTTCCTTCAACCCTATCAAGCATAACACTAGTAGTATTCTATAGCAATTCAATATCTAAATATAACATAAATTTGGCTGCTGGATGCTAACGATATTGGTTTTCTGTGTTAGTTCCATGTAGAACCTTTATTTTAAAGAATAAAGAGTAGTCGCATTGTACAGCAGAACGCAATACAACTTCACACTTGCAGAGAATTCTCATCACCTCAAATTAACACCGAAAACAGTCATTTTATGAGTATGAATTTCTTATTTCTTCCTCACTAGGGACAAAAATGTTCCACATTACCAACAAATCCTCAAACCAGTTTAACGTGGAAGAGAAAAAATTGAACGTAACAGGAATATGATTATTTGCTGATTGCAAGTCCTCCCGGTTGATAAACTTACAAGGAAGCTGTGGAATCTAGTTGACGACATCAAGAACCAGCTTCCGGGACTTGAGAACAGACCACCTCAATCGCCGGTAATAAGCAGCTTGAAGAAGTGCCAATGATAGTACAAATATCCACTTGAAACCCATCTGAAAAAGCAGAGAGATACGTCAAACCTGAGTTGCATTCATGTTTTACTTATAAATAATGGCTTACCAGTTTGCGTTCTTCCATTTCTGGCTCTGCAGCCCATGATAAAAATGTCACGACGTCTTTCCCCATCTAGAAGGACAACATGCAAAATGAATAAAGATTGGTAATACCCAAAAATAATAGTGTTATCCCTCGACACTTAAGACAGTAAATTGACCTTCGCGGTAAGGTCAATGGGAGTTGCAGGGCAGGGGCGGAGCCAGACTTTGAACGTAGAGGGGGCCTAGAGGTAGAGGTGAAGTGGTGGGGGCCCACGGGGGTTCGAGGGCAGCACCCCAGGAATTTTTTTTGGATACATTATTAACAAAAAAATCAAGAAACGTATAAAAGAAAGTACTAATCTTTAATTTAACGAAATCATACTTTGATAACGTTATTTAACTACATTATAATCGGGCGAAACTCGGGCGAAAAGTTACTGCATTGGTCGCTCGAGCGAGTCTCCAGCGAAAGTCGAGCGAGGGTTGAACAGTCGTCAATATTTTTATCATAACTTTCTCTACCGATATCCGATTTTGATGATTCAAATTCTGTTAGAAAGTTAACTCGAAGGGCTACAATTCTTCTAGAAATAGACATATCCAAATTCCAATGTTTTCGATGTGAAAAATGAGTTGAAAGTGGTAATTAAAAAAAAAAATTTTTAAAAATTAAAAAAAAAAAAAAAAAATTGGTCACAAATGGGAGGGGGGGCCAGGCACCCCCCAGGCACCCCCCTTGGCTCCGCCCCTGTTGCAGGGCGATGGTAATACACTCTGCTTGGGGTTTCAGGATTGGAGCCCGAGATTATTTTTCTCTATTGTAGGTGCAAATCGTGCATTCATACGTGTTAGGCCAGACTAATATTCTAGAGTAAAGGATTTCTTAAAGGGACGTATTTGTGCAAGAGAGGTGAGACGAAAACTAGTAATTTCTTATGAGAAGTGCTGCACGTACATAAAAAAATTCCAAAGAATCGCAACAGAATACTCACACGTGGGTGGGGCCAGCACATTTTTTTTTCTTTTTAAATAAACGGTGGGACCCCCGTTTGTATCTAATCTGTTGCATTTCTGTGAATTTTTTCTGTACAAATTGATTTCTCCATTTCTTATCCATTATAGTGAAAACCTGTATTGCGGGTGAATGTAGCTCACTCTGATGGTGAACCACCACAAACGCATGTTACTTTGCTAATTTTCAATTTCGCTCTCTAATTATTACAGCTATTAAAAGCAGCAATTAGGTTTTGATAATCAAAAAAAACTAGTGCCCTAAAGTTTTGTATGGACGGCATCTACATAAAGACTCCAGCAGAGATATCTTGAATTTGGGTCACAATTAAGAGTGCACTACCTGAGCTTCTGTTGCTGGAGTGCCATCTTCGTACTCAACAGCTCCATCATTCAGCATTTTAGGCATGGCAATAGCTCCCCCAGGAAAGTAGGCATTGTAATGCAATCCTTCTCGAATCTACAAAACCAATACAGCTTGTATAATTAGATAGTAAAGAAAACAATATCATAAGCTACACACCAACAAACAATATATCACACTTACAAGGACTACACGCGATATAGAAGAACTTACCGAAACACCAGCAGGAGGATCACGATAACCAGTCAGAAGGGCAAAAACATAATTTTGGCCATTATGACGAGCCTACAGCAAAAAGAAGAAATGTGTTAAGACGGACAAAAAAATATTTCCTAATAAATGACCACAAATCAGAAGGCAGGAAATACTTTGGTTATAAGACTCAAATCAGGAGGGTAGGCCCCTCCATTCGCAAACCTAGCTGCCTGTTCATTTGCATATGGCTGGGGAAAACGATCACTCAATTTGCCAGGACGGGTAAACATCTCCCCTTCATCATTAGGCCCATCGACTACCTCGATCTCAGCTGCCATAGCCTTCGTTTCCTCCTCTGTATATGCCACGCCTACCAAGTCCCGATATGAAATCAGGGACATTGAATGGCAGGATGCACAGACTTCTTGATAAACCTGGTGACCACGACGAATCCTGTTTGGAATTGACCACAATATATCAATGAAACAATAGGGTAAAATGTTCTACAGTCACTGATTCGGTTGAGAACAAACCAGGAGAATTATGCACATGGAGAGAACATGAAACTCATCAGGGAGGGCAAAAGAATATTATATTGTATAGTACATGCCAGAGAAAGCTTACCGAAAACGATTATATAACAAATAAAGGAATTCTTCCTCTATAAAGCACACACATACACATGTACGCTTTCCGATTCAATCATGTCCAGGAACTAATAAATTCTCTCGGTAAACATTATTCTAATTTAAACCTCAACAAATGTATTTCATCCAAACAAAAGGAATGCCTTTTGTGTTTGGGAAAATATTATCTATGCGAAAAAAGGATATGCCAACCAATGTTTCAATTTTTTCTCACTCATTTCACAATTTGTTCTTTTCAAGTATTCACGTGTACTTGGGTTAAAAATTGATAGCTTCTTTCCTGCCTCTGCAAGAATCATCTAAAGTTGGGTAAATTGAAGATTCGGGAAAATAAATTTAGAATTGTTTGGTATGTGGAGAGAGAGAATGAAACCAAAACAGTGATTTTTTGTCAATTGAGATTGTATCCTTACTTGTTGCTGCTCCAAAGTTCAATTTTTATCCATTGCGAGAAATTTCAAGAAAGAGAATAAGCCAGTTTGCTTCAAAATTAGAAAGCCGGAAATACAGAATTTATTTTAATGTATTATGACACATAATTAGACATGGTATATTGCTAACGTCAGATTAAACTAAGATATGTAACAGAATACAAATGACCTAAATAACACGTAATGAACGGTTCAAAGGACATGGAAATGAAGATATTTGAATTCCTATTATTTTTTCATTTAAAGAAAAGAATAATGAAATAATATTATGAAACAAACCGAACGAATAGGTAGAATAGACCCATGGTATCAAGTTGCAACTTATTAAAATCTTCAAAAATAGCACAGATCCGACTTGGATGTCAAAAGCTGAATTAGTCTGAAAACAAAGAACTTGCTTGGAAAATAGTAGATAGGCTAGCATAAACTCACGAAGCATGGTCATATGAACTGAGAATGCCTTTGTGAGGCCAAGGATAGCTTGGGGCTTCCAAACCATGTTCAGCCTCATCAGAGGATGCTATTGTTGCAAAACTTAAAAGGCCTGATACACCTGCTCCAAAGAGTGCCAGCGCCCTCAAGGACTTCATGCCTACTCCAATGCTTTCCTGCTCTTTCTTGGAAACAAGAAAAGACAAAACCGGAGAGGCCTGAAAATTGGGTGAAGAAAAACGAACCAGAAGCCAATTTCAGCCACCAATTTATAATTGAACTAGCAAACACTCAATTAAATTAACAGAAAGTCCACAGAAAGCTATGGTGCTAATTTTTCCCACCAAACTTAGTCAGCAATAGTCCTGCGTGGAACTTTTACAACAGAATCAACATGCCCAACTATTACTATTCATTGCTTCTTGGTTCAAAGTAGTTCACATGGAGGTATATGTTCAGGCTGCATTACTTCACTGCTACTGGAAGGCAATATTCTAGGAAACTGGACTAAAACAAAGCAACATCAAAAGCATAGTTAAGAAATTCCATTCAGGAGATCATGTCAATAAGGGAACACGAGGGCCAAAAACTGTTTGTTGTGTGTTGCATTGATTTCTTTTCTAGTTTAAAAGTTACAAGATAAGGCGAGTTCAATTGCTTTTGTTCTAAAAACTCTAAAAAATGCATCTGTGAACCACTTGGCACACGATGTAATAAGCTCATGGCCCATTAAGTAAATTCATTACTATCCAAATATTCATATAAACATTTACTGTTCTTTGAAACAAATAGCCATAATAAGCTTCAATACACAGTTTTCCACAGATATAAGGTGTTCATTTTTCATTCTTTCATGCGATAATTAGACTCCAGATTTGATTATAATGGAACAGATAATATGGTAGGCATTAGATTCAAGTCTCAACCACCTAGCACAAAAACTAAATATGTTAACAAGAGCCTGCAAAATTGACCTGCAAAGACCCATAAGTTTGGTCCCAAAAACAATTACTTTAATTTTTTTTTTAATTGCGAATAAAGCAAATCCTCCTTATCAAAGGTTCACTCATTTAGTAAAGCAGTAAGACTATGATTTGGTATGCTAACAGCTGGAGAGGAACAGATGCCTGACCCTTGCATGTATAAAATAATAGACATCTCAATCTCTCTTGATGACTAGATATATCAGGCTATTAAATTTGAGATCTTGCACAATCTTTTATATTAGTCTCAATCTCTATAGGGACATAGAGCCCTCAGGTCATCTCCAAAGCACGAACCTGATCAGTATTACTTGAATGAAATATAGCAGAAATGAAATATTATTTGAATCAAATATAATTGAAATTAATTAAAAAACGTAAATCAAAATCAGAAAGTTTACAGTGGTTTGTGAATGAAGCCTATCTCTCACCAACCAGTGGATCGCTCTACCTCCAAACATTTTAGTAGATGACTCTGCTTATATAAAGAAAAAAAAATTGAATGAATGATAAACGCCATCTAACACTAAGATAGCTATATAATATATCTGAAGTAGTTTAGCATTCAAAGACAACAATATGCAAAGTGAAGGAGAATTAGTCCCCAGAAACCCTATCCCATCCCCACCAAAACAAAAAAGAAGGATGAATGCAACAGAATATTAGATTGAACTTTACTAAAATATGATACGCAAGGAAAAGGAGAATTAGGCCCCAGAAACCCTATCCCCACCCCCTGAAACAAAAAAGAAGGATGAATGCAACAGATTGTTAGCATCCCATATCAATGAAATTCAGAATCAAATGGACATTGGTGTGTTATAGTGTAATATCCCCATCCCTTGGCACGTAAAAAAGAAAAGAGGAGAACCTTGAGTTTTTCTTTTTCGGTAAGATAAAAGTTGAGAATTTAGTGCCATGTTATAATAGTCATCTTCATCTTGGCTCAAAACTCACATATAAAAGTGTTTCTACTTTATAATAAGACTTCCTATGATCCTTACAGCTACAATCTATGATGCTCGGACTCGGCTACGGGTATTGGGTACGTATCTAAGCGTCGAATCTTTTATTTTATAAAATGTAGGATATGGAGACATGACTAAAAATAGTCCAAATTTCGGACACGAGTACGTGGGTACGTCTTTCAAATTTCAATTTTTTTACTAATCCAAAATGTCATTTTGAATAGAACAAAATTAATTATTCACAATTAAGGAAATATGTATTTAATAAGGGGTTAAGATTAATAAAATAGTATTTTGGGGGTTTAGTTTTCAATTATGAGAATTACTAAATGTTATATAAAATAGAAAATGAGGAACTTGATTGTAATTTGAACTTAGTGGAGCACTAAGTAGCACTATATGGAATCCATTTTCATTTTACACAAACAAAACCCTAAACCACCAATATTATAGAGAGAGAGAGACGGAAAAAAAAGAAGAAAATGGAAAGAAGAAAGCAACGACACTAGGTTTATAGAGAGCAAAAGTGGGAAAGAAGAAAAGGAAAAGAAAAAGAAAAGAAGAAGAAAGAAGAAGCAAAAACGACGAAGTGTCCGATTGAAACTTGAAGGATCCAACGCATATCTCATACCCATATCCATGTCGTGTCATATCCGATACGGGTACTCCAACTATTTTGAAGAGTCCGAGCAGCAGAAACTACTTGAAGTAACCATTGTATAACAAATTGCCCCCACCCCCACACATTAATGAATGCTTGGATACCGTTACAATTTTTAGTGATGTCAAAAGAAAAGTGAATTTTCAAAAAACCCTTGCATAAGTGGCCATTGAGGGTTCAATTATGTATTCAATAGACCAAGAGCAACAAAATTGGCCTAAGAAGAAAAGAAAGAGGAACATCAAATCGACATGGCTAAGCCCCAACTAGCTAAGCAGTAGCAGTAACAACACCCATCTGAAACCCACAACATTTAACTATATTCTAGATAAGCTTTACTATTAGTAGAGCATGTTTGGCAAATAAGCCCATGGCTTAAAAGCAATGGGTCGACAAAATTTTGTGGGTTGAAATAAGCCACACGAGTAAGCTTGACTTACTTATTTCTTATTTTGTGTAGGAATCCCTCCCCATACATTTTAAACCACACATTTGTGTGGGGTATAAGCTACGGGCTTATTTCCCAAACATGCTTTAATCATTTAATTATGTTCATTTTTGCTTATTCAAGTATCTATTTCAACAAGGGGAACAAAGTCCCAATAACATCCAAAGATATCACCAATCTAAAAGCACAACCCAAGTAGTGTGTGTGTGTATTTGAATGGACATTAAATATAATAATGGACAGGTGGCTAGTGGATGGTGAAGCCCAGAGGCTTAAGGGACCTGCTGTGTGGATTTGTGTTCACCACTATCTTTCTTTCTATAAATTTACCTGTGGGCATGATTTTTTACATCCCTCAGTGTGCATATGATTCGCTGGCATGTATTCTACAAAACTTGTATTTTTAGGTGCTGGCAAAATGCAAAAATAGCCATGGAGACCCTGTTTTTAGGTTTAAAAAAAATAAAATTATCTTATAATAATGTTCAGAGGGGGAAAATTTTCTTGTTGGAATAGTCACATTTCATAACAAACGTTGACAAGAAAAGTCATTAGAAGTTATAACCACCAAGACTAAAACAGTCTTCCTGTTAGTTGGCGGCGGAGCCAGCACCCGGCAAGCCAGGGCGGCCGCCGAGCTGGCTCCGCCGGAATTTACAGTTTGGGCAAATAAATATTAGCCAAAAAACAGAAGTAAAACAGAATCCAGATCCGGCAACCCAATACATATGCAAAAGCTGGACTCTTTAGTATCAATGGATTAGAGAAAAGAAAATTAAGTTTGTCTCTTCACTTCAGGTCTCCATTACTAAGCACTCAAAACTTCTCAGGAGATAAAAGGTCATATGTATAACAAATTCATCATCATAGAGACAAATCTTATGCAAAAATGTAAATTAACAAGTCATGTTCGGAGAGCTAATACCTCACTGCATGCCAACTTCTGCAGGCAATAATTGCTGTGTGCGGTGTGCTCGTAAAGCGGCGTCGAGATTTCAGAAGCCCTAGGAATTCGGAATTGTGATTGGGCTTTTGGAGACTTTTAGATTGGATAGTCAGCCCATATCCACCAATTAAAATAAGAGAAAATTGCAGCCACGGTATCAAACATTTTCAATTTTCACAGACTTTGCCCAAACTTTTATTTTGTGCCACAGGAGGTACCAAACATTTCAAAAATATGCACCGGATGTCCAAATTGACGGTTTCCGTCCAGTTGACCGTTAGTTGACCAAGAATAGTACATTTTGACAAATTTTGACAAAATTAGGAGGGGTAAAATGATAATTTGACAATTTCTCATTAAATAAATTTAAAAAAACAAAAAATAAATAAATATACAAACAATTAGTTTCTCCTTCATAGCATCAACAGTGTCGGCACCACCACCATTGTTGCCTCTTTCCACCACCACCACCACTGAGTACCGAATTTTTTGCACAGCCTCCTGAACTTCACCCATAAATTCATTGATTTTTTAATGCAATTGAGCTGGACCCATGGGTGGGCTGGGTGCGCCAAAGGGAGAGGAAGGTTGCATAGGTTGTACGCGACCATGGGTTGGCCGGATGGATTTGGAATCTCCATTTTTCGGAACTAGCTGTTCGACTAAAACGAGTGGGCAGTATTCTGGGATAAATTCCTTCAGCTAGAAGGATGTCTGGGAGCCATGGCTAGGGTCTTCTAGGCATGGGCAAACGACTGGTGTAGGGTTGTCTGAGCATGGGCATGGTCGGATTGTAAGATTCCAGCAGATTTGCGATTTTCAGGCAATGATTTTTGGGAATTAATTTCTTCCAAATCTGTGGTTGTTATGGGTGGATGTTGGGATGTCATTGAAGAGGGCGTTAAGGGCTTTCCACCGGTATCAATATTCGGTGGTTTTGGGAGCCGAAAGTTGTCGGAAAATGAAGGGTTGTTTTTTAGGGATAGGGTGGGTGCGTGGGTGGATAGGGGTGGACGAGATTTGGGAAGAAGGTGAATAGTGTGACTTTTTTTATTTTCCTTTTTTATGTTAAAATTATGAAATTACCATTTTACCCTTTGTTGATGTGGTCAAAATAATTTTTTGGAGTCAACTAACGGTCAACTGGATGGAAACAGTCCATTTGGACCTCCGGTGCATATTTTTGAAACGTTTGGTACCTCCAGTGGCACTAAACAAAAGTTTGGGTAAAGTCTGGAAAATTGGAAATGTTTGGTACCGTGGCTGCAATTTTCCTTTAAAATAATTTCATTTCTATAAATACTACATAAATTTTTTGACCTTACTTCATCCTATTTTTTTCAAAATAAATATACATTTTTCTCCATCTTCTTTATAACCACACATTCTTCAATAAAATAATATTACACATAATTCAAAAACTTTTTTTTCACTTTCAACTGCACATTCTCGATATTCTAAATAAAAATGGGGCTCAAACATGCCCAAATTTATATATTTAATTATTGTTTAATATGTAAAATAAAATTGAAAATAATTCAAACATGTGCACAGATTACATTGCAATTAATTATATCTTAAAATCATGCATGATCTCAAAATAATCGATGAGAAAACTTAAAATGGAAATAGAATAGAAGGCAAAAAGAAATATTTTATTCACCCACATTTGAATTTGTACAGTACAATGTATATATAGTTTAATAAAGAAAGTTATCATCACTATGATTGATACAACATTCCCTGACTGCCTAACATGGTGCACTATGATTGCAGCAAGTGTATACATTTACAAATAACAATTACAAATAGATTTGCAGTCTAAAAAGGTTCGTTATCTGCTAATATTCACCCGCAAACGAAGGGTGGTTGGAGAAAGAACCTTTAGTTTGTACTTCAGCTAAGTAAAATATTGAACAACAAGAGGTTTTGTGAAGATGTTTGCAAGTTGATCAAATGCAAGAACGTGCTAGACAGCTAGAGTGTTATTAAGAACTCGTTCCCTGACAAGTAGTAGAGGTCAAGCTCCAAATGCTTCGTACGAGAATGCAAAACTGGATCAGCACTAAGAGCCACCATGCTCAAATTATCGCACCAGATGACTGGAATTTTAATTTGATAGATTCGGAGCTCCTTAAGTAAAGATTGCAAGCACGTTAATTCAGAAGTAGTGTTAGCTAGGCTACAGTATTCAACTTCAGTACTTGAGCGAGAAATGGAAGATTTTTTTCTTTGAGCTCCATGAAACTAAATTATCCCCAAGAAATAAACAGCAACCATAAGTAGAACGGCGGTTATCTAAGTCCCATGCCCAATCAGGATCCGAAAACCCATGAAGATAAAGATTATTAGACTTGGAGAAGTGGAGACCATGATCTGCAGTACCACAAAGATATCGGAGATAGCATTTGACTGCCTTCCAATGTGTTTCAAAAGGAGACTGCATAAATTGCTATACTTTATTTACACAGTATTCTATTTTAGGCCTTGTAATTGTTACATATTGCAATGCCCCAACAGTGCTTCGATATAAAGTTAGATCGCCAAATGGGTCGCCATCGAAGGAAATAAGGAACATACTTGCCACCATGGGAATTGGTTTTGGTTTAACATTGCTCATCTTAACTCAATTGAGGCGATCCTTTATATATTTCTCTTGGGACAACAGTAGACCACCAGTAGTAGCATGCTTCACCTCAATCCTTAAAAAATAATGAAGACTGCCCAAATCTTTCAAAGAAAATTCAGAGTGTAAATAAGAAATCAAAGACTCAATTGTTGGACTACTACTCCGAGTAATCAATATATCATCTACATATACAAAGACATAGATACAAAGTATGGCATTGCATTTGATAAAAAGATATCTACTCGAGAAGCATGAAAACTTAGAGATAAGAGATAAGTCTTCAAACAATCAAACTTTAGGAATACATTATTTACATCAAGTTGACGTACCTACCATCCATGAGTAATAGCAATGGAGAGAACCACACGTATGGTTACTGGTCTCACTACAGGACTAAAAGTATCTGTATAATCAAAGCCAGGAACTTGATGGTAACCTTTAGCAACCAGTCGTGACTTGTATCGAGAGATAGAATCATCAGGATTTCTCTTGAGTTTTAAAACCCATTTGTAGCCAATCAACTTTCTATCGGAGGGTAAAGAGACAAAGTTCCAAGTATTATTGTTAATTAGTGAAACATATTCCTTGTGCATTGCTATATTCCACTAAGGATATTTGAGAACTTCTTTGAAAGAGTTTGGTTCACTATTTTGTAGGTCGGTAGTGAGAAGAACTTTAGGTTTAAAAATTCCATCCTTGGATCGGGTAACCATATGATGAGTATTAATAGGTGGTGGAGAAATAGTTAATGATTCTGACAAGAAAGGCAGAACAGTAGGCAAGGATTTAGGCTTGATGGTTGATTCACTACGGAACAGTGAGTGCATAGAGTGTGTTGGAGAGTGAGGTACTAGTGAGTTTTGATGTGAGGAATTACGGTTGGGATTAGTTTTTAGAAAAGTAGTAGAAGATTGTCCAAGATGAGTTGATTGCATAGGCGAACATAGGACTGAAGGGGGTTGACAGACACTAGAAATTGTAGACGGCTTTTGTGAAGCATATGGAAAAGTTTTCTAATCAAACACTACACGATGAGATATGAAAACCCTTCCATCAGGTGCTAAGCACTTATACTCTTTGTGGTTAAAACTGTAACTAGTGAATGTATAAGAGGTTGACCGAAAGTTTAACTTGTGTTTGTTATAGGGCCGAAGGCAAGGGAAAAACATGCAGCCAAACACATGTAAAAATGAATAATCAGATTTAGTATGCAATAGTCTTTCCAGAGGAGACTGACCACTCAAGACTGTAGTAAGTAATCTGTTGATAAAGTATACAGTACTTGAGAAGCATCATCCCAAAATTTTAGAGATGACAAAGCTTGGGCTAAAAATGTAAGACCAGTCTATGCTTACGTTCAACGACTCCATTTTGTTCAGACATGTGAGGACAAGAATGTCTGTGGGTTATCCCAGCTGAACTCAAGTACGGTGTATGGAATCGAAATTTACCCCTCAATCTGTTTGTAGAATTTTGATCTTTTTGTTGAGTAATAATTCAACTTGAGCCTTGAATTGAAGAAAAATAGGGTATACTTCAGACTTGCTTTGAAGGAAAAATATCCAAGTAAATCTAGAGTAAGCAACCATAAAGCTCACATAATAGCTATAACCATTAGTAGAGGGTGTGAATGTTGGCCACTATAGATCAGAATATACCAAATGTAATAGCTCATGATAAACAACCTCAGAATGAGAGAATGGTAACTTTTTGCTTTTTTTCCCAATTGGCAAGCTAAGCAAAATGATAAATCTTCATTCATTTGAACAAGGACATTACAAAAGGATAGAACCGTCCTGAAAATTGGAACAGTGGGATGATCGAGCTTCATATACTAGAGGTCTATAATTTGATTGACTCTAACATTAAACTTAACTGGACTTGAAGACATCAGACTCAAACTAGCACATATTGACTGTAAAGAAAATGCAGTATAACGACTTGACTGACGTTGAATAGAAGAACTTGAGGATGCCAATTGAGATGATGCAGGAGATGCCTTAAACATATTAATTCGATATAGTCCATTATGTAGTCTCCTTCGGAGTATCTCCATTCTCGTGGCCTAATCCTTCACAAAACACAAATTCGGGTGAAATTCAAAATAAACATGATCATCATGAGCAAATTGGCTAACACTAAGAAATTTCTTTGTAATTTGTGGAACATGCAATAAGTTGGATAGAGTATAAACACGAGACAAATTAGGAGAATTAAAAAAGGATGAGCCAACATGAGATTTTGTTGCTCCTTAGATATTCGTTGCCAATATACATGTTGTTCAGATCATTGGTCATGTGATTTGCTGCTCCCGAGTCTAGAAACCACCCATTCTCAGTAAATAACTCAGGGACTGCTATCATTGCTTCTATTTGAGTGGACCCATCTCTACCTTGATTACCTGAAAGAGAAGTATTCCCAGCACTACTGAAACTAGAGAATGAAAGGTCAAAACGGTGGTAGCATTTCTATATCGTTTGACTAAATCTACTACAAAGCTGGCACTGAGGCCTGTTGTTGCCATTCCATGTTCTATTTCCATAGCAGCCATCACAACATCTACCGCATAAGTTCAGATTTCTCCTATGAGAAAATTATTTGTTGTTGCCCATGTTTTCCTTTGACTGATCTTGAAGTGCCAGATTCACATTGGGTTGTGACCCGTGAAAAAAGGTTCAGTTACATCTTGTAAAGAGTAGGGGTCAACACATGATGTAATAGAGACAATAACATATTCATACTCCATTCCCAACCCAGCTAGAACATAGAGCACTGGGTCCTCCCCTGAAATCTTTTGTCCAGCAAAAGTAAGAATATCAACATAGCTCTTTATCTTCAAAAGGTATTCTGGCATACTCTGACCTCCTTTCTTTTGGGACTGGAGTTGAAGCTTATATTGCGTCACTTTGGCCCTAGATCTGGATGCAAACAGACATTCAATAATACATCGATATATCGATATTGTTTGATTATACCATTTGGGCCTGAATACTCTCTGTCATTAACGCCAATAACCAAGAAAATATCAATTGGTCTTGATGATGCCAGAAAACATAGAGGGTGTTTGGTGGGGATTAAAATTAGATTTTTAATAGATTATGATAGAAATTTTTGAAATATGTAGTTGAAAAGACGTGGGACTCATGAAAGATGTGGTTAATATTGATTGTTTGACTTTGACTTAAATTAAAATTAGATTTTAATTTTGCCCAAATAGGCCCATAGTCTGGATTGATGGACCCCGGTCTACCATTTATGGTTGGAGTGAGTTTTGTAGGACAGACACTAGAACTATCAATAAATCCCTCCAAACCAAAACCGTGAATTCCAACATGAACATGTTGTCTCCATATGAGAAAATTTCCATCATTCAAGCGCAATAGCTAGTTGATTTGTAGGATTGATAAGTTGGGAAGGTTGAGATAAGGAGAAATTGAGAGTAGGTTCAGCAGTATTGATCGAATTAACATTGGATTCATTTTGTGACTTGATTTGGAGGTCATATAGCTCTGATATCATATAATGGAAACAGAAAATAGGGCAAAAGGAAATATTTTATTCACCCACATATGAGTTTGTATAGTACATGGTATATATATAGTATAATAAAGAAACATCATTGTGATTGGACACATCCTCTAGCTACCTAACAGGGTGTACTGTGATTACAACAGGTGTAAACACTCACAAATAAAAATTCAGGGTGTTTGAGCCACATTATTTTGGAAGAATGTATTTTGAAATACTATATTGATGTGACGTAAAATATTATTTTATTGAAAAATGTGTGGTTGAAAATGAGTAGAAGAATGAAAATAAAAATTTTAATGTGACTTAAACAGGGGCTTACAAACAGATTTGCAAATCTCAACAGGTTTGTTATGTGCTAATATACAACAATGATGGAGCAAATTTTCGGATTACGTATCTTCATAATTTGGAGGAATTGGCCACAATGTTTCTCAAAGTCTTGATACATAAGGGGAGTTCTTTATCCAGAGTCGATGATTTATCATATTATGAGGAGTTTCACAAATCATTTACGGCCATGCTATTTTTCAAAGTGTTGAAATTATACCCCAACTCAAACCATTTACATCCATGCTGTTTTTCAACAACTCCAAATTGGGAACTGGTTTTGCTTCCTTATACCGTCGAAATAGTGAAGGAAACTTGTCCTATGGAAATTTTGGAGCATTTCAATTTCACTTCCTAGATTTATAGTCTCAGGATTTCTCTAGAGACGACAAAATAAGCAATAAGAAGTGTCCAACGGAGTAAAAATCGATTCTATCCAATTTTTTGGGCCACATGATGAGTCTTTTATGTTCAATTTTGCTGAACTATGTGTCAATGTAATTTCTGTATTGTGAATTTAGCCTTTGTTTGGTGTCCAATGTTTCCAAAATACATGTTTTTCTCTTTTATTTTCAACAAAACATTTTTCAATAAAATAATATTACATGAAAACCTAAAATTTTTCCTTATTTTTTAGTCACACATTGTCCAGCAAATCACTATTTCAAAATGCATTTTTGACAAAAAAAAAAAGGACTTTTTGGTACACAGAAGTTTTGGCCAGATAAAAAAAGGGTGACTCGAATTGTAAGCAAGAGAATGCATAAGAAGCAATGAATATAATCATTGTTCGATATATCACATTAACAAATTCAATATTCGTACTCAAAAGAACATCATATTGTTAGATATATCGCCACTACGTCAAGATGTATTGTGGTTTTATAGGTGGTGTTGACGTCCTGTATATGACAAATGAATAGACATGTAAAATGTTGTAATAATGACCGAAATGCATTATGTAATTATACAAAGGTATAGGGCTCATGGGAAGTCGTCGAATAAGTGTTGTTAGTAGCAAACTTGACAATGAAATGTAATGGTAATAACGATAATCGTAAGGTCGTGTACACTTTATGATAGAAAACAAGAAAAGGATTGTAGATTCAAATAATCTATCAAACATAATTTTATCAAACAATTTTCACATATAAACCAAATTATTCATACTCCATGTTGAAATCAGAGAAAATAATAAAATACAAACATACCTATATCCATAGATGTCTGATTATTTGCCTGAATGGATTATGATCTTCCAATTGATTGGTAATCTTCTCATGAATTTCACTATCTGTTGATGGAAATGCAGAGAATCTGAATGACACTATCAATTTGGGGACCATGACCCCATATAATAATAATAACTAAATAGTAATTATCTTTCAGTTGTTTCAAATTGGTCCATCATCAATTTAAAACAAACTTCCGGTCTCTACACTATATTTCCATGAAATCTAATACATATTAGTCAAAATTAACTTTAATGTATCACTTTAATTGAGTAATAATTTTTAAACAATAGCATCACACATTTTTAATATATTACGTGTGGCCTCATATATGTTGAAATTTTCCAACAATCTCCCACTGAGTTATACGTGTAATCTTACAAATATGGACAACCTTATGAGCTCAAAATTTTGCTATCACTATTATGGGTATTATCAAATAATCTCGTCCATTAGTCATACTGATATAGGATTAAAGCGATTTTTGTCACATTTAACGTGACTAAATCCATTAATGGTCACATGCACCCATACAATCAAATGACATAGATCAATCATGAGAGTGTAGCATGGAAATTACATGTTATGTGATCTAAACATGTCTATTTCCAACTGATCCAACCTTATTTCTTAAGTGAGATCAATACTGAATATAATAATAGAGTGAAATGAACTTAATACTTTATTTATGTACAGAATAATATCCAAATACACAAATGTGTCCAAAACATAAAGCAATGAAAATACAAACTCCCACTAAAACATGATATCCTCATGATATACAACACCCATACGAGCAGTGTGCTCATGAAAGACCTTGGGTGTCAATCCCTTAGTAAGCGGATCCGCAATCATGGAATTTGTCCCAATGTGCTCTATGAAAATCTGTCCACTTTGTACTCTTTCCTTCACAACCAGGAACTTAATTTCAATGTGTTTTGACTTAGATGAACTCCTGTTGTTATTGGAATATGGAACTACTGAGTTATCGTCACAATATAACTTTAATGGTCTTTCTATGCCATTTAGAATGTGCAGTCCAGTGAAAAAATTTCGTAACCATATTCCATGATTAGATGCCTCATAGCATGCTACAAATTATGTGTCATGATAGAAGAAGCTATGAGTATCTGCTTGGCACTCTTCCAGGAAATAACTCTTCCAGCTAGCAGATAGATATAACCTGATGTGGATCTCCTACTATCTTGACATCTAACAAAATCAAAATCAGAGTACCCTATGATCTCTAACTAATCAATCTAATATATGTGAGCATGTAATTCTTTGTTCTCTTCAAATGCCTCATAACCCTTTCGGCTGCTTTCCAATGATCCATCTCAAGGTTGCTCAAATATCTGCTTAACATTCCAACAATGAATGTTATGTCTGGACGTGTACAAACTTGAGCATAGGGAACCTTCGGCATTTTCTTAACTTTAAGATCATTTTGCGGGCATTGTTTGAGACTAAATTTGTCTCTCTTAACGACAGAGTTGTCACCTGATTTACAGTTTTTGCATGTCAAACTTCTTAAGTATTTTATCGATATAACTCTTTTGTGATAATCCAAGAATACCTCGAGAGTGATCTCGATGTACCTGAATCCCAATACAAAAGAGGCGTCACCAAGATCTTTCATCTCAAAATTTCTTGATAAAAATCTCTTGATTTCATGCAACATGCCTATATCAGTAGTGGCAAGCAGTATGTCATCAACATATAAAACCAGGAAAATATGCTTACTCCCATTGAACTTGTGATACACACAATCATCAACAGCATTCATCTCAAAACCAAACGAGATAATTACTTGATGAAATTTGTAGTACCATTGACGGGAAGCTTGCTTGATCCCATAGATGGATTTCTTTAATTTGCAAACCATATTCTTCGAGTCTCCTGACACAAAATTTTCTGATTGTACCATATAGATCGTCCCATCAATGTCGCCATTTAGAAACACCGTCTTAACATCCATCTGATGTAGCTCAAGGCCAAAGTGTGCAACAAGTGCCATAATTATCCTGAAAAAGTCTTTCGTTGAAATTAGAGAGAAAGTCTCTTTGAAGTCGATGTCTTCTTTAATTCTTTTTGGGTAAAACCTTTAGTTATAAGACGAGCCTTATATATTTCTATATTACCTTTCGAATCCCTCTTGGTTTTAAAAATCCATTTGCAACCAATGGACTTCGCACCTTTTGGTAACGGGACAAGATCTCAAACTTTATTGTCTTGCATAGACTTATACTCCTCATTTATGACATCAATCCAATTTTGAGAGTTAGAACCCTACATGGCCTGATGGAAATTGATTAGATCATCTTCCATCAATCCATTATTTTCCTCATGTTCTTGGAGAAATACTATAAAATTATCCAGAATAGCATTTTTCCTTTCTTTCGTAGATCTCCTTAAATGTATTGGTTCTTGAGGTTGTTGAGTTTGTGCATCTGGAATAATTACCTCATTTTGGATGGGAGGTTCTTCAACATTGTCTTTTTGAGATTCTGGATATACTTCTCGATCAATAACAGGTATAGGAACTTGTACATTGTCAAAAGCAATATTAGGAATCGAAACTGATCATTTCTCAACTTCTTCCTCAAAAACAATGTCTCTAACCTTATTTCTCTCCCCAAACTCAACATCCTAAAAAAATGTTGCAGCTCCCGTTTCAAAAATTGACTTAAGTATGGGATCATAAAATTTATAGCCCCTTGATCGATCAGAATAACCAATAAAATAGTTGTTCACAGTTTTGGAGTCCAATTTTTTTTCATGTGGCCTATAAGGCCTATAGGCCTAGCCTCACCTGGACATCCCCAAATGTGAAAATGCTTTAGACTAGGCTTTCTACCTGTCTAAAACTCATAAAGTGTTTTGGCAACAGCCTTAATTGGTACTCTGTTCAGAATATAAGATGCAGTCTTTAATGTTTCTCTCCAGAGTGATTTTGGTAAAGTAGAATGACTAATCATACTTCTTACCATATCCTTAAGAGTTCTGTTTCATCTTTCAGCTACACCATTCATGCTAGGCAATCCTGGCATGGTGTATTGTGGGATGATTCCACATTCCTCTAGGTATTTAGTAAATGGTCCTGAACATTGTTCACCTGAACCGTCATTTCTGCCATAGTATTCACCACCACGGTCAGATCTAACGCTCTTTATCCTTTTGCTGAGTTGATTCTCAACCTCAGTCTTAAAAGATTTGAACATGTTCAGTGACTCAAACTTTTCATAAATAATATATAGATACTCATAACGTGAGTAATCGTCTATGAATGATATAAAATATCGTTGATCATTCCAAGAAGTCGTAGGGAATGGTCCACAAATATCTATGTGTATCAATTCTAAAACATTCGAAGCTCTGTTAGCACCTAATCTCTTAGGTTTGGTCTGTTTTCCCTTGATACATTAAATACATACATCAAAATTTGTGAAGTCAAGGGAATCCAAAATACCATCTGACGCGAATCGTTCAACTTTAGCTTTTGAGATGCGATATAAGCGCTTGTACCATAACTTTGCTGAATTTTCATTATTTAATTTGCGTTTAGTACCACGTGATTCCACATACAAGGTTTCATGATATGATGCAACAGTATTGAACAAATATAGGTTATCATATGTAGATAATAAACCAATACCAATAACATTAGAATTTAATGAAAGACTAAACTGATTGTTTCCAAAAGAACAATAATATCCAAATTTGTCCAACACAGAAACAGAAATCAAATTCCGTCTAAAAGACAACACAACAAAAGTGTCTTTCAAATCCAAATAATGACCAGTTTTTAAAAATAATCGAAAAGTGCCTATTACATCAACTTCCACTGATTTGTCATCACCCACATATATGTGTGTTTCACCATCATTTGGCTTTTAATAGCTCAAACAGCCCTGCATAGAAACACTTATGTGAGTAGTAGCACCAAAATCTAACCATCAAGTATTTCTAGGTACTGAAGCTAAATTAACCTAAGAACATACCAAAGTAAGATTTGTACATTTATTTGTACGCCAGGCATGATATTTGGTACAATTCTTCTTCAAATGTCCAGTCTTGTTGCAAAAGAAACAGGTCAATTTGTCCTCTTGCCGTTTCTTTTATACTGGACCTTTAGGAGCAGTTTCACATTCCTTCTTTCTTTTCTTGCCCTTATTCTTAGAAGTGTTTTCCTTAAAAGTGCTTGTTAAATGAACGTTTTCAGTTCTGTCTTGCTTCAACCTTTCTTCATTTTGCACACAATATGAAATGGGCTCATTTAGAGACCATTTCTCCTTCTGGCAGTTATAATTGGCCTTAAATTGACTAAATTGTGCAGGAAGCAAGATCAATACCAAATGTACGAGTAAATCATTAGACAGCTCAAGCTTTAGTGCCTTAAGTTTAGAAGTAATGTGGGACATCTCCTTGATGTACTCCCTTATATTTCCTTTGCCTTTATATCTCATTGAAATTAAGCTTTGCAAAAGCGTGCTTGTTTTAGCCTTATCGTTTTTCGCAAAATATTTCTCAATTTCGGCAAGAAAATCCTTGGCATTAGTCACTTCTTCAGATACTACGCCTCTAAAGGAGTCTGGAATGCCGCGTTTAATGATCATTAGACTCATGCGATTTGAGCGCTCCCACTTCTCAAAGTTCCTCTTTTCATTAGACGAACTTTCTTCCGTAAGAGGAGTGTATTGCTCAATTCGGAGTGTAAGATCTAGATCCATGCAGCCAAGAACAATCAATACATTCTCTTTCCAATCCTTGAAGTTTGTCCCATTGAGCATGAGAATATAATTAACATTTGCAGATATGGTAGTAGCAGATGAACTAGCTGTATGGAGAACAAAATAGAGATAGAAAAAGAATTATGCTCAGATTAATATTAACATTCAATAATCAATAAATTCAAATAATGGTAAGTCATATCTCAAGATACCTAGAACATCATTAATATCAAGTTTTTGGACAGTAATATTAATTGTAAGTGGTACTCTTGGTGTAGTGATCAAACATTGACAATAACTCTCGTCAAATATTAAACTCATCTTTGGATTGATTTATAATTCACATGAAAATATTATAATTGTCACACGTTTACCACCACAAGTGTGCATGCAATTCAGCCAAATATTAATTTTCCTTTGGGCCGGCTAATATCCGCATGAACTAGCATACACACGAAATCTTTCTAATATTCTAAGTTAATTAATTTCCACAAAAGAGGTTGCTTTGACAATATATTGCTTCAATCAATTCACTTTTGAATATTATATTCTCAAATGAGTCATTTATACCAAAATTTGAAAGGCAGAATACTTAATTTTATTTATCTTGAAACTTTAAGGGCCTAAAGGTTAATAATTCAATACTTTAGGGTCAAAATTGATTAATTCAAAACTTTAAGGGTCAATAATTAATTATTGGAGAATTTAGGAGTCAAAAAACAATTATTCAAAACTTTAAGGGCCAATTTAAATCAATTATGAACATTTAGGGGCTTAATTGTAAAATTCAGAACTTAAATTGCCTAAATTAATTAATTTTAGAACTTCAGAAGCTGAATTATTAAACGCATAACCTTAAGTCCCAACTTATATACACTTTAAACTTTAGGAGCTAAAATATAAATAACTCAACCCTAACCCCCTAATATTAAATTGCAAGCAGGGGCCCCAAAAATTTAAATTTGCAGCCCAAGCCCCCTCCTCCAAAAATTTCAAAACTGAAAATAAGGGTTCGAAAAAAAACCCCATTTTCACCTTCTACCTTGGCGACGCCGGCTGGCACAGCAAAGGCCTAAGTGGCAGCGGGTCGTCGCCTGGGTGAGGCGGCCCCAAATCGCCCCAGCAGCATGGGTTACAGCAGCGTCCACGCTGCTGTTGAAGCAGCGACCGCTGCAAGATCAGATTTTCAAATTTTTTTTTTTTTTTTTATGAACAACAGATCTAAAAAAAAAAACTTCACCTTAAAATCCGAATTTTAGGAAGAAAAAACCTTAATTATATCAAAATCCATATTATAACATGTTTGATTCATATAATAATATTCCAAATTTCACAAAATAACAGCGAAATCATATAAACCAAAAAATTCAGAATTTTAAAAACTCCAATTTCTCATGAATTCAACCATGGAGTAGATCTAATACCATTTGATAGAAAACAAGAAAATGATTATAGATTCAAATTATCTATCAAACATAATTTTATCAAACCCCATTTTCACATATAAATCCAATTATTCATACTCCATGTTGAAATCAGATAAACGAATAAAATACAAACATACATATATCCATAGATGTCTGATTGTTTGCTTGAATGAATTATAATCTTCCAATTGATTGATGATCTTCTCTTGAATTTCACTCTCTGTTGACGGGGATGCATAGAATCTGAAAAACAATATCAATTTGGGGACCATGACCCCATGTAATAATAATAATAATAATAATAATAATAATAATAATAATAATAATAATAATAATAATAATAACTGAATAGTCATTATTTTTCACTTGTTTTAAATTGGCCCCTCATCAATCTAAAACAAACTTCTGGTATCTATACTATATTTCCATGAAATCTAATACTCATTAGTCAAAATTAACTTTAATGGATTACTTTAGTTGTCTAATATTTTTTAAACAATGGCATCACACATTTTTAATATATTACGTGTGGCCACATATATGTTGAAATTTTCCAACATTTTATTGTTATCAAAACCATAAAATCGCAAAACAATAGAACTATGTAAGCGATTACTATGTTTACAATTCAATAAAATAATATTACATGCAAACCTAAAACTTTTCCTCACTATTTCAAAATGCATTTTTGATAAAAATAAAAAAAAATGACTTTTTAGTACACAGAAGTTTTGGCCAGATAAAAAATGGTGAATCGAATTGTAAGCAAGAGAATGCGTAGGAAGCAATGAATATAATCATTGTTCTGTATATCACATTACAAAAAGCAAGTACTCGACAATTTTAAAGACAAATTCAATATTCGTACTCGAAAGAGCATCATATTGTTGGATATATCGCCACTACGTCAAGATGTATTGTGGTTTTATGGGTGGTGTTGAAGTCTTGTATATGACAAATGAATAGACACGTAAAATGTTGTAATAATGACCGAAATGCCTGATGTAACTATACCTCATGGGGAGTAGCAAACTTGACAGTGAAATGTAATGGTAATAACAATGATCGTAAGGTCATGTACACTTTATTGTTATCAAAACCATAAAATCGCAAAACAATACAACTATGTAAGCGATTACTATGTTTACAATTCATGATATGAAACAATGTACAAAATCGGATGTAGTAAACATTATATTAACGTTTGGGGTGGTTCAATGCCTAATGCAATACACGAGTGTACGGTAAATAAGAAAGTACGGTACGTTACGTAATAATTTGCATATTCAATGTAATGCACGTAAAGGAAATCACATGTTTCTAGAACTTTGATACTTCACATTTTTTTTATTTCGAAGTTGAAAAATGAAAACAGCAAAAATAATGTTGTTTGCAAACGAAGACAGAGACTAGTGTGTAGAGAGAATTTAGGAATTCATTTTTCGAACGATTTTTGTACAACTATCATTTTTTGTAGATATATTGACAATTTAAGCTGATTCGTTGGAATGTAATTAAATGAGGAGTGAGACCCATTAGTTAATTGTCTAATTTTATGGAGTTGAGTGATTTGCTAAAATTTAATTTTACTTTGATAATGCAGTATGTATAGAAATAAAATCCGTATTTTGCAAATTTTGAATATTTAATTTCAAAGGTGTATGGTGTAATTTTGAGGGTCATTCTTTGTGTACTGTATAGGTGGGTTTTATATTGGATCAACGAATAACAAAAGTATGCTTAAACCTCGAGCTTTCACGTTCCATGTCTCAAGCGCTTTTAGCTCAAACTTGTTACCTTAACTTTCCCATTTTCTTTAGATTTGGACTTCTATGTTTGAGCTCCTTTACGTGACTCGAAAAATGTTTAATTAAATATAATTTGTGCAAAATCATTTGACTCTATTGCGAAGTACCACACCTGTTTATTTTGGTGTAATAGTTTCTAGATAACCTTTTTAGTGGGAAATAACATATTTTCATCCATTTTCTCAATAAAGTTTTGTGAAATGACGAATATGGCCACTTCTTTAAATAAAACAAAAAATAAAGAATTAAAAAAAAGTGAAAACGAGTCCCAGATAAATAATTATAAAATTTAAAATTAAAATAAAAAAATCTATTTCTCCATAACTTTTAGACACGAAAGAATCAGAGAAAATTGACACTACTCTCGAACAGGCGGGTGGAGATATAGGATGCACTAACATTTGCATCTCAACATTCAAAAAACAAAAAAGTACAACAAATTACCATATGACATCTTTCAACTCAATTCAATAAGGAGAATAAACCCATCCCCACAGCACCGTATTCAAGCAATCATATTTCAATTAGAAAAAAAATACATGAATGGATAAATATAAAACTATGAGAGAGCAGATCATGAGAAAAAACTCATGGGGCAGAAACGGAAAGATTGTTAGGCGGCAGTTTGATTGGAGATCCGAAATAAGGAGAAAAATGGATTAGAGCGGAGATTACGACTGGAAATGGCGACTTGATTTTATTTTTTGGTTCTATAATAGTAGTTCTATGTACGCGTTGGACTTAGATAGGTTTGACCCTCTGAAGGTTGAATTCAAATTTTTGCCCAAGGCATTGGACCCAATCTGGTTCCCTCTCCCCATCTTTAAAAGGAATTATGCTTAGTGTACATAAGGGTATTCATTCCCTCACATGGGGTAAGACTCACATAAAATGTGGTTTAAAAGGCCCAACCTTTGATGTGTTTATATTGGCGCTAAAAAATCATCCATGTTTGATTTAAAGGTAATTGGGGCAAATCATTTGACATTTGCCTCTATTACGAAATACCTCATATCGTTTTATTTTGGTGGAATAGTCCTTAGATAACCTTTTTCATAAGGAGCAAAATAGTTTCTTCTACTTTTTCAATAGTCTCGTGAAATTACAAATATACCATCTTCTTTAAATAAAATAAAATAAAAATAAATAAAGAATTAATTGCAATCATAATCCTAATTGTTTTTTTTTTAAAGTGAAAGCAGGTCCAAATAAATAATTATAAAATTTGAATTTAAAGGATTTTTCTAAAGGTACAAATTTTTTTTAATAAAATTAAAACAGGGAGACAACTGTCTCCACCATGGCTGCTGCCAAACCCAAAAACTGTTTTGGTAGCAGTCAATCACAGTGAGGCAGGTGTCTTACCTACATTAATTTCGTCTAATATATATATATATATATATATATATATATATATATATATATATATATATATATATATAATCTGAGAAAATTGAAACTACACTTGAAAAGCCAGGTGGAAAAATAGGATGCACCAAAATTCGTCTCAATATTCAGAAACCAAAAAAGTACAATAAATCATCTTACGATATCTTTCAACTGAGTTCGACCAAGCAATATTCTTTTATTGCTTACAAAACATGGATTGTGTAATGATGATTTTTGGGAGAATGTAGTTAAAAATAGGAAAAATCTTGGTTTTCATACAAATTATTTTATTGGAAGAGTACGGTTGAAGATAAATTTGAAAATGAAAATTCCCGTGTTGCACTGAATACACTTAACAGTTCACAGATTACCAATTTAACGGTTTTTAAGTTATAGAATGGTTGTCACTTATTCGTTTTAGTTTTGACCATATGTGCGGAATTAATCAATCAAAAGCAACAAGTCACTTTTAATTTTTTCTAGATAATTAAGCATACAAGTCCAATTATCCTATATTTAAATACCATAGTAATAAAGAAAGCAATAATAAACACTGATATGATGACGGAGAAATCCAACTGGTAAAAACTCTGGGACCAAACTAGTTACCTGTACTAGATGCTATCTAACCAACTCCACTAGACTTCCCAAACTATTTTCTGCTAATTTCAAAGTCTGCTCCAAGATTTTCTGGAATTGTCTCTTCCAAGTGGAATTCCAAGACCCTGTTCCAAGGCCTTGTGCTTTTCCTGCTCTTGGAGTTCAACATCTCTCAACGTCCAACAACCTCTGAAATTCAACTGAGAAAGTGCATTCCTAAAAGTATGTAGGAAGTAAGTGTTATGGATTCAATGGATTTGATGTTTTCCCAAATAGGTGGTTGTATAAAATCAAGAGTGAAAGAATGAAATCAATGTATGAATAGGTTCTTGAATATATTATAGAGAAGAGGCACAATGAACACCCACCTAATTTTCGTACATAGGATTGGATATTTATAGGAGGGGTAATTTGATTGAATTGGCCAAAAAATACTTCAAAATAGGGGTTTCAGGGTTGACCTGTCGTTCGAGTGAGAGCTCGGCGACAAGCGGGCAACAAGTATTCTGTTTTTGTCACTTGAGTGACAATTGGGCGAGAAGCTAGCGAAAATGTTGTGCCGTGTTTCTCTTTTTTTATGCTCAAACCTTAGATCACATAACCTAATTTGTATAAATTGCACCCAGGTCCTTGACTTTTACAACACGTTACAAATTAATCATTTTGTCCACAGAATTGTCAACACTGAAAACCTAACAAACTCCTTATTTAGCATTTTGTGACAAAACATATAATAAGTCAAAGAAAACTAAATACAAAATCTGAACTAGCCAATCTTTATCAAACTGATGTAAACTGATGTCTCTTGCATTCTTTGTTAAACATGTTTCCTGAAATTCACAATTCAAATATGTGATACAGGAAATAATAAAATCATTAAACACGTGATACCAACACTAGCTAGAATGAGACATAATACTAATGTTAATCCAAACACCAACAAAAATATTAGAATCACACAAATATCAAAAACTCAAACAATTAGGTAGATATGGTATGGAATGCAATGCAATCAACAAATCTTCCCTATCAATCTACGTTACCATAAAAAAATTTAAAAATATAAAATTCTCCCATTCACGAAATTTACTTTACTTTACTCTCTCCATTTTTATCACAAATGACGAAGGGACCGATAATTAAAAAATCACAAAAATGCTTTACTCTCTCCCTTTTTTAACAATAACATATAATAACTTAAAAAATGTTGTTGTTTGCATGCATAAGTATAAACAATATACAGTAAATCTTCCCACATAAAGTTCAAGTTAACATAAATTAAATTGTATAAGTGGCCCATATGTGTAACGTGTCACTAATCTTTTGTAAGTAGGACTCCAAACATTAATTTTGTGAGAAAGGACATGTCAAACATCACTGCCAATAAGTGTATTTCTTTACTTATGAAAGTCAAACTAGAACATTTAAATAAAAGCTCATTTTGTATTGATATTTTCTTTTCTTCTCCTGACTTTGAGCATATTTTATTTTCACATCTTTCAATATTTTAAGCTCATTATTATTTGTCACATCTTAAATGCAGGCTCTTCTTCATTAAGCGACTAAAATGACTCATGTAGCGAGTTTTAGGTCGATTGTCCCAAGTAAGTTGACCATATGCACTAGGTTATGAGAACTATGCAAGCTTAATTGTTCAAGTCACATAGGTTTCTAAAAAGAACATATGATATTGAGACTTTAATTATCGGGGATAAACTTGAGTTTAGATCTAATAAATAAGATCAATTCATGTTCAAAATCGCATTACTAACATGTAATTGCCATCCCAAATCTCACACATACGGTTGAGTTCCACTAATAATATCATAGTGTGTACAGTTAGGGGTGGGCGTGGGTTGGGTTGGATCGGTTTTTGCCCCAATCCAAACCCAACCCAACATTGTCGGTTTGTTCGAAATCCAACCCAACCCAACCCATGTAAATGTTGAAACCCAACCCAACCCAACCCAATTATGTGTCGGTCGGGTTGGGTTGGGTTGGGTTGGTCGGTTTGAATCATAAATTTCAATTTTTTTATGATAAAGAGTAGCTCAAACCCTTATAAATTAGTTTATGTTTTCGTCTTTATTCGATTTGAGATTTTATCCCTTAAAAAATGTGCGAGACTGACTTTATTGGTTCAACCAACAAGTCCTAATTTTTGGCACTTACAGATAAGTGAACCTCCACACAGTAACGTATGAGATTGTCTTCAGACAATAATTTGTGTCCCCAGTACCTAAGCCATATGATTTTTTTTATAACTCCAGATTTTTAATTTTTTTTTTTTTTTTTTTGTTGGGGGAGGTCTCACGAGCATTTTCAATTGAAGTTCAGATGCATCAAAACACAATATCTCACATATGAGCATAGCAACACGCAACACAGATTTAGATTAGAGTGAAACTTTATTTTACAGATATGGAAATAACGACACAGATTACTAAACCACAAAATGGAAAAAGCTTATTTCTTTTCATAAGTATAGAGATACGTGTAAGAATTAATATACTTCTCTTCATGCATTTATCCAACTATAATTAGTAGGATTGGGAATTTCAGTTAAAGGAATAATAAAAAAAAGAATGAGAGCTTTAACTTCAGTCCTTTAATTTACACACAGAAATATGTCAATAAGACTTGAGCACATTAATCACCAAAAGAGCAATATAAATCAACATAAACATAAACTCATTTTATGATACAACGTGACTTTTTGACTTTATTGAATTTAAAAAAACTAGTAAAATAATTACTTAATTTAGCCTCTCTACTTCATCCCTAAATCTCACGCTGGTATTCCTTATCTTCAAGAAATTTTTAATTGAAATTCTCGATCAATTTCGAAAGCTCCAGTTTTAATAATAAAGAATTGCTAACAAAAACTAATTCTTAATACAATCTGAAAATAATTGAGAAAACTATTCGTCGTTTTTTCAATTTAACGTTTTTTTTTTCGGGTTGGGTTGGGTTGGGTCGGGTTGGGGGTGCCAACCCGCGACCCGACCCAACCCGACCCGACCACCCAACCCGAAACCCGAAAACCGCCCAAAAAATGCAAAAAACCGACCCAAATCGGTCGGTTTGGGTCGGTTCGGTCGGTTTCGTCGGGTCGGTCGGTTTTTTGCCCACCCCTATGTACAGTACGGATGGTACATGAAGACACATATACTAAATACTCCATAATAACATAAGTCAGTAATGGAAACTATATTACAACTCATTGATTAAACACATGCTTGATCACACCAAACAAATTCAAGTATATTATATATTATGCTGTAAAAATAATTTCCCGCCCATTTTTAAAATTTTTAAAATTTCCATATTTTGTTGTTTTTATTTTAAACCATAAATGCACCAAGCACAAAAAAAATGTCAAATACACAAACAATAAAAATAAAAATAAAAAATATGCATGAATTTTCTACCTGGAAAACAAATAAACAAATATGGTACATGCATAAATCAATATCACACGATGATAAAGCACGAGCATGCATCAAAAATACCTAATCAGTTAGGAATGTGAATGCTCTTACCTTTAAAAGTACCGTGATCTATTTCAAAAATTTTCAGATCACTTTTCTTCACCCAAACTTGCATGGTGAATATTTTTGGTTATTTATGTCATTAATTTGGTCAATTTACTTACCTGATTAGTAAGAAAGTCAATCTGACCAACGTAATCATGATTCTTATTTTTATTTAAGTCTCGATTTCTATTTCTATTCAGGAAATGACGATACCTAGGCTTTATGTGTCCTGACTCACCGTAATGAAAACAAGTAGGGATAAACTTAGGACCAAAAATATGTGATCGTCGATATCTATTCCTAGGTTGGCATGTCCTACACTGTCTAATAGGCATGTCCTACATATCCCTTATTATTAGGTACAGGGTTAGACACATTTAAACTGGCCAGTACCAGGGACAAATGTGGTCTTAGATGTACTAGCAACATTATAATCATTTTTGTTATATCCTAGACCTCCCATATTACCGGCAGGCTTGTCTATTCTTAGAATGTTAACTAACTTTATAGCACCACTAGAAAAGGCAAGAAGTTGAGACTTGGAATGCTCTAGGTTGCTCAGAAGACTTTTAACATGAATTTCTCAGGTTTCATTTTCAATTGTCAGCTCATTAGCTCTCCTAAAGGTCTTCTCAAGCTCACTAGTGAGATTCCTAACCTGAGTATCTAAAGATTCATTCGTGGATTTCAACTCACTCAAGGTAGAGGTAGATTCCGAAATGCATTCTACAAGTTTCTCGTTTTTTAACTCAAGTTCCGTACCTCTCGTACTTAAGGCTTTATTTTTTATTGTAATCTTAATGCTCTCATAGATTCTATCATAACCCTCATGAATATCTCCCTCGCTATCAGAATCTTCCTCACTATCAAAATCTTCTTCTGAATTCTTACCACTACTTACGTTCTCAGCCTTCTCACCCCCTCTTATCAGATTTATTCCTAATTCTAGCAGTAAAGGCAATATATTTTCTATTTTCCTCATGAGTGGATTTTTCATTCTGATTGTCCGCGTTGAACTCATCATTAGTAAGAGTAGCATTCATAGCCTTATCTAGATTTCTTCTACTACAAAGGCACTAACTCCTAAAGTGGCCAAAACTTCTACAATTACGACACTTCACAGTTTTAGTATTCTTTCTAGATCCACTAGGACCACTTTTATGCTTCTCTTGAGGTTTTTGTTTATTTCTAAACATTTTTCGAAATATTTGGCAAGGTAAGCTAACCCCTTTCCATTAGGAGAATGTGAATCTGAGGACTCTCTATGACTATTCCTCACAGTATTTAAGGCTAATGACTTATCATTTGTGGGTTTAGCCGATGTAAGTTCATAAGTCCGGAGAGATCCAACCAACTCTTCAATCTTAATGGAATCTAAGTCCTTACTCTCTTCTATTGCCGTAACTTTAGGTCTAAACATTTCTGTTAGAAATCTAAGAATTTTTCTAACTATCTTAGGCTCCGGGATTCTTTCACCTAGGTTGAAGTTAGAATTTACTATGTCATTTAAACTCACATAAAAATAATCAAAAGTTTCATCTTCCTTCATCACAATTTCTTCAAACCTAGTGGTTAACATCTGCAGTTTAAAGTTCTTGACCGCCTGAGTTCCCTCATGTGTGGGCTGTAGAATATCCCAAACCTTTTTGGCTATCTCACACATAGATACTCGCTTAAACTCTTTCGGGGATACTGCCATAAATAGGGCATGTAAGGCTTTACTGTTCCAATGACATTCATCTAAGTTCACTCTAGTGCAATTAGCAACATGGGTAAGGATTACTTCATTATTAACCGTGGAACTAGGTGCAGAACCATTCACAACACTAAGCCAGAGACGCTCATCAATTGATTTTTAAAAAGCTCTCATCCTAACCTTCCAGTAACATAATTACTGCCATCAAAATATGGCGGGACGGATAATGAATTACACATCTAGATAATATGGTTGTTACTTATCTATTTTTAGTTTTGACCCTATGTGCGAAATTAATCAATCAAAAGCAACAAGTCATTTTTAATTGTTTCTAGATGATTAAGCATACAAGTTCAATTATCCTATGTTTGAATATCGCAGTAATAAAGAAATCAATAATAAACACCAATATGATGAAGGAGAAATCCAACTGGGTAAAAACTCCGAGACTAAGCCAGTTACCTCCACTATAGACAATACAGAGCGAGTTACAATCAGATGCTATCTAGCTAACTCCACTAGACTTTCCGATCTATTTCCTACGAACTCCAAGGTTTGCTTCTAAGACCTACTCTAAGATCTTCTGCAATTCTCTCTTCCAATTAGAATTTCAAGAACCTGCTCCAAGGCCTTGTGTTTTTCCTGCTTTTGTAGCTCAACCTCTCTCAACCTTCAGCAGCTTCTGAAGTTCAACTGAGAAAGTGTCTTCCCAAAAGTATTTAGGAAGTAAGTGTTATGGATTCAGTGGATTTAATGTTTTCCCAAAATAGGTGGTTGTATAAAATCAAAAGTGAAAGGATGAAATCAATATTTGAATAGGCTCTTGAATATATTGTAAAGAAGAGGCACAATGAACAACCACCTAATTTTCGTGTATAGGCTTGAGTATTTATATGAGAGGGTAATTAAGTTGAATGGGTCGGAAAAAATACTTCGAAATTCCAAAACAGGGTTTTCCGAATCGGCAACAGGGATTCTGTTTTTGTCGCTCGAGCGCCAACTAGGCGAGAAATTAGCAAAAATGTGGCGTCGTGTTTCTCCTTTTTTCATGCTCGAATCCTAGACCTCATAACTCAATTTGTACAAATTGCACCTTAGGTCCTTGACTTTTACAATACGTTACAAATTAGTCATTTTATCCACAAAATTGCCAACACTAAAAATCTAACTAAAAAGAAAGTGAATTTTTAGACAATATGGCTCAAACATGGACTTAATATTTAAAAAAGATGCTTTAGCGGAGCAACTTTTAACTTAATGTCTTCATATCTTTGTCCCTATCTTCTTGACCTCTTGGTTGACACAATATTATAATGTTGAAGTGAGCGGAATACAATTATTAGTTTGAGCTTCCATTCGGATTATTTTCTCGTGAATGGAAAAGGTCATGAAACTTTGAATGCTCATTTGGATTGCTTTGTCATAAACGAAAAACACATAAGATTTTATTGCGAAGAGGTTTTTAGACGTTTTATGTAATGTAGAATTTGAATAGTTTCATAAGAGTATAATCTTCCTGGCCAAAGCAACAAGAGTGCTAGTTCTAATAGATGTCTAAAAGACAAAAGAAAAAAAAAAGAACAAGAACAAGACAAACATGTCATTATCACTAGCCATCCAATTTTTTTATTTTTTATTTTTTTTTATTTTGGGAAAAAACATGCCATATACCCGACTTAAAGAAAGCATTTCCTAATGGGTAATTATATTCACACCACAACTTTTATTCTCTCCACCAAATTTTAATTGTACTCGAGGTTCTTAATCTTTGCTTATTATAGTATTTATGTTCCTAATGATTTTTCATGTCATTTTTATCCTCAAATTTTTCATTAGTTAACATATTTTGTATTTTATAACAATTTTATGTCTAAAAATCCGTTGCAATGGTGTTAAAAAAAACTTATTTTTCATCATATTTTTAGAAAATAAATAAATAAAAAGTACGCAAAAATATTTTTCCCTCATTTCAAAGCATGAAAACAAAATGTTTTGATATAAATCATCATCAAAGGCGAGACGTACTAATTAATGGAAGGTTGAAGATAAGAATTCGACGAAAAAAAGTTAAGGAAATAATTGCTATAATGAGCAAATATTAAGTAGTTTAATTGTAATTAAAATGTGGTATATTAAATAAAAATTGTGGTGGTAATATAACCACCCCTTCCTAATATACTTGCGAATGATATATACACTAAAAATACTATAAAACGAATAAAAAACATTAAAAATACTGCTACCCGAATCTTCTATTTTTAGATTTGCACCTAAAATTTTGAATGGCTAATACTACATCAAACATTAAAGGAAAAGTCTACAAGTATATAATATATGTAAATAATAGTGTTCATAATGTGATGTGGACAAAATCCTGTTGTTGATGTGAAAGTGTGAGATTTGAATTAATAGTTGGATCTAGTGCCACGTGTAATTGTGGACACCATTATGTATAGATTTATGTACATGTAGCACTTCTCAACATTAAATTGAGATGAGTCATGCTGTTTGCAGACCCATTTGCACAGAATTTGCACAGATTCACACACAGCAGGGGGTGGGTGGGTTGATTTTTTCAAGGGTAATTGGCCCAAAACATCCCTACCTTTGCTTAGTTTTGTGGAAAACGTCCCTACTTTTGATTTTTTGACGCAGAACGTCCCTACCTTTACATTTTCTTGCGCAAAACGTCCTTTTTGACCATTTTACCCTTATATTAACATAAAACAAACGCAAAAGTAAAGAAAAATAAAGAATAAATTGTAATTATGTGTTCAAACTTTTAAAAATGTGCAAATTAGTCACAAATAATAATTAACCATTGGAAAGCAACCCAAAAAGCCAAAAAAGCCAGTTGCATGCGAAACCATTTTCTGGTGCGAAACCCATGGCCGAGGACACCTGCTGGCCACTTCCCCACACCTAGACAAGCCCTCCCATGTTGGCAATTCATCTAAAAAACTCCCAAGCAAACTGAATTAATTCTGGAATAGTGCACAGTCGCGATGCTCGCGATCCAGCCTGAGAAAAACCTTAATTCCGGCTCCGTCAACTGCACCCAGGGAGGCGGGGCACATGGGCTAGGTTCTCCCTCACTTGGCGCACCTAGCCCAGTAATGGGTCTCCATCAATTTGACCCCAAGCAACCTGAATTTGATTCTGAAATTCTCGAAGGGGCGAACTCGCGAACACAGAATTTTATTTCTTTCAATTCAGGAGCCGTCCGGCCAAACTAAGGTGGCGGACCACCTGGGCTAACCCCCCCCCCACACACACACTCTGGGTAACCCAGCCCAGCCCTGGGTCCCAGCCAATTGCATCCCAAAATTGATGAATTTATGATTGGACTGGACTGTCTTTGCTTGAAATTGGAGGTTGCTTGTTGCTTGTTGGAGGAAATTGTTTACATATGTAGCTTCAACTTGATGAGGGGAGTCGACCAGTGTTGGATTCTGACCCGTTGGGTGGCCGGACGGCGAGTTGTGGGTGTTTGACCGATTTTCAGGCTGCAATTTTTGAATTTGATTTCCGGCCAAATTACAATGGGTTATGGGGATTTCTTGGTATGTAATTGTAGAGGGTAATGAGGAGAATATGTTGGGACCAATATCTGACGGTTTTGGCTGTCGGAAGTCGCCGAAAAATGAGCTCATGTATTCGGCTGAAAAGGGGCAAGAGAGATTTTTTTTTTTGTTCTTTTTAATATTTTTATAAGTTTTGGATTGATTTGCATTTTTTAAAAAGATTAGGAGTAAGATTGCAATTTATTCTTTATTTTTCTTTATTTTTGTGTTTGTTTTATGTTAATATAAGGGTAAAATGGTCAAAAAGGACGTTTTGCGCAAGAAAATGTAAAGGTAGGGACGTTCTGCGTCAAAAAATCAAACGTATGAATGTTTTCCACAAAACCAAACAAAGGTAGGGACAGTTTGCGTCAATTACCATTTTTTCAATATTAAACTCACATGGACCCCACTCCGTGTGAGTTACCTGTTCAAAATCGGTTCACATGGGGTATGTGCAAATGGCTTTTTCCAATTGAGATTCCATTGTACACGCAATTTCAAATTCTATCTTTTTGGTTTCGGTTTTGCTACCGGTACATCAAGATGTACATCGAGGTGTACACTCCCCTCATATGGGGATGGAGCCCACTTCAATAAAAAAAATATTTTACACAAGTGGACCCCACCCTCATGTGAGTGGGATGTACACCTTTATGTATAATTATTGATGTACAAGTAGAATAATTCTTTTGGTTTTTACAATCTGGGCCATTTGTTTGACAAAATCATAAATTCTATGGATAAAGCTACACGTACAGGACTTTTCTTACATAAAGCTTACAGGAATTCAAAAAAACGGATGTGGCACCTGCGTGGTTGATTATTTACTGACAGCTGCAGCAGCCCCTTTTACCCACGCCAACACACGTTACACTTCCACCCCTTTTCCCTTTTTCTCTTTATTCATGTATCAAATTTCGAAATTATGATGGGAATATAAAACAAAGTGTGAAATATTAAATTCTTAACACTATTTCAAAATGCTCACGACCTAGTTTATCGCATCTTTAAGAGCATGCGAAATGGTCAACCATAGCCAAAGTTACCACTCGTCGAAATAGACCGTTTCAAAATATATAAATGATTTTTCTTTTTTTTTATTTGTCTCAATTTTCGGGATTATTACGGGAAGTCAAATGAAATCGAAATATTGCATTCTTAATACAATTTCGAAGTGCTCACGGCCTAATTTGTCGCATTCTTAACCACATGCAAAACGGCCAACCGTAGCCAAAGTTATCACTCCGAAAATTGAAACAAAAAAAGAAAAATCATTTACATATTTTGAAACGGCATATTTGATGAGTGGTAACTTTGGCTACGTTTGGCCGTTTCGCATGTGGTTAAGAATGCGACAAATTAGGCCGTTAGCACTTCGAAATTGTATTAAGAATCAAATATTTCGATTTCGTTTGACTTCCCGTAATAATCCCGAAAGTTGAAACAAAAAAAAAATCATTTATATATTTTGAAACGGTCTATTTCGACGAGTGGTAACTTTGGCTACGGTTGGCCGTTTCGCATGCTCTTAAAGATGCGATAAACTAGGCCGTGAGCATTTCGAGATGATGTTAAGAATGTAATATTTCGACTTGGTTTAATATTCCCATAATGATTTCGAAAATTGAGACAAAAAGGAAAAATCATTTATATATTTTGAAACGGTCTAGTTCGACGAGTGGTAACTTTGGCTACGGTTGGCCGTTTCGCATGTTGTTAAAGATGTAATAAATTAGGCCGTGAGCATTTCGAAATGATGTTAAGAATGTAATATTTCGACTTGGTTTAATATTCCCATAATAATTTCGAAAATTAAGACAAAAAAGAAAAATCATTTATATATTTTTAAACGGTCTATTTCGACGAGTGGTAACTTTGATTACGGTTGGTCGTTTCGCATGCTGTTAAAGATTCGATAAACTAGACTGTGAGCATTTCGAAATTGTGTTAAGAATTTAATATTTCGACTTTGTTTTATATTCCCATAATAATTTCGAAATTTGATACATGAATAAAGAGAAAAAGGGAAAAGGGGTGGGCGTGTAACGTGTGTTGGGGTGGGTAAAAGGTGGCCGCTGCGGCTGTCAGTAAATAATCAACCATGCAGGTGCCACGTCCGTTTTTTTGAATTCCTGTAAGCCTTATGTAAGAAAAATCCTGTACGTGTAGCTTTATACATTAGAGGTAATTTTCTTTTCAGGATTTCATTTAGTACATTCGTTTTGTTGAATTTGCATGTAATTATTTCTTCTGAAGCCATGTATATGCTTTCCAAGGTGTTATTCATTGTTGCAACGTATATGAATAATTATGTTGTATCACATCTGCGGTGTTACGCCTTTCTTTTAGTACTGTGTTGCGAGACTACCACCAATACATAATTTTTAAAACCTGCATCCATGTTTGTTAGAATGCTTCCAACTATACGAATGCATCCATATATCTGCACGAGTACACAGCAGAATTTGTGAGATGCTTGGATTCATGGAAACTCAGTCTCATTTTCCATTGCAACACTGGAAATCCAACATATATTTACGGTTATGCTACATGCACATTATGATTTTCATACACGTGATGTAATGAAATTTAATTGGGTCATAATACTTTAAACCAAATAATTTTTCCACTATTTTTGACACCTCGTAAACCATTATGTAACTCATGTACAAGTAACATTATCCATATATTTATAACGATAATTCCTAACAACTTCAATGCACGTATGTGAACACTGGATTAACTACATAACATACAATATATGAACCACGTGCAATTCTAGAATAAAAATATACGAAATGATATATTACAAATCTGAAGATAATTCCTTCACATAATCTGATAGTTCACGAAAAAGTCCTAAATAAAGATAAATAACAACTAGTAAATAGTTTCGAATGACTTCAAAATGTCGTATCTATAGAAAACATTCATCCTTCCTTCAAATCTGTCGTGGGGATCCATGTAGAATATTCATTCCTATTGCAGGAAAATTGAAGAATTGACAAAAAAAAGAAAATTAGGACATGTTAAAAAACATACAAAGTGCGTCACAAGTGTGATTTCATTCATATCATGTGACTTCATAAAAAAATTGATAAAAGGTTAGACTACTCCCACATACCAAATGAATACAAACCATGAAGAGTTATGATCAATCCACTGTAATGAAACAAAATGCATTTCCTTATTACTTGCATTACTGTGTCTCAAACACAAACGACGTTTGGTATATAATGTGTCTTGGATGAATGAAATATAAATATATTATCCAGATTTCATTATATTAAGGCCTTGTTTGGCCTCCATTATTTCAAAAATGCATTTTTCTCTCTTATTTTTAACCACGTTCTCTAATAAAATAATATTACACATAAACTCAAAATCTTTTCTTATTTTTTAACCACACTTTCTCAAAAAAACACTATTTCCTAAATACATTTTCCTCAAAGTTTGTTTTTAATGGAGCCCAACAGAGGCTAAGAGTTGATTTCACTTGATGTTACTACTTTTAGATTCAATGAAATATAAAGTATGCAGTAAGAAAAAAGATGGCATGTAACATGAGTGTACAATATCACAACACTGGAGTGTAACTTGATAAAATATTGCATGACATGACACGTCAGACATGTAACACTATGCAACCAAGATTGCACAAACCATTAATAGTAGCGTGCAGTAACAAGGAAAACACATTTTCATAATCATAATACGAAAGAGAATCAGTTTAATGGGACAAGGTCTATGATTGAAAATTTCACCATCTTTCTGTTTACCTTGTGTAAATTTGAGTGTTCAATTTTGAGTATGAAATCTTGTGTCTAACAAATATGAACCAAAGAAATTTCAGAAAAATACAGAAGTCAAAAATTATTGGAGAAAAATTCATTTCCACTTCAAAGAAAAAAAACATTCATATAAAATTGTTTTGACCAGTTTGGCGAGTTTGAAGTTGTTTTGTATATTTATATTTAAGATATCTATAACGTTTGATCATGTCTCCGAAGCCAGTAGTTAGACTGCAGGAACTCAAAATTTTCGAAGTGATTTGTGAGATCATATAGTTCGATTGAGGCTTTATGGTGATTCAGAAAACCTAGCTTCAGTGAACAATATTTCTTTGCATACAAGTTGAGATAGATGGGGATGAGATCGTGTGATTAGTGATTGAACGAAAGGGATAATATTCAGCCGTAAATTGGTGAAATTAGGCAAAATAAGTGGGTCTTAAATGGAGTGAAGGACAGAGAATATTGATAGATTTTTAGGAGTGAAAGTGATTACTCGTTTATACTATTAAAATACAGTAATAGACGAAATAAAAAGAGGTGTTCGGCAATTTTTAAATTTTTTTGTGTAATGGGGTTAGTTGATGTAATTCCCTCATTTTTTATATGTTTTAGTTTATTTTGTTTGAATAATAGAAATAATATTGAATTTATATTACTGTTTAGAGTAAATAAAGATTTTGCATATACTAGAACAAGAATTGCCAATTGAAAACTATACAATAAACCAATGAAACATAGAATTTTGGATCTCTAAAGAAAAAGCAGTGGAAGAAAATAATGAAGGTACCAACATTAAAGAAAAAAAACGACATATTACCAAACATCAAACCAATGCAAGCAAATCAAAAAAATTTAATCACATTATTACTAGTGTATAATCCTATTTGATATTATAATAATGATGATGACTCGTAAAGAGGAGTTATTTGAATGATAAGAATGATGACTCGAAAAGAGGAGTGACTTTCAAAGCTCAAACCCGAGATGAAGCTCTACCCACCGGCTCTGGAGACATAATCAAATGTTACAGAAATCCCAAATACGAATGTACAAAAAACTTCAAACTCACGAAAAGGGTCAAAACAAATTTACAATTCTCTATGAAGTGGAAATAAATTTTTCTCTGATGATTTTTGACTTTACTCTATTTTTCTGAAATTTCTTTGAATCATATTTGCCAGACACAAGATTTCGTACTCAAAATTGAACACCCATAGGTAAATTTTCACTGATGTACAATTCTTATCTTTTCTTGAAATTTCTAGCACTTTACTCATTATTCCTTGTTTCAGCATTTATCCTGTCATTATGTGTTACTTCACTCTATATTTGCAGTTTGGAATTTTTGATAAAACCCTGTTTATAGGTTTTCACAATTTTTAGTGTCTTATTCATTGATTATGATCTATTTTAACTCTCTATGACTGTTGATATTCTGTATAATTATTTTATACGTTTTATTTCTTGAGCTTGTGTTTTATACATTTATGATTGCCAGATTTTGTATCATTACTGTTTTTCTTTCCTATTTCAACTAATATTTGTTGTTTCAAATCTTTGATAAACTTCTTCTTTGCTTTATCAATAGGTTCATTAATGGAATTACTGATAAAAACCTAAAATATGTAGAGGATGAGCTACATTAGTAAGTATAATAGCCATTTGCATGTTTCAATTTTCACGTTTAATGAGTTTGTGACTTTGACAGAGGCACTCAAAGTTGCGTTCGACTCCAAAACCTAAAGAAAAATTTCGTATGCATCCACCATAACGGGGAAATTCCTCCTAAAATATCGACGTATTCTTTCGATACCTAAACAATATTACTGTTGAACTAGCCTTGACAGTTAATAAGGGATTTGAACTTGAATGTTTGATTATCTTAGTTATCACGTGAAATATAATTGGCATTATTCTGCCATTGATTATGTTAGACTAAATTTACATGCTGAATTGGTAATATTACAAAAGTATTAAAACTATAGCCTATATATGAGGTTTTCTGCATTCAACTTTACACCAATGTATGAAGATTGAAGTTAAAGAGCTCTCATTCTCTTGAACTTTTATGAAATTTCAAAAACAAAAAAATCTTAATTTATTTCGTTGATACCAAGATGCAGATGGATGAGAAATCCGGTTTTTTATAAGGAAAAAATGCAAATTATGTCTCTTTTGGACACATCTGATTCTGGTGCCCTATACGGTTCCTGGTGCAACGGCCTACGAAATAATACAAGCAAAAATTTGATACACCGAGTCACTAGACGTAGAATTTCACCATTTCACATGCAATTTATGGTACGAAGTGAGAGATTTGGGAACCAAGAAATAGATAAAGTCAAATAAGAACATAAATATATATTTCACTTCAAACATGCAATCTATCCAATTTTATGGTAAGTACACACGAGATTTGAATCCCAGTTCACAAAATTATTCTACTACACAGATGGTTCAGATTCAACAACAATAAATTTAAGGTCACGTTCTTGAGATTTAGTCAACAACCAGACATGAAATAGAAACATACCTTGATCACTCCACTGAAATTCCAGAAGAGAAGCAAAGTTTTGAGTCCACACCACCACTTATCACACTATCATCTTTCCACCAGTCGGCACATAACACCTTTATTAAAAATGCCAGATCATTGAAGTAATGAAGTAACTGTTATGATTGAGTTTAATACTTAAAGGGCGTGTTCGGCACGCAGTACTAAATATGACTGTACAATAAAATAGACTATTTCATCTTCTTTTTCTTCCTTATTAATACTATCTAGTCCAATCCACCTCTACACCTTACCAAACTGGCCAAAAGTGGAAACATTGGATTGGGGGAGTACCTTGTTCTTATGCGAGTCAATCACATGCAATGCAAACTGCAAAAGGGAACACATGATTCAGACAAATATTTTGTGAAGGCACATAGAGCATAAAGTAAAAGGAATGACAGAATTGAATACCGTAGTTCTCAGATCCCATATCATAACTTTTCCATCATATGATGCAGAGACCAAGTGAAACCATGATTTATTGTGCCATTTGCAAGAAGAAATCCAAGAATTATGTTGCGACAATTGAAAGATAGGATCATATTTCCCTGTACAAACAAATTCATGCAAGGCAAAAATAGTATCAGTAATTGGGGATCTCAATGTACAAAATGCAAACGCCTTAATAGTAGCATACACACGCTTGTATATATTTACGCAGGCATCCAGAGAGAGAAACCTGGCTTGCGAGGATCCCATATTCGAATTGTAGGGTCAGAACCGCCAGCTGCAATAAGGGTAGAACTTTCACCTCCAATATCAAGACAATTGATAGCCTTGCCACAGAACTGAGAGAAGATTAAATAGAAAGTCTGTCAACTTCTATTTTCAATTATAATGACTCCATTTAGAATTTTGCCATACGAGTTATCATAGCATGCCAGCAAATGAAGCTCGTGTAATTCTTATATTAAGCCATCTGATAAAAATATTAAATATAATAATGCCAGATATGAGATCAAACACCTTTGAAGTAAAACAGCTTCTAAAAATTAGGAATTTTAAGTTTGTATCAGGTTACACTGTGAGCTTTAACAAAGTCTCCAAGTCATTTCAAAAGATAAAGCCAAGGCCATTGTTAAAAGTGATCACTGATAATGATAAATAAGGCTACACCTTTCATTTGTTTCTTTTGGCAACACTTTCTCTAATATCAATGACTAGATATGACCAAAATTTTAAATTCAAGACCACTTTTGACATTGATCCAGGAGATGGTGAGGATTGCATATCCATTACGGATCAGGGTTGGGAATTTATTACTAGTTCTAGTAAAGGTAGGTTTGGATTGCTTAACTTGACATATTTACATTGAGACCGATCAAAGAATGCCCAAACTGAGAGGCTTCGACAAAAAACCTGTACCAATTTTTGAACTGTTTCAAAAAGAATCTAGCTATGATGCCCCGACACAGACACGTGTGGGATACGTTGACACGCGATTTTTCAAAAAGTACTGACATGACACATCGACGACACATTGATTAATATCTTTAAAATTCTTCATTTATATAGTCTAAATTTAGTTTTATATTTGTTATTAATTTTTCTTGTTAAAATATTCTAGATATGAGTACATATTTGTTATTTACTAGTAACTTTGTGTTAAAAATACATAATATTTGTAATAAAAAAAATGATCATGGTAGAGTGTCCGAACAAAGTGGGTATCCGACACGTGTATGACACAAACGCCATCCTAGTTGAAGTGTCCGCACAACAAAGGAATCTAAAGACTAAAATGGCTTTTAGGGGGTTCAAACTGGCACCCTTGAAATTGATCTATGTCAATGCTACCTAATAAATTACAATTATGGTATCACATAAAGAATAAACAGAAAAAAATTAAAATAAAAAATAAAGAAGAAGAATCAAACATTAAAAATTTCTTGTTCTAATTAATCATTATGACCAATTTCAAACTATATTAAAAATTTATTTAAATAAAAGTATTATAGTCTATATGATTCAAGGATTTCAAATAAGCAAACTGATTACTCAAAGAGTTCATTCATCATACTGCCACATGATGAATGAACTTGATAGAGCTTTTCTTAAATTACGACTAGAATGGAAAGAGGTGCCCACAAATGACTTTAACAAATAGTTTTTGCTAAGTGACTCACAGAGGAATGGGAATGAGATGTCATAAAATATATTGCAAGAGTTAAATAGTATCGAAAATGTTGATTGTGGAGCATCTTTTGAAGTAAAATCTAAAATCATATCAACATCATATGACAAAAGAAATGAAGTATTGAGTCAAAGTACAGGTTGCTACAAAATATTTGAAGTATGAAAAAAGAAAACACCAGTATTATGTCTTTAATATTTAAAATGGAAAAAAGAATAAGAATTTTATATTTAAATTACTATGCTACTTTACTTTATAAAATCCATTTTTTAAAAATTATAACAAGACTTAACGTTTAAACTATATTCGTTCCTCATATTTCTGATAAAAGATATCTTTTATTTAGACCCCCGACTATGACACAGAAGTTAAACCACAATACCACTGGGTGAACCACTTACCTACTCACCCAGGGCTTTAGCCAGTTTAATTGACCTAGTCAGGTTATATATATATATTTATGGAAACAATACAAAAACATGCATATTGCATGCTACATACAAGTAAATTTGTTCATTTTTTTTCTTTCCTCTTCCAAACCTGCACACTACAGGTTTGATAATTATGCTCTATATAATTCTTGTATACACGAAGCACCCCTTTTGTTTTTTATGTAATAAAATATGGGTTTAAGGAAACAAGAAAACACACGCTCAGTGCATGCTATGTACAAGTAAATTTCGTTTTCATTCCTCTACACAGGAGAAGATGGGGTAGACGAAGGTAGCTCTCTCACCATGTTTAGTGAATCTTTGCCAGTCTCAACATCCCATCTTCTAATAGAATGATCCCATGATGCTGAATAAATTGTCTCATGTTGCGGCCAGATCACAGAAGAGACACATTGCGTGTGCCCCACGAGAGAAGATACAGCCTCCCCCTGCGCACCAAAGATGGTCATGAATTTGGAGACAGATTTTGTCCTTGCAAACAATCAAAAGCTATAATTTTTTATTATTCTCATATAACTAGCAGATACAAGTACCTCAGATTGAGGTTCCGCATCTCTGGGACCCTTTTTCCTCTTCTTCACTGAAACTATATCACCTCCAGCATCAGAACCATTTGCCTGCCACAAGTTGATTGCGGAGTCCCAAGAACCCGAACACACCTAAAGGAAACAGGAAGTACATGGTAAAGGCTTCCAAATTCATTCACAAGTAATATAATGTTGTGAACAAGAAAATCTAGGAGAAATACCATATCTCCAGAAGGCTGTGCAGCAATGCTCTGCACAGCAGCATTATGACCTTTTAGTATCTTGAATGCTCTAATCTTTTTTGGTTGAGCCGACTCTCCTGCATCAAACTTTCATGCAAAATAGATAGTTATCAGGAAATGAACTTTAATGGGGCAGAGACCAACTCCTATTTCTAGCAGAAAGGTATCTTTCAAGTACCTTCCACAACCTCAGAGACCTGTCTTTAGAAGCAGTTGCTAATAGTTGATCGAAAGCACTCTCGACTGCAGAGGAAAAAAATACTACATCAACAGACATAAGAAAAATGTTTAAGGATGCTATCAAATTAATTATCTCCAGAGAAAAGTGTATAATGAAATATTCAAACTTCGTCATGGAAGGAAAATCGACTACTAATATTTAGGTTTATTCCACGTAGTGTCAATCAATGTTTGAGGGACAAGGTGACTGTTGTCTGATACAAAAATTTCAAGTTCTACTGGAGTTTGAATGGCCAACATCGAGTGAGATGAGAAGTGCAGGGAGGATAGGGGATTTATAAAAACTCCTGAGTTTCAATGACTTTCAAGCCATTTCAATAACCCAGCAGACTTGAAGCAGATGCCACAAGGTTATATTCACATTCACATTGTCCTAAGCAGAACCAATCGGTCCTAGGTCCACCTGGCCCTCACATAAAGCAATCCTCCTAAATTACCATTGAACATAAATTGAGGAATGAAGACAATGACGAAACTTGTAGTATGTTCTATCACAATGCAAAGATTTAATATACATCGTAAAACCTATTTTTAGTAAGAGCTCCGGGAATGTGATTTCAATTACATATGCGCCAAATCGTATTATACTGAATTTTAATCAAAATATTGGGGCACCATGTGTCACTTACGTTTTAAGAAAAAACAAGACATAATTGTTAAACAAAGAGATGTAAAGATTAATTCACAAGTTACAACCATCCCCATGAGAAAAAAGACACACGCATGCTTGCACACATGCACAAATACAATGTTTAAATAACAATATCAAATTAGCTAATGATTCAGTAATATGTTCAAAATGGGATTTGACGTCTACTAATTTTTTGTCATATATAATCAAGTGCCTACCGTGTACAGCAATTAAAATTTGTAAAACCAGAACAGCATAAACACTAGCATATTCAAAATACCCTTGTACCTTTTGGCTTAATGACACAAACTGAAGTAATTGGGCCAGTATGCCCTTCTAATACATGTGTACAAGTTCCAGCATCTTTCCATATCCTATGAGGTCCCAGCCAAAATTAATTGCAATATCAAATTTTCAGTTATAAATAACCACATAGAAGAGTAAAATGATTAATCAATTGACATTTTTATACTATTACCTTCCCAAACCATCATAGCATCCAGTCAAAATGTACCTGTAACATAAAATTCAAAGAGGTTCACCTTAGTGCTGATGTGATTGGAGGATTGACAGACGTGAATCCTCCCCCAAATTAGTATTTAAATGAGGAAAAATAACATGTGATTAACATTTGAATGTATAAAGAAAGCAAAATGGCATGACAGCCATGCAGGTTAATTCCTACCCTTCATTTGAACCATCGACAGCACTAACCCAATCATCGTGTAAAGAAATATCTTCTCTTCTCGGGGCCACAACTTTGATGTATTCAATTTCTATTACTCTTTCCTGCAGATCACCAACCATAGTTTAAAAAAATGATCATAAGAACCAAAGAAGACAAAATATCATGATGGCATCGACAACTATCAAAGATCAAAACACTTGAATCGCCAGAAATACAGCCCCAGAAAAATTAATAACTCCTGATGCTCTAAAAAGTCAGATTAGATCAATTCTATTAACCTTCCAAACACTACAAGCCAAATTCATTTCTAAAGCCATATGCTTTATCTTTTGGGTGAAGTTTTTCGTTAATAGATTGGTAAAATCACACTGTAGCAACCGATATACAATTTTGTAGTCCAAGAGCTTTACGACAAAAGCACTAAACACCGCTTCTTAAACAAACTTACAGCAGAAATGCCTTTGGAAAGAAGAAAATCTTCAAGCGACGTCCGAAGAAATCTTCCATCTATTAGAAAATCAAAAGGCTGGTACTGCCAGTCATCAACTCCTGTACATAAATCAGATAACAATCATAAGCCAACACAATATAAATTAGGAGCTTCTGGCAACAAAAAGCAATGAAATTCAACAATATATCACCACCAAGAGAAACTTATCAAACTCTGTAACTAGAAGGTAACTCTTGCATTACTGTCAAGATACACGAGTTACTTATTTATAATTTCACAAGCAAAACACCATTAATTTTAAAATGTTATTTGTTAATTAAAGCCAAAACTCTTTACATCTTAGCCAAGCTGCCAAGCATGCAATTTATTCCAAAATAAACGAAAACGAACAAATTGAAAAAATAAGTAAAAGTTTGAAAAACTAATACCGGCTTCCAGGATATTGTTGACTATATTGGAGAGGCGCAAGCGGGTGATATTCGTAGGAATGGCAAGGGAACTTGAAGGTGCTTTATATGGTGGATTTAACTTTGTTACAAACCGGACTTGCACCTGCCTCGACGACTCTTCTACGCCGTCAATATCCATTTTCGTCTATCTGTGTGAAATGTGCGTCGTATATCGGATTGGAGTTGAACTGGAAGCGGAGGAGGTAGGCTAGGGTTTTAACTTCTGAGAGGAGAAGAATTAAGGGTTTTAACTGAAACTTTTTTCCGTACAACTGATCTGAGCAAGTTAATTTGTATTTGTTCTCAAACAAATGAAATCGTGTTTATTTTTTTTAGGGTAAAAATCGCGATTCCTACAATAGAGTTAGATTTTTAGGGTCCGTTTCATTGTAAGGGTTGAAAATAAGTGGAAAGAAAATAAATTTCAGAGAAAATAATTACATAGAATTTGTTTTTTAGGGAATTGTTAATTAAGTGTGTTTGATGGTATAATTTTCCAACCGAAAAATTTTAAAATTTTGGATCTTTTTATGTTCATTTGGCCTTATTTTACATAAAAATTGTCTATTAAAGTGATAATTTTTTCCGCGATTGGTTAAAAAATTTATTTCCATTGCCAAAAAGTTAAAAAAAAAATCATTCCAAGAAAATCATTATTTCATTGAAGTTTAGTGTTCGATTAGTTTTGTTTTACATGAAAATTGTCCATTAAAATGATTTTATTTTTTTACAATTGGCTATAAAATTTCTTCCAAATGCCAAAAAAAATTAAAAAAAGTGGAAATCTAATTCCACAATTTCCTTGAAAATGTGCACATGTGGAGTGAATTGGGAAAAAATTTTCTATAGCAAAAAATGACTATCAAACAAGTCAAACATGGAAAAAGAAAATTGTTTTCCATTTTTCATGGAAAACCACGGTTATCAAACATAGCCTTAGGATCCGTTTGATTGCAAAGGTGGAAATAAAATGTTTTATAGGAAATTAAATTGTCTTAAAATTGTTTTATTGGGAATTGTAATTAATTGTGTTTGATTGGTATAATTTTCCACCTACAAAATGTTGAAAGTTTGATATCCGTTTGACTTCATTTTTTATAGATATTGTCCATTAAAGTTATAATTTTTTCTACCATTACATCTAGAATTTGTTCCAATTACCAAAAAGTAAAAAAAAAAAAAAAAAATTTAAACAATTAGAAAAAATTACCATATTCGTTTGACTTTGTTTTGCATAGAAATTGTCAACAAAAGTGAAAATTCTTTTTGCAATAGTTGATAGAATTTGTTGTCATTGCTAAAAAAAGAAAAGCAAAAAAAAAGATGGAAATTGCTTTCCCACCTAATAGGTGGGAAAACAAATTTAAGAAAATGTGCATAAAATGATTGTACCTAGGAAATGTAGGAAAAACAAAAGCAATGAAAACTTTTGCAATCAAACACCATTAATTGGGTGAAGTGGGAAAATATTTTCTTTTTCCACCTACTTTTCTAGGCTATCAAACACACCCTTAGAGTAAATATAAAAAGGACAAAATCTCTGAACTCACTTTCTAAATTAAAATGTTAATCTCACTAAACCGCCACCTATAGATCCACATACCACCACCTTTTGGCCACCACGTCCGCCGGATTCCACCACCACTATCCTCGCTTCACTCTCCCCAACATCCTCTCACACAGTATTGGTCACAAAATCTGTCGAAAACAGTCACATTTGCAGCCTAAAATACTAAATTGCCGTATACAACCCTTCACGGTAACCCCACTTTCGGATCCACCCACGATCGCGCACCACCACCGACGGTTACCCCCTCACATCAACGAACTTATACATGGTCTCACATCAATCAAATCTACCTCAAATCATTCTACTGTAATCTAGACATTCAACAGTGGCGACGTCCATTTTACCAAACTCTTCTCTTTCAATTCATGCTTCCAACAACACTAAATTCCCAATTGGCATCAATCGAACCATCAACAAATCCAAACGACAATGGGTATGAATCTAATTGAACCAATTATCTCTCTCAACCGTTTCAATTTCTAGTCCAAAACTCTCCACGGCGCAATGTATGGAGAGAGCTATCTGACCGAAATTGGTGGGTCTTAAGTGCTCTAATCTTCAAATTCTTGTGGGGGAGGACGGTGGGGGAGTGAAGCGAGGTTGGTGGTGGTGGAGTCCGATAGGCGTGGTGGCTGAAAGGTGGTGCTTTATGGCAGCTTCGTAGATTATGAAAGTGGTGGTGGTGGAGAATTTATGATTTCTTTGTAATTTTTTAAAAACTTAATAACCATAGTTGTAGTTGGTTATTCATTCTTTTCTTTATGTTTCATTTGAATAGGAGGGTAAAATCGTCTTTTATTGAAAAATGGTTGAAAATGACATTTTGTGCAATGAAATGTAGATGGTAGGGATGAAAATGCCAAAAAATAAAAGGTGAGAACATTTTGCACAATGACATTGAAAGGTATGGATATTCTGTATTATTTACCCTTAAATGTATTCAAAATATTTCAATTTTCAATGTATGAGAATAATAAAATAATATAAAGAAAACCTAATTAAAATAAAAGATAAAGAAAAATAATAAATATTTTTTGGGAGTAGCAAAATTAAGTATTAAATATAATGAGCTTGTTGGAATATTTCAAAATTTTAACCATCATACTTTCCAAACGATAGAATGTGCTCTTTTAAAATAGAGAATCTCTTGGAGATACTCTTAAAAATGTTTTAAAATTCAACTTGACCGATTCAATCGAAAAAATCACGAATCAGAGTCAAAATTGGTCCGTTTAGGCATATAAAACCTATATTTAAAAATTCGTCCTAAAATTCATTAAACCGATCGATTTTTAAAAAACTTGTGACTCGTTTTTAGTTCAGCGTGTTCAACATATGTAAATGTATATATTTTTTAAAAATTTTAAATGTATATATATTTTTTTATTTTTGTAAATGTATATTATTTTAATTTTTTTTAAAAAAAATCACCGATTCGATTCTCGTTCAACCATTTGACCCTTACTTTTTTCCAAGTCGATTTTTAAAACATAAAAACTATTTTGGTCGCCAAGTCACTGAACTTTCAAAAGTTTAACTATAGTAACCAAACCTTTATTATCATAGATAGTCTCCAAACTTACAATGTTGTTTCAGTTAAATCACTTTTTCATGGAAAAATTTTCTAATACTTCGGGGGTATGGAGTACTCCGAACTCACTATTATTAAATAGTTGGGACCTAATATTCGATTGAGATACAAACATAAATGAATAATGCACGTGTCAATTAATTAGTCATATGAAGTACTGATTTCTATATTCTTGAAGTATTAGAAATTATATCATTTTCACTTAACATATGTAAATTTAACTATTTTATTGAGATTAATGAGTAATGACCTTATTGATAGGGCACTAATTTGGTTTCGTAACCTCCATCTACATATTTTGATCTTTCTTTTAGGGTAATTAGCATATAACGTCCCCACCTTTCATTGTTATCATGGAAAACATCTATACCTTTCATTTTTTTGGCATTTTCACTATTATTTTCACATTTCATTGAGCAAAATATCATTTTCATTCATTTTTTCAATTAAAAATTGTGAAATGACGAATATACCATTCTCTTTAAATAAAATAAAAGGAAAAAAGAAAAAACTAATTGCAACCATAGTCTCATTTTTTTTAAAAAAAAGCGCAAATGAGTCCAAAATAAATTATTAAAATGGTAATTAGTACATAATGCCCATACCTTTCACTATTATTGCGAAAAAGTCACTATCTTTCATTTTTTGACATTTTCACTCTTAATTACACATTTAATTGTGCAAACCATCATTTTCATCTAATTTCTCAATAAAGAATTGTTAAATAATGAATACACCCTCTTATTTAAATATTTTTATTAATTTCTAATTCTTTAATAATTTAATTGGGATTCGTTTGCACTTTTTAAAAAAAATTGGGACTATGGTAGGAGGGTATATTCGTCATTTCACAGTTTTTTATTGAGAAATTGGATGAAAATTGATAGAAAGAATGGTTTGCGTAATCAAATGTGTAATTATGGATGAAAATGTCAAAAAAATAAAAGGTATGGATGTTTTTTACAATAATAGTGAAAGGTAAGGACATTATGTGCTAATTAACTTTTTAATAATTTATTTGGGACTCATTTGCTCTTTTTAAAAAAAGTTAGAACTATGATTGCAATTAATTTTTTCTTTTTCTTTTTGTTTTATTTAAGTAGAAGAGTATATTCGTTATTTTATAATTTTTAATTGAGAAAATAAATGAAAATGACATTTTGCGCAATGAAATGTGGAAATAAGGGTGAAAATGCTAAAAAAGAAAGATAATAACATTTTTCACAATAACAGTAAAAGGTGGGGACATTATGTACTAATTACCCTTTCTTTTATTATAACCCACCAGTTTATTCATTAAATGCTGAGATCAATGCCACTTAGGATATTATTGTCATCATTTTCATTTGACACAAATATTGGTATGAACATAAGCAAATTTATTAAATCAACTAACGTCATGTATTAGTAACTTCATTTAAATAACTTTGTAAGTTATATGATTTTCTATATTCATGTTTTGTTTAGCTAAAAAAATTGATTAAAAGAGAAGTCAAATCAAGAATTAGGCCCTGTCTGGGCGCCTTTTTTTGAGGAAGAAATTGATTTTTTGCCCGTTGCAGTATGACATTTTTGACCCATTCTTTTACGAGTGGGACCTACTGACCATTCCCAACATATATGTTTTGGATTTTAATTTGAAAAGAAGCTGCACCAGACAGGTGCTTAATTTGAATTACATATTTCATAAAATCCACAACTTTTCAGCCACACATTCCATTAATTTTTATTAAAATTTATTAAAGTCTGATTTATACCTAAACCAATAAATCTCTCTAATTATGTGAATCTTACCTCGATAGTTTGTGTCTAGACAATTTGTCAGTTTCACATTGATAGTTAGTCTTGTTTGAGCTCCACTATTCAAAATTCATTTTCAATCAAACATTCTTTTAATAAAATAATTTTGACATAATCCAAAATTTTTCTCACTTTTTAATCATGCATTCTCTAAAAAAATTATTTTACAAAATATATTATCGAAAAATAGGGCTCTAAACTTAAATTGTAATCAACATTAATGATTAAACAAAAGAGGCTTAGCTATCATATCATTATATTATTAAATGCTTTGAAAATCAATCTGGATAAATCGGTTTGATGAGAAAAATTGTGAACTAGTCCAGCGATCGATTCTATTGTAACCTTATAATCGCAAATATAGAAACCAATAAAAATTTGGTAAAATGACCGATTCGACCAGGAACCGATGAGCAGGACACGAAGTTGCCAATTTTTTCGGTTAGCTTTCAGGAAGGAAAAAAAATAAAAATAGCAGTAGCAACAGCATAGAGAAAAGGCCCCTGTTTGACACCCATTTTAATTTCATTTTTATTTTTATTCTTTTTTCATTTTAACCACACATTTTCCAAATAAAATAATATTACACACGAATCTAAAACTTTTCATTACTTTTCTACCACATATTCTCTCATCAATCACTATTCCAAAAATTTTATTCTCATTTTAATGAAATTCAAACGCACGCGACTCACAATGATGCTTTTCTAACTTTGTCTAAGTTATGTGAAAGACTATCGGTCAATTCATATGCACATACATAGGCAGAAGAAGCCATCGTGAGAAAATGAGAAGGAAGTTGACGGGAGAAAATGAGATAGAAGCATGTTTTTGACTAATTTTTGTGCTCGAGCAGTGGCAGGTCCGAGTCAAGTTTAGGAGTAGTTTCTTCTCTCATGATACATTTCTTTAATCTCGATTTCCTACATATGTTTTGTATTTATATATTTCATTATGTCTTAATATTTACAATGGAAGCAAAACAAAATACAAAATACGAAATACGTGCATCAAACAAACTAATGATAGTCATCGTACGGAAAATATTTATATGTTATTTCAAGATTCACCAACTTCAAAATTTATATGTTATTTAATACTATATTAATATTAAACTATTAAAATTTATTGAATAACCAGATTTCTTTAATAAAATATATACTTAAAATTTCAAGGTAAACGCGTTTTTCATTTTTATGTTTTGAGAAACAGTTTTTCGAAATGACAAAATGAACACATTTTCAGCAACTTCAAAACAGACACTCAAAACACAAAACACAAAATGAATTCAAAACTCAAAATTGAAATACAAAGAGAACAACCTCTTAGCCTTCCATGAAATGGCATATGATTCTAGGTTTATAACCTTATTTGGCCTTTGTATTATATATGGAGGAAATTACACCGAGTCCTATGTTTTAAGATCCAATTTCAAAAATAAGATCCAAAGTTTGTTTATTCAAAAATCAGGTTATAATTAAAAAAATTAATATTAATAATTATATTACAAAATCAATTAATCATTTACCTTTTTTTTTTTACTCTCTCTCTCAACCCACCGTATCTTCTCTCTCTATATCCCTTCCTCTATCTCTTTTACTCCGACGAAAGGGGACTCCGGCATATGAGCGCAGCCGTCGCCTTCTCGTAGCAGAGGCGCGGTACTTCTGCCCAAGGATGGGGCAGCTCTGCGTAGCGCGCCACCGCACCGCCTTGCTGCGATTGCGCTCTACGAGATCCAGATCTATATTTTTTTTGAGTGGTGCAATGGAGTTTTACGGTGCTGCTGTGGTTGCGGTACGATGGTTGGGTGTGTGTGCATGCGGCGACGGTGGTCGTGGTTATGTTTGTGCTACGGTTGGTAGATCTGATCCGCCTTGATCTTTTATTGGGTGGGTGGTGGGCTGCTAGTCATTGTCGGGATCTGCATAGTCGCGATTTGGTGTGGGATTTTTGGGCTGTGTTTTCAGTCGTGGATGGGGGCTATGGTGGTGGTGGAGTTTGGGTAGCGACGATTATGTTAGATCTGGCGATGGATCAAGCAAGCGGCTTTGCAGTAAGGGTGGTGGTGGGACGGTGCTGGTGGTGTTGACAGTTATGACGCTGGCTGCAATGTTTTTAAATTAGTGATTTTGTTGCTGGGAAGTGGAGGTGATGGTGGTGTTGGTGTTGGCGGCAGTGGTGTTGGTGTTGGTGTTGGGGTGATGGTGGTGTTGGTGTTGGTGTTGGTGTTGGGGCGGTGGCTGTTGCGACGGTGGTGTTGGTATTGGTTGCCGTGAGGTGGTGGCGAGGGCGACGACGGTAGTGGTTATGGTTGGTGGTATGTGACCAAGTATTTGGTTATCTGTAACCAAAAAATTATTAATTGTGACCAAAAAATTATTATTTGTGACCTAAAAATTATTAATTTGTGACCTAAAAATTATTAATTGTGACCAATAAATTGATAAATTGTGACCTAAATAAGTATTGTGACTTATAAATTTTGGGATCTGTGACTGATGAATAAATTGTGACTTTTAGATTTCTAAATTGTGACCAATAAACAAATTGTGACTTATGAAAATTTTGAATTGTGACCTAAAATTTTTTGAATTGTGACCAAATTGTATAAATATGTGACCTTAACATATTTGCCGGAATCGGATCAGTCATCGAAAAAGTTGCCGGAACGGTCGCCGGAGAAGAGTGGGGACCAGAACGGTCGCCGGAATAGCCCTAGAGTTGTAGGGGTGGTGGGGGGTGGGTTAATTATTTTATAGTAGAATTAAATGTTAATAGTAAATTAATTTAATAATTATTATTTCATAATTAAAAATTTAAAGAAACCTCATTTTTGAAATTTAAAACATATTTTGGTATTTTTGAAATGGGTAAAATTGAATGCCTGATTTATGTATTTTTCCCTTATATATGTAGGTTAGGACTTTTTTTGGCCCATTTAGTTTTTTTGTGATGAAATGATTATAAAAAAACAATTAACAAAAGTAAAAAAATTTAAAATACTATTAAAGTTAATATTAATTTTTCAAAAAGTATATATCTATATATTAATTTATTTTTGAACAGTACATATCTATATAGTATTTCATTTATTTATTAATTTAATCTCTAGTCAACCTCGATTCAAGTTCAACATTTGACCTTTGACCTTCTATCTTTTTTGGGTCGGTCCGATTTTAAAAATATTAAAAGAAATTAATGTTTCCATGTTAAATATCGGGAATTTTCAAATATAAGTACTAAGAGTCCTTTTTTTTTCTTTTTCCTTTTCTTGAAAACTTTGAAATAGCTATAGATTTAGAAAAATATGTTTCAAAGAACTATAAACAAAAATTACAATTAACGTGCTGGCATAAATTTTATAGGGTGTAGTTGAACTTTATTTTTGCACATATCACAAAAAGATGCCATATTTGTTAACATGCAACTAAATGGAATGGTGGAAAAGAAAAAGATAATAAAAAAATTATCCATCACTCTTTACCATCTTAAATTCGAAATCCTAATAAACAAACCTTATGGTTCCTTCTAAAATATTTCTCAAATAAAATTATGTTGCTCCTCATCCAATGAGGCTCCAAGAATCGATCATGTGGCAGCCATGTAACGAGTGAACTTAGGTTCACACTCTTTACCACTATCATATCTTGCCTATTCGAGGCTCTTAGGTAGTTGAAGTTATGCACTCCGCAAAACCTTGGTCGAATCCTCCATGGCCGAGGTGAGACGATACGACTTGTTGCAGAAGTAATTCGAAGCGACTAGGCTTCATGCATTTGAAGGCACCACCCTTAGAAGATTCTCCAAATGAGATTTTCTATAATTTACTGATGTGACTTTTCTACAACAAATATTCTATTAGTCAACTTGTTGTCTACTCTTCATATGTTAGACCTAGACCTTAGACCGATACAACAAATATTGCTCCCTTGTTATTTTCTCTATTTACCCCCAGTGCCAGTACACTAATGTAGCTTGTGGCTCGCATCTTCCGTCCATCTCACACCCAAATATACTTATACAAGTGAACTGATTTGACCATAGTAGTGCTATTAGTCACTTCTCCCATCTTCGGAGAAGCTCACATGTTTCTAACGATTTGTCCAAAAGTAGAAGAGTCATATGTGTGGACGTGAGTAATACCAGGATCTGTTGGTCACGTTGTCTGTACAAAACTGAGGTAAAAAGATTGGTACCGCCTATGTATTATCCTTCAGAGACTCGCCATCAAGCAAGGGTCTCGACTTTACATTACTTCAACTTCTCCAAAGCTACCAATCTTTTAGAGCTTTTCCCTCAAACAAAGGCCTCACCTCTGCATCACTTCAGCTTTTCGAAAAATGTCCATACTTCATAGCCTCGACCTCAAACAACCCATGCGTCTACATCACTCTAGCTTCTCCAAAGTTGTCTACATTTTAGAGTGTGAGCCTCAACCAAGGGCTTCAGCTTTCCCAAAGCTGTCTATCTTTAAGAGTCTCACCCTCGATCAAGGGCATCACCTTTGTATCACTTCATCTTTTGCAAAACTTTTTATCTTTTAGAGTCTAGCCCTCAACCAAGGGTCTTGCATCTACATCATGTAGCTTTTCCAAAGCTGTCTATCTTTCAAAGCATCACCATCAAGTAAAGGCCTTAACTCTACACCACTTCAGCTTTTCCAAAGTCGCTCATCTTTCAGAGACTGGCCATAGGAATGTAAAATGCATATTTTTCTCTCTTTATTTTATGTGTTCGTATGATTATTTTATGCCAAAATGTACTTATTAATCTCATAGTTTGGTTTAGGTGGCAATTTGATGGATATAGTGTAATTTGGAAGAAATAAGTGGAAAAAAACCAAAATGAAAGAAAGCGAAAGTTCTGGGACTAAAGTGTAAATACTCAAAAGTCATGTTGAACCTCACAATGAAGATTTGAGAGTGTTATAGGTCAATTGGATGAAGAAAGAAGTCAAATGGGTGAAATATCGTCAAAGTAGAATCACACATCAATTTCCAATCGAAAAGTTATGCATCAGATTTTCAGTCTCAATTTGAGACCCATTTTTGACATGGAAAATGATCAAATTGGAAGATGATATCTGAAGCAAAGTTGTATCTTTTTGAGTTATCTTCCAATTCATTTTGAATCATCTCAATCGGATACCTGTGGAGAAAGTTATGATTAAAATACCAAACGATATTTAGAGACAAACAAGCGCGCGCAGACAAATTCTCTCGCGCGTGCATGGGCATGAATTTTACTTATTAAAACCAATGAATTGCGCGCGGGCAAGGAAATATACGGTATACGTGCATAGGCATTTTTCACAGACAAATCTCCAGTTTCCAAATTTAAGTTAACTACATATGGAAACAACTATAAATACATATTTTAACCTTAACCTAAAACTCTGTGCTTTATATTAACATTTATACATGGATTTGAGGGATTATTGTTATGCCTCATTTAATGAGACTCCAAGAATCGATGACGTAACGAGTGACTCGTGCCCGCGCTGTCATCACTAGTAAAGAGTTAAAGATCTATTGATTATATCTATTTCATTAATGTAGTTGAATTTTATTTGGTTGATTGTGGTTTATATTAAGTTTTTGTGATTCTAAATTAGGAGCAAGTGTTTTTAGGGAAAATTACCTTACAACCTGCATTTAAAGATTACATTTCAGAAAAAAGGGGATTAAGTTTTATTTTCACAAATCAGGTGGCAAATAAGATTAGTTAAAATAATAAATTAAATCACCACCCAATACAACGTAATGAACCCCACCCCCAATCCAAAATCCCCAAATCATTTCTCGACTTCTCTCTCTTCTACAAAATCCCTATCTTCCAGCTACACAACAAGGCGTTACTATTGCTGCGAGCAGTGGAGCCTTGCTTCACAGTCATCGATCGTGTCCACCGTGTGCGACGGAGCAGCATCCGTGCGAAGAGCCACTGCCGCTGCGCACAACGACGACTAGCAGCGGTGGAGGTTCTGGTGGATATGGATCGAGCACAGTGGTGCCGTGGGGTCAGAGGTGTTAATACTGCTTGTCACGCGGCCGTCAATGTCGCTGCTGCAAGCAATCATCGTCGTGCCACTTCAGCTTGTTGCTGCTTCGACACGACGTTGGTGATGCTGTTGTTGGTGCGGATCTACGCGTTGGTGATGCGGATGTTAGATTTGGGTAAGATGGTGATGCGATGTCGGGTTGTAGGATGGTGATGGTGGTGGTGGTTGTGCGAATATACGTGGTGGTTGTAAAAATCTGTTAAATTGTGGTGTATGGGTTGTGGTGGTGTTTATGGTGGCGAGTTGGTGGCTTGGAGGTGGTGGTGGCGGGTTTTGGTGTAGGTGGTGGTATGCCGCTCTCTAACCTCAACTCCGGTTTCCCCTATCAATGGCACCGAAGAAGTATAAGGCTCCCCCACCGTCATCTGCCTTCTCAGTCGTTTGATTGTGACCGATTTTGTGTTGATTGTGACCGATTGTGACTTGAGATTGACCTGGTCACAGACAGTCACACTCAACACAAATTTGGTCATAGTTAGTCACATTGAATATACACTTGATCACAATTAGTCAATACAGTCACACTGAACACAAATTTTTTTTTTTTTTTTGGTAATTTTTTAGGAGGTGAAGGCAGGGATGGGGTGGTGGTAGGTGGATCCATGGGGGTAGGGGTGTGATTTTCAATTTTTAATTTTCTGGAAATCTTTGAGTCACCGGAGCGGCCGCTTGAACAGTTACCGAAGTGACCGTCAGAGTAGTTGCCCGAGTGGTCGCCGGAGCTAATGGTCGTCTCCGGTGGAGAGGTGGAGGGAAGGTGGTGTAGTAGGGTGATAGGATGTGGTAGGTGAGGTGGCATGGATAGAAATAATTAATATATATTATATTATATTTTAATATTTAATAAATTTATTTACCACTTAATTTTTGAAATATTTTAATGAATTTGTTATTTATGAAATGTAATCTTTAAAACTAGGAGATGTATTGTTTCCTCGTTTTTATTTATTTTTTGTTGGGTTATACTCAGGGGCGGAGCCCATTAAGGTCCGAACATGCCTGCACTATACTTTTGGGCCCAATCCACATTTTATGTTGGGAAGCCCAGTTGGAGTATGCCACAAAGCCTTCAGGAGGAACAGTCCATCATAAACTGTCCCCTACAATATATGTTTTCCCGACAGAGACTGGTACATGTGCGGCGGCTACCACCACCATAACTGCCACAAGATAGGCCATTTCCACCGTCAATGTGTGTGTTCTGCGTGTCAGCCACCTCTGTGGCTGTAATCAATATTCCAACCTTGTATACAAAATGAACAGGGAAATTCTGAGCAAGTAGCTGGCCTTGGGAGTTGTTGGAGGGACTTTTTCACCAAGAAACCAATGGAAATTCAATTGGATCAGCAGGGTAGAAGTTAACTCAGCAAGAAAATTTAAAAAAATTTGGTAAAAAAATTTGGTAGGCACGTTCCGCATAAAATACTTTTACAGGTCTTGACTTGGATATAATTTTCACACATTTGGCCCCTATTTGTCTACCTTTATTCAATGAAAATGAGTTTTGAAATAGCGAATTTTTAAAGAATGTGTGATTAAAAAATAGGAAAAAGTTTTGGATTTAGATGGAAGATATTTTATTGTGAAAATGTGTGATTGGAAACGAGTTTGAAGATTGATAAAAAAGTTATTATACAACGATATCAAAATATGAAAACTCGTAAAGAATGAGTGTAATTTATAAATTGTTTCATTTTTAGTGCCTGTTTGCTCCAGATTTTTTCCTCCATTTTTAGCAGAATTCTAGCCGTTGGAGCACAAATAACAATGGAACATGTGAGATGGTGGGTCCCATTCAACGGCTACAATTCTGCTAAAAATCTACTGAAAATATGGATCAAACAAGCTCTTAGTATTGTCGTAATATTATTTTATATTTTTATTATCATTAAATCCATGACCAAAAACTCAAAGTTCATTGTCAATAAAATTGTGCCCGTACTGAACGAATTTCCTGGCTCCGCCCATGGTTATACTGATCGATACAATAGCACTGATCACGCAAATATTTGCATATTACTCTTTGTACGTTAGTATCTTTGCGTGCGATCACGTTTATGTGGAATGGTGCAAGTTTGAAAGGCGAAGGAAAGATAATTTTGTCACTTATGACCTTAGGATAGAAATCTTACCAAGCTATATTTTTAAAATATTGATTATTAAAAGGATTTGTGAGATATTAATCAAAATTTGTGTCCCACTTACAATTAATTAATTAGTGATTTCGGGTTTATACAAACTCGTTTTAGGACGATAAAAATCCCTTCATATTTTGCTAAAGTAAAGATAAATACCTACTTAGAAACTTGATTTGTGAAATAATCAATGAATTAATCCATAATCAGATTTAATTGCTCGTTAAATCAACATTGCCCAGTTGTATACAAAGGGTAATTTTTAAATTAATTTCTTTGATATTAATTAATTTCTCATAGTCACTATAAGGGTTTATCCTATTTTATTTTTTCGAGCTTCTAGTCTGTTCAGTCTTTGAAGTTGGAATTCTTAAGTTGTATTTTATTAATTTAATTTTTGCTAAAAACTAAAAGAACGCAAAAAGAACAAAGATTAGTGGAAATTACACCACGACATGTTTTTTAAGTTTCAATTTCACTAATAAGATCTAAAAAATTGTTTATACAAAAATCAAATGATCATTCAGTTTCTTAAATTTAAATAATAATATTATAAAATTAAATTAATCTATACACCCCATCCCTACTCACTCCTAACCCCTTTTCTTCTTTCTCTATCCTCTCCATTCTCTCTCTACTATTTCTCTCTACCCATCTCTTTTTCTTCATCGGCATTCACATCAGCGACGTCGCTCGTTGCTGTGAACACCAGAACAGCAGTTAATTGAGTACCGTAGAGCATCGCGTGCAGCGGCTATAGATTCATAGAGTATGGTTTAGTGGTGGTTTTGCGGCTGTTTTGTTATGGTTTTGTGGTGGTAGTGGTCACATGTTCATAAAATGTATGTCGAATGCTATGTTGATATTTGGTGGTGGTGATTGTCATGGTCATAGGTCATTGTGCATAAATCACAGATAAATGTCCATAGGTGAAAGATAAAATGGAATTGGCCATAGATCACGTTTACAGGTTATAGGTCACGCATCACATGCCATAGGTTATATTGTATAAGTCACAAATCAGTGACATATATCAAAAATAATTTGTCATCGATCATATGTCACATGTCTTTGTACATAGAGATCACGTTTACAGTTTATAGGTCACGCTTCACATCATAGGTTATATTGTATAGGTCACAAATTAGTATCAATATGTCACAGATCAAAAATAATTTGTCATAGATCATATGTCACATGTCTTTGTACACCGAAATAAGTCACGAATTCAAGTTTACAGATCACAGTTCATATATTACAGGTCGCAAGTCATTTGCATAGGTAACAGATCAAAGTTCACATGTTACAGATCTAGAAAACTAGTCACATGCCACTGATTTCTCCGACCTCGGTTGTTACAGTTGCCTTCAAAAATTTCAATATATAGTGCTGACAACTTCCATTTTGTGACCTCAATCATTCAAATGGTTTCATTTAACCAAATTTCGGCGATGATGATTGAAATTATTTGATCCGAAAAGTTCTCTATAGATTCTCTGTTTATTTGATTTTCTGATACACAGTGCCGACAACTTCTAATTTAAGACCTTAATCGTTGGCGGGTTTCAATTAATTAGATTTTATCGATGAGAATCGAAGTTATTTTCTTCAGTAAGTTCTCTGTAGATTCTATCTTCTAATATACAATATCGATAACTTCCAATTTGCTACCCCAATCGTTCAGCAGGTTTCGATTAACCAGATTTTGGCGATGGGAATCAAAGTTAGTTGCTCTGGTGAGTTCTCTACAAATTATCTCTCTATTCAATCGTCACACTTAAAATGGAGTTCATTTTTGTATGAAAACATGTATAACTGAATACTTCATTTTAGGAATTAAAATTTAATTTAATACATATTAAGGTCATATTTATTTCGAATTAAAATCAGATTTTAATCTAAATTAAAGTCAAACAATCAATATTAGCCACATCTTTCACAGGTCCCACAACTTTTCAATCACACATTTCAAAAACTTTTATCACAATCTACTAAAAATTCAATTTTAATCCCCACCAAACACCCACTATATATATATATTATTTACCACCTGACTTTTAAATTTTTAAACCTTGTTTCTTAAAAATAAAATTAAATATAGTAAACACCTGATTTATGCATTGTTCTCTAAATATTATGATTTGTATGGGTCCATCGAGGCATTTTTATTCATAATCAAATATTCTAAATATTTTTTAGGGATAATTGCAGCAGTGATCCCAAACCTTTTTTTTTTTTGCAAACTTTACCTTAACCTTCACTCCATACAACCCATAATTCCAAACCTTTCAAAAATTAGCACATGAGGTCTAAATGGATAAATTCTGCTAGTTTGACCGTTAGTTGACCCAAAAAATAAAATCTTGACTAATTTTAACCAAATTAAAAGGGTAAAATGGTAAAGTTATATTTAGTTTTTTCATAAAAACGCAAATATAATAATTAAATAAAAAATTTAAAATAAAAAATCTACATCCCCTTTCCAGAACCTAGTCATGGCAACAAGTCGAGTCGAGTCGAGTCGAGCCATGAGCTGAAACTCGAAGTTCGGGCTCGGCTCGAGCCAAAAAGGGCCGAACTTTTTTGGCCCGAGTCGAGTCGAGTAAAAGCTAGGCCAAAAAAAGAGGCTCGAGTCGGCTAGATTTTTTTTTTATATTCGTGCAGGCAGCTTAAATAGTTACCTGCAACAATTGCCTGTACTTGTGCAGGTAGCTTTATTTAATTTTTTCTTTAAAAAAAAGGGCCGAAATGGCCAGGGCTCGGGCCGACTCCCCAAAATGGGGCTCAGCCCGAGCCTCGGCTCGGTGGAACCAATCACCAGTCGGGCCTGGCTCGGGCTTTTTCCGGGTTGAACCCGAGCCGACGAGCTTTTTTACCATTCCTACCAGAACCCAACCCCCAAATTTCTTCTTCATCATCATCTTCTCCACCCAACCCCACCGAGCAAAACCAGTAGCCATCACCACTTCCCCCATTACCTTCTTCACCAACCATTCTTCTTTTTTCTCCATTTTCTGCCGCCAATCTAACCCATCTCCTTGTAAAAATTTAGGGGTTGTTCTCTTTGTATTTTAGTTTTGAGTTTTGAATTCATTTGGTGTTTTGAGTGTCTGTTTTGAAATTTCTGAAAATGCCCTCTTGTTGTCATTCTGATTTTTTTTCTCAAAATATAGAAATGAAAAACGTGTTTATTTTGAAATTTTCAGAATATTTTTTAATAATATTTTATTCAAGAAATCTAATTATTCAATAAATTTTAATAGTTTAATGTTAATATAGTATTAAATAACATATAAATTTTGAAATTGGTGAATCTTAAAATATTTTTTTCCAGATATAAAAAACATAACCTAAATTAAATTTGGCAAAACAGCTCAATCGATACAATTAGAAATTTACGTGTCAGGACAAAACAAGCAGATACTAAGTAAAATATGAAATAAATCCACGGAATCATGTACGATGTCTTGAGTAGTCATTCCACATGTGTGTAGTAATTTGATCCATGACTTGTCCCATTGAGTTGTTTGACCAGCATAAAATGTATGACTTCTTGATCTTGACCCGACTTCGGTATATCTTGAAACACTATATTCTCCTCTAAATACTCAGCGAATAATCTATCTAAAGTGTGTTCCTGGTGATTAAAGTTGTGTATTGCGCGACATGTAGTAGAGATTTGTCTTTGCCTACTAAATGGATAATTGGTAATCAATTTCAAAATAGAAAATTTTGCCTTTAAAACTTCAATGCAATGTTCAATAATATTACGGCACGAGGAGTGTCTATAGTTCAACAATTCTTCCTTCCCACGTAATCTTCCCCATTCAATATAGTCACGCAGATGTTATATTTGATCTCGATAATGGGGCAAGAAATCCAGGCATGTTTGGATATCCAGAATCAATAAGATAAAATTGATCTATAAAAAAAACTTATATAGTGTAACACTATAGATATATTTACAATAATTATTTGAAGTACATGAATATACCTTCCCGTGACATTCGAAAGTTGTTCGATCTTCTTATAACTACGTTAACGAATACTTGCTAATCATTAACCGCGTCTTCTCAATCAGAATATACAAACGTGAATTTCATATCGAAATCATATGTCAATATCACATTTTGTGTTACATTTGTTTTCCTTTCACGAAAAGATGTTTGTCTCGATG